>JAXCHB010000092.1:8102500-9302500 GCA_036926305.1 Uropetala carovei | reverse complement strand
AAGTAGGCTGAAATTGTTTCTGCTTGTAACTTTAGGCTTTCATTCAGTTTGACATCACTTTGAGTTATCGATCAGTGATTTGCACAAATAAGATTATTTGCGGATTCAAAGATGGCTACTAAAATTTCACCAGCCACAGCTAAGACATAAGCAATAGTTGACAAGGTATTAGCTCCACATTCTCTACCTTTAATAAAAATTAAACTTGAATATGTACATCAGGATCTCCACTGATGGTAGCAATAATTTATCACGAAAAATTTTTCGAATACTCGTACAGTATTTTGATCGTCATGTTTAAGGACTCACACAAGCTAGTTGAATTGAAATGTTTAAAATGAATCAGAGGGGACTATAAGTCACCTTGTTTTAAAAACATATGATTGGCCAGAAGAGTGTATCGCATTTGGAGGGGATAACTGCAACTCCAATTTTGGTTATGTTGATGGAAATGGACAGAGCAATGTTTATGTACTCTTGTCTGCGGAAGTTGGGGAATTACTTGGAATAAAATGCCCTGCCCGTATATCTTACATAATTGTGTTCAGCATGCAAGGGATTCCTGGCTAATTGATATTGAATCAAATTTGGTTACAATTTATAATCGTTTTTCTGTATTCACGGCCAGAACAGAAACCTTGAAAGAACTTTGTGACTTTGTATCTGTAGGTTATAATCCATGTGTGATCTCTGTTGAATTGCTAATGTTTGAATTGAGATTTGGCAACTGTTTGTTTTCATCTGGTACTACTTTGTAATGTAACTGTGCCATCTTTCTGAGTGTATATCGCAAATAATTTGTGATGTTTGCAAAAACCTGTTTGCAATCTCAGCTGAAATGCTACAGAATTGTTTCTCACTTAAAATACGGCATTTACTTGTTATGTGTACATCTAACGAAGCTTAAATAAAGCAATATCAATAACTTACAATAATTTTGTTGTTTTTTCAATTTTATATTTCTATTTAAAATTTTGCGATCATATATATTAAGCATTTTACGAGGAATAAATAACCTGATATTTTAAACGCGCGCGCTTGGTGCGACGGTGGTGCCATCTATGAACAAATGTAGTCGTAACTTGAACCTATTTCCCACAAGAGTAAGAAGCACAGGGCTGGTCTGGGGGGTCTGGGTGTAATTCTACGTCCAGGAAGAGTAGGGTCGTGAACGTGTAAGTAACTTTCCGTTCGTAATTCGCAAGAGATTTACGTCGACCTCGTGTTACTGTGATTGATTGTCGGTTTTAAATGCTTTAGTTAGAATTAAGCGAAAATTTAATTGTCGGAACGCCGCATCGGGGTAGCATCATCGCATTAATATTACCGTTCAATTTTGTCTCAAGGTCATTATTTCTTCTGATCCTTAGTTCATAGCTTTTGTGAAATTATTTCTTAATTAAACGAAATGGTTGATCTCTTCACTGAATTTTATGTCGGCATAATCTTTACATTAATTAGGAGAGACCTTTACATAAGATATATGTGGATCTATGCAATTATTTTCCTTGGTGAAAGTTAATCACGTGTATTTTGGGTGAACTGAGTCAAGTTGAGACATGAATATGGTTATTAATTTGTCGAGTGGTTGTGTAAGCGTATAGTTTGAAGGTAAAGGTTCGTTTTCTATCAACTTAGATTTTTAGAAATGATATATGTATACGGTGTTAGCCTATGATCAGATTGGCCAACGGTGGGAGTTTGATATGAGTTTCTGAGGTAATCCATCTCATTTTCGTGTATTTTAATCTCGTTAAAGCGTATGTTTGATAAAATAATAATATTTTAATGCGCAACTGAAAATATATTGATAAGGTTTTCTCCTAATTATTCAGTTTTCAGACAGAATTCTCCGTGTGCAGCTGTATTTGATTTTGGCAACCATTATCGAGAAATTCATTCAAAGCAATGCTGTATTTCGTTTATTGAAATGATATTAATTACGTAATCAATACATACTAGTGTCATGGTTTTGAAATAAGTATTAAGCTTAACTTAGCAACTTAAGGAATGTAAGTCTTATATTTTACAAATCTTGGAATTTGAGTTACAATATTTTCGAATATTATCGGAGTGATTTAGCACTACATAATGTAATCAGGTTATCAGAAATAATATTCAGAATTAAAATACAGTAGGTACATATTTTAAGATTTCATTCTCTTGTTTCAGAGGAATGTTTGCAGAAGACATCACAGAACAGCTGTCATGTTCCCTTGTGTGATATCAAGAAATACATATTAACGGTGAGTACAATCTTTTAAGTAGTTTGCCAATTGCATTTGTATTGGTTGTTACTTGAAGTTTCCAGTGAGAATTATCGACGTATTTTACTGAATAGATAGGATAAATTTAGTCGTGTAACCACGCATGTGTTTTAATTGCGTCTATATATGTGCAGTACTTATTGTACTAATTTTTCCATCTATTAATGGTGAAAGTGTAGTAACTTAAGCTTACATTGGAAAGTGATAAATCTCAATTTATTTTAAGTGAATATTTCATTGAGAGAATAAAATTGATTTTATAATTTCGACTTTGAAAGGTTTGTTAATTATCGTTAACATAAGTGTTATCAATGCTTCAATTTTTGGCATATTTTATGAAATACTTTGTACCTGGGAAATTTTACTTTTCAATCTACTGACATCCATTTCAGCATAAATCAATTAAGTATGCTCTATAAACACGAGATGATTTCATAGAAACAAAATTATTACTTTGTAGTGACAGTGTAACGTGAAATGTTCATTGACTTTTAACTCATTGGTGAGGTGTAAACTAATGTTGAAATTATGGAGACATTTTGAGGAAAGTAATTAAAATATTTTGCTTGGAAAAGGCTATCTATATGGAAATTGCTAAAGCAATCAATGAAATATTTTGAGGAAAGGGATTTCTTAGTCAAAGTTAGTCGAATTCTTGGAATACATGCAAATTTTTGAAAAGTTTGCTATGCTATGCAATTGGTTTTTATTCTGTTTATTTCCACCGGTGGTTGGCTAATCATCAGTTGATCATGCAAAAATTGTACAGGATTTATTCAGATACTATTTTAGTGCATTTTATTTTATAAATATTCAGTCAATCAAATCAAAATAGCAATTAAACTGTAAGAGATAGAAGGCTGAAATGTGGTTATGCCATTTATTACTATGACGAAGGATTTTATTTTAATGAATAATTGAAAGTATATTGACAAGGTTTCTTCCCAAGTATGTATTCAATTTTCGGGCAAACTCCTGTCTAGACTTATTAAATGTTGGAAACCCTTTACCGAAAAATTCATTCAAATCAATGATTTATTTAGTTGATATTCATTTCCGTAATCAATATATGGTAGTCAGGTGGTTTTGAAATAAGTATTGAGCTTAACCAAGCCACTTAAGTAATATAAGTCTTTAATTTCATTACAAATCTTTGAATTTGAGTTACAATAGAAAAGATTCCAATGTTACCTCAGTGATTTAGCACGAGAGACATTACATAATGTAATCTGGAATATTATTCAGCATGAAATTACAGTATATATTTTAAGATTTTATTCTCGTTTCATAGGAATGTTTGCAGCAGACATCACAGGACTGAGCTGTTATATTCTCCTGTGTGTGATAACAAGAAATAATAACAGTGAGTATATTCCGTGTGTTTCTTTTAAGTAGTTTGCCTATTGCATTTGACATATTGGTTGTTTTGTGATACTTTTGTTGGCTGTTACCTCAAGAAGTTCCCAGTGAGAATTATCGACCTATTTGAATGAATAGCTAGGAGGAATTTAGTCGTGTAACCATGCATTTGTTTTTTTACTATATGTTCAATACTTATTGTGCTAGTTATTCATCTATTAACGGTGAAAATGTAGTAACTTCAGCGTATATCGGAAAGTGATAAATCTCAACATCTTTTAAGTGGATATTTTGTTGATAGAATAAAATTGATTTTATAATTTAGACCTTCGAAGATTTGCTAATTATCGTTAACATAAGTGTTATCAACGCTTCAATTTTTGGCATATTTTATGAAATACTTTGAGCTGGAGAACTTTTACTTTTCAGTCTACTGACTTCCAATTCAACGTAAATCAATTAAAAATATGAGATAATTTCATAGAAACAAAAATATTAGTTTTGTAGCGACAGTGTAATGTGAAATGTTTATTGGATTTACTCTTTGGTGATGTGTAAACTATTTAATGTTGAAATTATGGAGACATTTTCAGACAGTTGAAAGTGATTAAAATACTTTGGAAAAGGTGTCTGAACGGAAATTGTTGACACAATCAAGGAAATATTTTAAGGAAAAAGATTTATTAGTCAAAGTTAGTCGAATTCTTGGAGTACATGCAAATTTTTGGAAAGTTGCTATGCTAATGGAAGTTTATCGTGACAGTTGGTTTTTATTATGCTTATTTCCATCGGTGGTTGGCTAATCATCAGTTGAGCATCAAAAAATTGTAGAAAATTTATTCAAATACTATTTAAGTGCATTTTATTTTATAAATGTTCAATCAATCAAATCAAAACAGAAATTTAACTGTAAGAGATAGAAGGCTGATGTTTGCGGGGTGTATGTCATGTGTTATGCCATTTATTACTATGACAGAGGATTTTATTTTTGGTGGAACTGGTGTGCGACAAGAGGTCCAATGCTTTTTAAAATGTGAAACATATTTCATAGCATTAACATAACGATTTTTATCTTATTAGCCTGTTATTTACAAAGTATTAAAGACAATGAATAAAGAAGTGAGATCAAGTCAGAAGCGATAATGTCAGTTTTTACCTCTTTAAGTGCAGTCTTGTCACAATGCAAGCTTTAGGAAGATTAGAAATATTTTCTTACTATTCTTTGGCTTAAAATTCAATTCTGAATTCATGTTCTTTGATCGTTTTTAAAGGTAAAAACAAACTGTAATTTTATCCAATATGACAATGGTTTTAGGTTGTATTATAGATATAGACATTATAATAAATGCTGTGATTTGTCGATAATTTCCAATTAAGAGTACATGGAGTGATTTTTATAAAGTTAATTGATCAAATTAGTTGATTTTATAGCATAAATTAGAATGAATATTGCTGTTACTACTTGAAATTATTAACAGATAATATTTAATACTTGTCAGTAGTTAAACCTCTGTATTAATTTCCATATTTCCTACCTGTTATCACTAGTCTATTTATCATTTTCTGGAGTACTTGATCGTCCTCGTATTTCACTGTTCTTATAATCCTTCCTCTGATTTAGAAATCTCCCATGCCTTCTAACGGTTCCTGCATTAGCCTCTCTCCATATATATTGAATAGAATCGGCGATAGACAGCAGCCCTGTCTTACTTCTCTACCGATATGTACTCCGCTGGTATCCGCATTCTCCAACCTGACTTTTACCAGTTGATTTACGTATAGATTACCGATCAGTCTCGTCTTTCCAGTCTACACCTATATCCTTTAATATCCTCATCAGCAGTACCCAATTTACTCTTATCAAAGGCCTTCTGCCAGTCGAGGAAACATACACAGCAATCTTGACTGTATTCTATTGCCCTTTCTGATATGATTCTTACTACACCGATAGCATCTCTGGTTCCTCGTCCTTTTCTGAAGCCGAATTGATCTTCCCCTAGCATTTCTTCGGCATTTTTCTCTAGTCTTTTATTAAGAATCCTCGTGATGATCTTCGAAGTGTGTGACAGTAGGGATATCGTTCTGTAGTCCTTACACTGCATTGCCTTTGGCTTCTTCTTTAGAGGGATCATTGTCACATCTAAGAAATCCTGAGGCCTCTTTCCCAAGTTGTAAAGCTTGTTAATTAGTTTCGTAATCACTTTTAGTCCTTCCGATCCCATGACTTTAAGTACCTCTGCCTGTATTCCATCGCTGCCTGTAGCTTTCCCTTTATCCAGTTCCAGAATTGCCTTTTGTACTTCGCTTTCCATATTACTTGTTCCCAAGTTTGTCTTCTTCAATGTTATCCTCTTCTTCCGTTCTATTTGTGCTGATCCTGCCTGCTTGCTGTATAGTTCCTTAATGTATACTTCTCATACCTGTGCTACATCCTTTGGTTCTGCGACTATTTTTCCATCTGCGTTCATAATTGCTTTACCACAAATCCCATTAGACTTCTAATCTTCTAACTCCAGTGCCCTAGCATACATCATATCATACCGTCCTAACTTCTCAGTTGTATTTCCTCACATTTTCCTTTTATTCAAATTTCCCTAGCTTTATCTGTTACCCTTCTCGACTCATTGTTTGTGCATCTATAGTTGGCTCTACCTTCTTCACTGTTAACATTTTTTTCCATTTTTTTCTCTCATCCATTATCTCCAGCATTTCCTTAGTGATCCATGGGTTTCTGATTTTCTTCTCTTGTTTCCCAATCTCTTTATTCAAGGTGTCTTTGATGCTGGCTTTAATTTCTTCCCATTCTGTATTCACGGTCTCTGGTTTGTTTTCCAAATTTCTAAGGCGACCTTCCGACTTCATGCTGAAAGCATTCTGCCTTTCTTTCAGTTTTTTTAGGTCCCAAGTCTGTCTTTCTCTTCTCATTTTCCTTATTTGTTTCAGCTTTGTGGTTACATCGAGTATTAGAAGGATGTGATCTGAATCAATGTTTGCTCCTGGTAATGTCTTAGTATTTTTTATGCTGTTCCTGAATCTTTGTTTTACTAGGATGCAATCTATTTGGCATCTCATTTTATCTCCTGGGCTTTTCCAACTGTGTTGTTCCAATCTCCCATTATTGTGCAGTTCTACTTCATAAATGTCATTCTTTTGCTCATACATCTCCCTGATTTATTCTTCTTCAATAGCGGTTGTTGGCATATATACCTGGATTATCAACATGTTAACTGGGACAACTTTTAGCTTTATTGCCATCAACCTATCGTTCGTTGCTGTTATTTTTGTCACGCTATTCATCATATCTTTTAAGTACCAGAGCTACTCCCCTTGCCTCACTATTTCCTCCGGTGTAAACTACCGTGAATTCTTCCGAGCGGATCTGCCCTTCTCCTTCCCATCTGACTTCGCTCAGCCCTATGACGTCAATCCTATTTCATTTTTCAGGTTCTCTAGCTTTTCTGCCTTCCTCGTGGTTTTTAAATTCCTAGTATCTTTGCATAAGTTACCTTCGACAGTTGCTTTCCTCAAGGCAGTCCATGCCCGGAGATCTGATTGGGGGACTATTTTACCTCCGGAATATTATATAATATAATCATTATTAGGGAAATGTAATGTGGTAGTTTCCCTCTTGCTTTCCACATCGCAGTACTGTAGCCGATCAAATCATGCCTACTGTTCTATTGAATATATACCCAACCAACATCATTTGTTTTCATCTCTATACCGTACCGACAGTACTGCTGCCTACTGCCAGACACCAATGATAGTTTTTTATTATTAATTAAGTAATTAATTTTTTTGTGAAAAAAACCTCCATTTGCGGGGATCGCACCCCGCAGCTTTGTAATGGGAAGCTGACACGCTAAGCACTACACCTTATGGAAGGTTAAAATTTTAAAACTAATTGGCAAACGAATCTTTCACATAATAATTTGAATAAACTCGTAAAGAATTTAAAATTTTAAGATTCTAAATAGACCTTGATAAGTGAATGTGCTCTTTCATGTTGTTTAAGCAAATTAATCTTTTATATTTAGATTTTTTAGTTAATATTTCTTTATTGAATTCACCACAACCATTTTTCCTCTTCATTGTAGGCATTCACAGTTGATGCTGAGTGAAAATGCGATGGTTTGAGGCGTCGAGGAACCATGAATCGAAGAGTACTGCTTTGCTGAGACGACAATTGATACACCTGGGTGCGAGAGTATAGAGGAATCTGAGCTGGAGGCTATACATATGGGATGAGAGAAGGTTTTTATACCTATATGTTGCTATATTCTGGTTTGTTCAATATGTCAGGCGATAAATATCTTGTATAATATGTAGCTGCATCTTACGGAGGATGTAGGAGAGATTGTAAATTATAAGTCCCTTTCAGATGAGCTAAACGCTTCAAATTTGGCATTATTATAGCTTTATGCTCACAACCAATGAAAATAAATACAATACAATAAGAATTCCAATTTTTAGGAGGTTTTTCTCCTGTCATTCAGAATGAGCAGAAATTTACGATAGGATTAAACGATTCCCCAAGAATTTGATTTCTTTTAAAAATATTGTTTAATCAACTTACGCTAAAAGTAAGTAAATGGAAAATATAGTGCTACGTCTGAAAAAAAAGTTTTATCTGATATCGTCCGTAAGAGTATTTTATTTCTGAGAATGTAGGGCATCAATTTTCTGTTTGAACTTAAAAACTTTCTGATAACTCAACTTTTTTATAAAATGCATTTAATTTTTTATTATAAATTTACAAGAATATAAGGTGTTGGTTTTCAGTTTGAACTCTGAAAACTTTCTTTAATTTGATTTTATAAAGAATATTCCATTTTGTTTGTAAAGGTTTATTAGCGTACTTCTATAAATTTTAAATTTTTGTTAAATTCACTTCCGTTAATAAGAATCAAATGTAGTAACAAGTTATTTACGAATTTCCGAAGATGTTGAATTTAAAAACTTTAGAAAACTTATAAAATGCCAAGTTTTCGTATTGACTTCTGAGACAGCACTGTATTTGCTCATGTTTGCAGACTTGTCATGTGAATATCGTTCCGCAAATTGGATGTTGGAAAGTAATTAATTAAATTTAATCCTAAAATAGGAGCAGCCATTAAAAAAGATTATTTGTATCGGGATTTTTGGTGTTCTACATTTAATATTTTACCAAGAGGGTTTGTCGTGGTTAAATAATTCCAGATTTAATTTAATAATTTAAAGAAATTTGGAGATGTAGGATCTGCTTGAATTAATTCAGAAAATATTCTTTGGGGTTTTTATTGTTGTTTATTCAAGGCAGAAAAAATTCTGAGGCAATACAAATTCAGTTCATTATTCAAGTTATCAAAATCAGATAAAGAGATAAAATGCAAATGAAATTTCAGTTAGTTTTGAGAGTTTTGATTGAAAATCCAGACTATGTAAAGTATTTTCATTGTGAAAAGTTTATATTCTCCAATTATTAAGCCATGCATCGGAAATGGTAGTTTAATTGTTCTTGATTCTAGACGATATTTAGAAAAAGATTTAACTTTGTGGAGAGTTAAATTTCTTAATTAAGAAAAATTGTGCAGGTTATTTTATTCTTAATTAAAGTCAATGTCCAGAAAAAAGTTCTTTTAATAACTCCATCAATATCCAATTTGCTAGATGTTATTTATTTGTAAATACGTTTCCAAAGTGTTGTGTTATTTATATGTTATTCAGAACAATTGCAAATTCTTTTTAATTATTGCCATTTTTTTAAATCTGAACAAACCAGAATTAGCAGCGCTTTTGGGTATATATTTATCGTCTCTCATTTCATATTTTTTTCTAAGCCATGCTATTTTTCCTCTCTACTTTCTCACCAATAGAAATGATTAAAGAAATATTATCCTTGCCAAAGTACTTTGTAAAAATGTCCAACTTTTATTCTAGTGCTTGTTATATTTAAAAAATTTTCTGCAGTTCATGAATATTTTTAAATGGCAATTTTGATTTGTGCTAATATTCAGATCTTTTTAAGTCCAGAAATTTTTTAAGTCAGATATTATTCTAAGTCCAAAATGTAAACAAATTAATTTTTTTCAAGTTCTAATTTCAGAAATCTTTCAAGTCTAGCGTTAAAAATTATTGTCCAGATTGTAAACAAATTACTTTACAAATTGGACAATAGTTTTTAACTCTTAGACTTGAAAGATTTCTGGAATTGGGACTTTTTCAAAAGTTTTTCTAAGTACAAATTGTAAACAAATCAATTTTTTTTCTCAAGTCAAAAATTCTTTTAAGTCCAGTATAATTTTTATTTTCAGGTGCAGGATAAAATAAGTAGACAAAATGTATTATTTCAGATTGTAAAATTTTTATTGAACTTGTATGTATACACTGTACATTTTAATTGCAATAAAGACATTTTATTATGATCAAAACCTGTTGACTCCTTTTAGATAGGAATAATTTCTTTTTCTCGGAGCCTCTTTTAGGTATCGTTGGACTTAAGGGGTTTTTTTAGGTATATTTTTGCTAAATTTAGCACATTTTTAACCTAAAAATGACATTTTTGACCACCAATTCAGCCAAATTTTGCTGATTATTGAACAAATTATTCAACATTATGACAATTTATCTGCATTTCAACTATTCAACAACTGACATATTACATATAACACAATATTTTCAACTGTTGTTCAACAGCTGACATAAATACATATATAACATGAAAAAATAAACCATCAAACACATTTTGCAGCTGAAATAAATTATTGAACAAGCACTTGAAGAAGTTACTTGCCTCTGATAAATATAACTGCGACTGAGCTGTGGAAAAATTAATACAAGCATTTAGACTACAGAACAGCCGTCATCAGTGGCGAAATGCCACTGACGACAACTGCTCTGAAGTCGAAATGCATGTATTAATTTTTTCACTACTCTGTCGCAGCTATTTTTATCTGAGGCAAGCAATCTTTCAAAGTACTTGTTCTGGAAACACTTAAAAAAGAAACATTTCACATTATCAATGACCTTAATTACAATTAACAATGTCTCTTATTGGTCAAGAAATACGTAAAATTGAATGCACGCAACTGATTCCAAATGGGAGCAATGTTTGCATAAATGACGAAAAAATAATGAATCTCGCAAAGCAATGCTTAATTGGAATTACTTAAATGCCAGGATAACATTTTTATAAACTATTCCAAGTCAGAAATAAACTTCAAAAATGCAATATTAAAATTTCATGTCATACCTATTTCAAATGTTAATAAAATTAAACCTTTATATTTGCCAAATTAATTATTGTATAAATGCACAAATTATATTACCTCAATTAGACGTATTACTGTTTTTTGAAAAAGATTAATAGCATAATATAAACAAAGATTTACTTCTGATAGCAATTTAATTTTTATAACAGCAAAGATTGAACTAAATACATTTTGTCTTTAAAAATTATCTTGCATTTAAAAATATAACTGATTAATCAAGGTGAGATTATATTTACAACATCAAAAACATATTTGTTCTAATGTAAAGTTCAGATTCAAAGCTATTATGCAAAATATAACTGATTTAATCAAAGCAAACACCCTATTTATGAAAAAATATAGCATATTCTCAAAGTTTGTCTTATATTTCCAGGTAATGTACAGTAAGTGCGTAAAATTTAACGACTTGAGGTTAATTTACTTTAAATTTAAGTAGTAATTGCATTGCGTGACTCAACTCACTATCGTTAACAAATCACAGTGCTCCTTATCGATAGCTTAACACTTTCATGGCCAATTTGTCAAATTTAAAAGGAAAATCAGCAAATCAAATCATTAAAAATTTATCAATAATTATATTTTTTAACATTATAAATGTGCGAATTGTAAGTAGCAATACATTATCATTACAAAACATTTATTTAAAAACTTATATTTGAAGAATTTTCAGATTGTAATTTATGAAAGTATTGAGTGCACGAAAAACTAAAGTATTTCATTAAATATTTGTATACAATTGAGTTATTTATGTTAATAAATTTAAAGAATTCCTTTTCAGTAACGCTTATGTTAGAATAAGTCAAAATCTCATATGGAGTTTACCAAAATTATCGTTACGATAACTTAATGAAGATATTTTAAACAACAGCCATGAAATTGTTAAGTAATCTAAAATATAACTCAACCAACAAGAGACAACGTTAATATTTACATAGAGACCAACCTGAGAATCAAAAGAATAACTACAAAATTGAGAAACAAAATAAATATCCTATAATTATTATACCAAATAGAACTGAATGAGCTTCCCACAATCTATATATATTTGCAAAAGTTTGTTTGCGTGTCTCATTATGCATGCCATAAACTATAAGACACGAATAACTAAAATTTGGTACAATTATTATTAACATCTTAACTTGATGAATGTATAAAAGGTTTGGTCAATTGGTTAATTATAGTCAGTGCTATAATAATAATAATATAGGGGAATATAACATTTTACAATTCCACTAGAGATGCCTGCATTTCAAATTTGAAATGTTGACAGAATTTTTTACAATCAACAAAGAAGCTTCAAAGTTTATTGTATATTAGGATTAGCTATGATGCTGGTCAACACAGACATCCATGACATTTGACGGTGCGATGAGACACTATTACAACGCCAACCTTCATAACAGCCTACTTAGTTAGACAACAAACCCATACAGCGGCCGGGTTACGCAATCTTACTTTCGATACTACACAATTTATACAAGTGAAAACATTTACCACTTACTTTATTTGCTCACATTACACTGTGTTGGATGTGGTTTGGTTAATACAACACGACAAACAACAGATGAACAAACAAAAAGAATTAATGCAACGAAAAACAAAAACAGTAGAAAAGAGAAATAAAATCACACAGGAATTCAATGCTCTGACTCTTAGAACGATTCTCTAAGCAAAGAGTTTTGTTAAAATAAATTTATGTCAAGTGAATAATACTTTGTTACAATAAGTGGGCAATACCTTTGTTAACACGTTACAAATTGTACTCGACAATGCCTTATCCACCTCCCTCCCTCTGCTGTGCCCCCCCCTTATCCCTCGCTAGGCAATAATATGAATCTCGAGTCTCAACAATGACATTCGTTGTCCAGGAAACTTATCGATAAAAGTCAAAATCTGTCACATATTCGTTAAATGTGAGTAATTTCAAAACATGTGGTGCATTACTTTCTGGGAAACCCTCGTACAATGTTGTGTGAGACAGACGCTCCTTTCTAGGAACCTGGTATTATCTGAATTTTTAAAGAATGTTTATTTTGAACTCCTGAGCATCCCGCATATAACTGTCCATGCGTAAAGCAAAGCTACCGTATGGTAACTGACTTAAGAAGTCACCTCTCTACTCTGCGTGCAAGGGCATTTCCCTTCTAGGAAGCGCGCTCACCTTCAATGCCCCTCTATTCTAATGGAATTCGTTCCCCTCCACTCTACATATTACCTCCGATCACTGAGGGGTAAGGTAACTTCTAGTAATTTTCAATTGCTACATTAGGCGGAACTACCTGTACTCTACATGCACGTTCTCTACCGGAAGCTTAGAGAACGAACTCCACCTGGCAAAAAGCATCACCTCACAAAATGAATCGACTGCGTTGATTGTCAATTTTAATTACGAATCCTCAAAATATTTTCCAACTCTTTCATTTATATCAATTAAAATATGAAAAAATTTCCCAAATGAAACTTAATTCAAGCATAGATATAATTTTTTGTTCATAATTATTGCCATAATTTGAAGTCACGATGATTTAAAACATAACCTGAGCAACGCTGGGTAAATTTGCTAGTTATTTATAAGCAAAGAACTTTGCAATACCATTTTAATTTAATTTATTCACCAGAGAACTATATAAAGATGTTTGTGTAGCATTGTAAAATAAATTCCAATAATTACTCCAAGATTTGATGCACAAAAACGATTACAGTGTAATTTTCCTAATAAACGTTTAATGTGACTAAATCTTAGAAGGATATTTTGTAGTTTAATTTACATTCTTCGTTAGAAATAATTTTATGAACTCTGTATTTATCTCAGAATCACTACAAATATGCTGTCAACAATTTGTTGTTAACATACATTAAAGTTATGGTAATTTAATGTTGTGCTTACGCAAACTGTATAATTATATAATATCAGTTGATTACTTCGTTTAAAAATTAGTACAAGAGTTTAAAATAACACTAATATTTATAATGAGATTTTAAGATATAAACAAGTTAGGAAAGTGTACAACGTAACACAAATGGGTGCGTTTTGTGCATTGGAGTATTTGAAAGAAATTATTTACGTGTTTGGAAGGGAAATAGCATTATAAAGTTCTTTTCTTCATCATAAATAATCCATTTTCTTCCCATTTAAAAATATTACATGCATATGTAAGGAAATTAAACATATTTCCGTGAGATTGTTTACGTTAGCAACAATGAAGAAGTAACCATGCTAGAAAATTTCAAAGTTCAACTCAAATTACGACTCTTGTTCGATTTTCTCGCAAACGGCGACTCCTACGATAAAAATGTAGAGGAAAAGAAATACCCTGCTTTATTAGTTGCACAAGTTTTACTTGATAAATATTTTGATATGACCGATACTTTACGAGATATGAGGGAAAGTTCATATTTTATCACCAGTAAAGTGGTACCCCTGATTGGCTTACGTGACTCATTTATGTGATTTTCTTATTATCTTTGACCGTAAGTCCTTAATATCAAATTTCATGAAAATCTGCTTGGTAGAAGCAGATAACGAACATGCGGACAGACCAGATGGAGACTAATACTAATAGGCGCTTATGCTGGAAGCGAAACGCACCTGACAAATAACCTTGCATGTAATTACATTTACAGATACACATACATTACTAAAAATTGTCTTTAATGACAAGAATGATATGTTACTTATTTGTTCAATATACAAGTAGAAGGTACTTGCATTCTGTAAGCGTTTCAAGTCATTATTTATGGCTTTTGCAAAGTAAAAATTATAAACTAGTTAAATAAATAAAACAACTTCAAGTACTCATTAGAATAAACTTCATTAGACCACTGATTCCCAATGAAAAGACAAAACTGATAATGGTTTGATTCCGATGCAAATGAATTGGAATATTTCGAGGCGGTGCTTACTGTAAAAGAGAGACTGACTGATATTATTCACTTCTTTCGGCAAATTGTGATGAGATTAGCCATGAGGAAGTGTATCATCCGAAACAAAAGTACCACGAAGCCAATGAAAAGGAAGAAATCCACAGTACATTGAACCCTCTGCATACTGGACCTTGATGGAACGTACTTAGGATATAATGGACAGAATGTCCGGCGATGCAAAACAGTTAAATGACGCCACTACTACATTGTGTCTCATGCGGACCTATCACATGTGCGTTATTTGGAAGGCCTAATGAATACATCGCAACATTATAACTAACGTATATCACGGCGTATAAGTCGACCTTTGAAGCTTAAAAAAATTTTCCTAAAACTTAAAGTCGACTTATACGACAAATATAAAATTGTGAACCTTAAATTACAGATGAATAACATCGATATTTACCAACAAGGGGAGGCCATAACATTAATATCGAAATTCGTAATACCCTTTTAGGAGGTAAAACTAGAACTAAAACATCACCTATATCTCTCTGCGTTTTTGCCAATGGGCCCTTGTTTAAAAGATCTTAACAATTTAAATTCAGGTGTAAGCACGGATGCAACATATACCATTAACCTTAAGGTTACAAACAGAAGCAGCGATAGCTGAATGGGTAGAATGAATGTCTAGTATCGGATGGGCTGGGGTTCGCTCCCAGCAGCCAGCATTTTTTTCTTTCAGAAGTGGTCTGTACATATATTTTAACTAGTAAAATTGTATTATTATTATGTCTTTTTTGTATTTTTGTTTTTTTCCTCAATTTTTTGTGATTATTTTTTTTGTCTTTTTCACGTACCTTTTTGTACTTAATTTATTTGCACCTTCCACATATAATTATGATATTATAATTATAAATAAATAATAAAATTTAGAATGTTATAATCATTACTTGATTGTTTATTAAAATATCAATTCTTTAATACGACATTTATGAAATGTTTATTACGGACAATTACCTTGTTTTTTTAATTGTATCATCCAAAGTATTGTAATGCTGTAGAAGTAAGTGAGATAGAAGAGGTACACTTCGATCGGAATTAACCATACTAATTGCAAGTTATAATTATATGTGGAATATGCAAATAAATCAAGTACAAAAAAGTACATGAAAGAAGACAAAAAAAAATAATCAAAAAACATTTCCTTTTTTGAAAAGGGGAATAATGTAATTATCAGAACCATCCTCACGCCTGCCAACATGCGATACTTTATTGAATTTCACCACCGTAGATATTGATTGCGATAACTAGGTGCAGTTAATTTTGATAGCATCATTAACAGCCGATATCAATCAAATCATAGGAACCATTATTTAGTTGGTCAAGCTCTCTGAGAATAGCAGTTTATTATTGGTTGAAATTAAAACACCTGTCAAATGGAAGGCTCAAGAAGAATAGCACGGACTCGAAAAAATATTCCTATATTTTTTTATTACTATGTTTATTTCTGTATCTTGTTAAAACTTGGATCGTACATGACCTTGATTTTGCCTGGCAACGATTTCATGAGAAGTATTTTTAAGTGAAACAAAGGGGGTCGACTTATACTGCGAACATATACCTAATCTAGTATTTTCAAGTTGAAAATTCAAGGTCGACTTATACATCGCAACATATGGATATATATATACATATTATAATGTATATAATTACTGTATATACTCGTGTATGATGCGTCCCAGTGTATAACTGCCGTGTATAATGCGCACTCGTACTTTATTCCAAAAAATACCGACTTTTTCTGATACCACGTGTATGACACACATCCTTGATTTTTGGGAGGTATATGAATTTTAAAACGTTTGGACTTGTCCATAAGTGTATTACGTTCAATAAGCTCCATATTATGTCTAAGAGAGACATCGTCAATAATTAAAGCGACTGAGTTGAGATGGCAGCAACCTCACATGGTAAGTTGGGCAAAGTGATGCCGTGTAGAAAACTGCAGCGCCACTGTTGCCAATCCTTTTAAATCAGACAAAAAGGGATCTATAAATTAGTTTTGATTTAAAGTGGACGTTGGTTCTCTCTTTCCTATCTCATTCTAAAACTGTTTAAGAGAAGGAATAACGTAAAAATTTAACAAACAAATCTGGAAACAGGAAACGCGACAGGTATGATTAAGTTCACACACGAGATTCTATGGGTTTTAAATTACTTACGTTGTCAATCGTAGACACTAGAATCATTTACTAAATAAAATTATTTCAATTTGCTTATTCTATGTTTTTTTTGTTTTTGATGTGTGTTTTGCGGGAAGACTATCTTGTGATTTTGCAAAAATTACAGCAATCAGATGATGAGCTAGTGAAATGCGGAATAATTAGAGAGGATGGAATTATAAATGTATAGAAGTAATTAGGTGTTCTATACATATAATTATGTATGTATAACCTGGAGTATCAATAATTATTGTGCTTTTCCCATTAATTAACCCAAAAAGCGTGAATCTGGTGCGAGGTAGGTTCCCATTTTAAGTGCAGAGAAGTGTTACCTGTGTATAACGTGCACCCTACTTTATGACCTGAAAATTTGGTCTTCAAACAGCGCGTTATACACGAGTATATATGGTAGATACAATGTATAATTTATTGGTGTAGCAAATCCGCAAAAATTAATTGTTCCTCCGTTTGACCTTTGTGACTGGTTGAAATTGACTGACTTGCATTACTTGTGGGGTTTGTTTGTCTTAAAACATTCTTTGTATTCATTGTTACTTTCTGCCCCATTTCCACCAGGGTCCGGAAAAATCTAAAATCTCGAAAAAGTATCCCAAGTTCCATTCCTAAGAATAATTCCGTTTCAAATAAGAACGCAAGGGAAAATCAATTTTTCTTATGGTCACTATAATTTATTTCATTCTTAATTATGTTCTTATAAAAGTATGCTCCTGCTAGCACACTGCAAGCACCTTTTACTAGTAAAATATAAAAATTAATACGATTCCTATTTTCCTAAATTAATTAGAAAACTCTGTGCTATTATTTCATGCGCTCTTAACAATTTGTATAAATATATAGCAGAGTAAAACACTGTCTTTCATAACATGCGCATTTTAACAATTTAAGGCAACACATACGTTTCCTTCGGATGTTTCGGATATAACAGACAGGCCTTCCCCTCCTTTTAGTCCAATATATCGAGGCTTCACTGTACGTATGTAAAGAATGCGATGTCGGACTGTGTACAATACCACGTTTTGGAATATACCATACACGAAAACGTATCAAGTATATAATCGCAAGCTCTGGAATAATAAAAATTAAAATAGTTATAACGAATCCAACGTATATTTTCAATCCTTTCAAACTTTTACAAACCTATGCCAACAGGTGCTTATAATGGAATCTTAACTTAGTACTTAAAAAGAGTTAAAAATGAAACAATCTTTTGTTATTCTAAAAGCTCCCAATTGCAAGCGCTATCTGAGTTTATATAAACATTTGAAATACAGTTGGACCTCTATAAACATCACCATTGATAATCGTTGTTTTGATCAACCCTCATTTGTCGCCAAATGGTACAAAAAAATTAAAAAGTTCCGATGCCAGTTTTGAATGAAGCAGACAAATGAATGATGATTGCACTGTGACCGAGAGAGAAAGATTCCTGGCATTGCCTCCAATTCAATTAGTGCCAATTAAACCTTCAAATAAGTGAAAGAATAGTGTTATTCGCTTCACACTTTAAGCATCGAAATTAATGCTGTAGCAATGTCAAACTTTATAGATAGCAACACAAATATTTACGGATAATTATCCAGTTAATAACTGTGTATGGGAAGCATTTCTAGCAATTTAATCAAAGCAATTGATCTTATTTAAAATCATTCGGATGCTGGAATCTTACTTTTTCAGTAAGTAAAACTATTAAACATCTATAATGCTTATTAAGGCAAATTGTCTCATGCGTAAATTTAAAATCAGATGAGAATAGGGACGTACATTATTTTTTAACAAATTGAAAGTTATATGGTTATGTCACCTTCGTAGATAATCTAAATGACAAAGAATGTTAGGCGACGGGCTACGTTTATTCAGGAGCAGCATGAAAACATTTCTTTTAGATTGATAACCTAGAACTCGCCGAAACTTATCTTCTCTTCATTGTTAATCTAAATAAACGGTTGCATTGATTGATATATGAAAAAAAGGACGTATACTTCAATAAAAAGAAACAAAGAAAATTAAAAACATAAAAGTTTGCAATCAATTACTGTGTAGCATTAATTTCCTCTCTAATTTGACTTTTAAAATACAGATTTCTTACTGACTTTGCATAATTAATTGTCAATATGCACACACAGCCTCGCCCTCAGCGAGATTTCTACCCGCTAACCTTACCTATACTGGGGAAATGCATTATCAGAGTTAAATGCGAATTATTGAGTTAAACGTGAAATATTGAGATCAACTTATTCTACACAATTCTTAATTTTTTATAAATTAATTGAAAAAACAGTGAAAACACTGTGTGGGTACAGCTAGTACTCCGTTAATTCATCAAATAGAACTTATAATTTTGTTTGTTTAGTTTACATAACAACGCTTTTACTCATTATTACCTCTGACGGTAAAGCACTATCAATTGCAATTTCCCAGGTTGTTGTTACTATCAGCATTTTAATTACTACAAATATAACTTTTAATTAAAGTTTAAGGCAATAATAGCCCATTAATTCATCAAATGGAAGAAAGAAGAAGATAACGAGGCCTTTGAATCTGTGTAATTTTTACTTATGTATGTACCAATGACGTGAATCTAAATTGATTCTTTCGAAAATTTTAATGTAAATCTGATTCAAACGTACTTTATTGTGTCATTTTATGTTACTTGTCGCCACCTGGCACATCCAGCCACCATGTGACTAAATGAATAAATAAATAAATATTATAGAGACAGAAGAAGATAAAGAAGAACGACGTAGAAGAGAAAGAGTGAGAAGATAAAATACGGACAGATGAGCAAAGGCAAACAGCGAGAGAGACCATAAACGAAATCAGGTAACAAAGAAGAAACGAACAAACTGAAGAAGGGAGTAATATAAGAAGAAGCCAAAACAGAATCGATGCAGCCAACGGCGGAAGACGAAGAAACGACACAAATTTAAACTCAGCAATAGGAAACGGATTAGCTACTCGACGAGATGATTCACATTTAGGAAAAATTAATAAAGAATGCCAATATCGTAGAGCTTTGTTTTTTAATAACTGAGAAAAGCATAACAGATGCTGGTACGAGAAGAGCACTTCCGCAGCTTCCAGATATATTAAAACTGCCGTAGAGAGAAAATACCCCTATGTGTAAAAATACGTAAGACTAATGTAGTTTCTGCACATGCCAGGACATGAAATATATATTTAAAGCGGGAAGCTCATTAGTTCTAATTTGAAATGCAAAATCAATCACACTCACCCATCTTCTTTCTTGACATCGCAAAGCAGAGCTGGCCTGTGGAAGATCTACCATGCGTTTTCAGACTTCATTCTTCGGAGGCTCGCATCTGAAACAACGACAGAACCAACTCAGAAATCTCGCACCCAAAGGATAAAAATTCTACAAAACCTTAACAATAACTTTTGATTTGAAGTTTATAAAGTAATGGAAACCGGCTAATAATGTATTATTCATACGTTTTTAAAAACACAGATTCTCATTTTATGAGGTAAACTATAATTTTTACGTTCAAAACACAATATATATTGATAACAAACCCTTAATTAATCCTACGTTAAGAGTGTAACGCCATATCTTGGCTATATTTGCCCATAAACAAATCCGTCCTTGCAAAAAAATTTTACCAACTCTTCACAGAAAATGATACTTTACAACGATAAAATCACTCATTAAACATGTTATGCAGTAACAAAATGTTATACATAAGGACTAATTTATAAAAATAATTACTCCATTATACATAAATATGATAAATATAACATTTCCTATATACATATATATACGGTAAAGATATTTCAACTATAAATCAAAGATGAACAGAGAAGTTATTTAAGATTTCCTTACCTTTGTAGATATAAATCCTCGAGGAGATTGACCAGGACAGCTGTATCACACAATAATAACAGTACATTTATTTTCCAGAAGATCAAAGTTACATGGCAAATCAATAAGACAAACTCAATCACAAAAGAAAATACAAAGTAAAACAATATAACAGCACGAGTGGACTAACGAAAAACAATAATACATCAAAACATCACCATAAATTACAATTAAGTGGCAAAGCAGGGCATACTGAATAATTACATATACAAATTCACATATCATTGTATTATAAAATAAGAAATAGTACTATTAAGAGAAGTTAATTAATGTCCAGTAAGCAATGTGAAGATTACACACATTGAAACTATAAAAAACTTTAGATAATACTTCACTTCGCTTAAAGTGTCTTAAAACGTACACAAATCAAACTAAAAGTACATAATTAAAAACTGATGTCAAAATGCGTCACATGCACCACTGTTTTCGAAGAATAAACGGCCAAAATTTTGTCAAGATCAAAACTATCGACATTAAATTTCGAATACAATAAAAAGGATTAGTTTTTTACTTGTAAAAAGTTCTGGTGTAAACACATAAAATAACCAAAAGTATTAAAACTCTGCTGTCAAAATGATTATCACGTGGACCAGTTTTCGAAGAACACACGGCCAAACATATATCACGATCATAACTATCAACATTAAATTTCGAATACAATAAAAAGGTCTAGTTTTTTCCTTCTAAAAAGGTCTGATGGAAACAAAATAAATTTCGAACTGTATTACGCACATAACAGACAACCCCGTCAGCCATTTTAAGATTTCTACGAAGTAACCAGAAGTAACGCGCAGGCGCACAGGCTAACCAACATTTCCCCTTATAAACCTGGATATTTACAATTTCGACAAAAAAACCACAAAAAATAAACAATTCCTTTTTATATCTTGATTTCTCATTTTAGTAGGAACACAATTATAACTTATTGTAGCATCGATAAAATTTGCTTAAATGTTATAAATTACTTGCAGTAAATCAAATTTATTGGCATTAAACTTTTGCTTTGGAAACCTAAATTTGGATTCGTCATGGAGAGGGGTAAAAATAAGGCATTAAAATATATTTTCAGATTGCTTAATAACCGACAATGTAATTAATTAATTAATAACGAATTTTTGGTCCAAATACGTATGCGTTTTTTTGTAACATTTATTTTTCTGTAGGACGTCTTCATAAACAATTACATGGGTAGTTTCGGCGGCATTTACAAATTATGCGGAAACAATTATTAGTTATTAAAAACTATTCACGAGTGTAATTATAAGAATAGCAATTATACTCCGGAAAATACTTTCAGGTTTTTATCTTATCCATGTACTTTGGAAACTTGTGGTATATTCAATTGATACCGATAAAATATTCGTATAAATTTGAAATGTAGGTACCTACCGTAGGAACCTACTGATTTACAAACACAGATGTCCGGAACAGGTAGAAAAATACACTTGTAATTGTCCTAACTAAGATACTCTATTTAGTAAGTGAATTAGCCTTCATAAGAACTTAAGAACCATAAAAAACTCGGGTGATTCCTTCTTCACGGTAAACTTCCACCTCATTTCCTATTTGAAATCCAAAAACTCACGTAATATATTTTCAAAAAAAGCATTCGTGCGTCAATTTCCAACAAATCCTTTATCTAATTTTACAATTGTCCGACCGTCTTTCTCCATTTGTATCTCCCATTATTACAGCTAATGCCTGTCACATAAGTATATTCGAATCATCCTTTGCATCAATTTATAGAAATTTATAAAATTTTATTATTGTAATATTATCGTATATTTTATAAAGGTAAACTCCTCTCTATTATGAATTTTACACTGATAATAATAATACTCTATTTACGGGACAAGGCCTTTTCCTAAAAATACAATCAGAAATGTATTAAAAATAAGCCAAAATATTTAAACGTGCGTTCTAATACAATATAAACCATTAAAGCACAAGAGTAAGAAAAATTATACTATCGCACATAAAAATCACAAATCCTATAAAAATTATACTCAAAATCCATCTGACAATATAACAATATCGTACAAACCTTTGTATGAACTCAACATTAACGAGGATATGTGCTAGTTATAATAAGTACTTCTCTAATCTAGACATTTTTATCAGAAAGTCTGAGTATATAACATAATTATCGGCTTTATTGGGGTACTCAATAAAAGATATGTATGAATTTATAATTTCACCATTGTTTGAAATTATGTACATATCTTGAAAATGAAGGAATATATGATTGTTATCTGCCTCACTTCTTTTATAAATATATTTCATTCGTTGTTATTGGTAATACATAACTACAATTGTATAACTACCATTGTTACTTGCCTTATTTATAAATAGTTCATAGGTCGTGTATGGTAATATATATATATATCATTGTATTGAATAATGAATATTTTATGCTTGTGAATGTATATGCTTTTGTATTGCTTTTTCGTTACATATATAATTTGCCATCTTGATATCAAGATAATTAGAATCAAGTGTATTTATTAAAATGTAAACCAGTTTATCCTGTAATTATTTTGTTGGGTAAACTTTAAAAATGATAAATAAATAAATATTCTAAGGCATAAAGTAAAATTGTATCAGATTCATGGTACTTAATAAAAATTTACCTGAATTAAAATAGACATAAGTTGGCATAAATTTCTACCACATTTAAGTTAGGCATTGAAGCTTAGTTTTAAATGATTGCAGTGATTCATTGAATATATCAACTTTATGACTTATAAGGTTGTAGTCTCTCATCATAGTATACAAAGGTAAAATGCACATATAATTTGTCCATATATGGTATATGAAAAGTCATATCTAACCTTGTATACATTAAAGGTACTCTGAGGTTTATTAAATTAAGTAATTCTGGGCTTTTAATATGGTTATTTAACAATTTATATAAAAACATAAGGCCACTATTCCTCCTTTGAATGTAAAGGAGTAGCATATCAAGTAGTATTGTCACTCCTAACATAGTAAAAAAGCAAAAAGTGTCAAAAGACTTATGTCCTTAACAACGCTTTCAATCTATTATCAGAACGTAAGGGGATTAAGGACAAAATTAGAGCAACTTAAACTAGCTATTTCTACCGCTGACTATGACGTTATCGTACTCACTGAGACTAGGCTCAGTGAAGACATAACTCTGAATTGGACTTACCTCATTTAGACGTTTATAGACATGATCGCAGTGTAATTACTTCTAATAAAGTTCGTAGTGGTGGGGTTTTAATTGCTATTAAAACAAAATTGCAATCTGTAAAGGTTATAAGCCAAATTATTAATGTAGAACATTTTTGTAAACATTTGTAGTCAAGAGGCAAAGGTTTTAATTGGGGCAGTGTATATCCCCCCAGCCTCTGCCATTGATAAGTACTTATCTCATTGTGAAGTGGTTGAAGATATTGTGAATAATAACAATTTTTTGATATTATTGTACTGGGGACTACAATTTACTTGATCCCTGTTGGAACACTGACTGTGATAGCATGTCTTTCACCACTCAAGCAAGAATTATAAATGAAAGTTTTACATTACTGGGTCTTAAGCAGATGAGTACTATTTGTACAATTTACTATTAGATCTAGCTTTTTCTAATTCAGGGCAAGTAACTTCCGAAAAGGATCCATATCCTATTTAAAAATGTGTTAATCATCACCTTGATATTCATTACAGTGTAAAGTTGGCCAAAGAACTAGATTATAACAATTATCAATTTACTATTTATGATTATAGAAACTGTCATTATACTACATTGACTAACTACTTAGATACTTTAAACTGGCTAGGAATATTGTGCAATTTGGAGATTAATAATGCTCTATCAATTTTCTACTCTATTCTTTATGAAGCTGTAGAACTGTGTACTCCTACCTTAACAATCAAAACATCATCTTATCCTAAATGGTTTAGTGTAGAATTAAAGGAATGTATCAAACTCAAGAAACATTACCATAAAATTTTCAAAATTACTGGGAGTAATGATGATTATCATAATTTTTCTAAAATCCGAGGTGAATGCAAAAAAACTTCTGGTTCATGTTGCAAAAACAATATAAATAACATAGAAACAAATATTCCCTATAACTTAAAGTATTTCTGGAGACATGTTAAAAATCATCAAAAATTGGATAGAATACCAAGCATAATGTATTATTATGATGAACATGTTGCAAATAATGACCACGATATTTCAAACCTCTTTGTAAGGAACTTTTCTAAGGTCCACAGTACTGTGATACCTGACACAAAGCCTGCCTTTGACATAAATTACACGTTTTCCTTTGGCAAAATGACAGTTTCAACTGAGGATGTACTATGGAAATTATTGTCTACAAATGTTACAAAGTGTACTGGCCCAGATGAACTCTCTCCCTTTTTTATTTAAAAAGTGCAGTCAATCACTGGTTTACCCACTGTTTATACTATTTAAAAATCTTTTAGCAGTGGCGTTTTTTCTGACCTCTTTAAAATTGCTTACATTACACCGATTCACAAAGATGGTGACAAAAGCAATACTTGTAAAATCAATATATGTAGTGGAAAAGGGAAAATTAGGTTTGGAGTAGCATTTAAATTCAGCCAAGCATATGAGAAACAGTAATTCTGGCACTACATGAGGAAAAATTACAAATGATGCTATTACTAAAAATAGAAAGTAGGCTGAAATTGTTTCTGCTTGTAACTTTAGGCTTTCATTCAGTTTGACATCACTTTGAGTTATCGATCAGTGATTTGCACAAATAAGATTATTTGCGGATTCAAAGATGGCTATTAAAATTTCACCAGCCACAGCTAAGACATAAGCAATAGTTGACAAGGTATTAGCTCCACATTCTCTACCTTTAATAAAAATTAAACTTGAATATGTACATCAGGATCTCCACTGATGGTAGCAATAATTTATCACGAAAAATTTTTCGAATACTCGTACAGTATTTTGATCGTCATGTTTAAGGACTCACACAAGCTAGTTGAATTGAAATGTTTAAAATGAATCAGAGGGGACTATAAGTCACCTTGTTTTAAAAACATATGATTGGCCAGAAGAGTGTATCGCATTTGGAGGGGATAACTGCAACTCCAATTTTGGTTATGTTGATGGAAATGGACAGAGCAATGTTTATGTACTCTTGTCTGCGGAAGTTGGGGAATTACTTGGAATAAAATGCCCTGCCCGTATATCTTACATAATTGTGTTCAGCATGCAAGGGATTCCTGGCTAATTGATATTGAATCAAATTTGGTTACAATTTATAATCGTTTTTCTGTATTCACGGCCAGAACAGAAACCTTGAAAGAACTTTGTGACTTTGTATCTGTAGGTTATAATCGTAAAAACAAAGCAGGTCTGAGCGTGGCCATTATGTCAGAGAGTGGCAACAAAGATAAAATGTCAAAAGATTTTAAAGTGAGAAGGAAGGTGTGTTCCGTGAGTGGGTGTGAGGGACGCAGCGATGGGACAAGAAAATTTTTTAATTTCCCGAGGACGGAAAAAGTGTAAGTTAATTTATATTAATGAATATTTTTCTTGTGAATGCTGAAGTGTTTCTGCAAGTTATAAGTGTAGTTTATAAATAGATACAACGGTTGTTTTCAGTGCGAAGATTGTCTTTTATAAGCGAAATTTAGAATTTTATTTATTCACTCCGCTTTGAGGAAGTACGTTTAACTAAATGAAGGGATTTGTAAGGCGAACATATATGTGTCATTGGCTCTCCATTTGTTAAATATGTATAGGTGGTTTGTTTGAAATATACATGAGTTTCGTCAATTAAATCTAGTGGAAAAGTTGCTGCCTAAATTATTACGTTTTGTAAATTATAAATTACATGATTTCAGCTTCAATGTGAATTATTGTATGCTTTTGGAGATTCGTTCCTTACATACTCTTTAGGACGTAGGAATTAAATCATTCTTTCCGTATTTGTTTTTAAAAAACTATGTCGATTCTTCTAGTCTTTTTGCACTTACTATTAACCTCTCAAACTGTGAGAAACTATCTTTAATTTAATAGAAACTTTTACAGCATATGATAGAATACAAAGGGCAGGTAATGTGTATATTGACATTTGCAACATTCTTATATGAGATAAAAGGAAACTGAAAATTTCATGTACAAACAAATGTGGTATGTTTCAAAGCATTAATTTAACTCCAAATATGACAGCAATTCCTAAAATGCATTTATTCCTGCTAATTGTCGTAATGTGATTAATTTGCATTTATAATTTCCAGTGTGAAATATTTTTGTATTATTATTCCTTGACCTTTTATAAAGAAATTAATAAAATGTTCGTGATTACCTTTTATATAAAACTGAGTGCACCTTTGCAATTATGTTAAGAAGAACTAACTTAATGTGGGGGTATAATGGCACTATTTGTTCGATGGTACAATTTCCAATGCTTCTTAAATGAGACGGTTTTCCAATTCTTTAAGAAATTCTGTGAACCTTGCAGGTTTTTTTATCTTTCTGGTAATCTATGATTATTCATACCGATTAATGTCTTTATGTGCAGGTGCTTGGAATGGCTTTCATTTTGCCAAAACTAAACTAGCAGGTTCGTGACATGTATGAGCGTCGGGGTGTGCGAGCGGTGGTCCACAAGATGGTTTAAAATTTTGTAATTTTTTTATTTTAGGGTATAATTTTCACGTCTTAGTAAATATATTTTATTTTAGTGTATAGGTTTCACATTTCTTTGTCACTGTTTTATTTTAGGGTATAGGTTTTACATTTCTTTGTCAATGTTTTATTTTAGGGTATAGGTTTTACATTTCTTTGTTAATATATGTTATTGTAGGGTATAGGCTTTAAATTTTGTAAATATATATATATGTACATATTCATTATTCAATCTTTTAATTTCTATATGCTTTTTGTTGGGGAAATTAACATAATTCAGATATTGTGCGACCTTTTATGTTGCAGTATGTACACATTTTCACTTCTTATGATTTAAAATTATCTGCCTAATATCATTGCCCTCATTAGGTTTGGGAACAGGTATTACATCATGCCTCTTAATGTTAGAGTACATATTTGGATGGTTTCTGTGTGTTGTATGCACTGCTTAGTGTATATATGTTCATTTTTATACTGTTTATTTGGTTACCTTGATATGATATTATGAACTTGTATATATGTCATGTGAAGGGTGTCACTGTTTATATGCTTGCATGAATTAACACATTTGAGATGTTGCAGTATGTACATACTTTTACCTTCCTGTGATTTCAAATTATCTAATATCAATGCTCTCATTAGCTTTGAGAGAAAGTATGATTTTATATGCATTTTGTGGCATGAACTAGCGCAATGCAGATAATTTGCAACCTTTTATTATTTAGTATGTACCTGCATACATCTTTTTTGTTAATTCATTGTTCATTATGTTCATATTACATTTTTTGTCTATGTTCAATTGCATATTTTCATGGTTTACAGTATTGTCTATAGTACTTCGTGTATGTTAAGATTTTCTTATACTTAGTCTCACTTTTTTCTGTTTGTGTAATACCAGTTGAGGATACATTTCCACATATTTTGTACTTTTCCATGTGTGATCTCTGTTGAATTGCTAATGTTTGAATTGAGATTTGGCAACTGTTTGTTTTATCTGGTACTACTTTGTAATGTAACTGTGCCATCTTTCTGAGTGTATATCGCAAATAATTTGTGATGTTTGCAAAAACCTTTTTGCAATCTCAGCTGAAATGCTACAGAATTGTTTCTCACAAAATACGGCATTTACTTGTTATGTGTACATCTAACGAAGCTTAAATAAAGCAATATCAATAACGTACAATAATTTTGTTGTTTTTTCAATTTTATATTTCTATTTAAAATTTTGCGATCATATATATTAAGCATTTTACGAGGAATAAATAACCTAATATTTTAAACGCGCGCGCTTGGTGCGACGGTGGTGCCATCTATGAACAAATGTAGTCGTAACTTGAACCTATTTCCCACAAGAGTAAGATGCACAGGGCTGGTCGCGCTGCTAGCCACCCCCGCGTGAAGTCCGCCATAAGGCCTAGTGTAAATCTGCCAACCGCGCTGCAACAGCGCTGCAAGCTGGCCGCGTCACGATCGCTTGGTCGAAACCAGCTGCGCTTCTGGTCGCGTCGCGTGAAATGGGCAATACACTGCCATGATACACTCCTGTGTACTTCTTGGCCGCGCGGGGGATAGTTGCGCGACGGCAATCGCCCCGTGTGAAACGGGCCTAAAGGAATGGCTACGCTGTGAACCAGGAAAAGGTCGGTGGTGGAAGGAGAACTCAGGGGCTGTTCGAGGGAGTGGAGGACAACCAGGAAGAAAAGGAGAAATAGCATGCACAACGAGTGTGATCCAAGCCGTTGTTGTTAGGGTATGGAGGCATTTGAAAGGCACAGCATTATGGGGTAACTAATATTTCGCTTCGATAAAAATGGGCAGCTTTAATTCTCGAGAGAGGAAGAGAGAACGTACAGCAGAGGTTTACCAAAAGTTTGTGTCCAAAGACGCATTCAAATTAAAAGGAAAAGGCGGCGGACGACAACAGGTTCATATATATATGCGACCTCGACATGACTTTTTCTAACAAAAATATTTAAATATCGATAGCCAAGCCACTTACTTTAACCTCGAAGAAAAAAATAATTCGCGAAACTTAAAGTAATAACAAGTTAGACGTAAGTACATAAATGTGATCGAAAAATCGCGCTTCAATTAGATCAATACAACATTCTGTGATTCTCTTGGCTTAATTTACGTCTTCACTGTCATGAAAGTGACGCGGCAAGGAACTGTGCGTCCCAGAAAAAAAGTCGAATACTTATAATCGAGTTGTGCAAGAAATTTCATTATATAGAGAAATCCCGTCGATATTTAAAAGTGCTGAGTTTAATACAATTCTTAGATGATTTAAAAAGACACGTGAATATTGTGTAAGAGAAACGATTCAACATAAAGTATAGTAGTATAAAGTAATTTATTTCTGTTATAAACAAAGCATTCTCATGCACGTCTCTCTTTTTGCTCAGAAATCTGGAATCCCATACCTCAAGTCCGATAAAAACCACGTTGTGTGAATTGTTGGCATCGAAACAAACGGTGATGTAGCGAATCCGTGTTATATAAGAACCCGTGCTGCAGGAGGGTCAGTTTTTATAACGTTAATATTCTGACTCCACCCCGAAAATTTCCATTTTCAAACGATTGCAACAATTCAAGCACGTAAATGAGATTCAGTTTGTTTTCGCGGTGAACGCCGCGGCGCGCCGTCCCTTGCCAGCAACCATTTCTGCAAATTATGGAATGCGGATTTATAAATTCTATAAATGTAGTTCTGTGATTCCTTCTACGCGCCCCACGTGTTGCTACATATGTACGATTATTACAGTGAAACACTCTTCACACGCTTTCTGATAGAGAGTAATCCTCCGACCTCTGAATCACTGTGTGGAGTCTAATGTAAGATGAAAAGGGCAGTTTCTCTCAACTAATTTTTTTAACGAAAATACAAAGGAAAAACATTAAATCGCTACAGTAATGAAACTGTTGCGTATCTTAAAATAAAAATATGTTACCCAAGTCTTACACTTGGTAAGACGAGTAATGATGTTCCGGGACAATTTAAATGAGAATTTTGGATCTTTTAAATGTAATTATACGATGAATAATAAGATGTTTACGCAAATACATAAACTGAGATTCGCTTCGCGTAGCTGTGAACACATGAGAGCGTAAATATCTTGTTATTCGTCCTAATGTCAAGATTTTCCCTCTTCGACCAAACATCTGCAAACGGTGTTTCAAAGGGCAGAAGAAAACTGAAAAACCCTTCTCTGTATGGATGTATAACCACGGCGGAATTGACCGACGGGCACAACCCAAAAAATGTTATTATATTTTGGAGCTCCACATAGCATATCTATCTTATCTTAATCAAATGTAACAGATTTTCGACATAACAATTTCTATAGGGAATGATTTCTGTACAACAGAGATACGTATATGACAGTCAAAGGAATTTACCGCCGAAAGAAGTATTCAACTCTTTAAAGGGACCAAGCCGATAAATCTGTTTCACTCCAACTCAATATGTTTCTGCCGCTCGTTACTGGCTTAAGAAACGGCAGATATCGCAAAGGAATGCTAAATTAATTGTGACGTCAACCGTTGCGCCGCTAATAAATCTCCTTTCCTCGGCAACCGATGGAGTTTAAAATGATACCTAGCATAATTTTTCGCAAATATTACAAATATTACTTGTTAAATGATATTCTCAGCAGTAAGTACATGGAGAATAAACCTCCACCAAGGATTGCGAAACATCCACAATTTTGCACAAACTCAATATCTATTTAATTAATTATATAGATAAAAATCTGATGTGGCCAACACATGACTTTCTCCATATTTGGGGTATAGATATTGAAATTATTATGAATAATATTACTACGCAAAATTATTATTTCGTATCATAAAAGAAGACACGTCGTTGCCGTAAATTACGTATATTTTGAATGTTTACAGAATTCACCGCTACATGGTGTTGGCGCTGTATACTGGTATTAAGAAAAAGCGAAATATATTCGAAATGGATGGTTCTACGAAAATTAGTTTCAAACAAAACTTGGAAGAAATATTATTCTCTACAACTTTGGTCCTTATGAAGATTACCAATAACGATGTTTTTAAGGAGATACCTATTTAATGGAAACCGAAAAACCGGGTATTTATAAATAACTCCTAAACAATAACTCCTATAGAAAATTGTTTCAAATAAAAACTGTAGGAAATTACATTCTCTATAGCTTTTGTTTAGAATTGCATATACAATAATGATGTTTTAACAAAGAAATATCGAAAAAACCGAATCGGGTTTCGAATAAACCTCGACTTCCGGTTATCCGTTATTGTCCAAAAACTAATCAGTTCTTTGTGCTCATGTTAAAGTGTTATATATGAAGTTTGGTAACGATATGGTATGTACTTTTTGAGTTAGAGCGCCCACAATAACATACGCACACACACACAGACATCATTCCGAAAATAGTCTAAACGTGTTCTAGGGACCTCAAAACATGTATTTCCGTTGAAATCTCGAAGTCGATTTTTTTCATGAATACAATACTTAAATCAAGTTATTCGCGGATGACACAGTAGTTTACAGAGAGATTAACAGTCCTAATGATCAATTATTACTTTCTGACGACTTAAATGCAATTCTCGAGTGGTGTAAAGAGTGGCAGTTAGAATTGAACTTAGGAAAGTGTTCCTTTATGAGATTCTGGGGAAACAAAAATATTGACACGACGAATTACACTGTTGAAGGTGTCCAGCTAAAACTAGCCGATTCAGTCATATACTTAGGCGTTACTTTAACAAGCAACCTCTCGTGGGATATGCACATACGAAATATATGCGGGAAGGCTAAACAGAAACTAGGATTCATCAAACGCATAGTAGGTAAAAGTGAGGAAAAAGTCAAAGAGACATGTTACTTCTCGATAGTAATTTATAAATAATCGGTTTTTTCGGTTTCCGTCAAATATCTCCTTAATAATGTCGTTATTGGTAATATTCGTAAGGACCACAGTTGTAGAGAATAATATTTCTTCTAATATTTCTTACAATATATTATTATAATATTTCTTATAATATCTACTGTAGCAGTATTTTCCAAGCGTGTTTTTGGTTTTGTATTTTATTGTTAACAAGAATTGTAATTGCTAATACAATAAATCATTTGCACTTTCCAAAAAACCTTTAATTTGTTAATAGCACGTTCTGAAGAAAGAAATATTTTTCTGCTTAACTAACCAAATGTTTCACCATCCGGCACATTTCGACGATTGCATGGGTGCAACTTCCTGACAATGAAATGGATATTCTAGCAATCGCTAAGATTCGACTAATCCCAAAGAAACTCCAGCGATCGAGAGAGAAGATGATGACGAGTAGAGCCTCCCTGAGCTCGCAAAGAGGCCTTCAGAGCGCTTGATTTACACGAATAACGTTATGACATGTACTGATGTAGATGACAGGGTAGTCAAAGAATGGCGAAATTATTCGATTTCATATCATATTTCAAAATACAATACGGCCTCAAAGCTAAGGAAAATAAAAAATATTTCAAAAAACAGTTACATGAATTAAAAAGTCGATGGTTCATGTTTTATGTTAAAATCGCCATTCATTTTCCTGCGATACATTTTTTTAATGTTTTAATACCTCTTCATCATATGAGGTATCTGTAATTACATGAGGGATCCTCTACGTATCGTGCGTCGAATTTTGCGATTTGCCCAACCAAGCCCATCCAACATCTACCAGGCGACGACAACGGTATCCGAAAACACGCAAGCGAACGAGGGGTTCAAATTTGGCGCCCATAAGAGCTCGCCGCCATGGGAGCATGTTATACCTGCTATGAAAATAATCAGTGACCAGAGAAATAAACTTGAAAACTAACACTTTTCTTTAGAGTAGAAACAAGGTAAGAAAGAGAATTAAGTTTTTTAAAAAGATGATCGATATGCGAATTCCAGTTGAGATTAGGGACAACAAGAATAACAAGAAATTTAAATTCTGCAGCAGGGATAAGATTTGAAGAACTAGGAAGAGAGTAGGAGTGTCTGGAGGAGGAGAAACACATAATCTCAGTTTTACTGCTATTCAGTTTTAAATTATTTAATTTACACCATTCCTTTTAAAGAGGGTATCACTAGCTGATTTTATATAACAAGGAAGAGTTTGGGCAATTTAAAAGTACACTGACATCATCTGCATATAGAACTGAGTGGAACAAAACTCCATAGCCAAAACTTTCAGGCAGGTCATTAACCAATCACCAGCAGGTGGTATCTGTCAATTTTGATGGCCAAAATTACTTGTCTAAAACAAGACCAATTTTCTCAGGTGTTCCACAGCATTCTATTTCAGGGCCGGTTTAATTCTTAATTTTCATTAAGTATGATGAGAGCCAGAGGCGGATTGGGCCGCCAGGACACTGGGCAGAGTCCCAGTGGGCCGATGCTGCTCCTGGGCCGGGGGACACCTGAGTGGTTGCTGCCTCGGCCAGGACCTGTTGATTTTTCTTATTCTAAAGCAGTTTCTCAAACCATGGGCTGCGCCCCCCAATGGGAGCTGCACCATTATTTTAGTTGTTAGGTGAATTTGCCAAAAATTTGAAATATTCACGAATAATAAAATTTCAGCAGGAAATTTTAGGTAATATGATGTGATAAAAATTATTAGCAGTTATGTAAAATAAAGGAATTTGTATTAAAGTTTATTATTTTTACTGTTTTCAATTGAAATGGGGCCGCATAACAACAAGGGAGCTGCGACAGTTGGAAGTTTACGAACCACTGTCCCTAAGCTATTTCAGCTACACATGTGTCCGTAAGATGGCGGCATCTTAGAGTACATCGGTAAAAGGGTGAATTGGTGCCAAGTATGTTCCGGGGTCATGTACCATTGTGTCAGTTTCTTCCAATTGTCTTATATTTACCCTCACCTCTGTTTTCACCAACTGGAGCATTCTTACCCTCCTCCCTTGCAGTCCCAAGGCACAAAAGTCCCAGGAGGATAAGGAATATCCCAAGATCCTCCCTCCTGCGGTTCCTGTTTGTTTCCATCTGCATTCATTCATTCACTTGTTAATAATAAACGAAAACATGGAAATGCAGCCTTACTATATGTGAGCTTACATAATAGGAATATGGTAGAATTTTTTACTCGCCAGTATGGGCCGATAACTGAGTATTTGCCTGGGCCGATTTCTGCTCCTAATCCGTCCCTGATAAGAGCCATTCATGGGCGGGACCACGAATGTCAATAGCGGAGCATTTATGCAGAAGGAGTGAGTGATTAACAGTATCAAATACTTTAGCAAAATCAAAAAATCTGATGTGGCCAACACATGACTTTCTCCATATTTGGGGTATAGATATTTAAATTATTATGAATAATTTTACTACGCAAAATTATTATTTCGTATCGTAAAAGAAGACACGTCGTTGCCGTAAATTACGTATATTTTGAATGTTTACAGAATTCACCGCTACATGGTGTTGGCGCTGTATACTGGTATTAAGAAAAAGCGAAATATATCCGAAATGGATGGTTCTACGAAAATTAGTTTCAAACAAAACTTGGAAGAAATATTATTCTCTACAACTTTGGTCCTTATGAAGATTACCAATAACGATGTTTTTAAGGAGATACCTATTTAATGGAAACCGAAAAACCGGGTATTTATAAATAACTCCTAAACAATAACTCCTATAGAAAATTGTTTCAAATAAAAACTGTAGGAAATTACATTCTCTATAGCTTTTGTTTAGAATTGCATATACAATAATGATGTTTTAACAAAGAAATATCGAAAAAACCGAATCGGGTTTCGAATAAACCTCGACTTCCGGTTATCCGTTATTGTCCAAAAACTAATCAGTTCTTTGTGCTCATGTTAAAGTGTTATATATGAAGTTTGGTAACGATATGGTATGTACTTTTTGAGTTAGAGCGCCCACAATAACATACGCACACACACACAGACATCACTCCGAAAATAGTCTAAACGTGTTCTAGGGACCTCAAAACATGTATTTCCGTTGAAATCTCGAAGTCGATTTTTTTCATGAATACAATACTTTCCCATTACTGCGTATGGAGAAAGTAAAAAGAGGCCTAAAACTTTGTCTTTCATATTTAGCTTTTCTGAGATAAAATTTATATACAGTAGACTCCCGATTAACTGGGGGTGGATTATCCGGGTTGCGGATTACCGGGGTCCCTATAAGCTTAAGTGTGTGTCTATTTGTGCGTAAATATATATTCTTCTTATGGAAATTCGGTAGGCGGAAATTCACAATATACATATGTAGCCTATTTATAAACACAGCACACAAGTGAAAGACGAACACAAAAATTACGCGAAATTTTCGGTCAAGCCGTCTTCACCACAGTAAGGTATGAATGTGAAATCAGATGTGAGAGGGGAAGGAATAAGAGAGGGGGGGTGGGGTCGAGGAAGGAGGGGAAGGGAGGATGAGTTAGGGCAGGGGCCGGCAACCTTTTTGGCAAGAAGAGCCATTTTTTCCAAATTTGTATATAATCCAACAAAACATGAGCCGCAGAGCATGTATACTTAAAGAAAGAATACGGAAAGGAGGCGGAGGTAATGATAGTTACAATGTAGGTAATGTGAATATGTTGTAAGAGGGGATAGGTTAGAAGAGGAGGGGAAGGGAGGCAGATGATAGAGTAGTAAATTAAAATGAGATCTGACAATGTAGACAGTTAAACGATTTGTATGTATTTGTGTGTGACGCTGTACTGCATGTGCAGTGTTTTCTATACAAGGAACGTGATCGTTTGTAGTTTTTATTTCGGTTATTTTTAAAGTTATAAAGTTAAGTCAAGTTATACCCATCATGTTAAAAAGAAAAAGGACTGTTCTTGCCATAGAACAAAAACTCGAGCTCATCAATAAACACCAAAAAGGTGCTAAAGTGACAACTTTAATGAAGGAGTACAATGTTGGTGAACAAACTGTACGCGACTTGATAAAAAATAAGGCTAAATTGATCGAGTTTGCCGGAGGTTCTGACAGTGCGAGTGGCATGTCAAAACGAAAATCGATGAAAACTTCAACTTACAATGAATTGGATAAAGCCATGGTTTTATGGTTCAATCAACAAAGGGCACAGGGGATTCCGGATTGCGCTGCTCAAGCTAAGTATTTTTTTGACGAGTTGAAATTACAAGATTTCAACGCATCCTCTGGTTGGTTGACACGATTTAAACAGCGACACGGCATTAGGCAAATAACTGTTCAAGGCCAAAAACTGAGTTGTGATGAACCTGCGGCTGTCGAATTTAAGCATCAATTTCGGCAATTCATTGAAAAAGAAGGTCTCATACCGGAACAAATTTTCAACGCCGGCGAAACCGGTCTATATTGCAAGTGTTTACCAAACAAAACGTTAGCATATGAAACTGAAAGGAGTGCTTCGGGTCACAAATATCAAAAACAACGGTTAACAGTTTTGTGTTGTGGGAATGCTGCTGGAACTCTTTTTTTGGAACCCTGTGTAATCGGAACTGCAAAAAAACCTCGTGCTTTTTCAGGAATTGAAGCTTCTAATTTACCTGTTCATTACTACAACAATAAATCAGCTTGGATGGACCGAGAAATTATTAGTGACTGGTTTACAAAAAAATTCATTCCATCAGTTCGTCAGCATTTGAAATCACTTAATCTGCCACAAAAAGCGGTTCTACTTTTGGACAATGCCCCCAGTCACCCAAGCGAAGAAATTTTAAAATCAGATGATGGGAACATTTTTGTGAAATATTTGCCACCAAATGTGACAGCGTTGATCCAACCGATGGACCAAGGAGTGATTCAAAACTTTAAAGTGATTCACAAAAGAAACTTGTTGCATAAATTAATTATGGAAGGTAGTGATTTATTGACATTTTGGAAAAAATTAACAGTGTTGGATGCGATTTATGAAATTGCGATGGCGTGGACATCGATCAAAGGCATAACATTAAAAAAATCATTTCGAAAAATACTGCGAAATGGTGAAGAACTTCTTGGTGACGACAATAATACCGACGAAGGAGCGCCCGAAGTGTTAAATAATTTACGACAGATTAGTGGCTTTGAAATTTTAGATGAAGAAGCAGTTTTTGAGTGGTTTAATTCAGACAAAAATTTCACAGGTCATGAAATGTTGAGTGATGACGAAATAGCAAGACGGGTTATGAACGAAGAAGAATCGAGCCCAACCCCAAACGAAGACCCAGAAGAGGATATGCTGCCGACAAACAAAATCGGTCACAGTGCCGCTTTGTCTCACGTCGAGGCTCTACTTGACTACGCGGAGCAAGAAGACGACGTCGCTCTTGCCGATAAGATGATGCTGCGTAATTTACGCATTACCATACGTAGGAAGGCCAACCAAGGGAAAATGCAAACTTCTTCGCTTTCCTTTTTCAGAAAATAGTGTTTGCATAAACTATGTACCTCTATAAATACATATGTATGTATTTATTAATATTTTTGTAATTAAATTTACATTTAAGTTATATTTTCGAGTTTTTCTTTCATTTTGCGGATTGTCCGGGGTTTCGATTATCCGGGGAACTTTAGTTCCCAACCTGCCCGGATAATCGGGAGTCTACTGTATGATATAAGGGCGGACTCAGTAGATTTATCTTTTCTAAACCCAAATTAAGAATCAGAAAATATGTATACAGTTTTGTTTTGATATTGTCGATTTTCAAAGAGGCATTAAATCGATACACAAATTTTCTTTGAACGCGAAAATTCGATGTTTTGTTGAGCTGAAAATATCTGGCGCTCACGGCCGCCACCGAATACAACAAAATTTGGTACAATTTTGTTAGTCTTTTTGATCTGAAGGTCAACGAGGCATTTTCTTCTCTCTGAAATACCATGGTTCGAGTCCAGATGAAATTTTTCCTTCGTTTACCTGAAACCTTCCCCAACGAAATTGGCTTCGTAATTTATCTTGATTGAAATGGCAGAAAAATAAAAAGTATGGACGTATTTTTACTTTCTCCATACGTAGTAATGGGAAAGTACTGTATTCATGAAAAAAATCGACTTCGAGATTTCAACGGAAATACATGTTTTGAGGTCCCTAGAACACGTTTAGACTATTTTCGGAATGATGTGTGTGTGTGTATGTTAGTGTGGGCGCTCTAACTCAAAAAGTACATACCATATCGTTACCAAAACTTCATATATAACACTTTAACATGAGCACAAAGAACTGATTAGTTTTTGGACAATAACGGATAACCGGAAGTCGCGGTTTATTCGAAACCCGATTCGGTTTTTGCGATATTTCTTCGTTAAAACATCATTATTGTATATACAATTCTAAACAAAAGCTATAGAGAATGTAATTTCCTACAGTTTTTATTTGAAACAATTTTCTATAGGAGTTATTGTTTAGGAGTTATTTATAAATACCCGGTTTTTCGGTTTCCGTTAAATATCTCCTTAACAACATCGTTATTGGTAATCTTCGTAAGGACCAAAGTTGTAGAGAATAATATTTCTTCCAAGTTTTGTTTGAAACTAATTTTCGTAGAACCATCCATTTCGGATATATTTCGCTTTATCTTAATACCAGTATACAGCGCCAACACCATGTAGCGGTGAATTCTGTAAACATTCAAAATATACGTAATTTACGGCAACGACGTGTCTTCTTTTACGATACGAAATAATAATTTTGCGTAGTAATATTATTCATAATAATTTAAATATCTATACCCCAAATATGGAGAAAGTCATGTGTTGGCCACATCAGATTTTTATATGAAACGTTTCTTTTAAAGAAATAACCCCAAAAAGTAATAGAACGGCAATGTAAATGGGGACGATCACTCCCATAAACCCCGTGAATTTGCCAATGAGTACAGCTCTTCTCATGTTGCGCGTTATACGTAACTTGAAACAAGTGTCCCTTCCTGTGAAAAAAGTAGCCTAGGCCATCAAAGCCCTTGTCTGTGGTACGCTTTCGAAAGGGGCCAGATCCCAGCTTTCTCGGAACAATTAATTCATAAATACTTTCGATGAATATGAAAAAGCAGCAATTAATATCCTAAACAAAAACAAGCATGGAATGGGTAAAAAGGAAACATTTATGACGAAAGTTAAATATGTACAACTTAAAAATTATCAAGTGAACCGGTTGTTAATTAATTGCAATGGTATCACTGCGAATATATTTTCTAATCGGTGTTTCACAGGTTATGTAAGTGCTAGGGAGAGAAAAGCATGGAATCATAATTGTTATCCACGCAATCTTCGTAGCAACAGGCGTTAGCAATATACGAACTTTCTCGCGGTATAGTAATAGTTGATATGCTCTTGGAATGAACCCATGCACTTGCGAGAGGAATGTAAAAGAATATAAAACGAAATGAAGAAACACAGCAACCCTTGAGCAAACGAAGATACTCTGATCTGGGCGCTGACTAAAATTTTAAGAGAAACCTACTTGACGGCTTATCGCGAGCAACGCTGCAGTTCCTTGTCGTCGATAGAGTTTCACTTAAGAAAACGCAAATTTTTCGTCTTCGAAACAAATGCGTGGAAATTCTCTATCCAGGGCGAGAAGGAGGGGCGGCTGCTTGAAACACTTAGACATTCAGAGCAATTTGCAAAGGAGCCTTATAGGAAACCATAAGAGTAAAGTTCTCCAGTTTTATAGACATGAATTATTGGAATTACGTGGGTACTTATGATAGCTTGGTTATATTTTTCCATTGGTTGCGATAGGGTAAAAGAGCAGAGTTAATTATCGAGGGCGTTTTCAAGCCAAGTCGACTTCCGCGATAATTCCTGAAAGCTTAAGTTTAGGAATTTTTTATGATAAATTTCCGCGATATCTTTCTTGAGAAAATAAAGGCATTCGTCATAGATAAAGCGGATGCTTGCGGTCAAAACCTTTCCTCGTGCGAGAGTGAAAGAGTTTCTTTCGCCAGAATATCGTGCAGTAGTTCGAAATAAACTCCTTCGCAAGACCTCACCACCAAACGGGTTCCGTGCAAAGGTAAATATCGATAACTTTTAATTGCAATTTAATTCGCGTTATTTTTCAACACATCTTCGCGGTTTGTGATCACCTTCATAATTCACCAGAGAATTATCGAACCCGTCTTATGACTAGAGTAAGTCAAGAATAAGCACCTAAATATTTTTTAAATTGAAAAAGGCGCTTAGGTATCCATAATAACCACAACACAAGGTTATAAAAAAATCATATTTGTTGTGATATTATTTAGATAACTTAGATGAGTGATTTTTTCGAGTTGTTTTTATTATTAATCGTTTATTCTTGAATCACCTTCATAGTTTTATATTGTAAGGGACCATTTCAAATTTCTTAAATATTTCAAGAATTGGCGAATGCTGATACGTTTGCTTCTGTGGATATATTGGATACTTACGTGGAAATATTCGTTGCAATAATCGTGTCAGACAGAAAGAGTCCACCCACGCTGAAAATATTGCCTCCTCGTTAGAAATACTCCTATAATGATAGGTAAAACTGACGTAGTACATATATTAATATTGTAGCGTAGCTGCGTGCGTCACACCTGCGCGGAAGTGATAGACCAGCAATATGTAAGAATCTGACAGGTATGTCCAAGCATCAGAAAATTTCTTGAAATGCGGAATATCCACGAAGTAATTGTTTTTTTTAGAGTAAAGAATTTTCCATAAAATATAGGTATATATTGCCTCGCCATTTTTATCCATAACTTTGTTTTTTAACAACATTTATATTAACTTACCACGATATACATATATATATATATATATATATTGTTTCTCCGTCGCTGAAGAAGGGCATCAGCCCGAAAGCTCCATTTTTGTGTAGTTTTTGTTCTTTTGTGTTTTTCGTGTGTCCTCAGCACCCCCAGCGGCTCTTCATTCTAGGTAAGTGTCCACTGGGCTTCCTCCAACACCTTGTTGCTACCCTTATTATTACTTTTCCTTTTCCTTAAGTATTTATATATATATATATGTTACGCAAGCGAGGACGACCGCCACGAGAAGTGCTACCAGAAGCGGGACGGAGAAGGAGAGTACTAAGAGATCACGTGATGCGAGAGAGAAGAGTGTGTGACGGGACTCGTAGTAGTGTGGGCCGTGTGTTGGCTCGTGGAAGAGCTTCTGCTGAAGAGCAGAATGCTGGTGTAATTCGGGTTTAAATAAAGTTGGAGTCCCTTGGACGTGTTGTGTTATTTCGGGTGTGCCTCCCCGAGGAGGAAGTTGGAGAGTGGTGTAGTGTTTTCTGACAGAGCAGCGGCGGGATCGGGATCAGATAAGGATAAGAAGATCAAAAACCAGTTTTCGGAAAGGAGCACGTCGTGAGAGAGCCGACTGTTTGCCGATGAAGACTGTACCCCTCCGTAAGTACGTGAAAGAAAAGTGATTCCCGAGTGAACAATACCCCAAGTATAACTAGGGTTGTGAGCGTCGAAACAGACCTAAAAAAAAGCGAAATTAGCGAAAAAAAAGCGACCGCATGGCGTTTAGTGGGGAACCGGAAATGACGTATCCAGTGGCGGGAACAGGAGTAAGCGAGGCGTTCTTGACGCGAGCAGCGAGCTTTCCTGAGCTACCGAGAGCGATGTCGACGCCCTCTGTGACCCGACTAAAGAACCACTTAGCGCCTAGGGCGAGCGATAACGACATTGAACGTGAGATTCTACGACGAGAAAGACAGTTGCTGGAGAGAGAGCGCGCGTTGTTAGACCGCGAAAGAGAAATAATGGAAGCGGGACATTGTAGTACGATGGCGACAACTGTAGTTGCTCACCGAGACATGGCGGAAAGATTGTTGCCCGAGTTTGACGCGTCGACGACCTTAGGATTTACCGCCGAACAGTGGGTGCGGCGAGTGGAAGGGGTCGCTTCCGCGTATTCGTGGGACAATTCCGTATTGCTTACTCATGCGGTGAATAAGCTGAGAGGAGTAGCTAAATTGTGGTTAAATAGTGTCGCGGAAGAAGTGTATTCTTGGGAGACTTTTAAAGAAAGGTTACTTTATAGCTTCCCATCAACAGCTGATCAGGCCGATGTCCACATGAGTCTCACGAAGAGGAAGAAGCAGCGCGACGAAACCGATGAGTCATACGTGTATGCCATGAAAGCGATAGCGCGACGAGGTAACATAGATAAAGAATCCTTGATTAAATACATTTTGAACGGCTTAGGTGACAAGGAATTAGTAAGGTCGCTGGCTTTGTGTGAGTTCAAAGATGTTGAAGGGTTACTGCTCAAGATAAAGCGCTATGAAAGTATTACAGAAAGAGCGAGATTAGGTGAAAGACAGTTTTTAGCTAACCGTTATAGTGTCCCAATTGAACCGCCAAACGAAGGTAATGTGGTGAGGAGAAATAAGCAGACAACGCAGGCGAGGTGTTATAATTGTAACGGCCAGGGACACATGGCTAAGGATTGCCCAGAACGACAGCAGAGCAGGCGATGTTTCCGATGCAATAAAGAGGGACACATGATGAAGGAATGCCCTCAGGGAACCCAAGTTAATAGACAGAATTTGGAAATGAAAAGGCGAGTCCAAAGAATTTCGGTGCCGAACGACCAAATTAAAGACGAATATTATAAATGGATAAAGGTTAATGATGAACAAGTTGTTGGGTTCATTGATTTAGGGAGCGATGTTGTGACCATGAGGCAAGATGTCGCTGAACAGCTAGGTGTAGAATACTTTGCGAGTCAAAAAAGTCTGATTGGATTCGGCTGTGGGAAAAGTAACGTAATAGGCTCCAAACAGTTAACCCTTGTTGTGGACGACGTAAGCATTGAGGTAGAAGTGCTTGTGGTCCCAAACTGTTCGCAAGACGATGCCATAATTCTAGGACGAAGCGCCCTAGACCAATCGGGGATTCGAGTTGAGAAGAGCTATCAGAAACTTGTAATTAGGAGAGAGACTGATGGGCAGGAGGAAGAAAGTAACTTCGAAGCCAAAGTTCGAAATGTCAAAGAGAGGGCCGGGATAGAAATGGAAGAAATAAATTTGAATAACGACCTGTCTGAAGAGGAGAAGGATGCGGTATACGAAATGGTGAATGAGTATCGAGAATGTTTTGCGAAAAATTTGAGTGAACTGGGTACAGTAGAGTCTGCCAGTTTCGAGATAGAATTGTTGGATAACCACCCTGTGAATTTAAGACCGTATCGCCTACCGTACGCCCAAAGAGCGACTATGCAAAAGGCAGTCGATGAGTTAATGAAAATGGGTATCGTGCAGGAGTCGACATCAGAATACGCAAGCCCAGCATTGTTAGTGAAGAAAGCTAACGGAGAAGACCGGCTGTGCGTCGTTTACAGAGCATTGAATTTGAAGACGAAAAAAATAAAATTCCCCATGCCAGCCATTGAGGAACAATTAGACGCGCTTGCAGGAAACAGTTATTTTACCATTTTAGACTTGGCGTCGGGATACTATCAAATCCCTGTAGCCCCAGAGACGAGACCCTTGACAGCTTTTGTCACCTCAAGTGGACTGTACGAGTTCACAAAAATGCCTTTCGGAGTAGTAAGCGCACCTGCAGTGTTTAATCAAGTGATGAAAAGGGTAGTGCGAATGACAAGACCAGGAGAGGTCCTAGTCTATATGGATGATCTGTTGATACCCAGCAAAACGGTGAAGGAAGGGTTAGAGAGATTAGAAAGACTGTTGCAAGTACTGAAGAAATTGGGGCTAGCGCTAAAAGTATCAAAATGTGAATTTTTCAAAACTAAAGTAGACTATTTGGGCTTTGAAATAACCAAAGATGGGATCCGACCAGGCGAGAGAAAAATTCAGGCAGTTAAAGAATTTCGAAGGCCGGAGAATGTTCACGAAGTGCGACAATTTATTGGTTTGACGAGCTTCTTTAGAAGATTTGTATTAGGATTCGCTACGTTAAGCAAGCCGTTAACGCTCTTGACGAAGAGAGATACGGTATTCGAGTGGACGGAGAAACAAGAAAACGCATTTCAAGAGCTGAAGAAAAGATTAATCGAGCGTCCGGCACTTGCGTTGTTTGATGTAAATGCCGAACATGAAGTTCACACTGACGCCAGTAAGAATGGACTAGCGGGGATTATCTTACAGCGCCGAGAAGGAGAATCTCAAAAACCTGTGGCATATTATAGCCGACAGACGACAGATCTAGAGAAGAACTATCACAGTTATGAGCTAGAAGCGTTGGCAGTAGTTGAAGCCGTAGACAAATTTCGAATGTATTTATTGAACAGACCCTTCAAAGTTGTTACTAACTGTAATGCTTTAAAGACCACCATGTCCAAGAAAGAATTGTTACCGCGGATAGCGAGGTGGTGGCTTCGATTACAAGAGTATGATTTCACGATCGAGTACCGACCAGGACGCAACATGAGTCACGTTGATGCCCTCAGTCGAAATCCCGTGGGAGATTCCGAGGAACCGGATACAGCAGACTTGAAAATCTTCACGTTGCGAATAAATCAGGATGATTGGTTACTAACGATGCAGCTGCAGGATGTAGCTATCCAGAAAATACATCGTACCTTACAGCAACCTGCGGTCGCCAATGAGGATAGGCAGATCCACACAGACTATGTGCTGAAAGACAACCGTGTCTGTAGAAAGGTAGACGGTGGGGTCCGTTGGGTTGTGCCTAAGAACTCTATTTGGCGCATTCTAAAGGGAAGTCATGATGACATGGGACATTACGCAGAAGAGAAAACCCTAGAACACGTGAAGAGATATTTTTGGTTTCCGAAGATGAGAAGAAGGGTAAAGAAATATATTGCAGCTTGCATTGAGTGTGCTTATCATAAGAGACCGGGAGGTAAAAAAGAGGGGCAGTTGCACAGTTTAGAGCGTGTAGCCATCCCATTTCACACAGTTCACGTGGACCACTTAGGGCCATTCCCAAGGAGTAAAAGGGGCAACGAGTATGTTCTCGTGTATCAAGACAACTTTACAAAGTTCATCCTACTAAAGGCAGTGAAAACCACAAAAACCAAACCAGTGTGCGAAGCTATCAGTGAGATTACGAGCTTATTTGGGTGTCCTGAGCATTTAATTACAGATCGAGGTACGGCGTTTACAGCGAAGGAATTTGAAGAATTATGCGAAAGAAACCAGATAAAGCATATAAAGAATGCGACTGCTACCCCTCGAGCAAATGGACAAGTAGAGCGATCAAACGCATCCATTACAAACGCCATATCCACTATGTATGCACAAGAGGATGGAGGCGACTGGGACACGAATTTGAGAAACATCCAATTCGCCATGAATTCTATGTCAAATAAAACTACTGAGAAGAGCGCTTATGAGCTATTGTTTGCTTATAACCCAAGGAATTCATTGCAAAACCGTGTTATATTGGCGTTGCAAGAAAGCGAGCTCGATGAGACTAGAGAGACCTTAGGTGAAGCAAGGGAAAAAGCGTTAGTAAAGATATCAGAGACGCAGAAAAAACAGAAGGAGCGTTACGATCAAAGACATAAGGTGCCGAGAGTGTACCAAAAGGGAGATTTAGTCATCGTAGAACGAGAAGCGCAAGCGACAGGGTGTTCGCGAAAATTAGCTCCGAAATTTAAGGGTCCGTATCTTGTCTCAGAAGTGCTAGCGCGAGATAGGTATTCTCTCATGGATATACCAGGGGCAAAGAGGACACAGCGAGCGTTCAATTCCGTGTTTAGTGCAGACCGAATGAAACCCTGGTGTAAGCCCCCCCAAGGCGAAGTAGGAGATGACGACCAGGCCGACGAGAGCCAGGACGAGGGAGATGACGACCAGGCCGCGGACAGCAGAGGGAAAGAAGACGAGAAGCGGATGGAGAACGGCGCGAGCGCCAGAGGAGCAGTTCAACCGGAGGCAGACCGGACCGGGACCGAGGACGGCCCCGATGTCAGGAAAGGCCGACTGTTACGCAAGCGAGGACGACCGCCACGAGAAGTGCTACCAGAAGCGGGACGGAGAAGGAGAGTACTAAGAGATCACGTGATGCGAGAGAGAAGAGTGTGTGACGGGACTCGTAGTAGTGTGGGCCGTGTGTTGGCTCGTGGAAGAGCTTCTGCTGGAGAGCAGAATGCTGGTGTAATTCGGGTTTAAATAAAGTTGGAGTCCCTTGGACGTGTTGTGTTATTTCGGGTGTGCCTCCCCGAGGAGGAAGTTGGAGAGTGGTGTAGTGTTTTCTGACATATATATATATATATATATATATATATATATATATATATATATATATATATATATATGTATGTATATCGTGGTAAGTTAATATAAATGTTGTTAAAAAACAAAGTTATGGATAAAAATGGCTAGGCAATATATACCTATATTTTATGGAAAATACCTCCTCACCTGCACACTGTGTCCTGCTTTTTATGTTGGCCTCACCAGCAACCCCCTCAACATTAGAATCAATGGCCACCGGAACAGCGTAAACACTAACCGTCCCCTTCTGGTGGCTTCTCACGCCAATTCACACCAGGCCACCTTCAATAATTGCTTCACTGTAAGGATTATCCGTGCCTTACCGGATGATACCTCCGCTCCCCTACTTCGACAGTGGGAGTTGGCCTACATCTTTCTCCTTAACTCTTTCTCCCCACCTGGTCTTAACCTCCGATAACCCTATTGGCCGTCCCTCCTACCCGTCTCCTCCTATCCCCGAACTTCTCTCATTACCCCTCCCCCCCTCCCCATATCCCCCCAGTGTGTCACTTCAAACAGTATATGTTTCTCCGTCGCTGAAGAAGGGCATCAGCCCGAAAGCTCCATTTTTGTGTAGTTTTTGTTCTTTTGTGTTTTTCGTGTGTCCTCAGCACCCCCAGCGGCTCTTCATTCTAGGTAAGTGTCCACTGGGCTTCCTCCAACACCTTGTTGCTACCCTTATTATTACATTTCCTTTTCCTTAAGTATTTATACATCGTATCTTCTTCTCAATTGTTCTTCACAGTTGTTTTTTCTAATTGTTGTCTCACCTTCACTCAAGAATTCTCTCCTGTCGCCTTTTTCTTTCATTCTTCCCTTCCACCATGGATATAACCCATCTCCGTTATCACCTCCGTAGGCACATTTCCCTCAATTGTCAGATCGAATTCCTTAATTCCTGCCTTCAACTATGCCTCTCTCCCAAATCTCTCACTATCAGAATTCCCCTCTCAGGCCTCCCTCCCCCAATCCGTGCATCCCTTGCCCTCACCTATCACCTCACTTCGCTCAACATTATTCGATCCACCATACTTCAATACATCACACTCTCCAATGTCCATTTTGCAAAATGCAAAACTCTTGTCCTCCATCTTTGCAAATCCCCAAACTCCGTATCCGACCTCAACGCCGCTCTCCTTCAAGCGACGAAAGATCTCACATCGAACCAAAGCAGACTACTCCGCAAGCTTTCCCTTATGTGCGTTCGGCACCTCCAACTTGGTTTACCCCTACCATTTTTACCATCTGGTGAGGTCATCAACCCTCCCCCTCCACTTATAGGCCAAAAGCCCTGCCTTGCGGACCTCTTGGGTTTTCCCACCCCACCTCCACTCCGTACTCCACAAAGGGTCCCCTCTCTCTCAAATTTTAAACATATGAAGCGCTCCGATTCCCTTTCTGTTCTCCCCACCACCCCCACCTCTTCCAAACCAGACGACATTGTAAACCTTTCCTCCCACGAACTCACTCCTGCTGAGACAGCACTCCTTTCCCGCGGCCTCTCGTTCTGTCCCACCACCAAATTCGATCATTTCCGTCTCCTCGCCGACGTCCAGGCCTTTGCTCGCACGCTCCGCCTAAAAACCAACCCTCCCAAAGGGGACCCTTCTCCTTCTGCTCACCCAAACCTCCCCGCCGGCCTCCCACAGACCTTTTCCATTTTCAAACCCCCTTCCCAATATATCCCACCCGCCCTTCCCTCCCAACACCCGGTAGAACACTATCTTAATTATATTCTTCGCAGAATCTCCCAGCCCAACTTTCCCGACCTTCTTGACCACAAAGACAATCTTACCAGACGTGAAAGACATGCCATCTCAACACTTAAACACAACAGAAATATTATTATCCTCCCCGCGGACAAGGGCACCACCACGGTTGTGTTGGATCGCGCCCAATACAATGAAGAAGCCAAGCGCCAGCTCTCCGACGAAACCTTCTATCTCCCCCTCACCTCCAACCCCACAAGCCTCCACTCCTCCCAAATTTCCTCCCATCTTCATTCCGCAGGAAAACAGGAAGGCCTCACCGACTCTGCCATCGCCCTGATGATCCCCAAGAATCCCCGTACCCCCACCTTCTTCCCAAAATTCATAAACCTAACACCCCTGGCCGTCCCATTGTTGCCAGTTTCAACTCCCCCACGGAGCGCATATCCGCATTCGTGGACTTTCACCTACAGCCTCTCGTCCGACTACTGCCATCCTTGATCCAAGACACCAACCACTTCCTCCAACGCCTTAAGCACCTCCCTTCTCCCCTCCCACCCAACACCATTTTGGCTACCATTGACGTTTGCTCCCTCTACACCAATATTCCCCATGATGACGGACTTTCTGCCCTCAGAAAATTACTTGACACAAGACCTGACAAAAGACCCTCCTCCCATTTCCTATTGCACTTGGCAGAAATGGTGCTGAAAAAGAACAACTTCTCTTTCGGAGGGCACCATTATCTCCAAATTAAGGGTACAGCAATGGGCACTCGAATGGCGCCCTCTTATGCCAATTGCTACCTAGGGGAATGGGAGACTCATTTCCTCAACACACCTCTCAAACCACTATTGTGGCTGAGATTCATTGACGACATCTTTTTCATCTGGACCAATGGACCTGACTCCCTCCAATCCTTTTTGTTACGCCTCTCCTCTCACCCCACGCTTTCCTTCACCTACCATACCTCCACCACTAACATCACCTTTCTGGACGTCGACCTTTCCATCCAAGACGGAAAAATCCGCACCGGCGTCCACATCAAACCCACCAATAGCCTTCAATACCTCCACTTCGAAAGCTGCCATCCCCTACACACCAAAACCTCGATCCCATATGCCCTAGCCCGCCGAGGATGGAGGATTTGCTCAGACAGGAGGTCTCTCTCAATATATTACTCCATCCTCGAAGATGCCCTCCTCAAACGCGGTTACCCACCGGGCCTGATCCGTGACCAGATCCGGAGGGTAATCACACCGGTAACCACCAAACACCACCCTCACACTCCTCCTATTCCCGATCTTACCCCTTCTCTTACCCTTACCACCCTCTTCCACCCCGGGATTCACGAGGTCCTCAAGGAAATCCTTCACGCTGCCCACCCAATTCTTACTTCCACCTCCCACCAACCCCCCTTTACTAATTCCCCCATTCTCTCCTTCCGCCGGCCTCCTAATTTGGGAAACATCCTGTGGAAGAAAGAACCCCCCACTCCCAACCCTCCATCCGCTGCAGGATCTCAACCCTGCGGCAAACCCCGTTGTCTCACATGCCCCATCCACCCACCCTCATTTTCATTTACCAGCCCCTCCTCCAACATCACCTACCCCATCCCCTCCAGAAGTAATTGCACGACGAGGAACGTCATTTACCTCCTCACCTGCACACTGTGTCCTGCTTTTTATGTTGGCCTCACCAGCAACCCCCTCAACATTAGAATCAATGGCCACCGGAACAGCGTAAACACTAACCGTCCCCTTCCGGTGGCTTCTCACGCCAATTCACACCAGGCCACCTTCAATAATTGCTTCACTGTAAGGATTATCCGTGCCTTACCGGATGATACCTCCGCTCCCCTACTTCGACAGTGGGAGTTGGCCTACATCTTTCTCCTTAACTCTTTCTCCCCACCTGGTCTTAACCTCCGATAACCCTATTGGCCGTCCCTCCTACCCGTCTCCTCCTATCCCCGAACTTCTCTCATTACCCCTCCCCCCCTCCCCATATCCCCCCAGTGTGTCACTTCAAACAGTATATGTTTCTCCGTCGCTGAAGAAGGGCATCAGCCCGAAAGCTCCATTTTTGTGTAGTTTTTGTTCTTTTGTGTTTTTCGTGTGTCCTCAGCACCCCCAGCGGCTCTTCATTCTAGGTAAGTGTCCACTGGGCTTCCTCCAACACCTTGTTGCTACCCTTATATATATATATATATATATATATATATATATATATATATATATATATATATATATATATATATATATATAGGGTAAGTGGGAGGAAGATGGCACAGATAATGCAGCGCAATTGTTTATCAGTTCAGAGTAGCATTGACAACAGAAATCAATTGAACGTGTGTGAATTGTCATTCTGCAACCGTTTTAGCAATGTACTAGATTGTTTGTGGGAATAAGAGCGAGAGCTTTCGTAAGCACATGTATAGGATGGCTCTATATAGTGGCTTGTAGAAAAATAGCGAGTGAATTAAAATTATTTCAATGGAAATCATCAATTAGGCATCGTACAGTATGATGATGCTTAGTATTTTAACCTTTGCAGAGGATGCTATTTTGTTAATAATGGAACAGGGTGTTCTACATTGTAGTAGACAGTTGTGGTGTACGATATTACACGAATATTGGGGGAAGATGTGACACTCTCATACTGCAGAATAGGTAAAAATCAGGAAAGATATCCACGTGGAATGCTTCAAAACTTCTAACATACAAAACGTTGAAAACACGGATTACATGCAATAATCTTGTGAAATGGATAGCAGATTCTATGGGTTGTCTATGCCCTACGTATGAAAGAAGCCTCGTAGCCTACATGCAACGACTTGAGAAATTAGGATATCCGCGAAATGGAAGAGCCATCCTAACTAACAATCTAAAATGGCAGGTTTTGATTAAACGAATAAAATCGTTTATGCGGCGCCACCCGCAAATGTACACGCAAGACCGAAGGCATTTCCATAGCATGCGTCATAGGAATGTGCTGAGAATAAGTTTATGATTGCTTCAAATTGCTCCTATCCAAATATAATAGTGATGAAAAAGAACGAAGATAACTTTTGCACGGTATATGACCGCCAGTCCTATCTTAAGAATGGACCAAGCTCATTAAAGGTTGCGAGAAATGCCTGAATCTTTTGTGACAATGTTTAAAAATAGTGTATCGGTGGTGGTTTCGTGTTATTACTAGCAACAAATAAATTCGTATAAAATGTAATCCTTGTAACTTTACTTTCCGATAAATTTACATATCATTCATATTGGATTAGCAAATACTAAGCTTATCTTCAGGAAATCGTCCTTTTCGTATAACGAACCCCTCTCTTTTTTCTCTTTACAGGCATATTTGTTCACAATATTTTGTAAGGTGCTCACATAAAGGACCATATCAATGGATACGCGTCATTTAGGCCTTCGGTTCCTGTCTCTCCAGCCATGTACATGGTTTTTAACGGTAACTACTAAATTTTCACATTTAAAAATCCAGATTTACAATATTAAAATGGCTTTACGTTTCAAATTGAGTTATTACCGTAATTGCGTTTACATGGTTCATGTTCATTGTTTCTTTTTCGTCTTTTATTAGTTTACTAGAGTGTCAAAAATGACGCGAGTAAAGATTCAATCGTTCAAGCTACAGTGAGTTCCGCTTATTAGAATCAAGTCGGGAATCCGTTATTTGATTCAGTTAAACGGCTGATTCAATAATCCGAAGCCTGCGTATTTTAGTTATGGCGAATAAGAAAATGTTGAAATAAAGTTCACATCTATTGTAATTTCATGGTTATGTTATGTTTTTAGATATAAGAAAGACTATAACAAATAAAATTTTAAACACGAATTTCACCTTTCGTGTTATTTTAAAAATAGTTATCCAAAGTCCTTTGAATCATGCTCTCCTTTAAGACGAGGAATCGAGTCATCTTCCATCGTGTATAAACGGCCAAACTTCTCCGCCAGTCCTCCTCTCAATTCTAGGTTTCTTCTAAGGACAGTCAAAGCACGTCTGACTTCTTCAGCAGTAAGCAGTATACATCTTCCTCCACTTCTTCATCAACACTTGAATTGTAATTTCGAAAGTCATCTACAATGCCGTCTTCTGTCAATAGCAGCTACAATAATTTCCTCATATATCGAATTCAATCCACTGAACTCTTCCTCAACTTCCTCCTCTTCGGTTTTCATTTCTGCTCGATGTGAAGAAAATCAGCTTTTCTGTAGCATTTATCAACCTTAGGTATACAATCCTACATCCGTTCATCGCCGCCTGATTCAATAAACCGAAATAAGTGATTCCAAAAAGGGGAAGTTTTTTAAAACGTTACATTAAAAATGGTTTTGGTTTTCCGGTTTTGATTCAATAAAGCGGATGATTCAATTAACCACCGATTCTAATAAGCGGAACTCACTGTATTTATGGAGATCAAATTGACATCAGAAATGTCAATTGTCTTGAAAATCATTTCCCTCTCCTTCCTTCTCTCTCTCGCATTAAAAGCATTCAAAGCACGTTTACACCTATAAGGATTTAAATAACAATATGATATCGAAGTCTAACAATGGAATTGGTAGGCAAGGCAACATCCCGTTAAAATTGCTAGATTTCTTCAAGCGGTGCTAATTAAATGTTTAAATTGAGTGATTTGGAACTGTATGCGGAAAAATATGAACAGAATAAGAAACTTTATAATGTTTTCTTCAAAATGGTTTATATTCTAAGATCGTAGGTTAATTCTTTCTCATTTTAATATAAAAAAGAATGAAATCCTGCACGTCGAGAAGCTGATTTTACGTGTTACCTTATAGGAAATGGAAATGTCTTCCTCGGAGTCGAACCCGGGACTTTACTCGCGATTTTTTTCGCCATAACCTTAAAATATGTGAATTGAACATTCCTGATAAATTTGGAGTTTCTACATCTTTTCTTTGTAGAGTTATTCGCATTTTTATATGATCACCAACCAACGAACGCTTGTCTATTATTATAAGAGATTTGTAAACTCTCATTCAGCCGCCGACCCATATTTTCTGCCTCTAAGTTTATCCAAACATGATTATGCTTGCATTTCCCCGTTGTTTCGATTCTGAAAAAAATTTTCGAAGAAAAATTTTATAAAAAAAATTTTCGAAAAAAAAATTCCAAAAAAAAATTTTGGAAAAAAAATTTTTGAAAAAATTTTTTGAAAAAAATTTTCGAAAAAAGATTTTCGAAAAAACATTTTCGAAAAAATTTTTTGAAAAAAATTTTCCCAAAAAAAAATTTTCGAAAAAATTTTTTGAAAAAAATTTTGAAAAAAATTTTTGAAAAATATTTTTGAAAAAAATTTTCGAAAAAATTTTTGGAAAAAAATTTTCGAAAAAAAATTTTCGAAAAAATTTTGAAAAAAAAATTTTCGAAAAGAATTTCGATAAAAAAAAATTTTTCTGAAAAACCTTTTCGAAAAATCTCAAAGAAAATTCGCGAAAAAAAGTTTCCAAAAAAAAATTTCAAAAAAAAATTTCGATAAAAAAAAATTTTTCTGAAAAACCTTTTCGAAAAAAAATTTTCTTAAAAAATTTTCGAAAAATAATTACCAAAAACAAATTTTCGAAAAAAAATTTCCAAAATTTTTCCAAAAAAAAAATTTTCGAAAAAAAATTTTCGAAATGATTTACAAAAAATATTTTCCAATAAATTTCCAAAAAAAAAATTTTGAAAAAAAAGTTTCGAAAACATATCCAAAAAAAGTTTTTGAAAAAAAAGTTTCGGAAAAAATTATCGAAAAAAAGTTTTTGAAAAAAAATTTTGGAAAAGACATTCGGAGAAAAATATTCAAAATAAATTTTGAAGAAACATTTCCAAAAAAAATGTTCAAAAACAAATTTTCGAAAAATTTTCGAAAAAAAATTTTCAAAAAAAAATTATGGAGAAAAATTATAATGACAAATCGAAAAAAATTTCGCGAAAAAAAATTTTTGAAAAAAACTTTTAAAAAATAATTTCCGAAAAAAAATTTTCAAAAAACAATTTTCGAAAAAAAAATTTCAAAAGAAAATTTCCAAAAAAAAATTTTCGAAAGAAAATTTCCGAAAAACAATTTCCGAAAAAGAAATTTCCAAAAAAAAATTTCAAAAAAAATTTCGAAAATATATTTTGAAAAATTATTTCGAAAAAATTTTCGAAAAAGAAATTTCGAAAAAGAATTTCCGTAAAGAAATTTTCGAAAAGAAATTTTCAAAAAACAAATTTCGATAATTTTAGAAAAAAAAGTTTTGGAAAAAAATTTCCGGAAAAAAAATTTCGAAAAAAATTTTTCGGAAAAAATTTACAAAAAATAAATTTCGAAAAAAAAATTTGGGAAGAACAATTAAAAATAAATATCCGCGAAAATAATTCGAAAAAATATTTGAAAAAATATTCGAAAATTAATTGAAAAAAAAATTCAAAAACAAAATTCGAAAGAAAATTCGAAAAAAGTTTCTTTTAAATCGAAAAAAGAAATCGAAAGAAATTGAAAAAAAATCGATAAAATTTTCAGAAAAAATTTCCGGAAAATATTCTAGAAAAAAAATTTTCACAAAAAATTTTTGAAAAAATTCACCAAAATGAATTTTGAAAAAAAATCTTCGAAAAAATATTTTCGAATAAACAGAAAAAAATTATAAAAAAAATTTGAAAAAAGATATTCGAAGAAATAATTTCGAAAAAACATTTTAAAAAAAATATGAAAAAAAAATCACAAATGATTTCGAAAAAAAAATTCGGTAAAAGTTCGGTAGAAAATTCTAAAAGAAATTCGAGAAAAAGATTCAAAAAAAAGATTCGATAAAGGAGGCTAAAAAAATCAAAAAATTTCAAAAAACATTTTCGAAAAAAGTTTTCATAAAAGATTTTCCAAAGGAATTTTGAAAATATTTCGAAAAAAATTTTCGAAAAGAAAATTTAAAGAAAAAATTAAACTTCGAAAAAAAAATTTTCAAAAAAATGTTTTGAAAAAAACTACACAAAAAACTTTTTCGAAAAAAAAATCGAAAAAAATTTCCGAAAAAAAGAATTTCCTGAAAGCAATTTTCGAAAAAAGATTTTAAAAAATTTGAAAAAAAATTTCCGAATTTTTCGATAAAAGATTCTAGAAATATTTTTTTAAAAATTCGAAAGAAAATTTCGAGAAAAATTTTGGAAATAATAATTCCAAAAAAATTACGAAAAATTTCAAAAAAATATTTAAAAAAAAAAATTTTTTTTAAATTCAAAAAAATTTCGGAAAAGATTTCCAATGAAAAATTTCGAAAAAAAATTTTCGAGAAAAAATGTGGAATAACAATTTCGAAAAAAAATTTGGAAAAAATTTTCCATAAAAATTTCCAATAAAATTTACGAATAAATTTTTCCAAAAAAAATTTACGAAAAATAAATTTCGAACGAAAGTAGTTGAAAAAAGTTTTTTTTAAATTAGAAAAAATTTCGAAAAAAAAATTTTTGAAAAATATATTCGAAAAAATATTCGAAAAAAAAATGGAAAAAATTCGAAAAAAAATTTCAAAAAAAATTGCGAAAAGAAAATTTTGGAAAATTATTTCGAAATAGAAATTTCGAAAAAAAAGAATTTCCGAATAGGAATTTTCGAAAATGTGAACTGTGTTAGGTAAGTAACAAAGTAAAAAATTATGATATATGTTGGTAGGTTACCTATGTGGGGAAGAAGGGTTTTAGCGGAAGGAAAAGTGAGAAAGGAAGGAAGTGGGAGATGGAGAGAATGACATGCACACATCATAGTTTTCATAGTTGATATATTATAAACAGAAAATTCATGAAACACTGTGTGATATATTGCAGTCACTCTCCAAAAAAAATTTATGAAATAAAATAAATAGCGCCATTCAAAACAACAAATACGATATTAAAATGATCAGTGCTCTGAAGAGAGTTAAAGCTACTATTTTGCCAATTAACACACAATTCCGTTATCTTGAACTTCAAAAACTTCTTTTTGTCATTTGTCTTGGCAGTCAAGGAGTTGATGTAACTGATACTTTTAACTTTAAATAATAAGAAAATGTAATTAACTACATATTATATGTGTCAGGTGATATACTAAAAAACACAATTTGATTATTGTGAAATACTTATTTTCAATGAGTTTTAATTGTTAGGCTTTTAAATAAATTTGATAGCATTTTAAAAGAGTTATTGTGCATGTTTGACTCATTATTATCATGGAATATTCAACTTTTACAGGTGTACTTATTGTGACCATTTCCTAAAAAATGATTTATAGAATTAATATGTATCACTTGCCCAATAGACAAAAAGAAAATCCTATTTTATAATGACAAGACTGCTTATTTCTGGCCAAAGATGATTTCCAAAAATTGTGGAGAGCAGTTGCTGTTGAAAGTATGGATGTTCAAAAAAGTTGAGGGATGCCTTGAGAAACAGGTTTGTTCTACTTTTTTGTTAATACAGGTGACTCCCGAGATTCGACAGGGATGCGTTCCTGAAAACGTGGTCGAATCTCAAATTGTCGAATGTCGAACACCGTTTTTCCATAGACTTGCATGTTATAATTGGAGGATACGTTCCTGCATCTCAGCTCGTGAGTCGTTTGTAACAAACGACTCGCGTAAGCCGGACCGGGCCGTCGTCTGCACACATCCCTGCATACTTCTATCTATACATACAATCATATATCGCAGCAAAATTAATATAAAAGTTATTAAAAAGCACAAAATAACTTGCAACCTCGCCAGTTAATTTAAGGTTATGCAAACCTGCGCTTCTCTTAAATCTGTCAAACCACCCATCAAATTACGTGAATTTATCACGTTCTAGAATTTTCTCCTGTTTCACGTAAGTGCTAATAGTTGAACTACATTCTTCTATTTGATTCACTTGCATTATCACTATTACATTTCCTTTTAGATATCATGTCAAGTGATAAATTTATAAATCGATAAAATAAATGAATTTAATTAAAAGATTAACAGAAAAACGAGTGAAATCAGCGAAAATTCAAACAATTAGAGCAGAAATAACTATGTCTACACTGAAACTAAACCTCGCGTGGTTGGTCGGGACAAAAATTACTTCGCGTAAACTAGCTCCCAATTCGATCGGCTGCGTCGAAATCTCGAATTTGTCGAATCTCGAACTGTCGAATCTCGAACTGTCGAATCTCGGGAGTCGCCTGTATTCTTGAGATTTAAGAGAAATAATTCAGAACAATTCAAAACTCAGTTTGTTTATTAAATATATTTAAAAAGAAATTAGCTATGCCATGGAAATGCATAACATTTTTCTATTGGAATTTAAATGTTTTATATCATTTTATTTGGGTCGGTATGCTAGTTGCCTTTTGCTCAAATACAAGTTCAGGATTATTATATTTTGTAGTTCATCTTTTTCAGTTCATAAAAATTTTAGGGAAATAATTAAATATTCATTTAACTGTATAGACAAATAATAATCTAATGTTCAACCCATTTCAACAAATAGTGAAAATGAAGTTATATTTTATTTTGTCTCCTGAGATAATACTTGGGATTCATTAATTCCTTGAGTATTTTTTTGCTTTCAACTATTATGCTCGTAATCAAGTGAAGAAACATTTACACTATTACATGGAAAACTGAGACAGCCAGTGCCATGACAGAAAATAAGTAAAATGGCAAGTTAGTATATTCTCTAATTTTTTTGCTTTGGTTGCAGTAATTTATGTATTTATAGCCCAAATAATATCTATTTATTTGCATATGTTATACTTATTCTAAAAGTTAAATTTTTTGCTGATCTCTGACTTTTTCTTATTATGTGTTTATATAGTAGTTCTTTGGACTAAATTTTTAATAAATAAAACTCTTAAATTATATTTCCAGTTTGATTGAATTTGAAAACACACTAAATTTCTCAAGTTCCAGGAATTTTCAGAAAGTATGTCTCAAGTTCTGGGAAATAAAAAACAGACAAAAATCAGAATCTCAAGACCAGGTTCAGAACTCTCACTCATAACTATAATAGTTACTGAGCTGAAGTTTGGTATGCAGGTTCATATTTACATATAAAGTTAAGGAATGTACGAAAAACCCTAACTTTTCAATTTAGGTATCCCAAAGAAATTCATAAATCCTGAAAACTCAATTCTCACTTCATTTTTCTGCTGAGTGTTGGAAGCACGTCTCAGAGGAAAGACTATGGTTTTGAGACTTATAAGCTCTCTCGAATGTTTCTTTACCTTCCCCACTGCTTTGGTATGTATATTACTGCCAAGCACGAAGTCAGTCTTCTCTCTTCTCGAGCTCCGCATTCCATGACAAATGTAATCTATAACAGAATCCTGAATTTGAAGTTTATGGTTTACTTTCTTTATTTTTCTTCTATTTCTGCTTATTAAAATGGCCTGTATTTTATATTCGTTTATTCATTTAATTTTATATTTTGCAGATGCCTCAATTGACTTTGTTAAAATGACTAGCACATGGAAAACGAGGAAACGAACCCTAGAAGAAGAAAAAACAGTCTTCGAAGAATTAAATAAACACAAGCAGTAAAATGCTCTAATTCCACAGGATTCGAACCATACTCAAGGAATTAATAAATCCCAAGTATTATCTCAGGAGACAAAATAAAATATAACTTCATTTTCACTATTTGTTGAAATGGGTTGAACATTAGATTATTATTTGTCTATACAGTTAAATGAATATTTAATTATTTCCCTAAAATTTTTATGAACTGAAAAAGATGAACTACAAAATATAATAATCCTGAACTTGTATTTGAGCAAAAGGCAACTAGCATACCGACCCAAATAAAATGATATAAAACATTTAAATTCCAATAGAAAAATGTTATGCATTTCCATGGCATAGCTAATTTCTTTTTAAATATATTTGATAAACAAACTGAGTTTTGAATTGTTCTGAATTATTTCTCTTAAATCTCAGGAATACTTATGTTACTAATGTTGGAAAAGTTAAGATGAAGTTAACAAAATTAATGAGTCAAGAAATTGGTGAGACTAAAGGTGAGTGATGGAGAAAATCGTTAATTTTTAGAGGAACAACAGAAATTGTTATTTACACAAAAAAAATACAGATTGACCAGAATAGAACACAAGCCTTTGAAAGTTTTAATATTGATTTTAATTACATAATATTTATTAAGAGAAGAAGAAATAAATTTAACAAATCACTTTGAGATATTTTAGAGGAGTTGTTAAAAATGTTCCCTAATCAGTGATGGATTACCCAATAGGCAGACTAAGCACGTGCTTAGGGCACCAGCAAAGCAGGGGCACCAAAAATTTTGCGACCTGCCGCCAAATTTTATTGTGATGTTCAGGGAAAATCCGTCAGGGTGGGCAGTGACCAGTCAGAATTACTATATATATATATACATACACATACATACATATATATATCGAAGAGTAAATTTGAGTAAATTTAGTTGAGTTTTTCCATTTTTTAAAAAGTTTATTAAACGATTTCTAATGGAAAAAACATACTTTTATTGAATTTCATCTGTTACATATAGAGTGAAAGCATATATATTATAAGAAAAAAATATTTTTGTCCGACTTGAATACAGTAATATCCTTTCCCCTCGACGGTTGGCATGTGCCAGGATGTCATACAGTTTATCTATTTTATTATATAAAATAGTCATTAGCTTATAAGTTATGCATTATACTAACAGTAAGACTAATAATACACAGTTATGTTATAAAAAAAGTCAAGCTCTCCAAGAAAAAGAATTGGATCTGAAAACATGTGCAGACCTCTATCAATCATTATCTGACCACTTACACACTTTGAGGAATGATTTCAAAAGATTTGAAGGCATACCAAAAGATATCTTGCCTGATACTAACTACAAAGAAGCCCAGTCCCGCAAGCGTATCAGGAAAAAACAAGCAAATGATGGCAGCGCAGCAGAAACAGCATTGAATCTTAGAGACAAATTTCGCGTATCCACTTACTATGCTATAATTGATACACCCGAATCTCATATGAAGAGGAGAGGTGAAGTGTACAAAGAAATATCAAGTAGATTTTCTTTTCTAAACGATATGGACTTATCTGATGAACAATGTTCACAAGGTTCCCAAAAGCTAGTTGACTCATACCCTGTTAACTTGAATATGAATCTCTGTGGAGAAATACAGCAGTTACACTGTTATATGCGTGCAAAGTTTATAGATGCAGGAAAAATGAAATTCAGTCACATTGATCTTCATGATACAATATTAAAAGGCGGAATACAATGTGTATTTCCAAATGTATAGTCCCAAAATGAACCTCCTAGACCAGTGGTTTTCAGCCTGGATGACATGACCCCTGAGGATGACGTGATGCAGATATTTGATAAATTCATAGTGTACCATATTCTGGCTTATAAACATAAATAAAACCAGGAGAGTAAACGTGCGTGCTTATTTAGCTGCCATAGTTTTATCTTTATGTGGTAGGAAAAGCTCAATTTATCTTTAAATGTGACTTGAAGGTAATGGAACTGTAAACGGGATGACTCATAACTTAATGGACTGAACATAGGGTGACACAGACAAAGGTTGAGAACCACTCTCCTAGACATTGTGGACCAAATGCCAATTTTTCAACCATGCAAAGGAATTTCATGGTCTTTGTTATGTTTTTCAGCAATCCAGGATCAATTATTTTCTGCATTTATATACCCTGGTGAGAGGAAACATGCCTTATCACTGAAGAATAACAAGTCTGTAATAACTGTAGCAGTCAGATCTCTTTGAAAACAATGACAGAATGCAATGCATCAGGACGCATTAGATGATGAGCCACATTTATCTTATATGCTTTCAAATCTAAAAATGAAGAGCTTTTTTCAGGACTCCCTGTATATGTTCAACTCTTTTTCTAGCCATCAAGCAGATGACCTTGGGCTCAGGTAATGAATGACTTCCAATTTTTCATCTCCTGAGACAATTCCATTCACACTACACAGACAAATCTCTTTACACAGTTTACCAAAGTACAAAAACTAAGTTACCCTAAAACATAATAAATAATATTAATTTACCGTATTTACTCGTGTAACCTGCACACCCTTTTTCCCAAAATGTCCGTAAAAAAAGGGAACTGTGATCATGGTACCCGAGAGGGCAGCTTACACAATTAAATACAGTATTAAAATTAATTATTTTAAATCTTCCCAAATAAACATCATAAATGTAAACACTGGAGCAGCTGATTCAAAATGGCGATCACCTACTCCGAAAGATCAACTGTCTCCGTAAATGTCGATGTTATTCATATGTAATTTAAGGTCCACATTTTATATTCAGCATATAAGTCGACTTTAAGTTTTAGGAAATTAGGGTATACGAAGGTATATGGTGTATGACAATTTCTTAATGTACCTGTTCAGTTCTCAAGCACAAAACAAAGAAAGTCTGTATAAAGATGGCATAAACTTGAAGGGAACAGGAGGGTGAGGATGGGGACAGAATGAGGATGAGAAGGGGAGGAAAGAGAAAGGAAGGGAACAGAAGAGGAAGGAGGGGGAGAAAAGGAGTGGCAACAGAAGAGGAGAGGAGTAAAAGATGAAGGAAAGAGATAGAAGGGGAAGGAGAGGGGGAAATGGAACAGGAGGGGAAAAATAATAGTGAGGAGGGGGAAATGAAGAGGGAGGGAAACGAAGAGAGGGGGGAAAGAAGAGGGAGGAAGGAAAAGAGGGGAAGAGGAAGAAAGGCGACAGAATCATAGGTACTGCAGCCGGATGACGAGTGAATTGGCAGCCTTAAGAGAATCACAGTGGCTGCAGCCGAATGACGAGTTAATTGGCAACTTTAACAGAATCATAGGTGCTGAAGCCGAATGACGATTTATTTTGGCAACCTTAAGAGAATCGTAATTACTTCGGCCGGATGACAAGAAGTCTTTAATACAGATTGTGTCAAGAGAATCGTTTAGGTTTCATTTTAAGGACCTATGATGCCCTACAAGGTGTCATTTATCACACTCGGTGCTTCTGATACACTGCACCGTTTTTTCCATATTTATTAGCCTGAAAACTTGTCATTAATTCAAAATTCCTCATATCATACAAATTTGTGCTATAGATCAGTGGTTCTCAACCGGTGTGTCGCGAGGAAGGGACTAGTGTGCGGCACACTCCTAAGATATTTAATTTTTAAATTATATATGTATTTGATGTACAATAAAATTATACAATTATTGTTTTACCAACCGTAACAATATAATATAACTGCGACTACTACTTGTTACGCTAGTTTCTATTTTTTAAAATGAGTATTTACGCAGTGAAATTAATTAGGGGTGGTTTGGTGTGCCGCGATGTATTTAAGCATGCAAGAAGGTGTGCCGTGGAGCAAAAAAGATTGAGAAGCACTGCCATAGATCTATGACATTTTTATTATAATAGGTATTTTTCTCTACATAATATACTAAAGTGACCATCAGATTTCCGAAAACTCAATGCTGTACAAACTTAAAAAACATACAAAATACAATACGTATTTTTGAATCCGTATTTTTAACAAAATAAAAACATTTCGAAAATACATCAATATTGAATTTTTAAAAACAACAATTTTAACGAATATAATAAAATCCATTTTTTCATTAATCATATATTAATTCTCCAAAGTCATACCTTCATCGCGGTGCGTTTGATGTTTTTTTCTAAAAACAAACAAATCTATAATATATTTTGAAGCGTGTGTTTGTTCATGGAACTCCTCCTAAACGATAATAGTTAGAATAACCAAATTTGGTACGATTCTTCCTTACATCCTAAGTTAGTGAAGGGTCAAGGTTTGGTCAACCAAGATTAATCAGTGCTGACAATATAGGGCATTAACTATTTTCCATAAGATAACACGTATGAATCCATTTCTTGACTTGCAAGGTATTCCTTCTTCAAGCATAAAAATGGACCGATTTTTTTAGTTTTTGCTTTATTCGACGAATAAAACTCTACACTATCTTATTCCTGCAAAGTTTACAGGTTACACGGTCGAAGTTTTCAGAAATACGTTATTTGATTCGAAATTTTGTGGATGTTTCGTACTCATTCCAGGCGTTGCCAAGGTGGCCGTCATAGTTACCTCCGATTCAGTTAGCTTCAATGAAACTTACAAATAGACGAAAGTTTAGCATTATTCGCTTCGCACTTTTGTTTAAACAACGAAACGATCGATGTTTATGGATAGCAACGTAAATAGATACTGATTATTATTCAGGAAGCGTTTATAACGAACTTTCTTTCGTCTATTGAATACTGGAATCTTACATTTTTTGTAAGTGAAATCATTATATTTTACATTATAATGTTTATTAACGTAAATAAGCTCACGTATCTGGTGTACATTTACCGGAGACAGTGTTCAATCATGGACAACTGTACGTTGCTTTTTCACGGGTTTCTTGCTTACAAGACATAAATGTAAACATTTCATAGGCATATTTACACAAGAAATGAAGTTGGATTTGGCGAAAGTTATATATATATGATAGGTAATACAATTATCGCTATATTTGAATGCAATACGTTCGGAAACGGATTGTTGCAAGCAAATATGATTAACTGTTAAGAAAAGATAATTGTAATTTAAAAAGTAACTACTATATAGGTATTTTAAAGAGTTTGTATGTTGTGCTGTAGCAGCTTCTCTAAATCCGTTGAAATTCAACGAGACTTCTGCTAGTACAAAATAAATTTGGAACAAATCATTTAATTAACAGTAACATAAATTAATTCAATTTTCCAATTACTTCACTTTTCGAAACTTGTGACGATGTCTTGAGAAAACTACGAAACTTTGCAGGTGCTTTGCGGACTGTGACAGGTGACATATGCCAAAACCACCGAAACCAGCTACAACCATAGATTTTTCTGAAGTGGTATGAGTGATACTTTCATTTTGACAAAAAACCATGGATGTAGTAGTAAAAGTAAACCATAAATTAAAGTGCTCATATATATACCACACCACGGAAAACAAATTATTGTTCTGCGTTTAAGTACTTTTTTATATTGCTGACATAAATAATAAAAACACAAATTATTGAAATTATTATCAATATTGGCGGGCAACTTTTTTAAATGCTGTACGTTTTGCTGTACACTTTCCAAGGCTGTACAGGAGATTAAAATGCTGCACAATACAGCATAATGCTGTAGGTCTGGTCACTTAATAATATACCCGTATTTATTTTCCAAAAATAAGGTAATGTGTTTTTCAATTTATTTGACACTGATAAAAACTTGTATATGACATTATTCATACTTAACACGTCTTTTGTCTCGATCTTTTCTTTATAAAGAATTGTCACGTCACGCGATAGGCAGAAAAATACGCAAACAAATCTTGAAAATAACAGAAGCAGCCATGATTGCTAAATGTTCGTTATAAGAACGTTTTGAAAGAGGAGCTGAATTCAGAAAGGGTCTCTAGCGGGTGTCTGCTGTACTAAAGCGACGACTTGGACGCTAACGCCAACACTACGGTGCGGGTTCGATAAGAACTAGGTTTGAGCTTCTCGGAGGCGGCAGGTCACTTCTGTTCGGTTGTTGGCGGGTGTCGCATTAGCCGGTGAGTGCAGAGCGACCGTGTCCTCTTGTAGAAGTGCCAATTAACTCGTCAAGAGTCAGACGAGGAAGAATCGGAGTTCAGCGCAGGGACCTGCGCCTGCAACGCATCAGTTCTGCTTTTCAAAGCTGCTAGCATCCTTTGTTCGCCACTGAAAAACGCGAGATCATCCGCAACTCGGAGGACCTCATCGAACCGTACTTCGGCGACTTGGAAACAAGGTAAGATAGTTCATTCTTATTTCATCACTTAATCGTTGGCTGTCGTCTTAGGATATCCGAGGAGGAGTTAAGGATCAGTGTCGAAGAAGCTGAAAGAAAACGGTTAAAAGTTTTTATCATAAGAAATTTTCGTTCCAAAACTAAATTTTCGTTCCAAAACTTTTAATCAAGTTTTGATGCGCTGAAATCTTTCGCTTTTTGTGCCTGGAAGTTTTTCGAGAGGCGATGCTTAACTTTAGCATAATTTTTCGCCTCCAAATGCGTAGGAAAATCAGGATGCGTAATTTTTCAAAACTTTCTCCGAAAAACTCGCTCAAGTTCGGGCGTTGGAATCGAAGTCCATCCGAAAGACTCCTAGAACGACGAATTCATTCTTCTTATTTCTGACTTCCTGATGGGAAATTGTTATCATCTTCGATATTTTATTTGGCAGTTACTGTTTCTTTCTCATGGCGTTTAGCAATTCGGATACCTTGTCTCGCCCTCGGCGAAAGAGTGGGTTGGACCCAAGGCAAAAAGAGAGTATGGTCAGTTCCAACGGAAGAATCGTGTTTCGGATAAAACAAGAGAAAGGAATAGTGCTATTGTGATGAATACGAAAGATACTGCGTTGATGGTTTTCATTCCCTGAACTATGTGGACGCTTCTACCTTGGCAAGAAACCCGATTAATGGATGTAATGGATTAACAACAGATCATATTAATAAAAATTTTTACCGTTTTCGCCTCGATTCGATAGAATTCCTGGCGTTCGTAGAGTTTCCGAAACTTTATATGTGTGTTTCAAGTCAAGCGTCCTCCTGACACATCGGGCTCTGTAATTCGGAAATTTTTGGGAAATTTGGTTTAACCTATCCATCCTAAACGTAAAACGACGCCATGGCGTTCCCGAAGACTTTTTTCTGGCCAAGACCGAGTTTCATCGCGTTTCTGAAGAGGACAACTGCCAGCATTTATAACTACTATATGACTCCGAATTCGATTTTCTTGAAACTCTCCCGATTTCGCTTCTATGTCGACGACAGGGTTGTGAGGCGGGCGTCAGTGAGAGGACAGCGAGGTCCAGATGTCCCCGTCAAACCCGGATGCAGGACCTCGGGAGTGCGTTAAACGAGTTATCCCTCTTTCGAGCGCTGCCTCGTCACGGAGCGCTCGAATATATATATATAATGAAAATTTCGCGACCGCCCCCCCCCGAAATAAGGGGCTCCATTTTTCCTCTTCTGACATTTTCATTATCTCGCCCGCCACTTCCCGACGTCGCATTCGTAACGTTCTGAATTTCGTCTTGTGTTTCGAGACCGCGGGAATCCAATGAACCATATTGCATGCACCACGATCCCTCTCTCCCTATCTTTCCTCCTTCGTTCCTTCCCATTCTCCCTTCCTTCCACTCAACTTCATAATCATCTCACAGCGACGCGCCTTTAATATCCGCGCCCCTGTCCCACTTAAGTTTCACCGAAGCGCCAAAAAATCCCACTCCCTTTTGTTCAGCCGTCATCTCCCTCCTCGGTCCATCAGTCTTCTTAACCGACGCGAGTCAGTCATCCTACCTCCCGCCACCTCCAGTCCTTTCTCCTTCTCTTCTAAACTTCCCTCTATTCCCTTCGACTCAACCCATTCTTTCACATTACTCCACCCTCTCTCTCTCTCTCCCTCTCTCTCTTTCCTTCCTCCTACGCAGTGAATTCAAGTCGAACACGATACCGTTTTCTGTCTTCGCAACAATCGGCCGTTCATCGACTAATGATTCTCCTTTCTCCCCTTTCTCTCTCTCTCTCTCTACTTTTCTCTCTTGCCTTCTTTCTATCTCTCTCATCCACCCAAATCCTACCCATTCCGTTACCTGCATGGGTGTGTGCGCGGGATTAGGGGAGGGGGGGAGGAGGAACAAGGTAGCGTTTCCCTCCCCTCCCCCGCCTCCACCTCCACATCGGGTCGCCGCCATTTCTACCCCTTCCTTCTTTCTCTCCACCCCTTCCCTCTCTTTATCTTGACACAGGTCATATTCTTCTCCCCTTCCCCTTCAACCAACCTCTTAACGTATCATTTGATATCCATCCTCAAAATAATCCAAGGTTTAGTTTCCTATTTTTCGTTTCAGGCTTCACGTTTCTTTCGGTATCATTTTCTTCTCTAGGGTAATCGATACGTGCAAATTCTGTACATTTTTCTTTTTTCATATTTCGAATAATCTTATCCGACCCCCGTTTAAATGAGACACGCTTTACTTTCAGATTAACGTCCATTCGATTGACTTGTTTATTCTTTTCTTAAAAAAAAAAGAAGTTTCGCTTTAAGAAACTAATTAGATATCGAAAAGTCGTTCCTTGACGTAGCAAGAGTCGAGCTTTTGTGCAACGAATCCATAACTGGACAATAAACAAAAAATTAAAAATCTCAAACCTTTTCATGACGTTCGGCTAATAATTAAGCTCAGAGACTAATTAAACTTTGGAGTTAGGCGATATTAAGAAATTTCTCATATTTCGAAAGTAATTTTAAAAATGGATACTGAGAGGAAGAGAAGCAATATGGCACCTCAAACATCATAGGAATCTTATTGAGACCCCTTGGCATAGGGATAATTATCGTCGCGCACTTGGCTTGACGAACCCGTTCGAAGCGCTGGGAGAGTCATTGGCGGCGTCCTTCTCCTTTATTTGCCTTCTCTCATTTCCCTTCGACAGAGGCTTTATTATAAATCACGCAATCGAAGGTCTCAATTTTTCGAAATCCAGTTTTCGGTCGCGGAAGTCTATTGGAACGAGCGCTTTATTGGAGTTTGTCTGTGGGGCAGGTAAATCTGCGCTACTCGCTTTCCTTCCTCTGATTCTCCTCTCTCTCGCTTTCATTCCATCCTTCTCGCCTTCTCCTTTTATCTCTCTCTCTCTCTCGGTTATGACCTTTTCCATGCGACCTTGTCCCACTGAGTCCCAAGCTACCGCTCGAAACCAGTCAAGTTCTTTTCTTTTTTATACATGGCCAGCATCTCCGCGTAAATACGTTCATCTTCATCAACCATACGGTGGTTTTGGTGCCGGCGCAGTCCTTAAGCGTACGCTCAACAATTGCAGCCTCATAAGGACACTATGAAAGTTTTCGGTACAAATCAAAGTCCATTATTCTTTTTTTTTTCAAGATATGGTTAACATTTTATTAGCAAATTCTGATACTCGTTGGATTTTCTTATTTTATCGAAAAGGTTTTCGATATGAAAGTGGGTCTTATTGTTAGTGTAAATACGCTTATGTTTGTGTTGCGCTAGCAAGTCGGACAAAAGAGCACCAGTTTTAAATATGTTGCGTAGGGCTCCATAAGGAGGGTCCTATAGGGTGCCGTGGCTCTGCGACGTCATCGGTGTCTGCCATTCCCCTAGTTCACCTTATCTGCACCCGGTGGCGCTGTGGGAGACCTCCGCCTCCTCCAATCATGCCATTACCCATTATAAGCACATCCCTCTTCGAGAGCACTTTTTTCTCACCGAGTGCAGCGTTTTCGCGCACCGCTAATGCTGGGATGGGGAAAAGTACCTCGTCCTGACCTCTCGTAACGCGAATTTTCGCGAGCTTTTAAAACATAAAAACCTTATTTCTTTTCTCCTTTATTATTCTCTACGCCGTTTTCCCTTCCTTCCCCGCGCCTCGGCTCTGTAAAGATCTCGGGTGTCCGTCAACTCAGCCAGCCTCCTCTCACTGTTCTTCGCATACGTATCAACATATATAATTCTCTTGGAGTGTGTATGTGTGTGTGTGCTGACGGTGTAACGCTTGGTTGCTATATGAGCCTCTCAGATGCCAAACCGACTTTGTTGCAGGTATGGCTGTTTTATCCATGCAACAAAGCCTATTCATTTCTGCAGTTAATTACATATTTCAAATGTGCTCAGGTACTGAAATTGAGACATTGACAGAAAGTGGAGTTAGTCGGTTTGGCATCTGAGAGAGATGAGAGAAAAGGAAAACCGCTCATAACTAAAAAGCTTTTCAACCTTTTTCGATCAAACTTTCAGGAATCACTTGAATATTCAACTTTTAAATTTGAAACTGCTCGCCGTGTACATAGTCGTCCTTGGTTTGACTCCAGGAGCATATCTTTTCTCCATTTGAACAAAATGGGCAGAGCTGAAACGAAGCGAGATTGCCTTTTTTATTGAGCATTTTAAAATATCTTAAAAATGAGATATCGACACGAGATTTTCACAGTTAGGCCGAGAAAACTATGGAAATGAATTTCCCTATCGTAGAAATTCAAATCTCATTCGAAAAAAGCCGAAAATTAGGTTCAATGACTATTTTTTCGTAATTTTTACGTATTTATTCAATTCATCGCCATGGGAACTGCAATTGTTAAAGTCTATTGTTGGCTCAATTCTAATGCGTAAGAAATGTACAAAATTTGTGATAAAATCGTGTTACAACATTTTATATGTCCATGACTATTATTACTTTCTGGAACATTCGATAATGTGGATTTTATATTAATTTTTTACGTTTTATTGCATATAAAAGCTGGTGTCGTTAATTTTTAGGCGCGTTTCGCTTACAGCGTGAGCGCCTATTATCGTCGGTCGAAACGTCCGTCTGTCCGTCCGTCCGTCCGCATGTTCGTTCCCGGCTTCTACCGAGCGGATTTTCATGAAATTTGATATTGAGGACTTTCAATCAAATATAATAAGAAAATCGCATAAATAAATCACGTACGCCAATCAGGGGTACCACTTTACTCGGGAAAAAAATTAAATTTTCGTCATATCTTGTAAAGTATTGCTCATATCAAAATATTTTTCAAATAAAAGTTGTAGAACTGGTAGAGTATTTCCTTTCCTATACATTTTTATCGTAGGAGTAGCCGTTATCGAGAAAATCAAACAATAAAGTCTTATATCGAGTTGAACTTAGAAAATTTCTTGCATGGTTACTTCATTGTTGCTAACATAATCTCCCAAACAAACGTTTAATTTCCTTAGGTGTGCATGTAATATTATTAAATAGGAAGAAAATGGATTATTTATGATGAAGAAAAGAACTTTAAAACGCCATTTCCCTTACGTACAGATAGGTACATATATAATTTCTTTCTAATACTCCATTGCACGAAACGCGCCCATTTGTGATACGATGTACACTTTCGTAACTTGTTATTTCATTTTAGCGTAATACATACTTAATTCACGCCTACCCATCATATATGACCGGCAATTACGCTAGTGTGTGTGTGTGTATATATATATCCATCTCTGCTTCGTCAGGCCTCGACTTTCTATCTCTCCTTCCATTCTCCTCTTCCACATCGCATCTCTCCTTTGTTTACAGAAACTGGACCTTCCTGAGTCGCTCCATTCTTCAAGAGGGAAGCCTTCTACTCCCTACGTCACTTTAAATGCCTTCCTGTCCTCCCACAAGCAAAACTGACTTCTTCCTTTCTCTCGCTATCTCTCTCTCCCCCATCTGTCCCGCTTCTTCCCAGTCATGATCATCAGCCTCGATTCATCTCTTCTTCCATTTCTCTTTTCTCCTCTCCCTCTTCGCGTCCTTCCCTTCGTCGGCCTCTTTCTCTCTGCCTTTCTCTCGCTGTCTCTCTCGGGCGTCTCTAACGAGCGAATTAGTTACGGATGACACGGAGCGACTTGCTCGGCAAATATTTTCCTTGAAAATTCCTTCTCTCTCTCTCTCTCTCTTCAATCTCTCCATTGATAATGATTCCGTTTTACAAAGGTAATAAGGGTAACGCACTTGAATCTCGCGAATCAGATGGTTGAACCGAATTGAAATTCTTACACGTTCAAATACATAGAGATTAAAGGAAGGGGAGAAATAATAGAATAGAAAAGGTGGGTTTTGATGGTCAGGAGGGCGTGAAAAACGCGTTAATTATCCATGAAAACGAATGCGCGTGTAATTAATCCTTGTTCGTAGTTCTAAAAATGTCCTCCCCGCGGCAATTCGTACTTCTGAGATTTCCTGCCTCTCATTTCGGCGAATGCTCACTGGAATGCGACATTGCTTATTTAATTACCCCTATGAATATTGACGCCCACCTCTGCGGGAAGAGATAAAGGGGAAGGGGACCGTTTGAATCCACCGATAAACAATGATACCCAGAGGCTAAAGGAGACGAGTGCGCAAGAATACGCGCACGCATGCGTTATCGCTATTCTTTTGTTATGATATATTACAGCATAAACCATCGCTGGAAAATTCACGTTTCTACGGTCTAATGGAGAGTCGATAATTGGTCCAGCGCGTGAATCGGCTTTAAAAAGTAGTACGTGGTCCTCGCTGCGAACTCCGATATTCGGCGGCGGGCATTTTATTTTTTAATATTCCGCTTCGCTTTCACCACGGTTTTGGTTGGAGTGGAAGGGAAAATATAAGGGTTGAGAGGGTCAGTAAGACATTAGTTCCTAACCCCGTGCTCCAATTGGAGGAAAATGCAGCTTAGGAGAGCGGCTTGCTGTTCCATTGTCTCGAACTACTTTGCCGACGGAGGCAAAGGGGTCGAGAGAGCTACTTCAGCCTCGAAGGACCAATGTTAAAAATCCTCGCGAGACAAAGGCAAGGGAAATACCAGTGCCACGTGAATTGGTAATAAGCGTGTTAAACAAAGGAACTCTCCGCCCGAGAGGAAAAATACCTTATTTAAAAGGTTTAAAAAAAATGTTTTATAGGTGGATGTTAGGAGATCCGTTTACTCCGGAATATTTGCATCACCGGCGGAAATAAAGGCGTAGAAAAATATTCTTTTTGTAAAAAAAACTATCGCAAACTTACGTTGGCTACTTTTTTCGTTCACTCTATTTAACGCGCGCGCAGACATGCGCGCAGTCATAAATGTAGTTACATTAAAGGTGCAAATCACAAATAATATGGCATGAAATTAATGATAAAAGATTCATTACAAAGTGAGGTTTAGCCCAGTTCTAAAAAAAGTTAACAGTGAAACGATGCATTTCTTAATTTAAACGAATTTTGCACTCTGCGATGTGTAAGCGGTTCATCTGGCTATGCGGAACATTTTCGATAACGCGTAAATGTCAATCCGTCGTTATTATGGACTATTACTTCAGAAACATTAATCGATTACTTTTTAAATTCTTTTAACTTATTGTGTTTGACGCTCATTGACGATGAAAGAAATTGGATTGCATGGTATTGAATGGAAATGCGTTGAAATTTGCTCTCGCAATCATCATGTAATGACGTATAAATGCGATTGCTCACTCTCGCGGCAGGAAAAAAGTTACTTTCATAGAACCTTTGACTGATGTCCCAATTACTAATGAGCATTGTACTGTAATAATTCACAAGTCATGTGCATAGATATATTTGCGTTAGCATTTATTGGTCGTACACTATAAATCTTTTGGCGCAACCAGCACGTTTAAATAAAAATAATAGCTTTAAATTTAAAAAAATATCGTTTCCTTCAAGTAAAAATTTCCGTAGAATCTTAGTTCTTTATGGCATTTTTTAAAATTCTGAGGAATGTTTCAATTAAAAAAAATTCAATTCGATAGAATTTTCTATCTCCAGTGATGAAATTACAGTTGCGTACACATTTTGTAAATTTCTTTTTTACGTGGCGTCGATTTTCTTTGATTTATACCTTACGTTTGCCTCAAATGTTGCTCTTTAGTGCACCAGATTAAACTTCTCCTTCCTGCGACATTTTCCTCGCACTACCCTCCAGGCTTGTTTATTTCCTCTAATTTTGGCACGCGTGTTTTCACAGCCGGATTCTTTTCTCGGCTACGGCTCACTGACGTGGGTTCAAACGAACACACGATCGCTCACTATTCACAAAGCATTATTTTCGTGCTCGTACGAGACTGCTCTTCAACTATATGCACGGCGTCTCTCTCTCTCTCTTGCGCACACACACACACACACACAAACCCATTCCCGTACTTGAATTTCGAATGACGGAGGTCCTAACCGTGCCAAATTACGTCCATACTGTAGGACCCGGGTTCGACGCATAAAAACCAGCTTCATTTTTTTCGTCGAACTGTGCGTACTTTTAATAATTCAGCTAGTGGCCGTGGGCGTCGTCAAGCAGCTTCTCCTGCGTTGGCGCACCGTCACTTCTGCGAGGCGTCTGGAAGGCTCTGCGATGCAGAGGACGTCTTCTGAATTGTGGATTACGTCACACGCGCTAGATGTCGCTCCATATGCCAGCAAGTCGCGGGACTCCGTCACCAAATTGGTGCTTCCTTTTTTCCCCCTTGTCAAATTGTTGTAAATATGTCCAATGTTTTTCTGTTTTCTTCAGTCAAGCACATTCTCCGAGTCTGGCATATTTTTCTGAGGTCTCTTTGATTCCGAGCTCTCTTTCCCTATACTCGCACCCTTTATTCATGCGTTGCGCGAAATCGAACACTTTTATTCCTCAGCCAGCAAGGAACGTACTCGAAAAACGAAATAAAGTTAAAGTTCAATCGATATAATGGCTGACATACGTTTGATTTGCATACATTTTGCAGCTATAGTTCCAGGCAGTTTACGCCGAATAAATTGTTTTGCTTTAATAGGTCAGTGGCGTTCAAGACCATATCTTCTTGGATATGAGCTTTTATCTGTTTTGTATAATTTGGTCAAATTGTGCATATTAAATTTAACGTTCATGCTGTTTTAAAAATCCTCTTAATCTAGGTGTCGTTAGAAATGAACCGACAATTTGGTGAAAGAAAGCGGCGTTTCAGTACAATTTTATGATTTTAAATAAACTTTTCACGAAAACATTGTCACATTATATTATTATTCATCTACACTACAGAACAAATACTTATTTGAAACAAAAATTTACAAAATTAAGTTCGAGTTCAATAAACATTTACAATTATTAAGTTAAAATGATGCTTAATATGTCATTTAAGCTTTTGTTTATAGAAGTAAAGTTGGCTTTTCCTTTTTAAATAGAATGTGACAATTTCAACGCGTTGAATAAACAAATGACACGTTTCGAAATTATTGAAAACGAGCGAACGTGTTTTGTTAAACATAAATATTTCGTTTCGAACTGAGAAGGCCTATCAAAGATAATTTATAATTATCGCGTTATCACTTTGCATTTGTTTTAGTTTATTATTTTTCGTCGATCATAAATGAAGTGCTCGGGCGCCTGACGCCTTTCCTTTTTATATTTTCATAACATTTCAATTGCTCTCCTGAAAAACGGTGGCTATTTATCGACGAACTCGACGTGGCAAAATTCGAAATGTTTTCGAATGCCTGCAAAAAAAACGTGCCACATAAATGTATGGATATATTATAAGCGAAAATTGGACAGTTTTATTAATTCTTCTACATCTATTTCTGTGACGCTCGAGTTAAAATTGTTGTTAATTTATCCTAAATTGTGGCTATCAGGTTGAAAGTTAGACTGTAAAAGAAGTTTATAATTTTTGGAATATTAATTAATCTTGTATAAATGCAGATGAATATTTGTGCGCATACGTGTATCCAGGGCCTGAGAGAGGTGAGATGGGGCCCGGGCCAGTCACAAATGTGGGGCCCCACCCCACTCCGAAAGCCATACAAATATATGAATAAAAAATGAAACTAAAGCAGAGGGGACTTTTGTTTAATAAGAACCTATTCATTCAAATAGGAAAGAAAATAAATCATTCGAAAATTGTCTTTATACTTATAACTGGCGTTAACCTGGACGACAAAATATTTTCACCGAAAGGACCGTAAAATTGTCTCTATCTCTACATAGTTCAACCCTCCATTCCCCTTTAACTGTTGATCGGTGCTTATTTGCCCCAGGATTATTTGTTAAATATATTAGAATAAATATATTGAACACAACCTTTAGAATAAATTTTGGGGGCCCCTCTGGGCTCGGGGCCCGGGCCAAATGGCCTGCTGCCCCCCCCCCCCCTCTATCAGGCTTTGCGTATATCTATATGTAATTGTTTTATCTTTAATATTGTTATTGTGTAATGAGGCACTCCAAGATACACACTCCGAGATTATTAATATTTATACTGTATTCCGATGAAATTTTCACTCGATCGTTAATTCGGAAGAAACGACGTAATTTGCGAAAATAAAAAAAAAAGTGCAATTGAATTTAAACGCTTGCTGGCGTGGTTCGACGCGGAGCTCTCCAACAGAAGAAAGCGTCTGAACAAGGATTGGAAGGGGAGAAGGAGGGAGGGGGAGGAGAGGAGGAGAAGAGGGGTGAGCGAGTTTTACTTTCGACTTGACTCGCCCCAAACGAAATATGTTTTCCTTTATTTTTTAAAGCCCCACGCTTTACGTTTATTAGAGCTTAAGTCTCTCCTCATGAGTTAGGAATTATTTAAGCCCCGGAAGGAAAAAAGAATAAAGAAAAGGGAGAAGTGCAGAGGGGAGTGAGAGACCTTTTCAAGCTTAAAACGAGAAGAAGAAGATCGGTGGGACCTCCCTCAGTTCTCTCTCCCGCCTCCCCTCTCTTTCTCTCTCTCTCTCTCTCTCCTCCCTCGCGTCACGCGTCTTGCGACTGACTCTGAAGGAAATGAAATTTTAATTGGAGCGCCATGCGACATCCTTGCACTAACGCACTTAATGGATTTGAAAGAGAGAGAGAGAGAGAAAGGGGGAGGAGGAAAGGAATGGAGGAAAAAGGGAGACATGTGAGGGGGTGTAGGAGGAAGTGCTTTTATAGGGGAGGTAGGGGGGTGTGGGGGAGGGGGAGGAGACTTCACTCATACCTATGCGTAAGTGAATGGAAGGGTGAGTTTTTTAGACGGTATATGGTCACAGCCGGCGGCGTGGAGGAAAGGGTCTCTTCCCTTTTTTGGGTGCGTGTGTGTGTGTGTGTATGCATATGTGTGAAAGGGGTCGCCAGGCATGTGTCCCTTTTCCGCGAGGAAGAGTGAAAGGGGAAGTGTGGATCCCTGACTAAGGAGGGTGGCAGGTGGGAGAAGGGAGGTAGAAGGAGAGGGAGAGGGAGAGAGAGAGGGCTGGTTAGGTTGAAGTGGAGTAGAATGTGTAGAGAGGGAGGGAGGGAGGGAGAGAGGGTGTGAAGAGGAAGAAGAGGAGAGAGATAGAGGCAGCAGCTCTCTCACATTCCCATGTGAGAGAGCTGCTGCCTCTGTGCTATGGAACGCACAAGTGTCGCTTTCAAGTGTCAAGTGCTTCCTATACGTACGCGTGAGAAGTGATAAACAAATAAATTAATAAAATTTTATATACGCAAACACACAGGATTGTTTGGGTGCGTGGATTTGAATATCCATTTCCCCCTTTTTTTCGACACACGTATCTTCTTTTCGGTTACCTTTCTCGATGTTCTATGAGATTCATTTGAATGGCTTTTGAATGCGCGAGTGTTTGCTTTTTTTTCGAGCTTCCCTTTGCCGTCTTTGTCTCCCCGTTAAGTTTTATTATCGCGTCTCTCGCGGCTCTATTGGCGTGCTTTCTTTTATCGCGGGAGTTTGTCGTGAGCGACACACTCTTCATTTGCTTCTGTATTTGCTCAAAAACACGGAGTTTACGTAAAAGCTTAGTATCGTTTGAATGCGGAGCTTCGGCGCCGGTGCGGGGGAAGGAATGTTTATCCGACGGTTTAGAACGCGGAGAGTGAGAATCTCTTTTGATCTCCCTTCGTGCAAATTACTCGCGTTTTCCCTTCGTGCATCGCACGGGGGAAATGGTAGAAGCGCATCAGCGAGGCAATCAATCGATCCATTGCGCCTCTGATTTTCAATAAGGAAATGCTCGTTAATGCATTTGAGCAGTTAAAGTAGATTTTCAAAAAGAAAATGCTGATATACTTGTCCTCTTGTAAAAAAAAGGCACGAGAAAAATTTATTCCGCGGGCTTAATACGACTGCAAAATTCTAGGTGCTAATTGTTATATAAAATATATATAAATTGGATTTTCCAAGGCATATGCTTTGGTCGTGCAATGGTAGATTCCATTCTCATGTGTAAACCGTAAATCGCGTTTCTCATAGTTTCAGTTGATGCAAATTTAATGAGAATAGTATAGGAATTTTTCACCAAAATTTGCTTCCGTAATTTAATGCTGATTTTTCATCGAAAATGTTGAGCTACTTCTCAAAATTTCGAATGGAATTCGAAATTCTAGGAATTGCTTCAAATGTAAAAACACTCCATAGGAGACGTAATTTTCGGCCGCCGATTTTAATTTTTACCTCATCGCCACCTTTAGCATTTGAGACTTCATAACTGAAGCGAGTATTCATGGATGAGATTTTGGACGCATTATGAAAATAATTTTTATTCTTTTAGTCGTAAGTTATGTAAATGTACGCGGCTCCGTTAATCTTGGCTAAAAATTCACGTAACCGCCTCTACGAATTTTGAATGGAAATTTGGGATAACTGAAATAATCAACGCAGTGATAATGACAGCAAGAGGAACGTGTAAACGGATGGACTGACCACAGCTGGACGAAAGGAACTTTATGACTGGGATCCCAAGAGACTCAAAACACTACTAATAAGAAAAAACTAAATGGGAATAAGAAAAGGGAAATTTCGGCAGAGGAACTCGTTAGAGACATTCCGTGGACGGACATTCCATAGAAGAGAGACAGAGAAAGGGAGAGAGAAAGGCCGGTGGTGATAAATATGCAAAGCGAGATATTCACTGAGGCGACATTAGGAAGTCTCAATGCAGTCGCAGCGTATGAATGGACTTCGCTTTGGAGACACTGGCTCTCGCACCCGGCTGGCTCCTCTCCGTTTTGGCTGCGAGCGGACGAAGGGTTGGAACGTCAAAGAGGAGGGGGGGGGGCGGGGGGTGGGTGCAAAGGAGAGAGAGAGAGAAGAGGGGAGGTGAGTGGGTGGGAATGTTGCTTCATTGCCCATCCCACATGGCGGGGTTTGACCGACGGATGGCGCCGTAATAGCCAAGTCTCTCTGTGAGAGGGAACGCGCAACACGTGTTTCGTGTTAATGCACTCAGCTTCCGGGGCACGGCGCTCTTTCCCGCGGAGAAAAAGAGAAAGGCAGGTTGCAGAGAGGGATGGAGGTTAGGCGTCGCAGGAGGGGAGACAAGAGGACGCAGGGATGCTTCCCTTATTCGCTAAATAATTGATAAAGGTATAAAACGAGGTGGAGAGTGCCCATTAATGGTTGCCCGGAAGGTCATCGAGGGAATTTGACCTTTTTAGGGAAAATGTCCGTAAGTTGAGAGAGTTTTTATTTTCACAAAGTGCGTCGGTTTTATTTTTTTATTTTTCAATTTTCGAAGTCGGTTAACGGACGCTTAAAAAGCTTTGCGAAATATGAATACTTTTCCATCGTTAATAGCTGCCCTGTTTTTTACCGGACTGGCTCTCCATTATTGATGCTTCTTGCTCGAGATCTTCGAAAAACGGTTTCCCGATATGTGACCTGGATATCATTTGGAAGGGATTATTCATAATTTATCCTCGAGATTGGGGTTAAATGCAAAAGAATTCCCATTGCTATTAACGCGCAAGTCGTTGCTGGTGTTGTTCTTTCGGGAGTAAAAAAAAACAGTCCTTGATGAGATAGTGCGTATGTGTCATAAGGTACGCGTTACAGATTTGTTTTCGATAAAGAATACGATAAAGCAAAGATTCAAAGTTTTGATCTCGAAATTTCGTTTAAGCATCCGAGAAAACTTTGTACAGCGTGGATTCTGTGTTTGAACTTCCGTTTCAGCTGTTGCTGGTTATCGCTCCTCGTTAATTGTCTCTCCGGACTTTGAGGTCTAGTCTCTCCAACTCCGTGCGCCATATCCTAAAATCAACCCGTTCCACATTTTGGGAGGCTGTGTCCCCGTATAACAGGATCCGTAGAGAAGATTGGGAGGTTAAGAAGAGGATGGGGAGAAGGAGGGAGTGTGCTCTTCACTGGCTGCAGATATGAACCCCACCAGAATGTCTCCTGCCTAGTTGGAGATATCCGCTGCTAGTCAGACATGCGGTGAGCCGAAAAGCGATTCTCTCTCTCTCTCTTTTCGTTCCGTTCGCACTGTCGAATCTGGGTCAGGATGCATTGGGGCAGTTTTTCGTTATGGAAAATGCCTCGACCTGTGCGGCGGGAAATCGAGGCTTATGGGAGAAGCGTCGCGGAAGGCGTGATGAGATCTCTGCACCCGGCGCCAATCCTCGCCCTCCGTTTTTTCCCTCTCTCTCAGGCGATCGTCGACTGCCCGGTCTGCATTTTTCCTCGCGAGTTCGCAGTCGCGCGAATTTGTTTTGGGTCGTTGTCGAGATGTCCGTTTTCTGCGATTCGGTCCTTCCTCCCTTCATGTCCCTGGACGACGGGCCGAAGCTATCGCGAGGGATTCCCCGATATCAGAACTTTTCGTCTGACGTGCGGAAGCCGAGTATTAACCTACTTGGCGCTCTTTATTAACCCGACAGGATTTGCCATCCTTCGGATTTGGGATGCAACATTTTCCTCCGCACTCAAAAGTTAACTTTTTTAACGAGTGCTCCTCCGCTGGCCTACATTTATTCGCGAAAAATGACGCGCTTGAAAAAAAACCACACCGTCGAAGATTAGGAAAAAAAGATCATTCGAATCTCCCTTGTTCTGGAGGAGGGTTAATTTAGTTCTAAAGGTTACTCCGAAATTATGGTTTGCTCGCGTATTTTTTTTGTTCGGTGCTTTTTCCTCGTAATTTTTAACCCAGCTCTAACAGAATCGAAAAAATGAAACATTTTTAAGGAGGTTAAAACGCGGAAAATTTTTCAGCGAGGATGAAGTTTTGGGTGAGAGAGCTCTCTTTTGTCCCCGCCACGTAAGACTCGGATTTTTACGTGCATGCATAATTCTTTTCACCGTAATTATCGCATTACGCTCCTGCTATTACGTTTTTGTTTTTGCAAATCCTCGAAAACCGCCGCTGAAAGTTATTGTCTGCGGCGCCCTTAAAAAAAAGTTTATCCCTTGGCGCCCTCGAGAGATTAGTTTCAACGCTTTCGAAATAAAAATAACCGCAACGAAATGCGGTTGTTTTGTTTTATTTTTGGGCCAAACAATGTGTTTATCGGGGCGCGGAAATGAACTAGACAATTTACAAATCGCCATCCGAAAATGAATTCTCGTTTGTGGAGTAAAACGGGTCACCGCAAGACGAAAGAAGGGATTCGGACCATCGTGAATAAACGAATGATGAATGGAATTTAGATTTAGAAGGATTTGGACGATGTGGTACCGCGTTCGAATTTCGTTTGGAGTTTTTTCCAGTCTTATCCCGTCCCTGTTGAAAAGGGGAGGACGGGGAAGGAACGTCGATACGAAATATTACTGCCGTTTATGGTGGATGCTTCCACAGTTTTATTCGCGTGGAGAGTATTATTTTGTGTAAACGTGCGTGAAGATGTTCTTAATTGTCACCTTTCGCATAACTGGACACGAACGAAAAAACATCTTCTAACAACGAAAGTACTGTTTAGTGTTCCAACAACTTCGGGCATTGACACCCATCGGATATGGAATAAAACAGCTGAAACAGCTTACCTATTTGGTATCTATTGGCAACCGAAAAGTGTGCATTCAATCCGATTAAAATGAAACTAATGTTCTTTCGAATGGATAATTTTTGTGGTTTTCTAGTTATCATTTAATATGTGACCAGTGTTTTCTTAATCCCTCTTTATATTGGTTTTATTTTAATCGTGGCTTTTACACCGCGGTCACTGTTATATAATTTCAGCGTCTTCGTGACTCGAAAAACGTGTCTCTTCCGCGTCACGTCAGCAGATTTTCTCAGGTTGATTTCCCATCTTCCATTTGCTTTCGTTTTGTGGTCGTACTTTGCCGTCCACTCTAAAATTTCGTCTGCTTTCTCATCTTTGCCCAACGCCGTATCAGTTCCTTCTCATTTTTGTCGCACGCTCTTCCGCAGGTCCTCCAGTTTGACTCCGCCATGCATCGCTCCACATTTTGCACGTCCATTTTCCTTTAGCGTTCAAGTTTCAACTCGTCGTGCGTATAATTAATGAAGCAAGGTGAAGGGAGATAGGCATCGGGTCCGCGGTGACTGCGGGCGATGGAAAATTTTCAACTTTATTGGAGGAGACAGTCTATGCGCTATCTTGCATGGGACTCATTTTTCGCTGCAACTTAAATGGACTCCCGACGTTGCAGCATCGAGGATGGCGGAAGGGGGTGAGGAGGAGGAGGAGGGGGAAGGAGGAAAGAGAGAAAGGGAGTGAGTTCCAGAGATGAACCAGAAGTTTTTATTTCGGCGAGGCGGCTCGAAAAGGCTCGTCAAGTATTACAGAAAGAACTCGCCAACTCTGTTTTCTTATTCCTGGAAAAGTTTTGGCGCCGCATGCACTCCGAGAGAGAGGGAGAAGTTTGAGCGAACATTGATTTAAAAAATTAAAGGAGCGGTGTATAAGGGGTCAAAGGGGAGATGGGGTTATGGCGATGCACCATACGGTAAGACATCCGCGAGTCCTATCTAAATATGATAATTGTGAGTTTCCGGAGATATTTTTTCTCGTCGTCCTAACAAAAATTCATTCCTGCCGCCGTCCAGAATTTGTTTTTCCCAAGTTGTGCTGGAGGTTTTATTTCGATTTCTAAACATTCCACTCATTTTTTTAAAAGTTGCGTCAGTATGCGCCAGTTTTTCGTACATCCATAGGCTATGGATCGTTTCAGCGGGTTCGGTTGGATTGCAGAAGTGATGTGGAAAGAGATGGATCCATTAAGGTATTCGAAGTCGGATTGGAATAATTTTTTCATTATCTCCCTCGTAAAAACCTCCAAAATTTAGAAGCCGAGAAAGACTGATCAAAACGCGATCGGATTCGAGTGTAACGGTTCCCTTGGGAGGGTTGGGTTGCCTGCATCCGAAAGATTTCCGCCATCTTTATGACCCTCTTTCAGTCTAAGCCCACGTCGACCTGGTTGTGCCGCTCCTTTCGCACCTAGCGACATGAATTTTAATTTGAAAGATCCCTGCCAACCGAACTAGACAAGCTACTGAAGGGTGTCATCGGAAAAGACGTTCCGGAGAAGCGCGCGGGAAATATCAACGAGCTGCATTATGGAAGGAGGGAGAAAGAGAGAAGAAGAGTGGAGAGAGAGGAGAAAGGGACAGGAGAAAAGGAGAGAAGGAGAGGGGAGAAAGGTAGTAAAAAGAGAGGATAGAGGGATATAGAGGAGAGAGTGAGATGTGAGAGAGGGGAGAGGGGGAGGAAGGATGGAGAAATGAGAGAGAGGAGATTATAGGAGAGAGGGAAGGAAGGGGATAAAGAGAGAGAGATAGGATAGAGGGATATAGAGGATAGAGGGATATAGATGATAGAGGGATATAGAGAGAGGGAGAGAAGCCAGAGACGGGACAGGAGAGAGAGATGGGTGGGAGGGAAGGAGAGCTGCTTAGAAAAGGAGAGAGGAAGAGAGGAGAGGGGCAAAGGGGTAGAGAGTGAAGAGAAAGGGAGAGAATTATGTTTTGGGAGTGAGGGTTTGAGGGGGTTTTCTTGTCGCTCCGAACTGTACACCACCACACCAGCCAAGTGTGTTTAATCTACCACTTTGCCGATATACGCCGCTAAAGGATCGAAGAGCGTTAGGGAAGCACCTTTTACTTCCCAATCATCCGCTTCTCCGATCCTTTAAAAGGCTTACCGCACTCGTCGTTCGGACCTCTTCCTTCCTAACCCTCTCCGGTAGACCCTAACGGGTATCGATGTCACTGGGTTTAGTCTTTAAGGGTTATCCTTTTCGAGTCACAAGGTAAGGGGATCGGTAAGGGGCTGACCCGAGAGATGACGCTGTTCCTAGTTTGCTGTGTTTGTTTAAGGGTAATTAGAGGGTTTTTTTAAAAAGAGGTCGTGGAGGGTAAAAACCAAGACGCTCAACCTTGAAGTGGTCGGGATCGTGCCCCAACCTAGCTCAATGGCGCAGTGAGCAAAGGCGGGTGTCGTCGTATGTCAACGCGACCTTTAGCAAAGGCCAAGGTGCGTTCGTGGAGATGGATTGTGGAGTAGGAGGGAGGGAAGGAAGGAGGGGCGTCGAGAAGCGGTTTGAGATCGCTGTCTGTTGGATAGGTTGAAACAGAAGGGTTGAGAAGAGGGAAGCGAGCGAAGGGGTAGTAACAGCCACATCGATAACGAGCGACGCATCGGAAAGGATAATTCTCGTCATTCTATAGAAAAGAAGCTCCTTTGCAGTCGCGAATATTTATTATTGAGTGCAATAAGTTTTCGCCCAAGAACTCGATAAATTCTTTGAGTGAAATTAAATGATTAGTATGCATGCGCAGACGATTTGATCAATCTATCGCTTTTTAATGTAGTCAGAATATAGTTTTCGTTAAAATTATTTAACAATCAGCACAGTTGAATTGCAGCTTTAATTTTTTGTATGCATAATCCTTCCATTTTGTTGTTCCATCCATGTTTCGGGATAATTAGCTCAAGTTTATTGAAGTTTAAAAACATTGCTAAATATTTTAATTTGCCGAATAAGTTTTTCTATCTTTATGATAGGACTAACGCATTTAAGCATTACTGCTCTAATTACTTCTGTTGTCACTGTTGCCTATTTAGTAATATGCTCAAAATTATTTCGTTTTTTTAAATGTAATCAAACTAATAAAATACACTATGCGACAGTAAATATTGAGTGGCAAGAATATCGCGTGACGGCATAGGCATGCTACAGGTTCGGCATCCCCGCCCAGCTCATTTAACTCGCACCGAAATTATATATGGAGGGATATTTTTCCTCGGCATATATCTTTTAATCAACGCTGCTTATATCCTAACGCTCGTTTTCCGCACGCGGCGTGATATTCGCGATGTGTTATGCGCTGTGTCGCCGCAACAAAAACTCCCTCTAATGTCCACGCTGGATAACGACGCTATCTTGCGCCGTGAAATATTATAATTGGCACGCGGTCTCCGGAATTTATTCGGATTTTTCCAACCAGGGCTAACTCCACCCCATTTGCTAGCATCGTCCTAAATGCGCAAAAGTTTCCTCTTTTGGGGGTATTCGGGAGCCTGGCGGCGAACTAAGTAGGGCGAATTTTATGCGAGAGCCGCGCCACATTGCAGGGAGACATCCAGAGATAGAAGAATAAAAAAACACAATTGGAAAGGGGAAGAGAAAAAAAATCTTCCCAGGCGAACGTACGTACATCTAGATTCTATTGAATATCTCGCCTGATTTCGCGCTGTTGATGTAGCTATGCTTGCTTGCGAAAATCCTAGGATTTCGCGCGCAACGCGAAAAATTATCTCAATTCCCCTTCAGGGATGTACATATATAGGATGAGTGACCGATTTTTACATTAATTTTCTCACTTTTCCATATTAATATCAGTGTTATGGTTAGATAGAAGAAGATAATGCGTCAGATCAGGTCCATCGTAGCGGAGAGTGGGACTCTTAATCAACTCTCTAGTGTCAGTGGAAAACAATTAAACGAAACGGATGATCCATTGCTTACACTACCCTGCCTTCTCTTTTGTTTGGATAAGCGGCTCGTTCGCCGTTGGCGAAGACGAGTGTCTTGAATTCCCATGAAAAGACTATAAAAGGTTCTGAAAAAAATGTCTCCTTTAAATTCTGCCAAGAAGAACAAATTGGTGTACGTAGGTTAGTCGGTTATATGATTTTAGATTCGAATGGATGTTAAATGCCATGAAATTTGTGTTGAAATTTGTTCATTTTTATGATGGGTTCTTCGGAGTGCTGATGTCGACTCGCTCATCATTCATTGAATTCGTTCTTATCTGTGAGTGATCACGTTGTGATGTTTAGGAATAAATCAAAAGTTGTTGTTGCAGCCTCTGGCCGAAAGAAGGATGAAAAAAAACTTATCAAGCTGTTGAGAGAGAGAGAGAGAGATCCAAGGCCGATCTCGACACACCGTGTTCTCATTTCTCACTTGCAACTCGAGATGCCGTTCCACCCTCCGACCGCCCTCCTGTTTTGGTCGCCTAAAAATGCGTATCTCCTGATCACGGTTTTTTTCTTGCTGGACCTCTGCCTTCGCCTTGAAGATCAGACAAGGTGGAGCAGGATGTCCCGCGGGAAAAGGCTTGTAAATATCGAAAAGTGACGTTAGTTGCGGACGCGTCTCCGGGAGCGGCATTGGAGGGAAAGCCACGCAAGTCTCCTCGCGAGTTCCTTCGACGTTAGACCCCTTCAAGATGGACGTTCTTTCAATAAAGAGACGATCCATTTCGATCGCTGATGATCATTTGTTTTTCCTCGCCTTTTTTTTAATATCCCCAGTCGATCGTTTAGTCGCCTTCTTTTGTTTCTTTATTTGTAAAAATACTACGTCTCTTCAGAAGTGAGCATGTGTCGTCTGGGAAGTGTTTCCCGCTCTCTCTCTTAATCGTCGACACCATTCCAATTTGCTCTTTCGTTTTTATCGTCTCAGCCTCCGTTTTACTTCTCCAAGGCTCTCTTGTTCAAAGGACACGCCTCGGAAAGATCATTCATTCGTCTTTTGTCTTTCGTTTTCTTCTTTCGATTTAGGTTTTCTTTTTTTTATGTATATCTGCCGCGCCCTGTGTAATCAATATATGCCATCGATATTTTTTAAGCAGTGTCGTCGGGAAATCTGTTGTAATCTCGATATGTAAATGTGTCTCATTTGAATGTGCTCAGTCCATTTTGCTCGATGTATTCCATTAAAAACGGCTAGCGGTCCTCGGCTCACCTTGTGTTCGACGCCAGAATTGTCTTTGAAGATTGTGCTTGTTGAGGGGAAAGGTGAATTTTTATCAAGATGGCCAGAATTTCATTTGGAAATTGCCTTGTGTGATCCCGCCGTGGGGGGAAGTCTATTAAAAAAATATAGATGAAGCTTGAAGTTCGAGTTTTTCAATAATAATTAATTCCTGATATTCTCTTTTTTTATGCAAACGACATGTTGTCGCTTGAAATCGTTTGTTTAGTATAAGTGGACATATTTCAAATTATTTTTGAATTTTTGCTAATATAAACAGAAAAACTTTCTTTACTATAAATAAAATGTGACACAAACTTTCTTGAAGGTAAGTCATAAAATGATTGCAGATATTCACACAATCTTTTTTTAATTGGGGTTTTCGTTGGCTTTAGTGACCGGACGATCTACGATATATTCTTCACAACATTGACTTTTGCTGTATAACCCGTAAAATGAATATTTTTTGCCGTGTCTGAGATTTTTCTTCATCCCTTTGCGATATGTCACGAAAGCGTCGCTGCAATCTAAATCACGGCCCTGCGATTCGCAGATGTTTTTCGAAACATTTTTTCGCGACGTTTTTATTCTCTCTTCCTCTCGTTTCCCTCCCACCCCTCCCCCCAATCTCTCCATTTCTACGACCTCACCTCAGAATGTATTCCTGAATGCCAGCACGGAAAATAATTTGAATAATTCCGCAAAAAAAATCAACCCGATGACAGCGCGGAGTCAACGTCGCCTACCGCAAGAGTGAGATAGAGAGAAAGAAAGAAGATTTAACCGTTTTATTGGTCTGGAAACTCCGCCGCATAAGAAAAATTGCCGTCTGCCTCAACTGGATCGTGCATTTTCCGCCTCATCTGTTTCCTTTAAAAGACATCTCGGGTCTCGCATCTCGGGGGAAGGAAGAAGATATGAAGAGGGAGTGGAAGGATAAGGAGGAAGAGGGAGCGGGATGGAGGAAGGGGGGGGGGGAGGTGGAAAGAGGCACATGTCACTCCCAACTGAGGGTTTCATGGATGAGCGATATATACGATATATATCGACGGGTGACCACATGCTCTCCATCTTATTATTATTTTTTCTTCTTTTCCTTTTATTGTTATATAAATAAATCCACTTCTGTTTTATTTCCTCGTACGCTTTCCGTGCAATCACTTCCTCTTTTCATCCTGTTTAACTCCTACTCCATTTTTGGGATCGGCAAAACTTTTTTCCCTTTCCTTTCCTACCCGCTTTCGCCCGCGAAATAAAAGAGAAAGGAACTTTTAACGCGCTCCCGCCCCTCCCCCCCCCACCCCGCTACTCGTTCCTCCCTCTCTCTTGTTCTTTTCCCCCCTCAATCCTCCCGCGGGCAAAATAGGGAGTTATTTGTGTGATTTATGAGAGAATGGTATGGAAGCGGAAGAGGGCGGGAAAGGGAAAAGTGGAGAGAGAGAGAGAGAGAAAAGGAGCAATAATTCCTAGGGAATATTTCCTTCCTTCGAAAACTCGTATCGCCTTACATTTCCCCTTTATACGAGCGCAGGTTATTAGTTGATAGCTTTTTGCTAACATACTTTTTATTGCAAACGGATCAAATTGCATGCGGAGACGAAGAGCGCTCTACATCTCCACGCAGTAAGCGTTTTTTTTATCTTCCGTCAAACCTACGTATTCGCTGATGCCCTGTAAACAATCGTCCTGAGAAATATGATGCCTTCTGTTGTATTTTTTTAGTTGACATGGTTGCATCGAGTAATTTCATACACGCGCGAGTGTTTTCTCGAGCAAAAAAATCTCGCGAAAAATTTTTCCTTTTTGGAAAGAAAATTCAGGTTATCCTGCAGTAAAAAATCGTTCGATTAAAATTTTAAAAAATAATGTCACGACTTGTCAAAGTCATAGAATATGATCTAAATGATGGAGAAATCTCGATAAAGAAAATATTTCTAAGCATACAAATCTCAACGTAAGCCAGAGCTCATCCTGTCTGAATTTTGACACACTCGATTTTTTTTATCGTCTTCATCGGATGTTGAAGCAAAGAGGAGGAATTCGTGGAAGGGAAAAAGTTTTCGGAGGCAGCAAGTGGTCGATATTTGATTCGTTCCGTTTTCTTGGGAAAGGGAGAGAGGGGATGTGGGAGAGAGGAGGAAGGGATTTAGAGTGAGAGAGATAGTGGAGAAGAGGAATGCGTGAAAGAGGAGTAGAGAGATTGGGAAGGCGGGGCGAGTCGTGGGATCCTTTAGGGATTCGTGCGAGGACCACCGTCTATAGCCTCTCCTTCATTTTGACCTTCTCGTTCTCCCCTAAACCTCTTCCTCCTGAGGCTGAGGAAGGAGGAATGGAAATGGGGGAGGTGGGGTGGAAAGGGGTCTCTAGGAGACGGATGGACCCGCATATTTCGGAGGCGTGAAGGATGAGGAGAAGTCATTCCAGTGTCGGTTGGGAAGGGGATTGTCTCCATGGAATGGAAAAGAGAGAGAGAGAAGAGGGATCGGAGGTGCGAGGTGAGGTCAAAGGGTAATGGCGTTGGATAAACATTGCGGGGGAGGAGAAAGGTGCTCGTGTCGCCCTCTTCTTTAGGCCATCGCTTTTAGTGTGTGAAAACAAAAGGATGATGGCCTTTGAAATCTTCTCGTTGGCGAGAGATGGAGCGAACTCTGGGAGAGAGACAGAACTATTTTCCACGGTATCACGTCAAAACGGCGAACGTAAAAAAGAGCGAACGTCAAAATGGCGAAAACAAAATGGCCGAAAGTAGAAAAGGGCACTATTTTAGTTATAATACATAGTAAAGCAATGAGTTTACTGGAATTAATGAATTTTACATTGTTCTACGAATCATACTCGACATCTATCTATATCTGCATCCCTGAAGTTATGATTATATGATAACAAAAGAGACCTGAGGACACGGATTATTTTGTGGCATGCCACAATTTTTATTTAAATAAAAAATGACAATAATAATAGGTATTAAAAAGGCCAAAAAGTTTAATATAAATGCTCTGGTGATATTAAGTCTGAAGTTGAAAATTATGAGCGATACCTCTGAAAAAATCCAACCTATCTCGAGTTTTATAAACTTTAACAAGATCTATCCGTTGAAATTTATTTCGGTAAACTTTTCGGCTTTGAGAGGGTTTTTGACCAGCAATATATTATTCAATTTTCACTTCATGAAGATTTTGCTCTCTTTTTAAGTCATCTATAAATTTCCAAATTGTTGGATGGCTAGATCCAATTAATTGGGCGAAGCCACAGTGCCAACCTTCGACTGAAATATTAGTTCTGGGAAAACCTAATTTAACTGCCTCATGGCAATTCCATAAGGATACAGGAAAAAGTTGGTGACGACGCCTATTTCTGCCATTCATCCCTCCAACCCACGTATCTTGGAAATAATCAGTGATTGGCTGAAGGAACTGCTCATTATCAACGTAATACATAGAGTCTAAAAGAATTTCAAATGAATTCATATCGTCAACTTCGGGAACATAAGCAAAAGCTACTAACTGTCTAATTTGAAGAGGGAAGTCAGTATCGGGCATGTACATCTCTTGTATTCCTTCTATTTGTTAGTTTCCTCCACAGGCACTGACTCAAATGAAAGAAACAATCACGTTGAATTGCATGAAGAAAAGCTTATTTAAACGAATTGATAAAACTTCGCTCGAAATCGGTCATGATGGAAGTTGGATTCAAGGTAGGTCTTAGCAACCGAAAATCACACCTCCTCAATGCCGGAGAAGTAGCAACACAGAAAAAAATAAAACGGAAATTGAATAATGAAAGTCTATTCACAATAAATTGTTCTTAAATATGGAAATAAAACAACTTCCCATTATTCGAAGTAAGCCAATAGGAAATGTCAGATGTATGAGATCCGTATGAACGAGGACATATAAAATATTTTGTAACTGGTAATGGTTTTAAAAAAACATTTTTTTAATTGCGTAATATTTATTCTTTTACCAGTGGAAAATTACAAATCCTAACCCAGCAGTTCAATTCTATCGAATTTGAAAATCTTATTAAGGAAAGACTTGCAAATATATTCTCAATTAAGCTAAAACTAATAGCCCTCTTACAAGTTAAGTTAGTTAAAAATTCATGCAATGCACCACCTGCCACCACCAATCTGGTGAATTGCAGGGCAGGATTCAGATATAGATGTCGGGTATGATTCGTAGAATAATGTAAAATTCATTAATTCCAGTAAACTCATTGATTTCATTTTCCGAAAGTCTCGCTTATAACTGTAATTTTCAGGTTAAACATCAACAAATCCTTTAAATCTAATGTTCCCCCATTTTTTAAATACTTATTTTAAATAAAATAGTGTCCTTTTATACTTTTGGCCATTTTCTTTTCGCCGTTTTGACGTTCGCTATTTTGACGTTCGCCGTTTTGACGTGTAACCATTTCACACTTTGTATGTCTTTAATGCTTTCTCGTTGTTTGTAACGGCGCAATGAAATGCGCATTGCTTTTCATCGCCGCGATGAGAGCTTTGCGCCCTTCTGTCGCACTTTCTGCTCCAATTAATTCGCAGGCAAAGCGCGGTGCGTTATCCGCGTTTCGTTGTGTTTGCTAATATATTCATGATATCTATTCAAAATCTATCGTTGAATTCTAACGGGTCTTGTTTTGTTTAGAACATTGCGCATCTCTTAAATATATATATACGGAATTGTTCATCAAAATAATGCATATCGTCCAACACGGTTTATAATTATTCCGGCTAGCTTATCTTTTTTCTAACGCCCGAATTTCAGTGGAGCGAAAAAATAATAATTCTCAGTAAAAATGTTTCACTTTTATTTAATTGGAAACATGAACGCATAAAATGAGGAAGAGAGGAGGAGGAAAGAGAGAAAAGGAAAGGGTGTGTGTGAGAGAGATAACGAGAGAAAACTCGGGCGACATATTTCATCGAGGCGGCCCCATTTTAAACGCCCTTTGAAATACGTTATGGGAATTTCGGAATATTACCTTTTTCTCGAATTTCGGGACCACTGGGAGGGCCTATCCCGGAAGGAAGGTTTATCTTCCAGGAAATCTATAACCGAAGTTACCTTAAAAACGAGTTTAGCAGAAGAATCGATACTGTCGATATCTTTGATTCATTCCTCATCCCTTCCTGAAATCGGTCGAGTTTGGAGCCGAACGACCAACTTAGATTGTTACTTTAATCCTCTTCACCCATTGGTCAGTCGAGATTTTTGTTATCGGGAGGGATATTGCCTCATCCAGCCGTGGAATTGAATCTATTTTAGGCCAACGGATTATCGATAGTTTTCGGCTCTTTGCGTTTTATTTGGTCCTCTTTTTTTCGCTTTTCTCGTGTTTTCGGATAATTTTGCGATAATACACTCGTGTAATCTGGTGCTGGTGTTGAAAATCGGTGGGTTGGATTAACTCGATAGAGAGTCCTATTCGCAGTCCGAGAGGGAGGGGGAGGGTTAATGCTATAATTTTTCTCGCGATTTCCGTTTCCTTCGCTTTTTCAGTCGCTTCGTTCTTAGCGCCTGTCAGATTTACACCAACCGATTCGGAATTACTAGCTCGAAAAAAAAATCTTCGGCGAATAAAACAGCTAAAGCTTGTCTCTGGGAGCATGTCTCTCCGTTCCTATTCCCTCATAACTTAGCTCCCGAAGTCTAATTAGGGTCGAACAATTACACCTTAAAACGCTCCGAGACAGCGTTACCTTTTTTTTTAAAGAGAGAAATCGCTTCGAGTGAGCGGTTTTTCTCTGGCGCCCTTATGAACCAATAAATCCAGATAAGAGCGTTTAATAGGAGAGAGACATAACGCCCTCCTTGGCAACGAGTCGCATTCCCGGAGGATAACAATTTGCTCACTCTTTTCGGAGTCAAGGCCAGGGTATTAAAAAGCAGAGGCGGTAAAAAGCCTTCATAAATTATCTCAGGAAGAGGATTTTGCTCCGTAAATTTTCCGTTCTTGCACTTGTTTATTAAGTTATGAAAACTTTCAACTCCTATCGGCGAGAGACTCGAAAAGGCCAAGGAGAGAGAGAGAGAGAGAAAACGAGGGAGATGCGGAGAAAGAGGGAGGGGAAGGAGAGCGTAGGTGTTCGAGTGCGTCTTTAAGAGGTTATGCGGAGGGGAGGGGATTTTGGGCGAGAGAACATTATGGTCGCAGAACCGATTCCCTTGTCCCTTTCCTTTTTTCCCCTTCTCCCATTCCAATCTCCCCGCCCACCCTCACATTCCCATCCTCCTCCATACGCCCACGACTTTTTATTCGCTGGCTTACGCGGGTGTCTGGCGCGAGAGTATTTCCGAAGCCACACAAGTGGCCTCTCCTCTCCTCCAATGTCCAGAACGCTCTTAAGGCTTCGTTCAGGCCAACGATATCTCCGGGGTGATCGGCCCCACTCCCCCCCCCCCACCTCTCCCCCCCCTCCCCCTCCCCCCCCTTCACCCCCACCTCTCCCCACACACGCGGGTCCAGCCACCCTTGAAATCCCTCGGAAAGCCTTCAATCTCCCCTCTGCACCCCAGCTCATACCCCTTTTCCATCATACCACACGCCACTTCTTCATCCGCGCCATCCAACCATTTCAAGTCCGTGTTCTCACTCCACCTTTACGCCACTGCATGCAGCCTCTTTATTTCCGCTTCCTCCCTCTCATCCTCACACCCTACCACGCCCAAAGCTTTCCCCCCATCCCTCTGCTCAGCACCCTCCCCTTCCCTTCTCCCCCTTATCTACCCCCTCCCCTCTCTCTAGAATTTTCGATTATAAAAGACCATAAAATTGGAGGGTCGTCAATGCTACGTCTTGATAAGAGGCCGAAACATCCCCAGATAAGAGCGAGATGTTATTTAAAAGCATTTATTAACGGGGTAAATGGATGAGGGGACCGTTATCTTAGTATTTTTGGTACATTCCGAGTCGATAAAAATAATTAATTGCTTCTGCCGGCGGTGCGGATGGGGTTAGAGAAGTGCGGTGGGGTTTTTGAGAGAGAGAGAGAGAAAGAGATACTACAGGAAACTGTTTTAATTAGGTGTGCAGACCCCACTCGCATAATGTCGGCTAATTGCGAATCGGATTCCGGTATTATCTTCCCGTAATTCCCGGTAATATATGTTTGCATTTCAAGAACTTTCTCCCCCTTTTGCGTGATGCGGCGGTAAATTGGTCCTCCGAGTCGATGGGTGGAGTTGCGGTGCCTTTTATTTTCGCTATTCCTCATACGGAATCCGCGCTCCTCAGTAGGATTTGGAGGTAATTTATTTATTTTAACGTGGAATTATTCCCCCACGAATTATTTATATCTGGCGGCTGTTTCGTTCGTGCTGGAAAACTTAGAAATTCTTTGGAATTTTGTCCACGAGCGGCTTAAATTTAACCCTGGGTAAAAGTAGCTCGCCTCCGACGAATGACACGGATCGAGAGTCTAAAAATATATATCCAAAAGTTTTCCTATCGAAAGACTACAGCCATTTCGTGGCTTTCGAGACCGTTATTTTCAGGCATAGATATTTTTTTCGAAAGATCCATTCCGCTTATCCTCGACAGACATTAATTATTTGCGCACGAATCGGAAGATGGATGCACGTAAGTCACTGAAAGGAGACTAATGTTACCGCGTCGCTCAGGAATTACGCGAACATTCAAAAGGGTGCTTTCATTGGGGACGGCCTCCTCTACTCCCCCGAGCGATCTGCGATAACGTCCAGCAATTACAAAACTCCGAAGCTCTCTTAGGGCCCTGCCGAATTCGGAGTTGAAAAAAAAGAGACACTACTTGCATTCAAATCGCCGAAATCTCCGACTGTGAATCAGAGCACGGAAAAGTAGCTGCTGACTCACGTCCCCATTACCCGCGATGCATCGAGAGAGGAGCGATGAGGGAGAGGAGAGGGAGAGGAGAGGGAGAGGAGAGGGAGAGGAGAGGGAGAGGAGAGGGAGAGGAGAGGGAGAGGAGAGGGAGAGGAGAGGGAGAGGAGAGGGAGAGGAGAGGAGAGGGAGAGAGAGATGGGGATAAAATGGAAAGGGGTAGGTAAGAATAAAGCGCGGACCGGGGCTGAACCATAATTATACCTCTTCTTACAATTCACGATGCGTCACGCTTAAATCGGTTAGGTATGGAAAAAAATCATTATTTTCATCGATAGAGAGATTAGCATTACGTACGCCCCTAGGCTCATTTAGCACGTGTCAAAATGGATGTCCTTATTTCATCTTTGGTACTTGTTTCATCGCCAGTTCCCTTCATCGATTAAATATGCGTATTTTTCATAACCATTCTTCCGTTGTGTCGCTTTCGGCTTCTCTTCAATCCGAAACGTTCCGCGTCGCGTGCTTCATTTTGCTGGCACCCGCTGCAGAAGCAACAGAAGCATCGGAAGCAGATGCGTTGATCGCCTCTTAAAGGCTCTCTCTCTCTCTCTCTCTCTCTCTCTCTCTCTTTCGGTTGCTATCTCGTTCACGCATCACCAGCGCTAGGAGACGGGCTCCCGTTCTCTCCCCTTCATTAACCTTGCCAATCTGATTCGTTGGACGAGAGAGAGACTCCCACAAAATGCTTCTAACCCTCTTCCCTTATTTTCTCTCTCTCTCTATCTCATCTCCGCTCGACCTCCATCCCTCGTTTGCAGGGCAGGCGACAAATCACGCAAGTGACAACGCGGCCTCGCTCGCCGACGGGAGACCATGGGTTGGGAGATCCGATCCGCGTGGACACATAACACGCAGCACGTGCGGATTGGAGCGTTTGGAAGGGGATAAACGCCTAGGAGAATTGCCCTAGGTCACGCACCACTCAAATCCCTGTGAAATACGCTAACTCCGTATCCATGGTTCTATTCTATTTATTTTTATATAAATCAATAGCTTTGGTTTAATGGATTTTTACATTTATAACCCTTAATAAAAAAATGCCAAATTCAGCCGTGAGAAGTTGCTATTCATATTTCATTCTTTTTATTTATTGATACTATTTACTTTCAAAGCTGCCATCGTAAATAAATCGAGAAAAGCTCGCAGTCACTCGTTTATTCAAATAATAATTACATTTTTAGAATCTAAATTTTATATAATGTGTATGCTCGTTAACGATAAAGAATGGCAATTTGCTTTTGGCAATTAGCACATACGAGCCTATTTTGAATGAAAAACGTGCGATGTTTACGAAAAGCCATAATTATTTTGGGGAATCGCATTCACTTATCATTTTGGATTGTATTTCGATTACGCTTAAACATCCCATATGTATAAAATGAACTCTACCATAAGATGCAATTTATTATTTACGTACGTGTGTACATAAGTGATACAGTAACATATTTACTTTAATATGGAACATTAAAACAGTTTATCAACTGGTAGTAAAAAAGCCTATATGCATTCTCCTATATTTTTATGAGTAATTAATCAAGTCTCCGAGATTTTTATGCAAAATATACCTTGGTTCAGAGGGAAATACGGAGACAATTGTTGACATAGTAATCCGTTATTTTCAACTTGTATTTTCTATGTATTTAAATTTTAAGTTTTGCAGCTTTCAACTTGCTTTACTAAAAATAAGGAGGAAGACATTTATCGCCTTAAAATTATAATATCCATTCTTCCTGAAAGTTAAATAGGTAATCGTTAAATTTATATTATCTGAGCGGTGCTTACGTAACATTTATTGGAGAAAAAATAACCAATTAACTCGATTGTTAAATTTTATATTTTAAATGTATAATTGAGGATAAAAATAAAATACCGTTACAGTTTTTAATTTTTTGAAAAATTTCTGGACAATAGATCTGTAGATGATGGTATTTATCTTGAGTTTATGATGTTTTTGTGAAATCTTAACCAGCATCGCTGTATTACATAGCACCAAATTTTTATATCACATATTAATTTCTATAAAAGATGATTCCTTCGGTCGTGTCTTTGTCCTAACCATTTCTTACGAGATCCTGACCTACACTAAATTTTATTAAAAACCCAATCGTTGTCTCCGAGCATTCAGGCAGTGAACCTCCGCGCCCAACTCGTCACGACAAATCAGTAGAAGGAATTTTTTTACATCTAAAAATAAATGAACCGCTTGTCAGTGAAAAAAGCGCAGGCGACCTCAGTTAATAAATTCTTATTTAGCGATCTCTCTGCAAGCTTCCTGCGAATATTACGCCGTTCCTGGCAACTTGGAGAGAGGCATCCCTTTTCGCCGCCCCTCCTGCGTGAACAATTAACTAGTTATCACACCCATGCATTAACTCCTTAACGCTTAGAAGCTCTCTCTCTCTCTCTCCCTCTCTCTCTCTCTCTCTCCCTCTCTCTCTCTCTCTCTCTTTCTCTCAACGACCTCGGGAGACAACCCAGGGCTTTTAGGCTTTTCCCGTAGACTGTCCACCCTGCACACACTTCCCCTTTCTCATCCACTCTCTCTCCATCTACCTAGAAACCCTTTCTCCGGCGTAGGAAAAGAGGACATCTCCCGGAGGACCATACCTCCGGAGGCATCCCTCACATGACCCTTCATCCCCCTCTCTCTCCATTCTCTCTTCTCCCCTTTTTACCTCTTAAAGCCACCCTTCTGGCTGCATACCTCCTAATCACGCCGTTTCCTCTCCTAGGGACTTTCCACCATAAGCTCTCATCCCGACCCCAGCCATCTAGCAGGGTCACATTCGTAATGCACACTCGCGCACACCCTCTCACACTCCACCCCCTCACTTTACCCTCTCCTCTCTCTTTCCCCCTCTATTCCCCTCCCCTCCTCCCATCGCTAGCTCAAAACCTCCCTTGACGCTCTCTCCTATCTCCACACTCCAGATGGACCCTAAATCTTCACCTGCTTGTCCCCAACACCCCTGCCGCACCCAACCCCATCTTACTTGGGCCAAAACGGTCGTTCTGCATAACCAACCCTTTAACGCGTGGTCTCCCTTATTCCCAGATCTCCAATGTTTTCAACTCTTTCCCTCATTCTTACTCCCCCCCTCCTCTCTCTCTCTCGGTTGCTCTCTTTTTAAATAACTTCCCCTCCCCCCCCCTCTCTCTCTCTCCTCCTGGAACAACAAGGACCTCCTTGTGCCGCTACAAGTTGAAAAAATCAATATGCCAGAAAACTCCCTAACACCAACACCACCTACACTCTACTTCTCACTATATCTCCATCTTTCTATCTCCCCATCCTTTCCCATTATACTTCCTGTCACTCTTCCTCTCTCTTTCCCTTCCTCTATCTCTCTCCAGGGTGTCCTCATAGGAGTAGAGGGGTACACTAACCCCTTCTCTACCAGGAATACATTTTCTCTCCGAAACCATGGAGCACTCACTAGCTAGCTTGCTTGGCTGGCTCACACAACCCCTTTCGGCCTTCTCTCCTTGAGTGAAGGTTGTTGGCGCGAAAGAATAATGGAATCGGGGGAGTTTTATGTCACATCTCCCTTCCTCTCACCTCCCCCCCCTCTCTCCCCTCAGTCCTCCTCCCTCTTATCACCTCTTTCCATTGCGGTGAGGATATGGCTGATGCCGCGACGCAAAGGATGCTCCTCCTTCGCTCGTCCCCTTTCGCTTGTTTTTTTCTGTCTTGTCTTACCTCGCGCGTCGCCCTTTTTCATTTTATAGGAAGGCGTTCTTGTTTTTTTTACGGCGTTGATGATGGAACTCTGGGATGGAGAAAAAAGTTTCCGAATGACGCAGGGTTAAAAAGGGGAGATGGTGTTTTTTTAAAGGTGGGTTAGAGTTTGTTAGTTCGCGTATTGGGTCGGGCTGTAAAAGCCAAGAACGGATGTGAGTCGCAGAGTACGTATATTCCGCCGCCGTGCGATGTAAGGTATGGCGGAGGCGTTATGGCGCTTTCACTTGTTTTTAGTCGCTTTTCGCGAATTTTATAGTTTTGGAAAGTTCGCCTGAAGAGATACTGAAGAGATGCTTTTTGCGCCTTTATTATTTCCATCGCTTTCGTGGAAAATGTTGCATCTAATTAAATACACGGTTCGATTTAAGATACTGCTATCTTTTTGAATCATGGACGTATGTTTTCTGGCAGAAATGTGTCGATGTTTGATATAATAGCAATAATAATTTGTGAATAATCTCAAGTTCGTGCATTGCCAGTGTTAGGGTCGCGGGTTCGAATTCTGCCGGTTGCATTGTCGTGCATGATCTTCTTTGTTGTCACTATCATTGTACTTATTATGTCATATGTAACTAAGGAAACTCATTTGTCTTAAATGAATAATTGTTATTATAAACATTTTATTACATTTATATTAAGCCGCGAAATAGAATACAGTATATGTATTTTAGTAATAAAGTTTTAATTAGCGTTTTATACGGTAAACAAGAATACAGAAATACTTTGTTAATTAGATTTTTTCACTCCAATAATAATGAAAATTTACCTTGTGATCCACTTAATTTAAAATTGTAATTAAGTCTTCGATGCTGGGCCAAGAAAAGCGATTTATCGTAAGATGGTCGATCTTACTCTTGTTCGAGAATATATGCGCGGCTTACGAACAAACCTGCGAATGCATCTATCTTCTATTTCAATTAAATCTCTCGCGTTGGAGATTTCCCAGCTGTTGTAGAATTTACGATTCCGTGCATTGTTATTTTTTCATGGCAGAAGTCCCAAGTTTGTCGAATTTACATTGCGGTCATATAGGGCTCAAGGACTCCAACAGATGCATGGAAATGCGGTCGTAAATTACCGAAAAATTCTGTTTACCGAAGTTTTGAAATTAAAAATAATCTTCCGAACCAACCCTTCCGATAGCAGTTTGTTCCCTGGCGTTTTTAGTGCAGCCATTTTTTTCACAAGAAGACGTAGGTGAGATTGGAGTTATGGAATTATGTTCGAACACGATTCTATGTTTAAAGTTCCACTTTGTAGAAGATTTTTAAGAATACAAACGAATTTATGGTTCATAAAAGTTGAGTTGTGTTGGATTTTCAATTATTTTTGCTTGATCCATAAATTATCGATATTTTTATTTGTGTACTCCACAGTTTAATCGCAAATTGTATTTGTCTCCTATTTATAGAATGCTTGCAGAATCACCATCGGTGGAGGTAAAACAAGTGTTCACTTGATTAACATGTTTATATTATTTATCATTTTATATACCTACGCTTGAAAGATTATTTACCTTTTCGGGCTCTTGGAGAACGTCATAAAATGTCCCAGACGTAATTGCTATGAAATAAATTACATGAAGACCACTGTTTAATGACGTCATTATTTAAATAAGAAAAATATTGAGATTATGTACATCCTTTTCATGGAGTATAAGAGCATAATATTTTAACGATGAAAAGTTCTCTTCATTCCCGAATTGAATCGAAATAAGTATTAAAGAGAAATAAAACGTCAGTGCAAGGGATTTTTTTTAATTCACAGTAAAGTTTTAAAGTTTACGAGTTGCATTTGCGGCGCGTAACGACCTTAAATATTAAGTTGGTGCCATTTTTTTTGATCGAGTTATCATTAGGTTAGATAAAACCCCTAAACGCTTTTGCAACGGAGCACAGCCAAGTTAACGACCATGAAGGATAGAGAGCATCTCTCTCTCCGATAAGGTTAAAACACTCCCGGATGCTTAAGCTGTCGAGGGAAACGTGTACATCTCATGTGCTCATGTATCGTCTTCCGCTTCACGGATATCTCTCTTCCTCTTTCCTCCGTCCAATTAGGCCTCCTACCTTTCCTTGCTTTGGCCTGGGAGAGAGAGAGAGAGAGGGACAAGTGGGCGTGTACCTCCTTTTTGATAGGAAGGCAGAGAGATATGGAGAGAGAGAGAGAGAGAAACACGGGTGTTTTGAGGCCGTGGTCCTTTTAGGAGGAATATCCATTGAACCTCCTCTTGGCCCGCTCCTATATAATCCCCCTTTTACGCGGCGGCCTCGCGGGTCCCGCTCACTTGGCAGCGAGGATCGTTGGTGAGAAGAGAGAGAAAGTGGGAAGGAGGAAGAGAGAGAGAGAGAAGAGGTAGAAGGAGTGGAATAAAAAGTAGAGGACTTAAAAGGAAAAGAGGCGAGATGATGAGGAATGAGAAAGAATGGGAAAGGAAGGAAGGGGAGGTGGAGAGAGAATTAAGAAAGAGGAGGAGATAAAAGAGGCGTAAAGAGGAGAGGGAAAAAAAGAGAGAGGAAAGAGAAAAGGAACAAAGGCGAGGAGCGGTCATCCCTCCCTCTTTCGCCTCTCGCCTCCCTTTAATGAGTGAGGCAGAGAGAGAGAGAGAGAGAAAGCTCACTTCCTCATTGGCACCCGCTTTTGCCGCTTTTAGTGGCGGAGGAAAGGGGCGGACACCGTCACGCGTTCCCACAATCCCCTGCGAGGCCGAGGGGGAGCACGGGGGAGAGAGGGTTGGTGTATCGAGGAAGAGTGGAGAGAGAGAGAGAGAGAGAGCGTAGGGAATGGGGGAGAGTATCCCGTCGCCGCCAACGGCCGAGGACGGAACAGAATTAAGGGACTCTTCGCGGAGTGCTTTTGATATCGCCGCTGGAGCGTAATGGGCAGAGAGAGAGGGAGAGACTGTGGAGGGCGTGGTGTCCGTCCGGTAGGATCCGTCCGAAGGGGACGGAGGGCGTCGAAACGATGCTGTTCTCGAGTTTTATTCCCCCTTCTCCTCCTCCTCCTCCACATCCTTGCGAGTCTCCTTCCCGAATCGCAGAAATAGAACGCTGGCTGTGCATCGACAGGAAAAAAATTTATAGCCGAGAAAGGAGAGCGGAAAGAATTTTCCTCGGAAAAAGTTCTAAAGAAGATTAAAAAAAAAGAAAGAGAAGGGTTTTTTGAAAGGATTTTTGGAGAGAAAGAACGAGGAGGGTGAGAGGGAAAGTTGCTCGGAATCCGTAAAGCGAATATAGCTCGAGAGAGAGAGATATTTTTTCTCTCTCGAGGCGGAGATTTAACGCGCAATGTCTCGTTAATTGCGTTAATCTCCTGCGGCAGGAGCTACTAACTCGCGTTTCCTTTTTTTTTATTGCGCGTTTTGAAGTAACGGGCGCTTCATCAATCACTCCTCGTTCGTTCGCCTTCGTCGCTTTAAAAGCGCTCATTTGTCGCTCGACGCGAAGCGGACGAATCGCTTCGGTGGTCTTTAAGGAGGATTTAAATTTAAATTTCGAAACGTTTATGCCTTGAAAAAAAATAATCAAGCGTGCTTCACCTTTAAAAGATTTCATGGCGTATATCTTGAGTTGCACAATGCTCTTGGCAGAAAAATACCCCGATCTGAAACTTATTTTCCGAATTAAATAGCCTTTGATGCTCTTACTGCCCGTCCGCCGGTCTTTCCTTTCTGTCTTTATGTCAACGTTTTTCTTTTGATGAGCTACTTGAGCTACGTATGATTAAATTCTATGGGAAGAATCCTTTAGTGGAAAAAGCTTTATACCTCCAGAGGGCGTTTGAGAGTCCATGGTGTCCAGTATTTCCCTCATAGCAGTTTGTTTTTGAGCTATTATTTGCAGCGAAAATAAAAGTCACCGACAGCGTGGTTCCATAACCCAGTGTGGAGTTTACTTATGTAGCAAAGTTTTCAGTATGAGATGTGGCCCAGAAGCGCTATTTTTTCGGTCGGAAAAAATTAAACCCTGCGTTTTCTGGATAACTCTGAAATAGTTCCACTCACGGAAATTTGAATTCACTGCAAGGGAATTTTTAATAAACTGTCGTGCATATTTTTACAGTCCGAAGCAACAAATAATCTTAAAGTTTTTTTATAGTCTTCGCGACAGTACTACAGTATAAGGTTAAATGTTGTTCGAATCGAATGCCATTCCCGGTATCCTAGACGACTTTTTAAAAGAAGCTTGTTAGAAATATATACGTCATCATTTTTTACGGCAACGTTTGCGTGCAAACTAATCTCATCGTCGTTTCACCAATGCAAAATTAATTTATGCCCGGAGTCTATTTTTAAAGATGTTTATCGTGATGAAGAGTGACGACTTAATGGTCGCGTTTAACCTTCTCGTAAGGCTCCGAGGGCACCACCGCCTCACCTCCTCAGGACACCATGCGCAGTTGCCCGGGAATAAAAAAGCGAGCCAAGGCCGACGGCCTAACCATTGAGCGGAGCGGACTTTAATACCAGTTTATCCTGAGGTCGTTATAAATACTTCACGGTTCCGAATTTTCCATTACGGCAAAAGGGCCTTTTTCTTGGAAATGGGAGATACGCGGCCGGGGGATCTTTCGGGTGCGTTGTTTCGAAAACTTTACGGCTTTATAATACGACCTCGTGTGCTTTTTTTCTCCTCTCTCTCTCTCTCTCTCTCTCTCTCTCTCTCTCTCTCTCTCTCTCTCTCTCTCTCTCTCTCTCTCTCTCTCTCTCTCTCTCTCTCTCCTCTCTCTCTTCGTTGCTTTAATTGATGGATTTCTCTCCGATAACTTTTTTTCTGGCTGCGTTTCGAAGACCTGAATGAAGGAATCACGGTATAAAAACTCGCATGACTTCCAGGCGATCAGGTGTTTTCCCGAACTGAGAAGCGGAGAATAAGATTCCACGGGATGATAAGATGTGGTCAAGCGGAAGAGTAAAAGAGAGAGAAAATAAAAAGGGTGTATGGAAGGGTAATGGAAAGAGGGAGGGTGAAGAGAAGAGGGAGAGAGAATGAGAGAGAGGAAGAGAGCGTGTGGGCGTAACGGGTGAGAAGATATGCCTAATGAGAGCTTACCCTTGACGACCGCGGTATGGGCTTTTAAATTGAGAGGAAGGGGAATGGATACATAGAAAGAGGGGGAGTGGAGGAATGAGATGAGGAGGAGAAGAGAGAGGGAGGATGGAAATGGAAAGAGGGAACGAGAAGGGCTACTCAAATCGGGCGATGACGCAGTCGGGAGTAATTCCATGACTACAAAAGAGGGTTTAGTTTGGGAGGAGGGTTAGGAAGGCGTTCGGTGACCTCATCGTGTTGGACACACCGGATGGTGAAAAGGAATGGTGTGATGACCTGATATTTTAGCCTCGTTTCTCGCACCTCATGAGGCGCCGTGATTGGCCGGTAGCCAAAAAACACCTTCGGAGTTTGTTTTTTTTAGTCTCTGTCTCGCTCTTGTTTATTGCTGTTCGTTTTCTTAATCTGGCACAAATGTTAATTCGTTAAAATTACCAAGGAAATGGTTCAGCTTTAATATTACTAGAGATTTTATTAATTTTCAGACATTAAAGAAAATAATTTCGATCCGTCATTATTAATTAAACTCTCAGTAGATTTAGATTTTAAATGTATTATATTCAAGGATCGTATGTGATTGAAATCCATTATTTTGACGTCGTGGACAATGTCAGCATGCTATCTCATGATCTTGTTTCGGGTTTTCCACATAATGATGAATTTAAACTCAGAACTATAACGAGCAGAATAAGTCACGGCTGATTTCAAGGCGAGCGCAATTTTAGGCATCAGATTCCGTCATTTGGTTAAGTGTAATGTCTTAATTACTCTTTGACTTAAAAGTTTGATGAAAATTTAATTAATTAAACGATCAATTTCGAATCTCGAGTCATTGTTATTGCTTCAATGAATGAACATCGCCACCACTATTCGCTTTTAATGAATATGTACTTATACCAGATTATAGTAAGTGATCTTACCGTTTCACGTTCTCTCAAAGAAAATGTAATTATGCGTAACAGCCGAGATTATTTTGAAACAAAGCCTTGGAAGAGCACTTCGTAAATTACTGTTCGTTAATTAATTAGAATTCAGGACGGATATTTTCATCTCCAATCATAAGTTGCTCGGTTTTGCATTATCTAAAAATTAATTAACCAATATAACTACCATAGTTCGATTTTTGGGATGCGAATACGTTATTTTGATAATTCTGTTACAGTTCGAGGATATTTGCAGGTGGAAAGTTCCTTGGTTGAAATGCCTGTAATTGGATTTAGAAGCGGAGTTTACTTGCTTAAATTATCACGCTAAATAAGTCGAATAATTAAAAAAAACGAACGAAAGTATTTTTGGAAGGAAATGGGTTAATGCAATTATAGGAGATGCATGTTTAAACGAGTTATGTTTTGAAGTTAATTTTTTCTTAAGTCAAAACTTTTTAACAGTGTTTTGCGAGCACTTGGACAATTTTCCAATCGAATGTTCCGATGCTCTGCTCGCTTAATCCGCGAAAATAAACGATCGCTTATCTCATTGTCCCATTCCTTTTTGCACATCTATCATTTCGTGTCTCTCTCTTGCTAACATTTCAGTCCTTATGCGCCGAAGCGAGTGCACGCGTTTCAACTCGAGAGGAATCGACTTCAAGGGTTTTCCTATTCTCAATTCAATTTCGTTGAGAGCTTATTGACCCTTCTTATGTCAAGGCCAAGGCCTTCGTTCACCTATATTCGAAGAAATAGAAAGAGAGCTAGGGGGAATCAGCGTAGGGGGCTTCCCTTCGATTGGATTTGAAAGGTCAGATCCCGGCAATAGAACGCTAAAGAGGAGAGGAGAGGAAGGCCGCCGGCGGCTACTTATATACTTGTTAGCTTCCGCGTCTCTTCCTTTTATCCCTCTTCTGTCTTCTTCCCATTTTCTCTCTCTTCCCCCTCCCTCTCCTCCTCACTCCCTTTATTCCCACTCCACCTCCTCTCTCTATCTCCTCCTGGACGTTTTTCATTTCCCTCACCTCTTCATCTCCAAGGATCTTTTCTTGAATGAATAGGATTTAAGAAGGTATTTTTTGGCAAGTGGAACGGACGGAAAGGAGAGGCAAAGAAGAAGAGGCTGACCGGATAAAAGAGTTTGAGATCAGTACAACAGCTATCCAATTGCCGACGGGAAGGAGTCAAAGGCGGTTGATCGAAAAGGGGAGAGAGACGTTTTTGGTTCTTCGCATGCGAACGGAGAGAGATAAAAAAAAAAAAACATGACTCGGGAGGCGATGGCGGGATGATGATGAAAAATTGTTTTCTGTGTCGCTTTTATGGCGATCGAGAAGAAGGAATATATCCTTTCCCGGAATTCAGAGACACGCATTGCAGGGGATCGATAGTGCGGAAGATGCGAAAATGTATTCCTTTCGTGTCTCGAAAGCACAATGCGTACTCAAGGATATCCGATTCTTAAAACTTTTATCGATATTTGCGACAGTATCTTTTTCCAAAACTGCTACTTTCACCTTCATTCTCTTGACTCGTCGGAAATGCTTCGTCGATGATTCAGACGTGACGATAAATACGACGCGGTTTTAAACAAATTTATTTTTTGATATTTTTCCAAAACTGCGGCGAACAAGATTTGAGATTCTGGAATAACACCAAGAATAACTTTTATTTAGCGTCACGCCCTTGAGTTATACTAATATTTTAGATTTGAAATACAGTTAAGCAGGATGGGCATTACAGAAACCAATCTCTGTCCCCCTCAGGATACTGAGTAATCGAGTTTCGCGCGACGCGTCACGACGCGAGCAATGATCATAATGGATGGTTTTATCGCCGATGCATTATAAATGATGAAACGAAACCTATCGAAACATCAAACTTAGGTTTTTTTCGGTCAGTTATGCTTTATGCATGTTCATGTATAAGAGAGATAATAAAAATCTCCCAAGGGAAACATAAAAGAATTCATCCAGCGCGGCAATTGAGATTGATGGACTCGAAGAAGATTATATCCCGAGTGCCTGCTCGACTAGGAAGAGCTAGATAAAATGTTTCGGACAGAGGTCGAGTCCCATGAGTCGTTAGTCAATGATGTGGAGAGATGCGTGGCCATAGACAGACAGTGCTCTTGACCTCTTCCCATCCCCTCGTGTGAGGGAGGCTGTCGGCGTCTTACCATTATTTATGGATCTTTTATCGTAGTACTTTATATCTATGAGTTGGAAACTCAGATGAAATCCTTAGATTTGTCTTTGTTTTCTTTGAACACGTCAGTTTCAGGAGTATATATTTACTAGTGAATGTGTGCTTGCATTCTGCAAGCATTTTCTCTCACCTTAAAGTAAAAATAAAAGCTGAAAAATAATTTTCAAACGCGTAAGTTTGCATCTCTGCGCCGAATTACGTGTTTTTCCGTTTTGAAAATATTGGGGTAAAAACAACCCCTAAAATACATACCTAATTATAAACATTTTATAGTTTTTCATCATTTGCTACGAATACCTCATAGTTCTGTAAAATTTTATCGATGTAGCACCTCTAGAAGTGCATTTATATAAATTTAATTGTTTAAATTTTATGAATTTTTAAAAGTCACATTAATAAACTTTTCTGAAATTCCCTACCTTGGTTAAAATTTTCAGCTTCTGCACCTTCAGAAAGTACATAAACATTAGTCAATTTGTTTAACATTTAAGAATTTTTTACGGCCGAACGAATAAAAATTTTCAAATTTCTATAATCCCGTTTTCGTTATTTGGTAAATTCTACCGTTAAAAAAAATTTCAGCTTCATAGCACAGAATGAAATGTTAGTAAAATAGTTTATAATTTTTAAAGGCCAAGAAAATAAACATTGATACAATTTTGCAATTTTTCCTCCAATTATTTTTTTCGATTCACCTATGTATTAAATTTCAGCTCTTTAACTATTGTAGTTTGGGCTGGACATTTGTATCCTCCTATATCCTAAGTAAGGCCCGTCAATATATAATGATAGGAACAAAAATTGATGCATGAACTTAATTCCCATACAATTACCAGACTGGCTTGGCATCGTATTCATCTGTTTACAAAGTTATTCATCCTCTTAGTATTTCCGCGTTATCCATTTGCCACTTCTCTATTCAAAACCGCTCAAATGTTTACTATATTTTTAAGTTTTCGCTTGGGTTTTCCGGTGGTTGATCGTGCGTGTGTTACTGTATGCGGTTTATAAATACGCATACTCATGCTTATATGGTTGCAACAAAACCAAAGATATTTATTTAATTTTATAAAAAAATCTAAGTCGGTTTCACATCAAGTGGTAACATAAGAGATTTGGTAGACGTTTTTGGAAACTAATCGTATATTTGCGTTACTCTCAGAAATGAACCCTAAATAAATCCCAATAAACGTGAGACTCTTTCATCAGGCATGTTTCCGTCAACGATTTAATCCAGTGCTTTTATGAAATCTGTTTCGTGACTTACACGCTCACCTTTAATAATTTGAAAGAATGGTCATTTTCATTGGCGATTGCTCTTGCCTGTCACGAATATAATCGTAATTCTGAGTATATAGCTCTCCACGAGACGATATGTCGGTCGACAGTCGAAGGATGAAAACAAAAAGGCTGCTATGTGAATTTGAGCACGTCCTCATTGCAATGCTCGGACTGGAGCGAGGAACAGATAGGGCATGGCATAGAAATAGGAGCGATAGAATCACAGGAAAGTGAAGGGGGAGTCGGCCATTTTAAAACCCTAAAGGCTCCTTCTCCACTTCTCCGTCCACTTCAATTTCGTCGTGGATTCCAATACCAATTGCTCCCGTATAAGTTTTCCGCTCAATTTCTCTTCTCCTACTTTCTCCATCCCTCCAAATCTCCTCGTTCCCTGGCAATGAAGACCGAAAGTCTCCAAGGCGTCCTTTCCACTCCTCCGTTCCTTTTCCCCGTCTCCAACTGGAATAAAAAAAGAAAACTGGACCTCTCCATATCTTCCATTCCGTCCACACCCTTTCGAACACAACTTCTCACTTCCGCCGATCACCTCTCTTCGATGTGCGTCTTCTTAGTCGAGTGCAACAAGTCTTGCTCAGAATTTGTTATGTTTGACGGGTGTGAATTCGTAAGATGGGACACAATTTCAGAAACTAAAAAATAAAAGTTTTCGATACAAAACAATTATCCCCAAATCAAACGATACTCTTCCTGTTGCTCAGCAACGCTTCTTTACTTGCGCTCGTTTCGCATTCGAATGCCGTCCTGGTAAGTCGTGCGAGTCAAGTAGTACGTTAAAATTCCAATCGTGAGTCCATCTCCTCGAAAGGATAAAAAGATTTGAATTCGATTAATCGATAATTTCTTATCTCGAATATTTTTCGATAGCTCGCTCTCTCTCTCTCTCCCTCTCTCTCTCTCGCTCTCAGGCGACCGTTCATCTCGACCTTGTCTAGGGTTTTTTTATATTATTTATTAACCGTTCCCCTTTTCCCTTCCCTCTTCACCATCCTCCGATATCATCGTCCGTCGTCTCTTCTTCGCCCGCATTCCCTGACTTCTTTTAAACTACGCCCTGCCCTTCCTCCCACCATCCAATCGTTTCTTACATCTCTCTCTCTCCATTTCGTTTCCTGCCATCGCCACCTCTCTGTCATGTTCTCTTGGCGCGTTTCCTTCTCCGCCCTCGCCTCTAACATCTCTTCACACGCACGCACATTTTCCACCAGCATCAAACTCTCTACGCCAGGGGTGGGGAAACTTTCGACGAGACGGACCGCATTAGCCATTGCGATGGCTTATGTGGGCCACATTAACAGATGAAAATGCTTCGGCGGGCCACATTAGGGTCCACATCGGAATTTATTTGAAGAAATTCGAAGATTTCTCTCCGTGAAAATTGATAATTAATATTATTCTATCGTCTATCCTTCACAAGAAAAGGTTTTCCGGCCCTAATTTTAACCAAAAAATACGAAATTGTCCGTTACATTTCATGGTTCGTTTTCGTAATATTAACGCGGGCCGTATAAAGTACTCCCGCGGGCCGTATTTTCCCCACTTCTGCTCTAGGCCATCAATGAATGATTTCTCCTTCAATACCTTGCGTTTCAATTCTTTCTTTTCTCCACTCCATTCTCATTTATTTAGGAACTATTATCCTTCTGAGGAGGAATCCTTTTTATTATTTATTTATTTATTTCAAATAACAAGGTATTAGAGTAGAAGTAACCTGTGTCTCCAATAAATACGTCATGGTGGTGAGACTTGAACCGCCTAATCCACAAATTTAACTCCTACTTGTTATTCCTCATTTCAGGGTGTGCACGATGCCTATTCATTTATCGTGCGTTCCTGAAAAATCACGCGTGATAAAAATGCGTTCCATATGATATTAAGGTTAAAAATAGTAATGCGTTTCCGAGAAATACCAAACTCCACTTTTATTATAAAATGTATAAAATATTTAATACGATGGTACAGACAGAGATAAAAATAATAATATGGAAAAACGTTAGGGAGGAATACTAGGGTGTCTATACGTCCCGGTTTTCCGGGATTTATCCCGGATTTTAGTCATCTGTCCCGGTGTCCCGAAAATTTTTTTCGGGACGCCCAATTGTCCCGGTTTATAGGAGCACTCTCCGTACTTGTTTTCAATGAACGAGATCTCCAATGCATACGTTTTCTTATTAATTAATTGCGTGTTTTCTTATTTTCACACGTTCACTGTTCAAACGGAACGTTTACAGGAGTTCTGTGATTTTGTTGATGTAGAATATAGTAAGTTGCTATCTCATTTAAAAACTCGTTGGTTATCACTATGTACTGCAATTGAACGAATTTAAAAAAATTTTGAAGTAAGTTGCTATCTCATTTAAAAACTCGTTGGTTATCACTATGTACTGCAATTGAACGAATTTTAAAAAATTTTGAAGTAAGTTGCTATCTCATTTAAAAACTCGTTGGTTATCACTATGTACTGCAATTGAACGAATTTTAAAAAATTTTGAAGGCTTAAAATATTATTTTATATCTGATGAAAAGGCTCATATTTTCATTTTGCATTTTTTAATTAATACTTTGGGAGAACCATATTTGTGTACCGTACTTCTTGCAATTCATGAATGGCCAGATATTAAAGATTGAGAAAACAAACATCACTATTATAGAGGTAAAAACACTGTTGAAGAAACAATTGAAATGATTGCTAGTAGAATATCTGAAAAAGTTTTTCCTATTAAAACTAAAGAAATATTGCAACCATGTAAAGATGAAGAAACAAATAAATTTAGCAACGAAGTCATCGAATTTTATTCAACAGCAAGGGAGTATTTACTAAATTGGACTGAACCATTAAAGCAGTGTACATTTTTGAAATGGCTGACTTTAAAATTTATTCCAAAGTAGGATTATGCTGCATATTCTTGTGTATCGCTTGAAAGAAATGGAAATAAATTTACGGAAAATATTCTGTACGAACAATTTGTATTTTTGAAGGAAGTGATTAGCAATGAAATCGAAAACAACGTAAATTGGAAAACGATGAATTGCAACGAGAAGTGGATGACTACATGAAAATGGAATTTAGCGAGAAAAAAGTGAATTCATTAGAATTTGTTCATATCTGTTAGCAAATCCGGGTCACAATGCAGGCTGTGAAAGATTTTTTTCTTTATTAGACGCTCAATGGACTGATGAACGGAACAGATTAGAAATCAGTACAGTTAACGCAATACTCATATGAGTCTTTAATTTAAAACATCTTAGTTGTGAAGATTTTATGAATTCCATAAAAAAATGAAGAAATATTAAAAGATGCGCAAGGATCAGCCAAATATAAATGTAAAATTAAATGTTAAGATTATCTTTTGATGAATGGAATTTTTGTTTTAAAAATTCATAACTCATTAATTAATTCTTCTTCATTTAATGATGAATGTTTTCTTAGGTGACAATGGTTCATATATGTACCTAGTATTTGATTTTTTGTTGATTTTGTAATAAAGATTTTAATTTCTGATATTTAATTCGTTCATGTAACTTTAAATTGATTTTTGTTTATTGATAATAGTGCTTTTTAATGCTTATTGACTTAAAATTCAAACATCTCTTGTAATTTTGAGTTTATAATACTAATCAATATTTTTATGTTAATACGATTTATACATTACAACTTGTTTAATTTGTAATTATGGTATGCGATAACAATTTGGATGTTTCAAAGGGTAATCTACTAAAATATATTTTGAAGTGTGTGTTTGTGTATTTGTGTGCTTGTTCATGGAACTCCTAAACTGTACGTTGCTTTTCCACGGGTTTGGAACTCCTCCTAAACTGTACGTTGCTTTTCACGGGTTTCTTTCTTACAAGACATAAAAGTAAAGTAAAGCGAGGCATAGTTACACAAGAAATTAAGCTGGATTTCGCGAAAGTTGTATGATAGGAAATAAAATTATAGGAAATAAAATTATAGGAAATAAAATTATAGGAAATAAAATTATGCAATAGGCTCGGAAACGGATTGTTACAAGCAAATATGATTAATTGTTAAGAAAAGCTAATTGTAATTTAAAATCTACTATACCGATATTTTAAAGAATTTTTATGTTGTGCTGTAGTAGCTTCACTAAATCCGTTGAAATTCAACGGGAAATTCTGTTAGTCTATAATATATTCTGAAGCTTGTGTTTGTGTGTTTGTTCATGGAACTCCTAAACGATAAAAGCTAGAATAACCAAATTTGGTACGAATCTTCCTTACATCCTAACTTAGTGAATGGTAAAGGTTTGGTCAACCAGGATTAATCAGTGCTGCCAATATAGGGGATTAACATTTTTCCATAGATAACACGTATGAATCCATTTCTTAACTTGCAAGGTATTCTTCCTTCAAGCATAAAAATCGACCGATTTTTTTAGTTTTTGCTTTGTTCGACGAATAAAACTCTATACTATCTCATTCCTGCGAAGTTTACATGCTATACGGTCGAGGTAATCAAAAATACGCTATTTGATTCGAAATTTTGTGGATAGTCATAGTTACCTCCGATTCAGTTAGCTTCAATGAAGAAATAGACGAAAGTTTAGCGTTATTCGCTTCGAACTTTTGTTTAAGTAACGAAACGATCGATGTTTATGGATAGCGACGTAAATAGATACTTATTATTATTCAGGAAGCGTTTATTGATTAAAGTAATTGAACCTTATTTCGTCTATTGAATACTGGAATCTTACATTTTTTGTAAGGAAAATAATTATATTCTACATTATAATGTTAATTATCGTAAATAGGCTCACGTATCTGGTGTACATTTACCAGTCAGTGTTCAATCATGGACAACTGTACGTTGCTTTTTCACGGATTTCTTGCTTAGAAGACATAAATATAAACATTTCATTGGCATAATTACACAAGAAATGAAGCTGGATTTGGCGAAAGTGATATATATGATAGGAAATACAATTATCGTTATATTTGAATGCAATACGTTCGGAAACGGACTGTTACAAGCAAATATGACTAATTGTTAGGAAAAGCAAATTGTAATTTAAAAAGTATCTACTATATATTTTAAAGAGTTTGTATGTTGTGCTGTAGTAGCTTCACTAAATCCGTTGAAATTCAACGGGAAATTCTGCTAGTACTTTATAAATCAGTGTTTCTCAACCGAAAATCTGCCGTGGACCGGTAAATTTTGTGAACGTTCAACCAAGGACCGGTAAAATTTAGCAAACTACATAATTTTTATTTGTTTTCTTCAATAAAATTTTATTAAAAGATAAGAATAAAATAAAGTCACAACTTTTTAAACAATTAACTGTCAAAATAATGATAAATTTATCTTAAAATTTCCACCAAAGATTCGCAGACCGATGGTTGAAACACACTGTTATAAATCACAATTCATGTGCAATTTGTATGTTCCATTCTTATCATAATTAATATTTTTTATGTCGTAATCACTCATTCTGAACATTCTGTTAGATAATTGACTTCTTTATGTGATCATGATTTCAATTTCCTTACGTGTAAAATAAAATATGTTATGTATTTAATTTTAAGTGTATAAATAAAAATTGAAAAATTTTATACCAGAAAAAAGTTTAAACGCATCCTATTTTCTCATTAATAGAAATACAGAATCAAAAAATACGTTAAAACATAGTAGGTAAAAGTGAGGAAAAAGTCAAAGAGACATGTTACTTCTCGTTAGTAAGACCGCTATTAGAGTACGCGTCGACCATATGGGATCCGTACGAGAAAGGATCAATCTCAGAGTTAGAAAGAGTTCAGGGAAAAGCCGCTAGATTCGTCAAAAATTGTTACGATAGAAACAAAAGTGTTACAGCCTTGATACAGGACTTAGGATGGGAATCACTAACTGAGCGCCGATCACGCTCTAGGTTAAAACTTATTGAAAGATTTAGAACGCATATATTCTCCAGCGATGTCGAAGAAATAATAAGAGCGCCAACTTATATTGGTAGAATGGACCATCCTCGTAAAATAAGAGAGATAGCCTGTAGGACTGAGAGGTATAAAGGCTCGTTTTTTCCTAGAACGATAGCTGAGCAGAACAGAAGTTACGAAAATAAATCAGCCGACGTAGAGTGATACTATTCATTATTATGCGCTTTCCCTTGGTGCTATTGAACCCCCTCCAACACACCATTGCGGTGGCCTACAGGGTGAACTGTAGATATAACAATATTTTAATACCTCGAACTACAGTAAATGACTAAAACTGCATTTGTCCAGGTTATGTCCCGATTATGTCCCGGTAATTTCCCGGTTATGTCCCAGTTGTCCCGGATTTTTCATCCTCAAAATAGGAAATGTCCCGGTTTTGCACCTTCGGCCTCTGGGCACCCTAAGGAATACACGTCTTTGTTGTTGCAGCGATGCACTTAAGTGATTGTGTTGAGTGGAGTTGTCATGGGGTGTGATGGCGAGGCTGAAGAAAAATCGTCAAAATCTCACTCTTCCTGGGAACGATAGATAGATCGCATTGGTCTAGAATCACACATTGGGATGTCGCTCATGTCCCTCGGCTATTTCATAGCGCATCAACGGCGCATGGAGGAATCTCACCCACGCTGTTCGTGTCGTTTGGACATATTTTACAAACAACGTGCGAGTGTAACCGCGTTCTATGAGCTAGCGTTATTTGAGTAGGTATCTTACTGTAATAACCTTAAGTTCAAAACGTTAAGAGAAAATCGTTTTTATTATACATTTGGAAGAGTTTAATTTTTTCTTCAAAAACTCTATTTTACTTAAGTTTGTTCCTTCTACTAATATTATGCAAATTTATCACGACGATTTAGAAGTTAAGGATGGAATTCATTTTCTCAATTTGGCTCGAATAAAGCCGATTATCTGCGTGAGCATCATTTCTCCCTTCCCATTTAATTCTCGGTTTCCTACTCCTTTCTCTTCCTCCCTCTTTCTCTCAATCTCCAGCGTAGGATCCTTCCGACCTCTTTCTCCCATATTCCATCATATTACCACAGTCTTTCCAATTCTATTCGTTAACTTCCCCTCCATTTTCCTCTCAACCCCATTCCACCCCAACAAAATTCGCTTCTCACGCCATCTCTTATACCGCTCTTTAACAACTTGCGTCTCATTCGCATGTCGTCTCAAGACCCGATCGTTCCCATTTCTTCGCCATTCTACGCCCTTTCGAAGATCTCTCTCTCTTATCTGTATCTCCCATCCTCCAATATCTCATCTTATGCATACCACCCCTTTATAGCCATTTCTCTCTCCCTTCACCAAATCTCACCCTTTTCCATCGAGATGGAATTCCAAACACGTAGTCCAACGGTTCTCCGCTCCGTTTCCACTTCCCAAAACACATTTCTATATTCCGGACGTCTCTGGATTTCTTCCTCGAACGCCATAGGCGAAAACTGACAAATGAGCGTCGGTAAAAATTTCTTTTTTTATCTAACTGTATTGCTTTGCTCTGCGATTGAATAAGAGTTCCTTTTTGTGGCGTCTACAAAGTGTATGAAAATTGTATTTTGGTTATTTGTGCGAATGCAATCTTTTTTCCCCACCGACGAGGGGTTTTTTCTTTATTGAAGCGTGCGCTTGTGAATGCGCGCATACGCAAAAATGCGCATATATTGTATGTTTGCTAGTACTGAAATCGGTCTATATGAACACACGTCGAACTCTGCCAACTGATGAACATGCACGTTTGTCGTTTGGGGTCGAATATTTTTGAGTGTATTTTCGAACAGGATTCCCGAAAATATGTTATGGAACGTAAAAGTTATGGCCTCAAAAAAATGAAATTATTTCTTTGTTTGGACGAGACTCACTGTAGGATATTGATATACAGATTAGAGAAAAATTTATGGATTCGATAGAAAACGGCGGGATATAAAGCGATTGCAGTTTGCTCATATAGAATACGCAGTCAGCAAAAATTCACCATGGCAACCCATGTTTCCTCGGTATTTCCCGAACTCTCTCTCTCTCTCTCGATCGTTTTTTGTTTGTTCCCTTCTCTCCTTTCCATCATCTCCACTCTCTCTCTCTCTTAACATTTTTCTCTCCCTCTCTCTTCCATTCCCGTTACTCCATTTTTCTCGATTCGATGACTTTCTATTTTTCCAAATCTGCGCGATCTCATTCACTCAATCCAATCCTTTTCCGCTCTTCCTTTCAGCCAGAACCTCTCCCCCCATTCCATAACCCATGCTGTCTCTCTCTCCCCTTTTTCCGACACCTCCTCCTCACCTCTCATCCAACCTCTTACTACTTCTCTTCCTCCAAATTTGGAAAAGGCAAGAAAAGCTCAGCCATTGGGTGTGAATGTGGAGATAATTTTGAGTGGCAGGTCTGGAGATGGAACTATCAGAGCGGAAACTAAGCAATGGAGGTATTTTGTCAAGATAGAATTGTGTTTGGGTGTGTGTGTATGTATATATAAGATATATATGTGTGTGTGTGTGTTACGCCGAATCGGCGTAATTGCCGAATCCGTGAAATTTTTACTTTCTCATACGAAGTATCGAGAAAGTATTGTTATCGCGAAAAAATTCGACCTCGAGATTTCTATTTGCAATGCCGTCTGCCTGTCTGTTACTGGCTCTGGAGCCTAGACGGTAGAGCGAAAATGAATGAAATCTCGTACTTAGGCATTTTATCATACTGAGCAGAGTATATGTAGAAAGTTGACATTGCTCAATAATTAAGAGTAGTTCATTTTACGCATTTTTAACAACAATTCGATTTTCTCAAAAATGGCTCTAACGATTTTGTTCAAATTTCGTACAGTTACTTGAGCATACATCTACAATAATACTACTTATTTCATTTTTCTTAATGAATGAATATAAGGCTAGTTTATTCTTGGACAACTTGAAGAAAAATTGGATTTTCTAAAAACAAGCTCATACGTTTTTCATTTTCTAAAGATAACTAAACGACGCATTAATCTATGAGAAAGTTTGTACAATGTATGTTGTACCGATTTTTTACATTCTCATATACGAAGTACATTGAGAAAGTATTGTTATCGCGATAAAATTCGACCTCGAGATTTTCAAGGAAATATACCTATTAGGTGTCGCTAAATCCGAAAAAGTGGTTTTCGCAACGCTGTCTCTCTGTCCGTCTGTTACTGGCTCTGGAGCCTAAACGGCAAGCATAAATGAATGAAATCTCGTACTTAGGCATTTTATCATACAGAGCAGAGTATATGAAGAAATGGTTGACACGTTCAATAATTAAGGGAAGTTTATTCTACGCATTTTTAACAACAATTTGATTTTCTCAAAAACGGCTCTTAACGATTTTGATCAAATTTCCTACAGTTACTTGAGTTTACCTCTTCAATAATACCAAATAGTTCATATTTCTCAAAAAATGAATATAAGGCAACTTTAACAATAATTTGATTTTCTCAAAAACGGCTCGAACGATTTTCATAATATTTCGTACAGTTACTTGAGTATACTTCTGCAATAATACTACATATTTTATTTTTCTCAATGAATGAATATAAGGCTAGTTTATTCTTGGGCAACTTTAAGAAAAATAAGATTTTCTAAAAACCGGCTGATACGATTTTAATTTTTTAGAGCTAACTAAACGACGCATTAGTAGTATATGAGAAGGTTTGTACAAAGTATGTTATACCGATTTTTTTTACGACGGCTTTATCCATTTCGTGAAATGAGCAAACTATTGCCTATTTCATGAATTTGGCAAAAATATAAATAACTGAATATATTAAAACAAGTTGATATTGATATTAATTTTAAAGCAAACACACGAAACTAATGCGACGGGTTCCTTGGACTTGTTTCACGTTGTAAAACGCCTCGGTCGCTATTTACATAATTACTAATTTTTGGCTTAGATTATTTAAAACTAAAAATGAGAACCTATTATTTTGAGTTTGAGACTCGTAAAAAAGAGATCTTCTTCCAGAATTTCGGTTGCAAAAAACCTGCCCATTTCACAGATTCGGCAATTACGCCGATTCGGCTTTATATATATATATATATATATATATACAGAGCCGTAGTGACCACTTTTGGCGCCCTGGGCCGAGGATTTTTTGGCGCCCCAAAATGATCTAATAAAATGATGTGCATATTTTTCAAGAGCTTTATAACTGAAATAAACAATCATTCCTTTTAAGAGTTATTTTTCGGGTTTTACTTGCGGCAAACATTATGTCATTGAAATCTATATTCTTAACAGTTTGTTCAATAGAAAAGATGGCTTTCTTAGTTCATTGATGAGCGTATGTAATTTTTGATCAATTTCAATTTACTAAACGAACGCTTTCCAGCTGAAATTGATGTGACGAATGTCAAGAAATTTTTCCACATTAGGCATAAATTCCAATATTTCTTTCTGCCTAATTTTTACACTTTTTTCGAAGGCTGGTGGTGTTTCAAACTGCAAACTTCTTCGATTAACTCGCGTTCATCCACATTGTCTTTATTACCTGCTAGCAGAATTTTCACAGGAATTTATCATTTTATCTTCGGACATATTATATCAGGCACAACTTAAAATTTTCTGTTTCAGGTATTGAGGGCGCTTCAGTTTCCATCGTGTCATGAAATTTCCTTTTTCTTTTCCATTACAAAATTTCGTTGCCTCCTCTATATACTCTTCCAGTCTTGACGTTGAACTTTTTATGCCTATTACCAAATCGCAGATCATGTCAGCGGCTCTGTGCACAGTTGCATCGGAACCCTGAAGAGATTTAGTGAGGTGGTTGATCTTCTGGAGACCCCCCAATCCCAAATTAACAAGAAAAATATAAATATCTATTTTAGCAAACTTTCAGCATTTCTGCATTTATGTTCATTCTTTAATTTTATTACCACCGTATAAACTTCCTTCAATTGTAACCCCATTGAATTTACAGAATTTTATCTTGATGACGATGGTGTTGTGCCATGTTTTTCCGTCACCTTTAGGACCTCTATTAGTACAACCCATCTAGATGTAGAATCAGGGAAATAAAGGAAGTTTCTATACCTTTGCAAAAAATTCCATAATTTGACGCTTAGTTTTTTCAGTGGAATGATGATAAGCTAAATTAGGCGAATGCTCCGTACATGGCATGAAACGTGCAAGAGGGTTATGTTTGCAATCGTTTAATTTGCCGGTCATATTTTTATACGATTGAGCTCTTATGTTTTGTAAATCTAGTCCATCCTGTTCCAACTTTTGGATTATTTCTGACGTGATTTCGTCTCTCTTTTTCGATTTGACAGCAATAAAATCAATAAAGGCCTCCTCAATAATTACCTTTTTATCGACAACTTGTGCGAAAATTCTGCTCGGCTAATGCAATGCTATAGAGCGCACACATTTTCCGGGACGAGGGGATAAATAAAATAAATTACATTCAGAGCGTAAAGAGTAGAGGCAGCCTAAAAGTGACCAATTAAGTTTGCACACGTTCACCTATGACTTGGTACAGTCATGGCCCTTCGGTTGAACCTCAGGTTGGCCGTTATAAGTTTCGAAAAGATCGAAAAAACAAAACTGTAACCACATTTTATCAAGTGTATAATAAGACTTCTATTTGGCGCCCCCTTACGAAGCTGCACCCTGGGCACGTGTCCCGGTTGCCCCGCCCTCACTACGGCTCTGTGTGTGTGTGTGTGTGTGTGTGTGTATATATATATATATATATATATATATATACTACGGAATAGGAAAGGTAAATGAGGATATTTAGGGCAACTAGGAGTTGAAGGAAACCCAGTGAGCACTTACCGGAAGGAGAGCCGCTGGGGTGTTGGAGAGACATATTTGTAGAAGTTATTGCAGTTTTCGGGATGATCCCTTTGTCAGCACAAGAGAGAGTTGTATGTGCGAGCCTGTAAGTATAAGTATAACAAAATAATGTTATATAGTTTATTATTCCTAAAAATCGCGTTTAATTATTATAGAAAGCTTATATGAAAAAACTGGAGCATTTTCCCGTCAAAATAAAATGTTTTTGGAAATATCTCGTTAGAATTTGTTTAAAAAATTATATTTCTTATTTTTAAAAAAGCATTTTCTCCCCATCCTGACACATTCCCTTCCGCAGGATCCGTTTTTTCTTTTATATGAAAAAAACGAATGAAATTTAAATTTAATGCTGCCATGAGAACGAAATCCTGAATCGCACTGTCTGAACAGATCCTTCAATTCTCCAATGATTCACAAATTATTTAACGAAACAATTAAAAATTTAGTTGTGTTTCACGTGGCCCTATAAATTCATTTTCGAAACACACTCCTCTCTCTCTCGCTCTCTCTCTCCCTCTTCCCTCTCCCTCCCTCCCCCCTCTCCATCCACCTCTCCCTCTCTCTCCCCCCCCCCCATACACACACACAGCTTTATTAATGGCCTGCGAAGTTCCTTCTTCATTTTCGAAAAATATAATTTGGCGTACCAAATAAAAATAATTCTCATTGTCTTCCTTAACTTTAATTTTCTTAGTAATGTATGTCTTTCTTAAGGGCTCCATACAGGATCAGTTAAAATGCGCAAATTAACTGTTCAAACTGACTGAACTGGGAAATGAGCCTCTGCTGCCCTTACACGAGATTTATAAACTTGAAAATTCCTCAGTCTTGAAAAAAGCTTGCGAGTGATCTGAGTGCTTTGTTGGCTGGGATTGAGATGGGGAAAGCAGGACTGTGGATTTAACTGAGAAAATGATGAGTTTTACACACAGTTAAAATACTCGTCCTTTTAACTATACAAACTGCGCAATTTACTTATTTTTTTACCTCAGTTATGGTGACACACAGTTAATTTTCGCATTTTGATCGTGTATGGGACCCATTAGTTTTTGCTATAATGTATTCAGGTATTTTATTTAAAATATACCCATTGGTTAAAGCTATATAACTTTTGAAAAAATAAATGCCATTATAAATGGTAGGGAAGACTAATTAGTCAGAAGGCCTACATGTGGCGTAAATTGGAATTTTAGGACCAATGGAAATCAAATTTGTCATTGTTAGGAAACTTGGAAATACCAATTTCTTCGAACTGAAAACCGATTTAGAGTTCGTTCGTATCGGATATGAATTATGACATCAAATAAAACAAACTGTTTATTTTGCTGGTCGTATGTCCAAGTGCCCAGGTCGCGTTTCATCAATCAACTCACTTGAAAGTGACCATTCAAAACGTCCTACGTTTGATTCCACAAATTTCCTACAGCGAATATGCGCATTAACTCAGAAGAAAAATAATATCGCCATCAGAATAAAATTTGATGAATATTAATACAAGAGTAATCTCTGGGATGTGAAGAGAGATCAAGCAAGGGTTACAGATAGGCGTACAGTTTTATCAATAGTATATTATCATTATCTGCAACCGCTTTAATTGTAGAAGAATTTGGAAAAAAACCCCCAGTGCCGAACCTAATCACCTCTATGCTGGCTTTATCTCATTTAGCAATTATTCCGTCATAAATTGATGGGATGAAAATAATTCGATTATTCCCGCTTATATTTTCTGAATCGACACCTTTCTTGTAGATAGCGTAATAAATTAAAAACACTACCAAATTGTAGGCTTTTAAAGTACTTTTTCGGTTAATATATTGCCATTTTAAAGTTACCGATATTATGTCTTAACTCATCAGTTTTTACTATAATAAATAAACTCTAAAGTGCGGTTATTTTCGATCAGATAATTAAAATTTTATTTCTTCTCGGTTATTATTTATTGGTTTATTTCTTAATTTTTCAATGGAAGAAAACTTGTATGAAATAATAAATGTATATTATTGCGAACTATTTGGACATTTAATTAAGTAAAAATCGTCTTCGAATGATTCTAATCTATACCTAAGATGGAGTTCAGTTTTATATTCAGGTAAGCGTGGCAACATTGCATCAGGTCGATCATCATTTCATCAAAAATGTATGCTGTGTTACCACGTCTTATTTTCGTAAAATTATAATTTCCTCATTTATTTCAAGCAACGTTTAAACTACGATTAAGTATCTTTACATAATTTTAATGTAAATACGACTATATTTAAGTTGTATAGAGAAGAATGCAATAGGTATGCTTAAAATCAGTATAAAATAATGCCTCGTGAGGGCGCCAGGAGCATCTGCCCGGGGGTTTGGTTACGTGATATCCAGTCACCCCAGGGGATTGGTAGCGTTCGTGTCCTTGAGGGAGAACTAACGGTTTCATTGGCGTGATGCGACTCTTCTAGAATTATTTGGAGTTTATGCAAGGGGCATCATCCGAATTAGGTGAGGATAAGGCATCTTTTCAATCAGATAATTATATTTAATGAAAGTAATTAATGAGTTAATGGCATCAAACTATACAAAATGGTTCTAAATTCTATTTACGGTATTTCTTCTACGTTAGAAATATTTTACGTGACTTTTTACATAATATGTTTTGTAACACCATATAATACAATACTTCTTATATAACTGAGACATAATTTATGCAAAATTCTCTATAATAACATGTTTGATTATACTGTGTTTCATTGTTCCGCGGGACTGTTTTGTATATGAAATGAAGTTGTACAACTTCTTTCGAACGCTGATTTGGCCATCGATTTATACTTCTTTTACTCATACTTTCTTGTTTATGGCGTCATTCGCCAGTTTTTTTTATATTGATATTTAACCATATGCATGAAAGATATACTTGAATTACGGCGAGAATACTTTCTTATGGAACTGATAATATCTTGCAAAAAGTGAGTCTCGGCAGCCATTTTCCCATAATTCCGTGCGTCATATGCGTATGCTTGTTACTTATAAAACACTCATAAAATATTATGGGGCAGATGAAGTCACTGGAAGCGAAAGTAGCTCATGGGTGGAACGCGTCGAGAGAGTATCGGTTACAGCTCGTTATCTCCGCGTATCTTATTACGTTACGTATAGATTTCCAAAGGGATAATTTTATTTAACCTGATCTGACTTCAAATTCAATAATAAGAGCTTGAAAAAATAATTACTCGTCTTAGCTATCTCCAATGAACATAACAGATTTATATTTACAACCACCTTACGTCCTATTGGAGGCATCTGAGATCAGTATTTATCTATTCAAATGCTCTGCTTCCTGTCCTAAGTCGAGTTCAATAATTCTCCAGCGAATTTTGCCATAAATTTACAATTTTGAATGTTTTCAAATAAATAAGGGCTTAAATGTTTTTATACACAAGGGAAAGGAGGAGAGAAAATGCAACAACTGCAGACATATTACGCTTATATTTAGCTTTTTATACGTTTTTACTCTTCGAAACTGGAAAACTAAGAACTACAAAAGTAACTGTCGAAACTTGTCTAATGTTAACAACTTGTGTAGTGCATTTACTATATATCCTTATAAACCGGTCTCAGTGGGTAGGCATAATAATCACATTAATATTTTTGATCATATAACTAACATTAAGCTCCTATCAGACGTTACAGTTATCTTCATTGCTGCGACTGGAAGCGCTTTTAAAGGATAGAAGTGGAGAAATATTCGTCTCATATTAGTCATAATGTCACTATCTCGACCAGCAGCAAAACGCATCCTGATGGTTTTTCTTCTTCTAAGTGCAGTTTCTTTCAGTAAATCTTTATGACACATCTTTTCAAGGAATATATATATATATATATATATATATATATATATATATATATATATATATATATATATATATATATCTGCGCCGTGCATTTTTCGAGCGCCAGTAATTCTAGAAGATGATTCCGAAAAAGCCTCGGCCTCTCCCAAAATTCATGCCTTTTTAAGAGCAGTAGTTTATGCCTCTTACATTTCGTCTCTTTTTCTCCCCACCCATTCCCTTCGTCCATACCTTCTCTCCCCCTCCCCTCCTCGCCACTCTTCGCCCTTTTATTTTAAAGCCCTTTCTGGCCCCAAAACATTTTCCCTCCTTTCTCTCTGCACCCACTTCAATCCACTCCCTTTTATACACGTCCTTTACCGCACTTCCTTTCCCGCTCCCTCCCCCACCCCCCACTTCCCTCCCTCCCTCTGCCTCCACCCCATCCTCGCCCGCGGCCTCTCATCCGCCGCGCCTCAATCTCGACTTCTCATCTCCATCTCCATCTCTCTCTCTCCTTTCTTTCTTCTCCTCTCTCTCTCTCTCCTATCGACTCATCTCTCATTATGCCTGCCTCTCTTATCTCCGTTATTTATCGAACCTCCAGCCTTTAGCTCTCGCCTAAGCGACACTTCTCTAAACGGCGTAGTAGGCAGTCGCACACACGCACTCACACCCACACACACACACTGACACGCGAGCGCTGCCCCCCTACCTCCCTCTCCCTCCCCATCCTCTTTACCCTGCCAGGCCATTTTCCTCATCCTCCTTTGCCCCGCTGAAATCGTCCTGTCTGTTTGTTTGCATTCACGCCTCTCCTCGAAACGTTTCCGTTTATCGATTTGTTCCTTCTCTTCGATTTTCCCTCTGTATCTCTCGTTCGCTCTCCGAGGTCGTCGCTTCGAATCGAGGGGTTCTTGGACCTTTAACGCTTCTTCTTCTTCTGCATAAAATTAATGAATTTGCTTCAGTTTTATCTTAATTTTTGCTAAAGACTTACCCAACAAGAATTAATTAAAGTCATCTCTTCGCAACTTAATATTAAAACCGAGTAGAATCGTCGTGCATTTTCTAATATTTTAACTTATTTTCAAACTTTTTTTAAAAAGGTCACGAAAAACTATTTTCATAACCTAGTTACAACTACTTGAGAGACCAAGTGCTTACCTTTTCAATTTTTTGATATTGAAGTGCTTATCCTTGAATTTATTTTCAGACCATAAGACGATCGCTATATAATTCTCTAGTGAAACGTTTCATTTATCTGAGTAACACTTTCCGTGTGGGATGTCGATTTAAGTGGTCGTTTAAAAGTGCTGTATTCTTATTTGTGCGCCTGTTGAGTGATCTACCCTTTAAACAATTAACGTTATAGGCATTTTCACTCCTAATATTGTTGACATTTTTATCCATCAGAATTTGTGGAAGAGAAATTAGGTGCGACTGATTCATAAGATAAATAGTTCGCCTTTTTCAATGAATTTCAATTTTACTATCGACTTACTCGTTTCTTATTTTGTTTTAAAAGTACTAATTTTCATTAATTTATGCAAATTAATCCCAAGTTCTGTAGCCATTAGAAAGATAGAAAATTATAAGGATTTTCTTTTGACAGTAATATTTGAACATTGCGACTTTAGTGGAGAGCAAATGTTTGTTAATAAAAGAATCGTGTATTTAAAAATCATTGGGTCGATTCTTTAGCTTCAAGATCACTATCCAATCGTATTACGGTACCATACAGCTTGCAAACCTGTTTTTATTTTAAAGATTGCCTCCTCTCCAAAACGGCCTTGAGCTTTTACGAAATGGTGGATATAAAACATTTTCCCGAACTAAGTAAAAAGAAGCGTTCAAAAAGAAAACACCTTTCTTCGGATCGAAGGTCGCTACGAATGTCACGTATGGTAAGGTTTCATGCGTTAATAGGTTTTATAGTAAATCATATAGACTGGTGTGTATTTGAGTTTTCTTCGCTGAAATAGCTAATTAAATTAAGGATACTCAATGTCGACAACGTGTAAAATTAAGGAAAGGATATAGTAGGAAGTTGCCTTTACTACGATGTTTATTTTGGTTTAGTATTTTATTGCCAAATCCATTTTTTAACAAATCTCTCATCGAATTAGGATCGTATTATATTGTATGTTCTCTTGCTTGCTCTTATTTGAAATATGAATTTGGCCTGCCAAATAATTCTGGGTTATAAATATGTTACTTAAGGCACACGAACAGCCAGAGAGTATCAAAGAGTACCTACGTTATTGCAAATAGGTTATCAAGGATGGATAGTATATGCTAAATGCCAGTCAATGCCGTTAAAAGGACTATTCTGGAATTTCCGAGCGAAATAAGTTTAACTGCAGAAGTTTGTTTGTCGAGGTCTCTCGTGGAAAGCCATTTCCATAAAGTACGATCCTATCACATTGTTTCTCGTTATTCTGTTGGGGCGGAATGTATAGGACGGATGGACTTTTGGAAACAAGAAAAAATAAACCAATGTGTTATGTTGCATGTTTTTTGTCCTTATCTCTTCTTTTGACATTTAAACAAGTAAACGTTACAGATGAACGGAAGTGAAATTATTATTCACCTCGAAGTCCTGAAACAGAAGTGAAATGTTTATTTTTTCATGTCGCATTAAATAATAAGCCTCTTTATATAAAATAGTCGACATTTTAAAACGTTTATAAAACATTGTTTAAAAAAAAGATATCTACTAGCATTATTCTTGCGCGCAATTTAGTCTCGTTTTACGGTATCGTGCGCAGGAAAAATGCCAGTACTAATAATGTTACTCCATCATATCTCTCAGCTGAATAGAAAAGTAATATTTTGAAAATGCAAATTCCCGCAAAAGAGACGGATCCACTAAACCTATTTACCTCACTTGGCCAAGTCATTCCCCATTACGCCCGGCTTCTTCGCAGCGCCGTGTTTTTAGCAATAAATCTCGAGGCGAATTCTTTCTGATCCTTTTCTGAAAGCTTATCTCAAAAAAGTTAACTATAAATTAATTTTGCTCGTCTGCTCGCTTCATCCCGTCCTCGTAATTTTTTCCTCGAGCGTTTCCAGCGACGTTGAATTTCTCTCTCTCTCCCTCCCTCCCTCCCTCCCCCCTCTCCCACCCCCCTCTCTCCCCCCTTCACACACACACTCTCGTCATGGACACAAAATCTTTTCGCTCTTCTCTGCCGACCCAGAAAACTTTCCGTCTCCTCCGCTTGTCTCCTAGTTTTAATCTATTGCATCGCGTTTTCTCGAAATGAAGGAAGAGGCCGTCCATTCGCTGTTTTTCTGGATCGTTTCACGCTGTGCGACGCCATACATCGGCATCTCTCCCCTTTCCTCTTTATCTCTCTTATCTCACTTCTCCCTTTCCATCCCTTCTTTCATACCTCTCCTCTCTATCTCCCTTTGGCTCCCTCCGGCGGCGGCCATAAACTCCAGCTCGTCACCGCATCTCCGCACCGTCTCTTCTTACGCACCCCCTTCTGCTCTCCCATTCTCTCCCTCTCTCATCTCTTACCCCTCTCTCCCTCTATGCTTCCCCAATGCTACTTCGACGCGCAAACCATTAATCGAAACCGGAGATCCGAGTTTACGGTGCGCTTTCTTCAGTCTTTTGTTTTCGCTCCTCCTATATCACACTCCTCTATCATCCAACTCCTTTACCTCTCTCTTTCCTCGCCTCTGTTTGAAGAGGGAGCTGAGTGTTGGGACTCCAATGGATGACCCGACGAACTTCTCGTAGCGCGTTCCCTCCTTTCCAATGATCCCTTACGCACCTTTATCCTAAAACCCTCTCGCGTTACAAGGGGAACATACCAAACAACTCCACCTATAACCAAACAAACGGACTACTTTGCTCCCTAAAGGCATTTAATCCTATCTCTATCATTTCCTTTCTCTCCGTCACCTCCTCCTCCAAACCGCCCTCTTTATTTATTTACCTCTTCCCTTTCATTAGTCTCCTCTCCGCTTCCGATTCGACCGATATTCTCCTCTTTTATTTCTATGTCCACATATCTTTTTCAATTTTATATCCGGAGAGTTCTTTATTTTCCGCCGATTACTTGCAAGGAAAGCACTTTCTCCCCTCGTTATTTTTCCTCTTCCCTGTTTTCGTCTTTAATTTTTCTTCTTCCTTTCGCATTCCAGAAATACTTTGGTTCGTCTCTCTCTTTCTCTAGACCGGTATCTCCCTCGTTTCTCAGTTTTTTTTATACTATCGCTTATGTCCTCTTTTTATCTCATCTCTTCCTATTATTCAACCCTCGCTCTTCCTCTCTCCCTCTCCCTATCTCCTTCATCTTTTATTCAGGTCCCGATGCCCTCTTCTTCTCGCTCACCCTTTCTCCTCCTTTCATTTCAGAGGATTCCATTAGCCATTCCATGTCATCGGAATGTTAATTGGTCCTTTTTTCGGATGAAAAATAAATTTGATATCGGGGCGCTATAAAAATACATCGAAATATTTTCCATCTAGAAATGGTTTTTTTCGTTTTAACGGTCGACCTTTAGATCGCCGAAGATTTCTCCGTATTTCATCTTTTTTTTTTAAATCTTACGTCCTCATTCTTTTTTGTTCATTTTTTTTCATCCTCGTAAGGAACCCATTTTAAGCATTAGCGGACGCTTTTTTTTCTCCCGCGCAATTTTTGTTTAATTTCCCGTTCTCTTTTCATGTGTATTTCTCTCTCTTCTTCTTCTTTCCAAGGCCCCATCCTTTCCTTTTCATCTAATCTGATACGTGCCTCTCAGTTTTAATCAATGTTTTAAAGAATGTTCCGTCCCTTTTTTTAATCCGAGCCCTCCGCGAGTTTATACATTTTCACTAAATTTCCCTTCCATCCTTTCTCGTTGTGCACTTGCTCCTTTCTCCAGGTAAGGTTAAGGCGGAATGGAAAAAGTTTCCCTCCGTTCATCCCCCTCCCACTCCCCTCTCTCCTACGTGTTCAACGCTCTACCTCTTTTTTTTTCTTATTCCTCCTCTACTGCTCTTGTGGTTCGTTTGGTTCATTAGCTTCGAAATTAAAAAAAAGGGGTGTAAAGCTCCACGTGATCAACTTCCAAACACTTCTTGAACGCAACCCGTAGACTTGCATCCCTTCCTCCTCCTCCTCCCTTTCCTTTCCTTCTCTCTCCTTCTCTCTATCCTCCTCCTCCTCCGCCTTGCTTCTCCGAATCCGTTGCACGTCGTCAGAGCCACGCTTCATTAGCTGGGGAATATTTTTCACTCCATCCTTCCTTATAGCGCCGGTATAAACTCCACTTTTAATGATTAATTAACCTCCTATTCCCACTTCCCATAGCCTTGCCCTTCGCCGGATTCTTTCATTTTTTTGCTCTCTTTTTCTCTTCAACTTTCTCTCGCTCTTTAATAAATCCTCGCATTTATCGGAAAATAAAGTCTTCCCTCTCTCTCTCTCTCTCCGTGTTCCATGTCGTCCGTGCTTACGTCTTAGTACTCTATTTTTCTCTCTTCGCTCGTTGCCTCATTATCTACCGCCGGAGAAACTTTCGTCTTCTTTTGTTGAACGAGTATCAGTACCTGGTAACCAATAAAAAAAGTTTTCTTTTTATTCTGGGTGGGCGAGTTGTTTTCCATTTTCGGAATTTCGTCCTCATTATTCGCCTTTTGCCTCTTGTAGTCTGATATAACCAAAAATGGCTGTAGCCTTATAACCTCGAAGTGAGCCGACGCAGTGAAGTATTTCCACGGCATAAATTTCGTTGGAAAACTTCTTCGTCCTCTGTAGTTCAGTGTTATGGAATACTTTTATTTTATCGGATGATATCCAAGTAATTCGATCGCTAAAAAATTTTTCTTAAGTTTTAAACAGTCTGATCCTATTTTGTAATAAATTGAAGCTTTTATTGTTCTTAATTTAGAATATTTACAATGAAAACTTGGTTGCATTTTATTCCTAGTTACCACGATAAAATACTTTTTTTTAAATGTTAAATGCCCTGCCGTCTTCAAATCGAATATGCTTTGTCTCTTATTTTTTTCATATCACTCATAGGCGGACGAATATTTAAGTAGTCGTGAAAGATTTTTAGTCTATCTGTAGACACGAAGATAAAGAGAGGTTTTTTTAAAAATGCACTATAAATCTGTAGTGGTGTTCGGGAGATATTTAGGGCCAAGTGATCCTTACTTGAAATATTTAATAAGATGTAATTTCCATATATTTGTCTATCTGGTTATGAAATAAAGAAGTGATTGTGGAAGTAGGAGTTGAGACGATAAATCAGGCAGTAAATTAGATGAGGATCATAAAATAAATTTTTATTACTTTTCCGCGTTTAGAATTTGAACTTTGTGCCCGGTACACATCGACATTTACATAGGTACAATATGCATTGCACAAACTATCTCATGTACGCGCGCATTTGGTCATACTTCACTATTTTATGACTCAAAGGAACTCCTAATGCTTCAAAAACAACAAATCCGCAGAGAATGTATTCTGACGTGAATTTTATTAATATTATGATTATTTCTTATATGTGATAATCAAACTTGATAAATAGTTATACCAATACATAAATATCAAGTTTGATGCGGAGCGTCGAAGCCACATAGGCGCCAAAACATTATTGTTGTACGAAGAATATTTAGTGACATCAGAAGAGTTGGGCGTAAAACTACATATTATATTGTCGTTGGACGCAATATAGTTATTTTTGAGAAATTTGGTTTACTGTTCATGACACGAAACTCTGTAACTGAATGAATTTGAATCGTGGTAAACATTTTGTGTTAATCGAGAAGAATAAACAAGCCTTAAATGTTGCACTGTTCTTCTCTTCATAGTTTATATTCAGAATAATAGTATTCCTAAACACGAAATATCATTCGGCTTCATTTTGTAGAGCATTGGTACGCAAAATGGGGGGCGCGGACGATTTGACGGGGTCCGCGAATCGGTTTCTTTTTACTTTCTCCATACGTAGTAATGGGAAAGTATAGTGATCACGAAAAACTCGACTTCGAGATTTCAACTGAAATACACGTTTTGAGGTCCTTAGACTATTTTCGGAATGATGTCTGTGTGTGTGTGATTGTGGGGGCTCTAACTCTAAAAGTACTTGCCATATCGTTACCAAACTTCATATATAACACTTTAGCATGAGCACAAAGACCTGATTAGTTTTTGGACAATAACGGTTAACAGAAAGTCGAGGTTTATTCGAAACCCGATTCGGTTTTGCGATATTTCTCCGTTAAAACATCATTAGTGGATATACAATTCTATACAAAGGTTATAGAGAATGTAATTTCCTACAACTTTCATTTGAAAGAAATTTCCATAGCAATTATTGTTTAGGAATTATTTCTAAATAATCGGTTTTTTCGTTTTCTGTCAAATATCTCCTTAAAACGTCGCTACTGGTAATCTTCGTAAGGACCAAAATTGTAGAGAATAATATTTCTTCTAATATTTCTTATAATATATTATTATAATATTTCTTGTAATATATACTTTCACAGTATTTTCCTAGCTTGTTTTTGGTTTAGTATTTTATGGTTAACAAGAAGTGTAATTGCTAATACAATAAGTCATTTGCACTTTCCAAAAAAAAACGTTTAATTTGCTAATAGCAAGTTCTGAAGAAAGAAATATTTTTCTGCTTAACTAACCAAATCTCTCACCATCCGTCACATTTCGACCTTTGCATGGTAGCAACTTCTTGACAATTAAATGGATATTCTAGCAATCGCTAAGACTCGGCTGATCCCAAAGAAACTCCAGCAATCGAGAAAGAAGATGATGACGAGTAGAGCCTCCTTGAGCTCGCAAAGAGGCCTTCAGAGCGCTTGATTTACACGAATAACATTATGACATGTACTGATGTAGATGACAGGGTAGTCAAAGAATGGCGAAATTATTCGATTTCATATCATATTTCAAAATACAATACGGCCTCAAAGCAAAGGAAAATTAATAAATATTTCAAAAAACAGTGATATGAATTAAAACATTGATGGCTCATGTTTTATGTTAAAATCGCCATTCATTTTCCTGCGATACATTTTTTTACGTTTTTAATATCTCTCCATCGTATGAGGTATCTGTAATTACATGAGGGATTCTCTACGCATCGTGCGTCGAATTTTCCGATTTATCCAACCAAGCGCATCCAACATCTACCAGGCGAAGACAACGGTATCCGAAAACACGCAAGCGAACGAGGGCTTCAAATTTGGTGCAAGTAAGAGCTCGCTGCCATGGGAGCATGTTATACCTGCTAATCAGTGACCAGAGAAGAGGATAAATAATGCAATGAATGATTTGTACGTTGATATAAAGGAATTATAAAATGATGAAAATATGGTTCAACTAATTTCGCTGCTACGTTGTAGATTGAGAAGTATCTAGAAGAAGAGTAAATGGAATATTAAGAGATGTATTAGGCTAATTTGCGAGATCGCTTTAGCCGTATCGATGGGTTAAGATAGCCTGAGGATATTACGGCAAAATCGAACGAGAAACTGTATTTTGATATCCCAGTACATACGATGAAGTATGTGAAGGGATATGTACGTGAGTGAGTGAGCGAATTAGCGAAAACGGCTGCGTGTAAGTGCGAGATGGAAAACGATGGGTTGGGTGAATGAGATGATGTGCGTGTGTGAGTGCGTGCGTGTGAGGGTGCGTGCGTGTGTGTAAGGGTGCGTGCGTGTGTGATGGTGCGTGCGTGAGTTAGATGGTGCGTTCGTGAGTGTGATGGTGCGTGTGTGTGTGCGACAGAGAGGTTGTGTGTGTGAGAGAGAGAGGGGTGGGTGTGTATGAGAGAGAGAGGGTGTGTGTGTGTGTGAATGTGTGTATGTGAGAGTGTGTATGTGAGTGTGTGTGTGTGTGTGTGAGAGAGAGGGTGTGTGTGTGTGCCACCAAAAACTCATCAAAAATCAGCTGGAATATATGCCACCCAACTTGCACAACAAACCCCTAATTATTAGGGCCTAATATAATATATACGACCATCAAACACTTGATTGCCCCTTCGATATAGACCATCCAACACATGAAATTACCCCCTTATTTATTCCACCCAATTTGCACTTGACTGCCGCTATAACATATTCCTCCCTAGATGCATCAAACTCCCCACGCTCTTCCGCCAAGCGATCTACACTCTACTGCACCAAACATACACCGAATGCCCCTATGCTTATTAGCTCAGAAATTCTATAGATATTTTCCGCGATCTGTTGGCTGGTTTGTTTGTCGGATGTAACGCTAAACCTGCTCGCTAGAAAAAATGCGAATAATGATATTTTTATTTTGACATGCCCTCGGCAGGATTCAAACCCGCGAACATAACATTGGAAGATAGGCACGCTAACAACCCCCTCCATAGATAACTCGACAGAAAATAGAGATAGAATCTCTAAATTTGGCAAGAATGCTCGATTCACATATGATAAAGTGGTGACAAAAAAAATCTCGAAAAAAGTGCTAGGTTCGATTCCAATGGAAGATATTTACATCTCCCATTAAAATAACACGTAATAAAATCGACTGTAGGTTTTCATTATTTTTACTTTCTCCATATACGTAGTATAGAGAAAGTATTATTTTCATGAAAAAAATCGACTACGAGATTTCAACGGAAATACACATTTGAGGTCCTTAGAACACGTGTAGACTATTTTCGGAATGATGTGTGTGTATGTGATTGTGGGGGCTCTAACTCTAAAAGTACTTGCCATATCGTTACCAAATATCAAATATAACACTTTGGTATGGGCATAAAGAGCTGAGTAGTTTTTAGACAATATCGGTTAACCGAAAGTTGAGGTTTATTCGAAACCCGATTCGGTTTTGGCGAAATATCTCCGTTAAAACATCATTATTTTATATACAATTTGATACAGAGGTTATAGAGAATATAATTTTCTACAACTTTCATTTGAAACAATTTTCCATAGCAGTTATTGTTTAGGAATTATTTATAAATAATCGGTTTTTTCGGTTTCCGTCAAATATCTCCTTTAAAACGTTATTGGTAATCTTCGTGAGGACCAAAGTTGTAGAGAATAATATTTCTTCCAAGTTTTCTTTGTAACAAATTTTCGTAGAACCATCCATTTCGGAGGTATTTTGCTTTTTATTAATTTGCAGTATACAGCGCCACCACCATGTAGCGTGGATTCTGTAAACATATTCAAAATATACGTAATTTACGGCAATAAGGACGACTGTATACTTTTACGATACGAAATAATAATTTTGTCTTATAATGTTATTCATAAAAAGAATTTAAATATCTATATCCCATATATACATATAATATTAAGATGAGAATCGTACATAACAAAACACGTGATCTTCAGTTATGGCTTTGCAGTATTTTACCAATATTTGCTAGCGAACCATTTGCCCTCAATACTTCGCCACTCACATAATTCAGCATTTAACATCCCGTCAACTTTATCTTTCTTAATCAAAAACCTCCTTTATTTACCTTGCTGTATATATTATTTTTGCTAAATAAATAATAAAGGTTATTATTTAATAATTATTTCTCTCATATTATTTATTTAAATTTTTAATACGTTTCATGCGCTTTCTGAATTATGTGTGAGACTCCCGTGGGTGAAAGTTCTTTGAATGAAACTTTGTGGGTGAAGTGACTTGTGGGCGAAAAAACTATGGGTGAAAGGGCATGGGTGAAACATCTGTGGGTGAAAGTTCTTTGGGTGAAACGTCTCGTGGATGAAGTGCTTTGGGGGAAACGTCCGGATACCACGACTGTATTCTTTTACGATACGAAATAATAATTTTGCCTTATTATGCTATTCATAATAATAATATATATATATATATATATATATATATATATATATATATACACACACCCCCCAAATATGGAGAAAGTCATGTGTTGGCCACATCAGATTTTTTTCCATAGCATTCAGCTCAAGTCTTTGATTTGGATTTGCTATATATCCGGCGTGAATGAACTACTTAGGTTATTTTTCAACAATTTTTTGGCGATTTATTGTCTTTATTAAGCCAACAGCGTTTGTGCTCCAAGTTTAGAATTTCCTACCGTTTGACCAATATAAACAGGGTTAATATCATCACACGATAGTTATTCACATACCTGTACCAATAATAAACAATGTTAAAAAGGAGCACAGCATTCTTCTCCATGTCCACATTTCGAAGATTCCGAAGTATTTAATATCATTTTTCCTTAGCGTCCATGTTTCTGCCCCATACAAAGCTATACTCCATACATAGCATTTTATCAACTTCTTGCTGATATCCTCCTTTATATTCCCCGTTAGTAGGAGTTTCTTTCTTCTGAAAGCGGTTTTTGCTTTCATTATTCTAGTCCCAAATTCATCGGTATATTTTGCTTCTCTCGTTATTATGATTCCAAGGTATTTATAATCTGAAACTTGCTATAATGGCTTTGCAAAACTTATTTTCAAATTTTCAAATATTCGCATGAGCTTGGATTATGTGAGGCGCAAACTTGTCTTGTAATTACAATCAGTAGTAAGACATGATATAAAGTCACATACTCTTACAATTAGTAGTTGTCTCTGATAACCATAGTGTAGTTTATTAAGTAATATTATTGTAGTGGAGTACATTAGAATAATAAATTGGAATGGACAAGGAATTGTATTATTCTGAAGATCAGAGTCTACGATATTGTCCCAGCCGATGTTCTCAGGAAGAAGTCCACCACTTATTTTCACTGTTCGTGTCCTGTCACAACTAATCTTTGGACGCACACTTTTTTGGAAGGCAGTTTGGAAGATAATCACTTAGCACTCTTGGCTGGTTTCTTCTCTGACCGAAACTCAATAAAATATTTCTTTGTCCCCACAATAACAAATATTAATTATTAAAATATGCCATAATGTATGGCTTAAGAATACAGGAATGTTTGATGCCCAACCTTGCCTTAGGTTTAAGATTAGGGCAGATTACAAGACAATGAATATAATAACAAAGAAAAGAATTCATGATATTTCTTTCTTGGAAGTGTCGAAATTTTAACAAAGGTACTAATTTGAACTTAAAGCATTACGTTCTGTTAAGCAGCATTCTTTTGCTGGAAGCTTAGCAAACAAATTATTTTTTCTGAGGCAAGGCATGTAATTATCATAATGTTAACAAGTATTTCACAATAGTAAGTATAAGTGGCTATATTTAGGCAGTTCATACAACATTTCAATTAATTTACGCTATAGTTCAGGCAGTTCATAAAACATTTCAGTTCATTTAAGCTATAGTTCCCTCTTTTGCAAAGCATAGGTATTGGCACATATGGTACATAGTTATAACATTTTTAATGTACGCTATCCCAATTGGGGTTAGTGTACAATAACGATTGTGGCAATAGTGATAATTATTACCATCAAACATAAGAAAACACATGGCTAGGTTAATTAAATTAAAACATAAATACTCCTTAACCGTACTCACTTTGTACGGTTAAGGAGTATTTATGTTTTAATTTAATTAATTCATCTCGCCGTAGTCTCCTACCCTTTTTTAATTATGGCTAGGTTAAGTTAAATAATAGAAATTTAGTGCCATGCGGACATACATAAATTTCTAAATACACTTTACGATGCCTGAACATGTACTTCACTTTTACAAATTCATGGCGCTTGGCCGAATATTAATATATTTTACCAGATTTTCATCTGGGGGCTGATTACAATGATAAAAATTATTGGGCGTTGGGGTCGCTAATTCCCTACGCCAGAACATATACAATACAATGATTGACAGTACATTTTGAGATGGGAATATTGGCAATTCTCTCCTTATTTGGTGATAACTGAAGAACAGCTGTTACGGAAGATATGAAACTTTTAATAGGGTGCGAGCTTGGCAGTTCTATGCCTTTGAACTATGTAGTAGGAAAACTTCTACTCAACACCAAATCACCAATTTTAAGGGGATTGCCAGTATGGCCTCTATTAAAAGCAACAACTTGCCTAAGCCTTATCTTTTTTAAATTATCTGCTTTGATGTGCTTATTCAATTTACGATAGTCGACGCCGAGTCTCTCGGATCCATCTTTTTTGGGTATGAGGAACGCTGGTGAACTCCAATTAGAAGAAGATGGCTGGATAATTCCCCCATTTACTAACTTGTCGACATGATCCATTATCATGGCCATCTTAGTTTCTGGAAGAGTAAGAACAATGAATTAGACTTGGAGTACAGAATTGATAGATTGAATATCCAATCTGCGGAGTACGTTAAGTATTTGTCGTGATCTATCGTGGAATATGCATATTCGAAGGATCGAAGGCGCAGCTAATAAGAAATTGGTCTTCGTAGGCAGAATAGTAAGAAGTAGCACAGAACAGGTACGAGAAACGTGTTATTTATCATTGGTCAGATCTCAGGTCGAATACGCTTCCAGCATATGGGATCCGTACGGAAAGTGACAGATACTTGAGTTAGAAAGAATCCAACGCAGAGCAGTCAGATTCATTAAGCAAAAATATGAGCAAAAATTAAGTGCCACATAACTCTTGAAGGAGTTGAATTGGTTATCGCTAGAGGATCGCAGAATTAGCGCTAGGTTAAGGCTTCTGGAGAAATTTAGGTCGGAAGTTCTCTTAGAGGAGGTCTCAGGAATATTAGAGGCACCTACGTACATGGGCAGGCACGATCACGAGGATAAAATACTAGAGATCGACTGTAGGACTGAGCGATATCAGAGCTCGTTTTTCCCAAGGACCATACGGGATCATAATAGGAGAGTGATTTCCACGAGGGACGTTATTAGGTAGGTTTTGGTGTGCTGCACCCCCTGCCACCCACCAGTCTGGTGATTTGCAGGGTATCATGCAGATGTAGATACCGATAGCATTTCTGATTCCTCATCCTTTTATGAAGCCGAATTGATCTTCCCCTAGCATTTCTTCTCTAGTCTTTTATTAAGAATCCTCGTGATGATCTTCGAAGTGTGTGACAGTAGGGATATCGTTCTGTAGTCTTTACACTGCATTGCCTTTGGCTTCTTCTTTAGAGGGATCATTGTTACATCTAAGAAATCCTGAGGCCACTCTCCCGAGTCGTAAATCTTGTTAATTAGTTTTGTAATCACTTTTAGTCCTTCCGATCCCATGACTTGAAGTACCTCTGCCGGTATTCCATCGCTTCCTGTAGCTTTTCCTTTCTTCAGTTCCAGTATCGCCTGTTCTACTTCGCTTTTCATAATACTTGGTCCCAAGTTGTCTTCATCAATGTTATCCTCTTCTTCCAGTTCTATCCTGCCTACTTGCTGTATAGTTCCTGTGCTACATCCTGTGCTTCTGCGACTATTTTTCCATCTGTATTCATAATTCTTTTACCACGAATTCCATTAGGCTTCTTATTTTCTAATTCCAATGCCCTAGCGTACATCATATCTTCTCCATCTGTTGTACTTCCTCATATTTTTCTTTTATCCAATTTTCCCTAGCTTTATCTGTTACCCTTCTCAACTCATTGTTTATGTGTCTATAGTTGACTCTACCTTCTTCACTGTTAACGTTTTTCCATTTTTTTCTCTCATCCATTTTCTCCAGCATTTCCTTAGTGATCCATGGTGTATCGAATACTTAATTAAAGTATTCGAATGTAATAAGTTTCAAACGCTTTAATTTATGGATGATTCGATTGTTCGTAATTCTCCCGTTAAATTTTAACGGCAAGCCGCTTGTATGCTTACGTTATTCAAACAACTTTTTCTCCATCTATATTTTTGTGTTTATAAATAACTATTGCGGTTATGCGAGTAATCATTCCAGAAGAAATACGCGTATTTAGAGAAGCAGTTGAAGTTGCACGCCAGCGAATTTAAAACTAAGAAAATTAAAAAAATCAATACGTAGTAAAGTTGTTTGGACAAATTCTTCTTAAATAATTTAACTAGTTTTTGCAGAATTTTGCATCGGCGAATTTCATTAACTCTCTCTCTCTTCCAATCCTTTTTGTATTTAATTTATCTTTGCCAGATTCTCAAATTGCATAGCTAACTAACTCTCTTGGCCATTCATTCGCATCTTCTTCTTCGAGCATTTCACTCCTCACGAAACTTTCAAGGACTTTGTTACGTAACTCTTTCCCCCACTCTTGTTTCCTTTGATCGGAGAGTTTTCGCGATGTCGTTTCGAAACTTTTTCCGCGATTCCGCCTCTCGCCCGTTCCTTCCTCCCATTTCCCTCATAACTCCTCGCCCACTCCCGCCTCCTCCGTATCTGTCCCTGACACCGACTGTATCGTCGTCGCCCCTTTTCTGGATTGTCCAACAGAGAGAAAGAGAGGGAGAGAGGGGAAGTAAGCTGGCGCGTCTCTGTAGGAGAGAAAGGGCGTTGTCGGCTCTGCGGAGAAGATCTTGGTCATTAATGACCCGGTTAACCCAGTCTGCCCTCTCCCTTTCTCCTTCTTGCTCCCCTCTCGTGTCACATTCCAGCTCTCATCCCTCCTTCATCTCTCCTTTCTCTCTCCTCTTCTCATTCTCTTCCGTTTTTAGGGCCTCCCTCCTTTCCCTCTCTCGCTCCTTCATTCCCAATCTCCCTCTTTGCCTTCCTCCTACGAGATCCTCCTCACTCCCCTTCTCTCCTTCTTTCTCCTCCTCCCCTACTCTTCCTCTTTTCCTGCCATACATACCACCCTCATATCAAAAATCTCTCTCCTCCCACTATACTCCAGCCGCCGCCGCCATTCCAGCCCTTCACAGTTTGAACGTTGGTGAGATAGGAATGACGCCTCTGTCCCTCTTGAGAGATACTGCTCTCTCTCTCTCCGACACTCCCGCCCACATTCTACCTCCGTCTCTCTACTCTCTCTCTCTCCTCCCACTTTCGCTCGCTCTGCTACCAGCGTTCCTCTCTCTCTTCCAGTTCGTCTTATTTTGTCCGAACATTGTCTCTTAATCTCTCTCCCTGTTCACTGTCTCTTAATCTCTCTTCCTGTTCGCCCTTCACTGTTTCAACTCTATCTTTTTATTGCTCTCTCTCTCTCATTCTCCCTCTGCTGGGTTCCTTCACAGTCTCTTTTTGTCTCCACGCCGTCTCTTCCCGACTGTTCTCTCTCTCTCTCTCTCCTCCTTTCATCTCTTTTTCCTTCGTCCCTTTCTGTCCTACGCACGCTTCTCCTCCGATCAATCCCTCTCTCTCTTCCAGCCGCTTGATAATCCTTTCCATTCAATTCATCTCATTTACTCCTCTCTTTTACATGCATCTCCATTCCTCTCCGTTTACCCTCTCTACTTCTTTCTTGATATCTCCCTTCCCATTCCCATTCTCTCCATTCTCCATTTAATTTCCTCCTCTTCCCCTCTTTACTCCTTTAAATACATTCTTTGCAATTTCAAATATCAACAGTAAACGCAGAGGGAATGTATTACGCATTAAAGTTAAGTAACTTCCATAAAAGTGACGTTTACTCGTTTTCACTTAATGGATTTTTTAGTGTTTTTATCGGAGAGCGAGGGAAGTTTTCTCTCTTCTTTATATCTCTTGTTTTCTACTTTGCGCATTCCTTTCCCATCCTCCTCTCCGTTTCTCTCGGCTCTTTCGCAGTTTTTGCGCACGCGACTTTCTTCGCTTCCAGTCCCTCTTATTTTTGTCATCTTCATTGCATCTCTTTTGCTTATGACCTTGTATCGGGCGTTCGTTGCCCTTTGGATTTTTTTCTCTCCAAAAACTTTTCCGGGAATTTTTTTCGAGTGTGATTTCCACGTCTGTGCGACGGGCGTAAGTGACAACGCTTCGTTTTATATCTACTCGTCGAGCGTTTAAGAATTCTGTATTTTGACCCATCGAGTCCTTGTTTGGATGTCGGCCTGGTTATTCGTCTCTCTCTCTCACTTTCTCTGTTGATGCCATATTGTGAAAAGTGTGTGTGTGTGAGAGAGAGAGAGTGGTTTTCTCGGAGGATGATGAGAGCGAGAGAGACCCCATGGTGCATCATGCCTCTCGACTGTTGGCCACAAAGGATTCATCCGCTTGCTGTGTGTGTGCGTTTGTGATTGAGTAACCACCTGGGTTGGTGGTGGTGAATAGCATTTTTTCCTTGTCATGACCGGCTGAATGTTGGACATAAGTCTTCCCTTCACGTGCCTTAAGAATGGGAAATGATTCATATAAAGTAACTTGGGTTTTATCAGCTTAACTCCAATGCGGTGATGATGTATTAACAATATTGCTTCCTTAATAAGATAGTATCGGTTTCAATACGCGTATATTTCAATCATTTGCCATAAAATAAAAATCACTTGTACATATTTGTTGGAATACGAGAGAAGAATCATAACATAACAAAGAATGATAGCTCTTATGTGTGCAAACTTATTTAAATCGTGGGCCGCATTCGTAGAGGTTAGTGAGAATATACATCGGGACATTTTATGTGATTTTTAAAATGAAAATCAAGTCCAAATCATTTTTAGAGTAAGTAATTATCCAGGAAAGGTTTTGTGGCGACAATTGTAATGAAAATGTATACAATTGTTTGTATTAAATATAGCACACCGCTTCTTCAACAAAACTTCGCCGGCCGTAGGTTACTCGCCCCTGTCCTAACCGATTGAACTTTATATCAAACATTTCTCACAAAACTTTCGCGATTTTTCAGGAATATATTCCCCTTTTTAAAAAATGAATTCGCTCTCAGGAGGAAATTTATCATCAGTCAAATATCCCGGCAAGTAAATGAAAACGTTTTTTCATTCTTTTACGAAGGGTCGCCTATTTTAAGTCTTCCATCTCCATTAAATCTAAAATATTCCACTACTAATCTCCCAATCCGTTATTCCCCTCTCCATACGTCGTTTCGTATTCACTGGACTCGTAAATCCCTCGGACTTTATATACACTCCTTTTCATCCTTCATACGTCTCCGAACTCGTGTTAAACGCAGTCATTTCCTGTAAAATAAATATAACATTCCTCCATCATGAGGTCACTCGGGGTACACGGTTCGGTTGTCTACGATATCTATTACGTGGAGAGAACTTCCAATTCCCCCCTCCCCCTCGCCCCCCTTCCCCCCCCTCCACTACCCATTCCCAGTGCTTGCTTCCTTCGCATTCCTCCGACATGATCCTCTTATACATTCCCTGCCCCGTGTTAGGTACGTGCGATCATTTCCTATTTCTCCACCTATCCCGCCTCCTGCTCCCTCATCGCTCTTCCTTAGTACCTATCTGCCTATCCCGCCTCCCGCCCCTTTTAATCCAGCCTCTTCCCTCCTTCACTCAACCCTCATTTTTCCCTCCCTCCCATCCCTCGACGTTACCTCCTCCATTTTTAGCTCGGCCGCCGCACCAAACGCCAGCCTCTTGATCCCCAACATGTGTCTTCTCCTCTCTTCATTTCCTCGCCGCCCAATGATAAATCGCAGCCGCCGCGGTGCGGAGCGCCTCCTCAGATTCTTAATTCTTTGGCAATATGCGTGTGTGCAAAGGGAATATCAACACGGCCACGAAAATATGGTAACCGATCGCATAAATCTGCGTAATTTTTGGCACAAACGCCAATTATTCAACTTTGTTCCGCCGTGCCGACGTTGGAAAAATTCTGAGAGGAAACATTGCTGGAAGCAGATTCTGCAAAAGTTTATTTTTTATTTTTCTGTGAAAGATCGAATCTTTAAGAAAAACATCCTATTCTAACTCTATAAATACTACTCTCATTTTAGAAAATTTCTAATTTGTTTCAGTGATTTGATCCATTTATTTTTTTCGGTGGAATGTTTTAGGACAAAGAAAATGAAATATGTTTAATTTATGCTCTTATAACGAAAACTATAAATGAAAATCCTTTCAATCTATTAAGACGTAGAAAAGAAGCAATTAAAAATAATACTTTTGCAGTTCAAACATTAAAAAGCACAGATTACTTTATTCAAAACATGATAGTTGTCCCTTTTATGGAGTGCTTGCTAGATTTTGTCAGTCATGGTTACTTTACAAAGAAATATTTCACCCCATATCCTTTGTGCCAATAAAAAAACTTGTTGCATTCGAAAAGCGAATGAACCTAAATTGGAGCGATTTAAATATTAACGAGACTAGAGATACGGAAACTGTTTCATTTTTGTTTTCGCGGGATTCAACGTTTTTACGACTGGAAAGGATGTTTTTTTCACCTAGTAATCCTCGGTGTTAATTCATGTGGACACGATCGAACGATTGGAGATGACAATTTGCAATCGCGAAACCATCGCCACTCGACAACGTCTGCACCAGCAGCCGTAATAGGAGTAGGCGAGGAACGTGAGAGAGACAAATCAGACGGAGCCTGCGTGGGACAGCGATGCTCGCTTAACGGCTAGACCACCGCCATTGATAAAGCGATTTGAGGACGAGTGCGCCTTCACTCGGATTAATTATCGATCGCCCTTGTTCCACACCATCTTGAATATCACGGCCCGCCTTGTAATGTCCTCGAAGATGTTTTAGAAAATAAAAAAGGCCGTCAAAAAGAGCTCCTGACAAATAATTGCTTCATTTCTGCTTCAACGAGAAATTTGTTGAATGATTCTGTTTATAAATTTAAATCAGTATCAGAACTCGTAAAAAAGAACTGCATACAAGAATCTGGCTTTCATCCGAGGTTTCCTTTGAATTCCTCCTTTTCCGCAGATTCCATCTTTGTGGGTTACTTGGCACTGTAAACCAGAAACCGTTGGGTAACTCCTCTCTGTGCACGTTTATGTATAAAAGATGAAAGTCACCGTTCGCCTTTGGCGTGTAATGTAACTATGCCGCATTCTCTAATTAACTAAGCAATAAACAGTCATCTCTAAGAAAGATCGTTTCCCGTTGCGGACAGTTTCAACTATGACTTCATTCAGAGAGAGAGAGAATCGAAAGGGGTGAGGAAATAAAAACAGCTTAAAAAGGGACGTACTCAGATGTGCCGCGGAGTCTAAATTGATAAATTTCTCTCGAAATGCCGACGTTGCCTCGCTATTCCCTTTAAGAATATAAACAAAGCGCTCTTAGGGACCTCCGTCGCCAATGTTGATGGAATATTCGTGCGCGAGGACGTTGATTGAAGTTGATGGATAGATTTTTTGTTTTATTTTTTTCCGCCCCCCTCTTGCGTCATCGGCGTTTCACTTACGATACATGGCGATTGTGACACGCCATAGTTATTGCGGCAACCAGGATGCGCCTGGCAGTGTGTCGTTCGGGTGCGCGGTCTCTTAAATAATCGCTCTCCGGGTGTTCGTGGAGGAACAGAGCCGTCATCTGATGTTTTAAGACCGTATTTACAATACGCGGAAGATTATATATATATATATATATATATATATATATATATATATATATATATATATATATATATATATATATATATAAAATCGCAGCGAAAATAGATAGAGATGGGATAGAGACGAGAACGAACCATAATGATCTTTTTTTCTGGCTACCCTCATTCAGGAAATTGGAGGACTCGTTAAAAATGCATATCTTTCACTCGAAATGATGGATGAATGGAATTTCATTTTTCTCACCGTTTGCTCGCGTGTCTTTGTGCGTTGTGCTGATGCGTGTCAGCGATGCGTAGGGAAGAGGAGCGGATATTTGCGGCTTAATGCAAATGTCAAGTCATCTGCGTAAACGCTCGCATAACGACGCCAATGGGAATCCGAGTTGCCTGGATAATCCAGTTTGTCTCTCCCTTTCTCTCACTCTCTCTCTCCCTCTCTCCATCTCTCTCACCCTCTCTCTCTGACTCTCACTTTGCCACGTTTCCTTCAGAAAGACGAGACGCGTGTCTCCATCTCTCTGTCTCCTGCCCTCTCCTTACGCCTAGTTGTGTTTAATCGCTCCCAATTTATGCCGAATCCGCCTGAAAATTAATTTGTTGCCCCGGAGACAAAAATAAGCGAGCGTACCAAAAAGATTTTAAACGATACGAATTTCCATGACGAATTTCCATGTTTTTCTTTCGATCGACGAAAACCTTTTCAGCGCAATGACATCCTAAAATTTACATAAATAATTCCTAACGGTAATTCGCACGTTGTTCACATTAATTGGCCAACGAATTCGATATAGTGTTTAAAGGACAAAATATCAAAATGTCGATTTTCAACCATCAATATTTGTAAAGAAATTAAAGGCAAATTAATGAAACGTAATTTTGCAAGCACAACACATTTATGACGATATTTTTAAGGGAAGCATAATCGTCTATAATTATCATAATGCTTTAAATTTCTCACATGTTGCCGTTTTTACATACACTTTAAACCAGGCGCGCACCCAGGATTTTCTCTTGGTCCAACAAAAATATTCCACCAAGCATTTGGACAATTCGGGGTTCCCTTAACTACTGGCAGGAACAGAGATTACTCCTTAGTACCTACATATCTGGTAAATACAAACTCTTGGAGTTTAAGGTTCTTAAGTCAGAAAATTTAGCGTTTTGGGGGAGGAGGCTAAGCCCGTCACCCCCCCCCCCCCCCCTTGGTTGCGAGCCTAGTTTAAACATTTCTCTCTATTTATCGAGTTTCTCGATACGATATATCCTTTCCCTTACTGGGAAATTTTCATTAATTGTCATTGAGGATCGCAAACCGTTAAAAACGCCTTCGAAGCCCGTATCGTGAAACCGTTTTCGAGTCCATCATCGTGAAGTTTAATCAACACCATGACCCGAGGGCCGAGGAAATTAAGTCTCGCGCTCGAATTTCGCGAAACATCGAACGAGAATTCGATCCTTCGAACATCTTTATCGCGGTCATAATTAGGTCAGTTGGCTGTGAGAAGGCGATAGAGAGAAAGAGGGAGATGATGGAAATGGGTTCAAACGAGATGGTGGTTGGTCATCGATTCGTTTAAAAAAAAAAAGAAGAATAGGTGGCGTTCCTGCTTTATCTGAGGGCTGCCGGATGACTCTCTGCTTTCCATTCTCTTGCCGTAAAAAAAGAGCGCTCTTTTCACCCCTCTACTCCACAAGATCGCTAGTGAACTCCCCGCAAGCAAATGAATGGCCATAGCAACCCCTTCCGCAAGCGCACATCATTCAGTGACCCATCTCCAAATCCTTTGGGACCATTTTTTTTCCGGTCCGCCTCCTGCCATTCTTCACTCTTTTTCCGCCCACCTTTTTATCTATCTCTCTCTCACTCCACTCTGCTTCTGCCTCTCGACCCTCAAACCATTCACCATAATCTCTTCCCTCTCTCCTATTCTTGCTGAGCGAGTCGAATTGAGTATAGTATAAGGTTTTCCGGTCGTGGGCCATCCACGGCATGCGTGTTTTTGAGGTGCGCCCTTCAAAACCCTTCTCCTCCCTCCCCTTCACTGATACCTAATGGTTCCTTCCAAGGCGTGAGAAAGAGATTTGAGAGATTTTTTGACGGGATTCAACCTGATTTCTTCCTCTTAAAAAAAACCGCAACTCCTTCTACCTGCGGGAAAGTCATGAGCACACTTTTTGATATCTACAGAAAAATTCCATTATAAAGAGAGCTTAAAACCGTCAAAGATATAATCAATATAACGAAGGTCATTATAGACGAAGTCAACCCAGTTATTGTAATTTTTAGCTTTGAAAATTTTCTACTAATCACTTACAAAATTAAATTCGTTCTTAACTCGTCATCCGACGGTCGCAGCTGGATTCTCTTAAGGTTTACAATTAACTCCTCATCCGGTCCGACGATACTTTATTTCGCTGATCGTATTATAACCGGTGTTTTCATCGTGCTGTGGCCGCAGCCGGCAGTAGTCGCTCTAAGCATTGCATTTATTGTAGCTTTCAGCTAGAGGAGACATGGCCGGCAAACTGTGGGCTCCTCTTGTCCTTAGATGTGTCGCGTATCTCTTACTTCGGTCCTGTGGGCAGACAGGTTGGACTCTTTGAGTAAGATCTGCCTGATATGTGTGTGTGTGTATATATGTGTGTTATATATATATATATATATATATATATATATATATATATATATATATATATATATATATATGTTGTGTCTCTCTTGTGCTGACGAAGGGATCATCCCGAAAACTCTAACCTCTACAAATGTGTCTCTCCAACACCCCAGCGGCTCTCCTTCCGGTAAGTGTTCACTGGGTTTCCTTCAACACCTAGTTGCTCTAAATATCCTTACTTACCTTTCCTCTTCCGTAGTATTTATATATATATATATATATATATATATATATATATATGTGTGTGTGTGTGTGTGTGTGTGTGTGTGTGTGTCACCTTCATCATAGGTAGTCTGTCCGTTGACAGGTCCGTGATTATTCATGGTTAAACTTGGTTCTCCCTATAATCCTATTTTCGGCAGTTTTCTTCATGTCTTGATAGCTCTCTTTCCCTTTCAAGTCGTCTACCAGCTGAAACCTTTTCCTACCTCTTTCTCTTTTTCCATCCAGTTTTCCTGTATGTAACCTCTCACACCCAACCCAATTATCGTAAATTTTAGCTTTTAATTTTTTTATTAAGTAGTTATAAAATTAAAGGCAGCCTCATTATCTAAACTGTAAGTTAAAGTGATAGATACCTAAATTTGATTTGCTTAAACCTTATCCGAATTGAAAACGTTTTGAAAATTTAATGCTTGCGGGAAAAAATACGCTACAGACAATCGTTGTAACCTCCACAATGTGCCCGAAATATTAGATTTAAATGAAGCTAGGCAGAAGTCTATTTTGTTTAAAATTGTTAAACAATCAGAATTCATTACACTCACCAATTATAGTTAACATAATTCTTCCGCTTTTGCTTTTATCATGGTCCCACTGATAGGAATATTTATTGCACGCTGCTGAGAAAACCACTTGAAAAGCACTGTTTCTAACTCGGAATCATCGGCACAGTGTAGTTTTTCTCGATGACAGCCTATTTTCTTTTCTTTGTTCTTCAAAATTTTAAACTGTGTCGACGAAAGCCCTAAGCTAATTCAGAGATAGATGTCGTCAAATTCCGCTGTGCAATTTCATCTTAAATGACGCAACCCGCATACCAGGCGAAAGAAATCTTCGCTCATTATAGCGGAAGGCTAAGAAAAAGGCAATAGTTATAACAGAAGACTATTTCTATGCTTAATATTAAGACGGTGCACATAAAAACACTTGTTATAGCGAACTTCTCATTATAACCCGTACTTGTTATAACTGCCGTTTACCGTGTGTGTGTGTGTATGTATGTGTGTGTGTGTATATATATATACACACACACTACGGAAGAGGAAATGTAAATGAGGATATTTAGGGCAACTAGGTGTTGAGGAAACTCAGTGAGCACTTACCGGAAGGAGAGCCGCTGTAGAGACACATTTGTAGAAATCATTGAAGCTTTCGGGATGATCCCTTCCTCAGCACTATATATATATATATATCTTTGTGAAAGCTAATAAAGAGTTTACATATGCACCAATCAAAGAGGGTTTAAAAATTTAAGCCGCTAAACCTATTTATTTTCGGGTGGCATTACAAATGTTTTTACAGCGATAGGAGCGTTGGGTCAACATTTCTACATCTACATCTACATCTACATGATACCCTGCAAATCACCAGACTGGTGGGTGGCAGGGGGTGCAGCACACCAAGACCTACCTAATAGCATCCCTCGTGGAAATCACTCTCCTGTTATGATCCCGTATGGTCCTTGGAAAAAACGAGCTCTGATATCGCTCGGTCCTACAGTCGATCTCTCGTATTTTATTCTCGTGATCGTGCCTGCCCATGTACGTAGGTGCCTCTAATATTCCTGAGACCTCCTCTAAGAGAACTTCCGACCTAAATTTCTCCAGAAGCCTTAACCTAGCGCTAATTCTGCGATCCTCTAGCGACATCCAATTCAACTCCTTCAAGAGTGATGTGACGCTTAATTTTTGCTCATATTTTTGCTTTACGAATCTGGCTGCTCTGCGTTGGATTCTTTCTAACTCAAGTATCTGTCCCTTTTCGTACGGATCCCATATGCTGGAAGCGTATTCGCGAAAGATGAGTGCAAAAAACGTGCGGGGAAGATAAAACTGACATTATGAGTCCTGATGGCAATGGTGACGTAACCTAAAAGCGCTTAGAATATTTCTTTCTAAAGCTTTATGAAGCCCTCATCTGATTGAAGTTATTTAAAGACGAGACTCATTTAGGCGACTTTTATTTTAAGCGAGGCGATTCTGATTCTTATCACATAACCCACTACTTAGAAATGCAAACTTCCGCACTATCACGTACATTTACGGTCGTAAACGGTTCGACCTTTATTACTGCGTGATTCATCGCATCCGACGAACCGTGACATGAGGCCATAGTCCACCTTTGAATCGCTAAAACGCACCCTCCGGGATCTTTCACTCCGAATGCCAAACGGACGCGGAATTCTCGGAAATTTCCAACAAACGTTTCAAACATCGCATTCCAGATCGCAGTGTCTCTCACACGCACACGCAAAGAGGCGCACACGCACGTATGCTCGGTGACGAAAAGAGGAGAAGAGAGAAATCCAGTATGTGGAGGAAAAATATGCTGAGCAGAGGAGAGGGGAGGAGGGGGAGAGGAGAGGAGAGGAGAGGGAGAGAGAGAGAGAGAGGCAGACACGAAGAGAAAATGAGCGGACGTCTAGGCGTAAAAATAGTTGCGGTCGTCGGGACAGGAGAATAAAAAAAGCCATTCCCGTCTCACGCGGTTAGGATAAGGCTTCAGACGAACCTTTCCCCTATCTTACTTACTTCAGGGCCAAGGCCGTTGAGGATTTTTTAAATTTCTCTTCCCGTGAAAGTGAACGAATTCGTTTTGGCGTCCAGCTCCTCCTCCTTTACCTCTTTACTCCTCCCCTCCTACCTCCCCTCTCTTTTTACTCCGTCTGTCAAGCGGACACACTCTTCTTGCAAAAGCTCTCTCTTTCACCGTCGCACAGTGGGCAAGGGTAGGATTTTAGCTGGACAAAAAGCAAATTTCTTAATGTTATGAAACTCTTGATTACTTTTAAATTCTTGTTATTACATTTCCATATGGTATATATTTGCGCTCAAAACACGACTTAACGCTACTAATACGATGTGGCGACCTTGCAATTCCGCTCGACTTAATAGCGGGCGGCATAACCACGCGTCTGTATTGGTCGTGTGCCTACTTTAAACAGACGTACGTGCAGTGTTTTGAAGTTATAAATATTCACTTTACAATGAATATTGTAGAGCCAGGTATGTACTTTATTTTTACCTATTTATATAATACAAACTCTTATCCGTAAATGTTTTATGCTTATAATTAATGACACTAAAATAATGTAGGGTTTTTTAGTTTTATTCAAAAAATGCCCCATATATAACGAATTTTGGCGAGCAGAGCGATAAGTAATGAATAGTTTCCGCAGGTTTACCGCGCACTTGTTCGTAGAGGTCCCCTTCCTCCATCTACCCCTTCCATACGAATTTCCATGCTCCCTTTGTTTTGAAATTGATATTAAAAATGTGAAATGTTTATGTAAATTAATGACCATAATAATAATATTAATTGACCATTTAAAAATCGTATGTAATAGCAGTCGAACATTTTACATGCGGCGAAGTTGATAAGCATATGTAAGTACGGCATTGAAGTCGACTCACTGCAAATACAGTAAAAGCTACGTTATCCGGCTATCTTGGGGATTGTGGAAAGCCGATTAGGAGAAATCTCCGCTTAGGGGAACGATTTTCGATTTTGACATCGTTAATTTAGCAATAACCAAACAAATTGGGCTTAGGTTCACTATCGTACTCCCCAAACATAACTATGCATGGGGTTTGCATTTTCCATTTTAATTCTTCCACACGTAGTTAGATATAGACATTATTTACCCATTCTTATTTAATACGCTGCTGCACTTACATGCAAAACAAAAAGACTATTGAAAAGTTTAGGGCGTCCGGGAAGTTTGGGGATTACGGCAGTGAACCTGTTCCCAAAATTGAATTTATTGGATTATATCTTTCTTATTTATCTTTATTTGCTCTATTAGAAAAGGATGAAATTATTTAATTCTGCTGAACATTTCTGTGAAAACCAGTCATATAATATTTTATCCAGTACCTCAATTTTTGGCTTATGAAGCGTATGATGTATATTAATTGATTTACTCGTCTCAGAAGATGACACAAATTTCATTAGTTTAGCCTTATGAGCCTTGATATCGTAGAGCGTGGAAGATCCGACGTTGAATTCTTTTGCTATGGCTGCTCTATTTTTTCCTTTTTCAATTCGTTTGATCAGCTCCAGCTTTTGTGTTAGCGTTAAACCAACCTTTTCTCTCCTGTTCCTTGCTTTTAGGTATTTATTTTTATGCCATATTCAATGGATGGGTAATTTTTTAAATAATAAAAAGCGATAAAACTGGAAATTGTAGAAGTACACCAAAAAATCTAGACAATGCAAATGGATTACGTAACCAAAAACGCCATGCTTACTCGGCAGCCACAGAAGTATACGGAGTAAATAAGTAATATATACATCTTATATTTTAAGAAATTTTAAAGTGGAAGTTGTGGTATTACACATATACAATTCACACTAAAATTCATAAAAAAAGAAAAAGAAATACAAAATGAATTCTATTTGTGTAATTGTCGGTATCTAAGTGTGGCAGGTTCTAAATAGCCGGATAGCACATCTTTTACTGTATGTGTATACGTGTTATATGGGATGTATAGGCCAAAAACCATGTTTCTCGTATATAACGTAGTCACGCTTATAACGAAGCAATGAGTCGGTCCCCTCAAATACGTATTAAACGAGTTTTACTGTATTACTAGTCTCTTCCGATCCAGTTATTTCAAGCCTTGGTCCACTTCCTAGAAAGAAAACTAGCAAATATTCTAACGAAGTTTTGTCTGTATTGTCCGCACCCAATGTAACGCCCAATATAATGCCTTCTCCAGGTTCCTACAGCGATACTACAAGCGATAATGAATAGAATTGTATTGTAATACCCATTTACTATATTATTGTTATTAATTTCCACAGAATTTGATTTAATTTGCTTTGTTAATATTAATTGTTATTGCAATTATTGGTTATAGTATTAATATCGTTAATAAGTATGGAAGCATATGGAAATTACGTCGATAATAATGAATTAATGTAAGTAATGTAGTTTTCTTTCTAGAAATATGTAAGTACAAGATATTGATACTTTCACTTTTGGTTTGTAATAAAATATCTTCATATTGTTTAAAATGAAATATTTATCTTTTAAAACTTTTGTCCCGCTAAAATCCCACCCTGGCCCATTGTGCGACATTCTGAAAAACATATATTATTTTTACAGACGCCCTCGGAAGCAGTTAAATCATATGGCAACTTAAAGAGGAAGAACAACGAGACATACCTACATAAAATGATATCTCCGTGCAGCGACGTAAGATGCGTTTTAAAAGTCTTATGCAAAAAAGAATAAAACTAAAAAACCCTACATTATTTTAGTGTCATTAATTATAAGCATAAAACATTTACCGATAAGAGTTTGTATTACATAAATAGGTAAAAATAAAGTACATACCTGGCTCTACAATATTCATTGTAAAGTGAATATTTATAACTTCAAAACACTGCACGTACGTCTGTTTAAAGTAGGCACACGAACATTACAGACGCGTGGTTATGCCGCCCGCTATTAAGTCGAGCGGAATTGCAAGGTCGCCACATCGTATTAGTAGCGTTAAGTCGTGTTTTGAGCGCAAATATATACCATATGGAAATGTAATAACAAGAATTTAAAAGTAATCAAGAGTTTCATAACATTAAGAAATTTGCTTTTTGTCCAGCTAAAATCCTACCCTGGCCCGCTGTGCGTCGCCCGCTTTCTTGCCGCCCTCCTTTTCCTCTTCACTTTCTCCCTCACTTTCCCTCTCTTTTTAACTTACTTTCTAAGCACTCGCTTTCTGTTCACTTTCCTTCTCCTTCCGCCAGATTCCTTATTCACTTTCCCTCTCTTTAGATTTCTCCGCTTCGCCTTCACTTTCTATATTCTTCTTTTCCGTTCACCTCAAAAACTCTCTTAATATATTCTTCACTGTCTATTTTCCCGCCAACTTATGTGTGTGTGCGTGTATATATATATATATTTATTTCCTCAACGTCGACTCGGTATATTCCAATGGAATCTCTTTATTTCACGTATTTCCTAGCTCTCTCTGGGTAAACAATAGCTCAGCATGTCTCGACCATGTGGCGGCTCATCTGTAACACATATGGTCATCATTTCTGAGTTTCTGGACGGCTGCCGCACTCGCTGTTACATCTCCATCAGCTGTTACTGCTGTCATGTTCTCGAGTACTATTTACATGCCATATTTCACAGTTATGCTCCCTTCAAAATATAAATTACAAAATGTCAACCCTCTGCAGCTCTCAGTCACCTTTTCTTTTTCTTCCTTTCGCAAACAAGCGATTAATTTTTCAATAATGTCTTCTATGGCTTCGTGTAAGTCGGTTTGGTCCATGGGAGTGCTATCGAATTAAAACCACTCTGGCCATAAGAGAAATGAGTACGCGACAAAATATGTATATTTGCGAGGGACTAAAATCTAAATAAAAAGCATTTCGCCGATGATTGATTCCCTCCCTCGAGGAAATCATTTTCATCATCTCCTTTTCCCCATTTCATTCTCCCACTGTCATTTCCCTCACTTTTCATCCCTTTTATTTCATTCGCGCAACACACCTTTTGTTCTTTCTCTCCATTGTCTTCCTTCTCTCACTCTCTTTCCAACCTATTCCCTCTCTCTCTCTCTCTCTCTCTCTATCGTTCTTTCTCTAACGCTGTCTACTTTTCCAAATTTCATTCTTTTTTGTCCCGAAGCGATTTCATTTGTTTTTTCCCCTTCATCCCTTCCGCCGTCCGTCACGCTAATTTACATTTAAATAACCCGAATCTTCTCCCCCTCTCCCTGGACCCCTTTCCGGTTTGAAGACGCGTTTTTTCCCTGTTCTTTTCGTCCCAACCGGCATCAACGTGAATCGGCATTCCCGCTCGAATTTTACTTTTTTCTCTCGTTTCATTCTTGTTTTTTCTGCACATATAACGAGTGAGTCACCGAATTCTCTGCGGTTTTATTCGCGTCAGTAAGGCACGGGTGTCCGAGGGCATTCTAGGAATAAATATAAAATTAATAGGGCTCATTGCGGAAATGGTTTTTTTTTATTAATGTGGGAGGATTTGAGACTGGTCAGCGTCAGTGTCTGGCGCCATAGGATGTCGTTTTATTCTACCGCGAGAATCATAACGCGTAGGATTTCTTAAGTATAAGTTTTATTTCTTTGGTTTATTCGGGCGAGTTTTCACTCCCTATATCCCTTGAAGATTGATCGCCCGGCGATTTTTAGTGTCTCCAGAGTTACCGCCTGACAAAAGAGAATCGCCGCGCGACCGTAGCCATCGCTCGTTTTTTTGTGTTACTCGCTTTTGATAGCATTTCATGTTTCCTTTTATTGAATGGCTTGGTTTTTTAACATCGCCATGTCGGATTCGCGAAAACAGGAAAGAGCGATCCATGACGTCCACTACTAAATTAAAAAAAAAAAGGCCCGAGGAAAAAGGGAGGGTCGTGTATTTGTTTTTAAAAATCCATCGGATTCGAAAAACAAACACGCATTTTTATTAGGAGTTTTAATGAAAACTCGTGCAATCGACAAACGACTTCTGTAATTAAAGTTTGCTTTTTTATTGGCAGGAATAAAATAATCAAAGTTTGTTTTTTTTCGGGAATTCAACTCCGATGTGGAAATTGGGTAGGGGAGGTAATTTTCCGCGGTTTTCTCCAGTATGTAGCTTCCTTAAATAGTTGCATCCGACGCTTGGAAACAAACTCTACTCAATTTTGCGGGGAAAATTTGCACTGGACTTAAAGAGTGTTGCCGTGAGAGCAATTTTTTTCTGGAGCTGCAGTGCATCAGTGTGTCCCTATCCAGGCGCGTAACTTGGGGGGCGCAGGCCCACGCAGTGCGTGGGAGCCCCAAGATTTTTGGGACTCCACAAAAATACTTAGAATTTTCCCCGCCATCTGCCGCAAGGTATTCGTAATAGTAACATCCTTATGGGAATGAAAGATTTTCATCGCTCTAAATGAAGACGAAAATACTCAAGTGTTTGGACTTGTTCGATCCTACCCTTATAATGTTATAATTATAGAAGTTCCACTGTATTTTTGGAACTGAAACGTAGAATAAAATCAATGAAAATCAAAACGATTAATAATATCATATTTCTTATAAAAATGGGGGCCTCAAAACCGTAGTTACGCCCCTGTCCCTATCATCCTCGTTTGTAGGCTTACATGTCCTACAATAACCTCGGTATTTCTGTCTCCTACAATACAGTGCTCCGCAACGGTTACGCCGAGACATACTATTTGGTGCGATGCGGTAGATTTTCAAATTATTATGTGGAAGGGAAATAATAATGTTTCACTCTTCTCGAGTCAATATCACAGAAACTATATCTCTTATAAACTTAACGATTTTTCAGTCGTTTGAACCTCCAAAAACTGAATTATATAATAGTACATACCTATATAATATTTAAACGAATTGAAAAAAGGTAAATTTAAGCAATGTTTTCCCTTGTCTGTTAAGGAAATATTTTCTCATTGTTGGTTGTAGTGTGTTAAAAATTTTCTACGCGATGTTTGAGTGTACCGGAATGCGTTCCGTGAAATTTAAATGGTTGTGAAGTGTTGCAATATAACCCATTAAAACCTTCTGATTTAGGTGGGGGTGTTACTATAGCCTTAAAAAGGGTATCACAAAAGGCGAAGGTTTTCATAGCCACTGCCGAAATATCCTCGTCAAAGAGCCTCCTTAAAAAAAAGAAAGATTGTCAATATTTATATGGTTTCATAATTCGAATGTGCCTTTCTACCTGAGAGCGTGAAATAAAGAAAGGACGGCTGCGAGACCCTTCCTGTTCAATTATGCCTTCGGAAGCTCTCGTCTTCTTAGCAAACCCTTAATTCAATCAATGCTGCCTTTCTTAATTCTCTCTCTCTCTTCCTCGTGTTTGCACACCGCCCTCTTTCTTTTATCCTTTCTTTCTCTCCCAATTTATCGATGACGTCACAACACTTGCCAATCTATTAAGACTTCTTTCCAGGTCTTCCTCTCATGCTGTCAAGGTTTCCCGCAGCAACCCCCAATTAGTGTCCTCTTCTTCCCTCCACGACCACCCTCTCGTGCCCTCTCAACCCAACCCTTCGTTAAGAAAAACTCTCTTCTCTTTTTTTCTCTCTCTCTCTCATTCTTTCGCCTAAGTTCCTCTCTTTCTCCGTTGTCTCTCTCTCCTTGACTCTTTAGGAGCAAGAAACCTCATCGACAAAAAAGTAGAATCAAGACTAGGAAAAAAAATTGCTCGCTTTTGTTGAGATGCTGGAAAGGAACAAGAGAGAAAGGGAGAGAGAGAGAGAAGAAGAAGAGAAAGAAAGAGAGAAAAAAACGGAGTTTCCGTAGGGAAAAACACGAACGCAGAGGAAATTACTTTTCTCCACTTCAACAGGACTTAGGATTGCTATTCCACCGCGTAATGAAGATGGACTGTTTTTTTTTTAATCCGTCGAAATGAAAGAATTTATATTGTCCTTTTTAGGATAAGCTCCTCGCTTCAATTGCCTAACCTGCCTTACTATAACCGGCGACCCATTCTTAATACTGAGGAGTTTGCATATTTCATCGTCTCTTTTCTCCACTTTGTGGCAAAATTCCCTCTTGAGGATTCTGCTTCTATAATAACTTTATACGTCGTTAATCGTGCTAAACAGATTGTTTTCCTATGGTATATTTTATTAATACTGACTTTACAACAGTTCCAAATTAATTCCCGTTTCACCTTTCAGTATCCTAACAAATGTCTGTGAGAAACGGAAGAACGTTGTCGTAAATTTAATAGTTTTTTCTACGTATTTAAATGTAAATATGTACAATTGTGGAATCTGGGAATTTGTTTGAAAAAATTAGACGAAAGATAAAGACTTAGGTTTTTATTACTGTTAAGTAATCGAATATTATTACTATACGTAATTTACATCACTTCCTTTGCGTTTAAGGACGTTAAAATCCATATAATTAAGAAATTATAGTCTTGCTGCCTCTCGCCGAGGAAAGTTAAATACTAATTGCCATTCTCTGGCGCACATTCGAACTTAAGGGTTTTCCTTTCATCCGAGATCGCTATGTTATGGTGATTCTGTTTGATTTTTTTCACCACGCCTTATAAACGTCAGGGTAAAAGCGACATCTGGTCTTTTCATACCGAGTTCAATCTGTCCCCCTTTTTCCGAGTTTTTCCCTAAAAGCGAGTTATTGCTGGAGCGCGTAACTCATGTTGGATTCTCGACAGCTTCGATCGATTCGTGGATGGACCGACACATCGATTACGCACGGCGATTTGCATCTCCAAATGCCACTTTCTTCTCTCCCATTTTGCTCCACCGTCACTTTTTGACGGAAGCTCCGCAGCGTCCGGACATTCGATTTACGACCTTCCTGCGCCTCCCGCACCTTTCTCTCCGTTCTCTGCCCCCTCCATGTTGCGTCACCCCCATCCCCCTCCCCTCCCCTCATCCTCCTCCACCTAACCCCTTTCCTTTAATCGGTCTCGTTTCTCCGGTCAGCTATTTTTTTTGAGGACACCCGCTTAACGACGCGGAGGGTCTTCCGTCTCCATTCGCCGTTGATCAGCCTCCGTACCTACTCTCCATGACCTTTGACCTGTTTTGGTCACGTCTTGGTCCGTGGCCTCGCGAGGCTTACGGAAGATACATGCGGGGCCAACACCTTATGGTCTTAATAGATCCTGGTGTGTTTGTTTGGATAACCTTGGGATCTCGTTTTCAATTTCACGACGCCGTTGAGTTTCTTCCGAATGTGTTTCGGTGCGGAAAATGTTTATTTTTTTCCTCGCGCGGCTTGTTTTCACGGGCTTATTTATCTTATGTATTCATACGCACATGTGTCAATATACAAAGATATGGATCGATAGATGTAAATGAATATGTATTTGAAAAAACATTTGGATGCAAAAAATACGGAAAGAACGTTTCTCCGAGGTCCTATCACACCCTGGAATAGCCACGACGAAGTTATAAATATTTACTTTTACGTGTGCGCACATACTCGAAATATTTTCCATTTAGATACAATATCAAAATAATAATAAATCTACGTTTGTTCATACTGCAATAAAATATCACGCAAAATATATAACTTGGTTTATTATACAAAAGGGGGGAGGGGGGGATCATGTGCTATTGCAGCGTATCCCACCAGCCGCGCTACTTATTTCTCATTTTTTTGCAGCATATAAATTCAAATTTAATTCGAGTCATCTCTCATACGAATATTTCGATTATTCATTTTCGATGTGGTCGTGACTGTGTTTCTTGCCAACACAGCGAGTGTGATATCATTGCGAAGAAATTGACACTTCATTATATTCGTGGTCCGATGAAGCTTCAGTCGAACGCGAAAAAATTATCTAAAAATGCGTTTGCCAGTTGGTCCCTGCACTTTTTAAAAAATTTCATCACTATTTTCTGCGATTTCACAAATGTTCCATGGAATTCAAAACACTGGTCGACGAGAATTAGTAAAAATATCTTTTCACAGATGTTATTTTATTTTTTTTGAAGCACACGTTGGTTTAGTACGTTTTGAAAGAAAAAAAATCTTTCGAGAGATTTATTTTTCTACACGGTCGCAAAATGTAATCCACCGTTGGAGAAAAAATGATCAATGGGTATGACTCGTCAATTCTTGTTGAATTTTAAAAATACATTCATAATTTACGATCGGGAATATTGACAGATGCATCGCGATTGAAACGAACGGGCGATTTTTTTTTATTCCGACGAAGCGGTTTGATTTGGACCAGGATTTGCAATTTAAAAAATAAACTTTTTCAAAAAATAATAATTGATCAAGAACGTCATTGTCAGCCTTTCACTATTCAATGCTGGATACGTGGCTGTCCCCGTAGATTCTTCAATATTTTATCTCTTATGCGCTTCTCTCTCTCCCTCCCTCGCTCTCTGTTTACATTCTCTGTTATCCTTTCCACTTTTGAATTTAGCTCTTCTTTTGGCCATTATGATAACTCTTTCGATCCATACGAATATTTCAGACAGTTATCAGAGCGAAGTGGTCGCCAAGCGTATGCCCGTAAGACCTTAGTCGAACGCAAAAAGGGTTTTTAATCGCCCACGAGAATTTTAAAACAGCCAAATGAATAATCATATTTTTTAAACACGTTAAAAATAATTCTTTAAGAAAACATCCTGTGCCTATTGTTTCTCGAGCACGTGCATTATGGTCATAATTTACTAGTTTTTGGATTATTTCTTCTTTTGCTTTCCATTCAATTATTCAATTGCATATATATATAAACTTAAGGAAGAGGAAAGGTAAATGAGGATATTGAGGGCAACTAGGTGTTGAAGGAAACCCAGTGAGCACTTACCGGAAGGAAAGCCGCTGGGGTGTTGGAGAGACACATTTGTAGAAGTTATTGGGATGATCCCTTCGTCAGCACAAGAGAGACACAACACACACACACACACACACACATATATAAAGATATATATACCTATATATATATATACACACACACTCACACTCACACTATGGGGCAAGACCCCTGCTCGCTGACGAGTCGACATTTGCACCCATAAATTTCGGCTGGCAAAAAAATGTAATGTCCGAGTGGATAATTAAATCTGCAACGCAGTTAGTCTAATTACAGAGTGAAATCAGTTTCGCAATTTTGCGAACCTTTCCCACGAATGAGCCAACAGCATCGATTAAATGCTACGATATTAATTAATTTAATTAACTCTCCGAATCGCGAGCAAAAGTTGAAAAATTATCGACGAGGATGGGATTCGAACCCACGCGTGCAGAGCACATTGGATTAGCAGTCCAACGCCTTAACCACTCGGCCACCTCGTCATATAAAGGATTGAAATTTTGAAGGTTGTTAGCATCCTGCAGCGAAGATAGGGTTTATGCGTTAAATCGCAAGATCAAATTTTTAGTGTGAATTCCTTCTAGTCGAATTTTGATGAATGAATTCACTTAAAATTAATTAATTCTATTTGGAGGCGCAGAATATACTTATTTCTGTAGTTTAACTTTCATATAAACTGGTATATATTGTTTTAAATGGGTATTTTGACGACAGTTTTTGATTGCTAGGGCATTTTTGTCTTATATTATTCACAATTTTAATCCACACGGAAATTCGTTTGATAGTGGATATTTGGGTTATTATTTCATTATTTACAATCGTTAAATTTGTTCAATGAACTCAGATACAGCCAAAGGCTTAAAAGTGATCAATAAAAAAATGGACAGAGAGAGAGAGAGACAACCCACGCTCGTTCGCGCGGTTGATAACCTTTAGTACGAGTTGGATGTGATCCATCATGCTGTATCCGTTCCGAGATGTGACTTGTTCCCTGGGTTAAGAAGAGTCATGCTGATTTTGTATCTGCTTCGCCAAAATATTTGCAAATATTCTGGAGCGTGATTGGGTGACAGTCATTTCAATCTCTCCACTTCGTAAGCCTCCTTGTGTGCATCACGACAAAGCCTTTTTAGTTCCTGGAGGCCGTCTGCGCAACAAAGGAACGCGATATTTTTTCAATTTACTTACGCCTACGATGGTTTTACATTCACGAGAGAAGTGAAGCTACGCCTCGGATGAATGTTTTTTTTTTCAACGGTTAACCTGTGTGCCGGAGATTGTAATATATTCGGGATGGTCTTTCCATTCTGATGAATGCGGAATTATTTTCCTCCGTTCGCTACGAAAACATTTTAGGCGGCACTGCATCAGTCCGCTCACGGACGAGAACGTGCTTTAATTCCATCCACTAGAACAGTTTTCTTCTTCCATGTGCTCGCACACAAACACACATACTCCCATTCATAAACGCCCGTAATCTTTTTCAATTCGTTTACAAAAAAAACACAAACGCGTCAAACTAGAGATAAAAGGGAGAAAAATAATTTGGGCGAAAGAGCGATTTTGAAGGAGGGGTTGGAACTAACGCGCGCCCTTCCCCCCTTCCCCCCCTCCTCTCCCTCCCCCTTTAACGCCGCCATCGCTCATTATCACCGTGCAGAGTTCCTTTTTTTCACTTCCCTCGAAATTCACCACTGCCTCACGCACACACATCTCAACGCCTCCAGAGTCCTTTTTTTCAAAAGGCTGCATGCGCCCGCACACTTAGTGAACCAGAGAGGTCATCGATTCCGCTTCCCTTGACACCTCCGACGCCGCCCTCCACGCATTTCAGAACCCCCCCCCCTTCTACTCCACATCTCCCTCCCCTTACTCCCCCTCTCTTTACTTCCCCTTTCCAAATACACAACCCCTTCCCGACTCCCCTCCCCCCACCCATTTTACTTATTGTTCGTGCCCTGTTTGCACCGTCCTCCCTCCATTCGCTAGCCTTCTTCACCTAACTCTGTCACCACGAGAGGGAAGCAGATTGCGACGGATAGAGAGAGAGGGAGAGAGGGGGGGGAGAAAGGAGAGGAAGGTATGCAGAGTGAGAGTGCGAATAAAGGTAGAGTGGGAAAGGAATGAAGAAGGAGGGAATCGGAGAGCAGGTGTGTGACAGATGGAGGGTGTGGGTGGATAGGTTAGCGAAGGGAAGGGAGATAGGGAGAGAGGGGGGGAGAAAGGAGAAATAGGTATAAAACGAAAGGAGAGAGAGGGGGGAGGGAGAGGCTGAACGGAGATATAAATTGGGAGAGGTTGACGTGATTCACAGTTCGCATGACACCCTCCTTGCGCCCCACCTTCCTCCTTTCCGCCCCTCCCCCCTCCTCCACCCGCCTCCCTTTCGCACCTCCCCTACACACTGCAGCGTGGACCACGCAAGAGCATAAAAGGCACCGCCCCTCTGTCGTACGTACGAAGTCTAAAAGCGGTCTCGATTCCACGAGGGGGAAAAAGAATGCACTTCTTATACCCCTCGCTACAGCCATCCTTCGTCGCAGTCCCTCTCCACCTCCTCCCAACCTCCTTCCTCCCCTCTCTCTCTCTCTCTATCTTTTCAACCGACGGTTTGCGGACTACTCTTTCTAACCCCTTTCATATGCTCCCTATTGCGGTTTCCCTATCCTCCAGACGAGGTCATCTTGCGGTCACAGAGGGGGTTGAGAGGTTGGAGTGGGTGGAGTAGGGGAAGGGGATAGATTTTTTTAAAGCCTGAGGGAGGAGGGGAAGGGGAGAAGAGAGTGATGGGCGAGAGAGGGGAGAGGGAGAGAGAGGGGGACGTTTGGAGTGCGAGTGTAGTACGCCCGTTTTCTAGTGGGTGGCGGGTGAGTCGCGATGGGAGTTTAATTGAACTTGAAGTGTGCATTACACTCTCCCTCGCTTCTCCTCCTCTTGCAGCCGAATAAAGTGAGCTGTGGCTATGGGGATATAAAATAATTTACTTATTTCATTTTTGAAACTTTCGGCAAATGGCGTGGTTTTATTGCGAGTGTGAATTTCGCAAACCTTTTAAACTAATCTAGGTAAAAAAAGCTGCCATCATCAGTTCGACTTGAACGTTCTGAAACTTCAACTGACGATGGTCCATTCTTGAATCTAGAAAACCACACGAAAGTCTGTGTCCTTCCCATTTCATCCTCTCCAAATACCGTTCTCGACATTTCGTAGGTTTCAAATAATGTTTTACCGAGTTTAAAACAAAACTTAATGCAAACTCTTTGCTCTTTCAAATCAGCCATTTCGACAATAAACAACCGAAACCAGACACTTAAAGAAGTGGCGAGCGTCAGGGAAAGCGCAGTTTTTAAAGTCCTTGAATGTTCATAAGAAAAATATGACGACTGCCTTTTCGGTGTTATAAATTTGGTTCGTTATTAATCTTTTTTAGTATAGGTATATTATTATGCTTACGTTGCCGGTTGCTATGGTTACGTTTTTGATGACCATCCCCTCCTGAGTAGTAAAGGCAGAGCAAGAAGGGCGAATTGGACGTATAAATTCGTCTCCCGACCTAAATTTCCCACTTTTCCCTCTGACGGCCGTCGCTTAAAAATTTAAAGCATTCATCATAAAGTGAGAGAAGCGATGAATGGCGTAGATAAAGGATACGACATTGGGTATATGTACCTGTGTATAACTATTATATCGGAATATATGACGTTCATAAAACTCGATCCTGCCAAAAACGAGGGAAAGGTGATAAGCGAGAGGAATTGGAGGAGAAAAAAATGCGCGCAAGACCATTCCGACGAGATCGACTGACAGGAAAAAATGCGAGGCACGAAAGGAAAATAAAAAAAACTGAAAATCAACGAGCGAAGTGTGAAAAAAGCTAGGAAAAAATACATCACCCTCTTTCCCTTGGCAGGCGCTCTCTCCTCTAATCCATCCCTCTTTCCTTCCTTCCCCCCCTACTCATCCCCCTTATTCCTCCTCCCCCCATCCATCTCCCCTCTTCCTACTCCCCCCCCCCCCCCCCCACACTCATCCCCCAACAAGCTCCCTTAATTTCCTTATCCTCGTTTCTGTTTTCAAGGAACACACACGACTGCGCCGCCCAAACTCAGTGATTACCTCGCGAAGTAATCTCATCGATCATCAGACTCCGCCTCTCTCCCTTCACCTCGCTAAGAGGGAGAAGTAAAATACACCTGCGCCGTAAAACACCGCCATTATGCTATCCTTGTCTTTTTGCTGAATTTACACTCTTCTTCTCGTCCTCTCTCTCTCTTTTCCACCTCTCTCTCCATCACCTCTCTTTCTCTCTCTCCTTCCGTTTCCTCCTTTATCACTCCCCCGACCGCCAAACCAAAAAAAAAACCCTTACGACGCCATCTACTCGGCAGAAAAAACTCCTTTTTCTCGGGAGCACACATGTGGGTGCAAATTACCCCGTCATTTTCGACTTTCAAATTCGTGGAAACGGCCGAGGAGGAGGCGAAAAAAATTCTTTTCGATTTCTCCCCTTGACGTATCCCGCTGAAACCCAAAGTCACAGGAGAGAGAGAGGGGGGGTGGGGGGGGTGTGTATGAGAGAGATTTGTAGTTGAGAAAAGGGGAACGAGATAGAGAGTCGTCACAAGTGGAGTGAGAGAGAGAGAGCGTGAATGACTCTTACGACGACGGAAATAAAATCGAATCGACAGCCAATGGCGTTGTGTTTTCCCTCGCGTTAGTACTCGTAGTACCGCGCGCGAAACGAGAAGGGATTCTTATAGGGATAACGGTGGTCTCTCTCTCTCTTTCTCTGGCGGAGACATTTCGCTCCACCGAACGACGCTTTCGCCCTTGGCCGAGGTCCCGTCAAGCATCGGTCAGACAGGGGAATAGGAAGAAATCCGTGAGCCTCGAGGACCTAAGTCACGAAGCGGACGTCTTTTTTTCCCCTCCACCATTCGGGTCGCTTTTTTTTCTTTTTCCTCGTCTCTGTTAGTTGGCGGGTCGTGATGAAGTGGGGGCGACGGCATGCGTGACATTTCGTGCACTCTTAAAGGTCTCTGCGTAAGCGAAAGGAGAGAGAGACGGAGTGCGTTTGGTTTTTGTTTTCTCTGGAACAGCGGCGTAGGCAAAGACATTTGTAATGATCGTGCGAACAATACGAAATAATGGTTTATCGTTTAAATAAAGGATCTCATACGAAAAACGCTGGATTCGTATGATTACGTCTTAGTGCTTCTGTTATAGTTGAAAAATTCTCTTTTTAAAATGTAGCTAAAATACTGAAATATCTATGAATAAAGTGCGTAATTAAATAAATATCCGTGCTATAAAAATGGAGGCAATGAATCTATTGATTTCAATGAAGTTTTTAATAGAAATCAATTAGAATCTAACACTAAACGATTTGTGTGGATTTACACGCGTTCATCATTATAGGTTTCGATAGATTTTAGGCCCCCCTAACCCACTCTTTCCCATCAGATGCTTCCTGTTTCATCTTCTTCTTCGGTATTTTTAGATGTCCATTTCTTTTTGTGCCGCTACCTCTTTCTCTTTTTTCCAGCACCCTCCCGTCTATGACTTGGTTCGACAGATATCAAAACTTGTCTAACCAGGCGGGTAACTTTGGGGACGCAGGCCCACGCAGTGCGTGGGGACCCCAAGATTTCTGGGGCCCCACAAAAATACTTAGAATTTTTCCCGTAATCTAGCGTAAGGTATTCGAAATAGTAATATCCTTATGGGAATGAAGGATTTCATCGCTTGAAATGAAAATACCCATCTCAAGTGTTTGGAGTTGTTTTGTCCTATCCTTATAATGTTAGAATTATAGAAGTCTCAATGTATTTTCGGAATTAAAACGTAAAAAATATCGATAAAAATTAAAACGGTATAATAACAATATATTTTTATATAAATGGGGACCCCAAAAACTTGACTTGCCTGGGGGCTCCAAAGCCGTAGTTACGCCCCTGTGTCTAACCCATTTCTTCTATATTTCCCTTATTAATGTCATTAAGCCCCCATCCATTCCTACCATATTTAAAATTCTCTTATTTATTTTTCACAAAAATATAAATCGGTATAGTCAGCATCAATGTCAATCATGTCAAACTGGTAGTATGCAGTCCGCATTCGGCCTTTTCTATGCCTTTCCGCTCCGAATACGCATTGTTGCCTCGACTAAATTTTAAATTTTTGTGAACAGGTGGCAAGTGCTTTTCATAGTTATAGAGTTGCAATAGAAAGCGATATATTAATTATTGTTTTCAACGGCAAAACAGACGTCCGATCTCATACATGAAATCTATTTTCCTAGCTCCTCACCAAACAACAGTCATAGCTATGAGGCCCCTCTATAACATCCATCGCTCCAATGCGGCCCTGATGCTTCTTCTTCGAGTTTGACGTTTCTGCTGGTACATGCCCTCTTTATCGTTCCTCAGCCTCGTCCACATGCGACCGTGCGTATCCATTGGTCGTGAAGGGGTTGCCACGCTGCAAGGAAAACATCGCACGTGTATTTCACGGCCAACTCCTCTCTCTCTCATCCTCCAACCGATCCGACAAACTTCAGCCAACCAAACCAGCGCTACTCTCTCTCCCCCCCCCCCCCCCCACCCCCCCTCGCTACTCGACCATCTTGCGTCCAAACCTCCTCCTGCTACTCTAGGGGGGGGAAGTCCGTGGTGCGGTGACCTCTCACTCTCCGAAACCCTCACTCACTCCCTCGCTTCGCCCACATTGTCATGGCAGTCAACCAAAATCTCTCTCCTCCCCCCAACACTCGCCCCTCTCATTACCATTTCAACCATTCCCCTCCCCCCCCTCTCTATCTCTCTCTCTCTCTCTCTCTCTCTCCTCCGCCATATTCTCTTCTGTCTTTTTCTCCTCCTAACTCTTTTTCTTCGCCTCTCTTTCCCTATCTTCCACGCCTACACGTTTCCCTTTATTTATAGGTACACTACCTTTCTATTTCTTCAACTCTCTTAATGTAACCGTCTGCTTTATCTATCCTTCTCCCTTCAACTAGCTTCATTTATTTTATTTCTCCCACTTTATCCTTCGTGCTTTCTCACTGATTACTTCTCTATCCTCCCTTTCCAACTTCTGCCTCCCATTTTTCCTTTCTAACCTTATGTAACCGTGAGTTTAATTTTCTTTTGTTACACCGTATTTTTAGTTATATTTACTCATTAACCTATAAGAGAGGTGACCAAGCTTACCCTCGGGCCCGCATACGATTATCTTCGAAAGTTCGAGAGCCGCACGACACGTATTCTGTGTTCATAAATTTACGAACAGTACATAACCTGTATCCAAAGCAATTAAGATGCATTGCATGCCCCTTAGGAAACCCCAAAACGTCTCAAGTCGCACTACGTCGCTATATTCTGCAGCGAACAACGTTGAATGGAAATTTACAAGAGTTGAAAACTAAGTTAAAAGAGTCGCATGTGGCTCGCGAGCCACAGTTTGGCTGCCCCCCTGACCTTACTTTCCTCATTCATATTCCTTTCCTATGTTCTCACATTTTGTTTTCCACCCCTTCATATTTGACTCTTCACCTCTTCTCCATCTTTTTACACTTTCTCTTCCACCCCCTCCATTTTCCGCCATTATCCCTCGCAGGTCATCCGATCTCATTCTATTTCTCTCTTTCTCTCTCTCTCTATTTACTCTCCATTTTTCTTCTCTCACAGCCAGTCTATTTATTTTATCAATTGCGCGCAGCTAATGAATGCTGTATTACACATGGTACATCTGTAGCGGCCTTTTTTTAATCTCCGCAATCCATATGCGTTATAATTCGCGCGTTGACGTGGGTGCTTTGGTATTAATTCACTTGTTTTTGAATTCGGTAATATAATAAATGCGGAAGGCTCCTCTCATCGCCTCTTTGTTGACACGAATATTTAAGTGAGATATGTATTTTTTCGGAATTAAAACAAACAAGCATGGAACAAAAATTATGAAGCCTTTTGACTTGCTGACAGCTATAATAACATTTAACTGAATAATAAATTAAATGAAACAATGAACTCGAGGGACTGGACTTCGATAACAATTTGGAATTTTCTGCTGTTCAAATATCATGCAAGTGAGATGACGCTCGTAAAAACTCCCTTTCAAACTCAATTTCATTTAGTTTTAAGCACGCCGAAGTCATAACTAATTCTTACGTTTTTTCATTTATATCTTGAGTATGTTTTCAATTATTCTCTTTTCGAGTTAAACTTTTAAAAAAATTAATTACAATTGCTTTACCAGGACACGTTAGTGACCCGTCATTTTGAGCCATTGCGTAAGAAGGAAAACTGATTAATCGATAAATACTCTGCTCGCGGAAACAAAGTTGTAATAGGGTTACATTTGGTAGGCCAAGATACAATTTATACTTCATTAATATTGCAAAAGAAAAATTTATGAGCTTTGTACATGCGATAATTTTTCCTCGCTCAAATGATTAGGTTGTTTGTGAACGTTTTCTCACAACAAACATAACAGAAGTTGGAAATTTAAAAGCTCGATTAAGTGGAGGTATTACTGATTTATAGCACTGTAATTAATTCCGACATATGCGTACGAAGTCGTTAACGGAAGAGTTGAAACTGATTCGTCCGACGATTGCAGCGCGTGCGCTCTTTGATGGATTGATGCACTCGGCATACATTCGTCCAATTTATGGCGGGAGAAAAACTGCGAGTTAATTATTATTCTAGATAATAAGTATCTGAAACTGACGGTTAGTATTATGATGTACACAACGCCGTGTTGTTGCGGTAAACTTCATGTATCGCGCTTTTATTATTCCGCTCGTTCGCTTCGCTACGCGGGACGCGTAGGCCGATAAATTTAATCTACGCCCACCACCTGCAGCGGGAAGAAATTACTATTCAAGCAGACGCATTTCCAGCGGACGATAGAGAATTAGGATTCCGGTAATAGCACGCGTGGAAATTTCCGCGATAGCCCATAACAATTCCTGCCGCACTTGTTCGCCCCTTTTAAAGACCGCCGAAATAACCCTCTCTCCGTGCCATAGAACTTAGGCAATCGAACTCCCTTTTAGCAACTCGACGGCATATTGAATGGGAGGGGGAGGGGAGAGGGAGCGTGTGGCAATGGAGGGGGGGGGGGAAGATACGGAGGAAAGGTGGAGGAGGAGAGGAGGAGGGAGTTAAGGGAGAGAACGATTCTCTCTCCATTTCTCCTTCGCTCGCCTCGCCCATTCTCCTCCTGGAACGGCATATAATCCGCGTCGATCCGATATGCGTGTTTAAGGCCTTTCACCGGCTTATCTCGCCTTTTCCCCTTTCTGTTCCGCAAATCCCCTTCTGAGAAGGGGAGGGGGGGGGGGGTCTCTATCCCATTCAGAGATCATGGATGAGGAGGAGGTGGCGTAGAAGAGGGGGAGGAGGGAAGGAGGGAGGAAGAGTCACATCGAAAGGGACTCTAGGGAGACAGAGAGAGAGCGGGAGAGAGAGAGAGAGAGAGAGAAAGATTGAGTCAGGGTTATAGTTGATAGAGAGTGTGGGGAGGAATAGAGAAAGAGTGGAGGGAGTGAGAAGGGAGAAAGAGTTTCTGATAGGGAGAATAAGAGAGGTATATGGAGTGGAATAGGGAAACGATGGAAGGGAGGGAAGGAGATGGAAGAAGGAACGATAAGGAAAGAGAATGAGAGAGGAGAGGAGAGAGAGACGGAGATAGACGACAAAATAAAAGGGAAATCGAAATGCGCGTGTGTGGTAGACGAAAGTAAGGGCGCGAAGAGTGAGTTAGGGTTCGAGTATTCATGCAGAATTCGTGCTGAGAATAATTCGAAAGGATGTCCACTCTCCTCTCTCACACTTTTCCTCACCCTCTTTTCCTCACCATCTTCCTCTCTCTCCCTCTCCCTAACACGCACACAAACTCACTGAGATACCCCTTCTCTATCCTTCAACCGATGGTCGCCTTCTTTTGCCCAAGGACACCGGGGTTATTCCGTCAAGCAGAAGGTAGGCACGAACCAGCTGAGTTTGTGTGTTTGGAGAAAGTGAGGGTGAGATTGAGAGAAAGGAAGAGTGAAAAGCGGAGAGGTAAATAATGAGGGGGATGGAGGAGGTACATAAGGAGTGGGAGGAGGGAGGTGAATGACGGGAAAGGACTCGGACAGGTGGGACGAAGGAAGGGGGAAGGAGAACTCTAATCGTCAACAGTGAAAGAGAGAGCGAGAGAAAAGTAGGTAAAGGAGAAAAGATAAGGAAGGAGAAAAGAAGAAAAGGTAAGAAGAGAGAGAGAGAAAGTAAGAGGAGAGAAAATTGAGTAAAAAAGGGGAGACATGCGGAGCAGTGAGGAGAAAGGTTTGACAGGAAAGGAACGGGCGGAGTGAGAGAGAGAGAAAGAGAAGAATTTTAATTGAAAGCCCAAAGATTAAACTAGATTATCAACTAAAGCATTAAACCCGGGAATTTATTTCGATGAAATATATCAACTCTCCTGAGTGTTTGTTTTTATGCTCCATATGTGCCACTGCTTTTGATTTCATATGGCTCGTGCAACTTCTTGCGAAAAGATGACAGATGATAAAAAAATGAAGAGCGAGGCATGAGAGCTGTATTACTCGCGCGTGTGTCAACTATTTCTCTTAACTGTAACACTGTCAAATTATTAAAACGAATTTTATATAATGCAGGGAAACATATAATCTACAACTACGCAATATTTCAAGCAATTTAAAATCCAGAGATTTCTAGGGAAAATAGTAGACAAATAAAGATGACATTAATTCATCATAATTTGTAATTGACTGCCATCAACTTTAATAGTCCAACAAAATGCTGCTTAAACTTCGCATTTGAATTCAAAGGTTATGTTTTATTTAAGGATTAAATCGTGAATTCATTCTAGTGCATGAATGTTTAGTTTATGCGAGGCTTCTCGCATGCCCAATCGTTTATTTGAGTAATTCAGAAACGAATTAGAGATTAAAGACAAACGTGTGAAAGGCACACGTCAAATCGTATCTAATATTCATTTTTATTTTTAAGGTGATCAGTAAAACATTTTGCCATAATCATCTCTGATGGAGGATAAGTCTTAAGTCAAAAAATATTCTTGTGTTTTTGTTTTTAGTTGCGTCATTTTCTATATTTCGTCAAAACTATCTATTTAGTCTCGATTAATTGTTTTTAAAAACATTTGCACATATTGATACGCTGAAGTACAAGTACTTTCATTTAAGAATTTTGATGTTTCCTCTTTAAAACTCGTTTCGTCGATCAGTCCCTTTTGGTGTCTTCCGACAATTCCAACTTCCCCGCTCGTCCAATTATTCCATAAAGAGTTTTATTGGCTCTGTTGCATTATTACGATTACCACAGTGCATTCGCATATTCTCATTTGAGTAATTTTACGTATGGAGACGATCGCAGCATCTTGTCTTGTTCTCCTTGGGAAATGTGGAATATTCTGGAGACAAAGTGAAACTTCGATTCGTTGTGGTTTTAGATATTTTATGAATAATATTCATAAAATTATCTAACTAAAGAGCCATCTCAACTGTTTTTAATTAATCGATCATTTTTATTATTAGAGATTATCCCATAAGAGAATCTTATTTCGGAGAATTTGCTAGAAATAACTTTAGCCGAATTACGACTGTGGGAGACTACATCGCCGTTGAAATTCGATTAGATGGGTTGATTAATAATAATAATAATAATAATACAATTTATTTCACCGTTGGCAAATACATTTGCATGGTTAACCGCCTTATCCTTATTCTAGTGTTGCTTAAATAAAAAAATCCAGAAAAACCATAAGCTGAACTTCCAAAATCGACGCCGATGGTGTGTTTTTTCGCGTTATTTTATGGTGTCAGATCTAAACAAAAAAACTGATTCATAAACATTTTATTAGAAGTGCCTACCTTTGTGGATGGCGAAATTTCGTATGTTATAGTATTTTCGACTATTAAACTCCTATTTTGCTGAAAACATGCATTACACGTTTATTATTTTGTCGAGAAATTGAACAGCTCAAGGTAATATTGGTTAAGCCGAAAAATTTTGTTGACTTTTAATACAATAAGTTCATCGAAACGGACCGAACTCCTTTTTACAGGAGTAAATATTTTACGTTAACTGAAAGCGACTAACATGTGGGTTGTGTTTATGCCGAGTCAATTCTTAGTCGTCGAATGTGGGCCGATTATTCGAATGTAAACCTCCTATTAGCTTAACGATGTGCCGGAACTCTCCAAAACTAATTTGAAGGCTCGATGAGAACATGTATCCTCTCTGAATAACATCGTTATCGGCTGCGACATACTATTCATGTCCTCTTCCATTTTATTAGCATTTAAGTCCGAACCAATAAATGTCTGCTATTGACATGCGCCATAATTACTGCGCTCAGATATCAATAGATTAGTAATATATCATTCCAATTAGAGGGGGTTTCGTTCGTACGCCTCTTTTGTGCAACAACGTCTTTATCCCCCTTGTGACTCTTTTTTGAAAGTCCCTAGCAACGCAGATGGGGACATTTTTCCGATGGCAATAAAGAGCGAGAGGAAACATTTTCTCTTGATTGCAAGGACAAGGGAATCGATACAATAAACGGAGAAAGATGACGAGAGAGGGGGAGAGAGAGAGGAAAAAGTTGGGCGAGAGAGAGAGAGAGAGAGATGCAGAGAAACAGGGAGAATACAAGAGATAATATGACAGAAAGGTCTTTAATGACTGAGTGAGAGGAAAAATAGGAAAATAGAGTAAGTTAGTACAGAAAGCATGAGAGAAATGTAACAAAAATTGGGAGTTGCAAAGGAATAGGGTAGAAAAGAAGGATAAAATCGTAGAGGAAAAATATGGGGAAAAGAATTGCGATAGAAATCTAAGGAACGAAAGAGGTGGAGAGAAATGTGGACGAAATGGAGAGGAGACAAGAGGAGGAATTTTTATGAATGGGGAAGAATAACGACGAAAGGAAGAAAATCGAGAAATTTCCCCTTCGCTCGTTGATTAGCGGCCTCGGATCTCGGGCCGTCTCCAAAACCTATAATTACTTTCATGATTTTTTTCCCGATTCGCCGCACACACACCCGACATGCGGTTTTGTCGCCATAGAAATTGATACTCTTCTGTTCTGGAATCCAGAGCACGAGCCTTCTCTTTCTCCCCCCCCTCTCCTGGAGTCCAACCCACCTCACCCTCACCCCCCTTTCATCCCGTCAGCCGTTGATTGATGGAGTCGGGGTGACGCCTAGCATACGCCTCTTGGTTCCTCCCTCCCCCCCCCACCCTTTCCCCCTTCTCGTAGCTCATCTCCCTCTCTCTCTCCCGTCCGCCTTCCCCTTTCCTATTTCGCATCCTAGTTTCTTTCTTTCTCCCGGTTCATTCCAGTCGCGCACAGTCAGAATCTTCTCCAATCGAATGGTGGTTAAGTCATCGAGAAATAATGTAAATTGATGAACCAAAAAAAAATTCTCTTCCATTCGAGTCGCATCTAATTTAACTTTTTGGACTCGGGCTCGTTTTTTTAAGCCTCGCGGAAATTGGGTTTTCCGAAAAATTCGAATTCTTTTTGAACGAAGAGAATGGGTACACTTTCCATTGCGCTATATCATTGAGTTTTATGTGGCATTTCGTTAAAAAAAAAGTCGATTATTATGCAGTCGAATAAATCTACGATCCACAGTTTGGTGTTCTGTGAGTCGGAAACCTTAAAGACTCCAATTAACGCAATGGAAATATCTTCCGTTACAGATAACAAATTCTTCCGTAATTTATATGGTGGAACTTAATACAAACTCGCATAAAAATGTCAGAATAGTAATCGAATTGTGTATCTTATATGACGTAGAACGGTAATGGAAATTTAAACTGCACTATCTGTACATGTTATGTAGTAAGTAAGTAGATACAGGAATCAGATAATTAAAATTCATGATACACGCGCATGGACAAGGGAACAAAAAAATGCGTCCTCCGGACGAGATCGCAAAAGGTCGGTTCCGCAAACTCTCTTCGCGAATCTTTATTGCGATCTCCCTCCTATGATGGATATTCTCTTACGAATTCCAGAAGCGCTGGGGTGGCCTCCTCTCTGAACAAATGCCCTCGTGTTTTTATCTCCCTAAGAATCCGCCACAAAAAAAAGTTTAATAAAAGTCTTGAGTTAATGACGGTGTGTGAGAATCCTTGGGCGGCGAAAAAGTTCTGAGTAACACATGGGCGCGATACTTTCGCCTCTCTTCTTCCAAAGAGGGAGAAGTTTGTCCCGAGTTGGACTCCCAATCGTTTTTCGATAATCCGGACCGGAGTCTGCCGCGCGCGCGTTTTCGATCCTATCTAAGGGAACATGTTTTCTGCATTGTCCTCGGGTGACATTCGCCGCACCCTGGCATTTTCGGCATTTCTCCGGCGCGATTGAAAAGTAATGTTCTCCTGAGCGGTTATTGACTTTTGAAGTGTTTTCGTCATATTTTTCTCCTCTCGATTCATAGATTTCATATTGGGTCGAAGGTGACAGCAGTGACGGGTTTGCGAACGGTTTTCCCCGAGAAGAAGAATCTACTTCTGTGCACATTTCCCTCGTTAATTTACAAAGTAGTTAATGCCCATTGTATTGGTGCCTAGCAGGACAGAAAAACGTCCAAGTAGCGATTTCAAAGTGATATTTCTCTTAATAAGTAACAACCTCTTAACGACTTTTGGATCGCACGAATGAATGCAGTTGTTTCACAGCTATGATTTTTATAGCTCGAGAGTGAAATGAAGATTTCGGTGTTCTCTCATCCTCGTATTACAAACAGTTTTAACAAATTAAATCCTCGTTTATTTTCATCTGGAGAAAAGGGACGCTTAACCATCAGGATGTTTTAGGACGCCGAGTTGTGGCAGCTTAGAACAGACTACAGAAGGAAAACCGAAACTCTTATCGAGAGAAGGATTTCCGTTGTTACATTGCTTAAATCGTCGTCGTGTATATCAAATTGTTTTGTACTGCGACCGGTTGAATCTCCATCGCCGTCCGTTTCTCTTAAGGACCTTAAAAATATCGCAAAAAGGGGGCGTCGAGGTCAGCGGGAGCAGTCTGGCTGCAGACCATCTGCTCCCCTAATTGAGCAGTCAACCTGCCCTAACCCTCTTCCTCCTCATCGCCCTCTTCTCCTTCCCCTCTTTGCCTTGTACTTCTCCTCCTCCGCCCCCACATCCAGTACGCCATCTCACTTCTTTACGGCGGCGAACGTTTGAAGTTAAGGATACCGTCGGGTTTTTGTTCATCCTGATCCTTGGCGACAGCTTCCGTTGCCGAGAAACGGTGTGTTAGCTACTTCTTTATTTTTAAAAAGAATCCGATTCATTGTCTGGAGTAATAAAAACAAATGAATTAGGAGCAATTTTGAAGAATTATTTGTGAAAATAAGGCTAAGTAGATAAATAGTAATACTGAAATTAGTTATTATAGCCAAAAATTGTGCCTAAAATTTTATTAGTGTACTTTAATATCACCTATACTATAGTCAATTTAAAAAAAGTTCCGTGTAATAATATTATGTTCCAAGAATTCATAAGAATAGCCTTACTTAGCCGTAATAGCTCTAAGATGGTTTTGGTTTTCAATGTAAATATAAAAATATTTAGTGAGTTTAAAAAATGCTTATAGTTACTCTTTGGTGTCTCTCTGTGCACTTGCTTAAACTGAAATTGTGACGAAAACGTTGATGATAGAGAGCCGAGTAGATTTCTGTGCTGCTGCCATTTATTTTTCTTTAGATTGAGTTTTGAAAAATATATAATTTCAGATAAAGGTCCATTGAAAAATTTTTATTTTTATTATTTCGAAAGGTATAAAAGATGGAAAGCTAAAATTTTGGGCGCACGTTTTCACACTGATGTCACTTACAAATAAAGTTCTAGTGACCGAATATGTTTTGGAATAACTACATAAAAATACATTTAAACAAACAAATAAAACAAGAATAATAATACAAAATTGTAAACAATTTGAGAAATCTTCATAGCGAAATGAGAGAAAATATTAGCTAATCTAATAATATAAAAAAACGTGTTAATTTTATCCGTGTTCTACTTGTTTCTGATTAAGGTAAAAACATTTTATAGTGGTTTTACATAAACAAAGAGCTTTAACAACTAAATCAATTCTCCTTCAAAATGTTTACGTTCATTTCAAACTCAGTCTTCATAAAATCTATTCTTTGTGAATTTTCCTAAACGTCTGATCCCAAATATGGCCTTAATTATAACCAACAGGTCGAATATTTATTGTCTCTTGTAAACACTTTCCCTAATCGCTAATTTATCGCGACAGGAAAAATTGAAATTATTCTGAGAAAAGCGGAGGCAGTTTTAAAAGTCTCTATTATGTATACCTCGGAAAATAATCGACATTTCTTTTTTTTATGAATCCGAGGAATAATTTAAGTAGCTTTGGCGTCTAAGCGTAAGTTTCACTTCTCAAATTTCACTTTAGCGGAATGGGATTTTTTGATGGAACAATGCATAGGGTATGGGCGAGGATTTTCAATGAGTTTTTTTGGGAAAAGCGCCTTTTTATGGACGAACTTATGTTAAACTTAAAACGTGACTTGGTTAAAAATGTGATCGTAATGGGAGTTTCGGAACATTTTTTTGAAAGTTTTGCTGAAAATGAAATTTTTTGTTACATTCTCTTGATGGGATCGGCAAACTTCAATCTTTACGACATCGATAACAATATGAAGTTTCGGAGGCAAGAAAAGAAGTTTCTTTTTGGACAGACTGATGAAAATACTGACGCGGCGTTATTTTCGGAACATAAATTTAGGAAAAATAATAGTTAAAAGAATAAAATTCACTCTGCGTTCGAGTAGAGGTAGAGAGGCACTTGAAATTTGCTCCTCGTGACTTTTTATCGACCTATCGAAACAGAGACCATGCAGGTAATTTAGGTGGTACAAAATAAGAATAAAAAATAATCAGTTGTCTGTTCATTCTCACGGCAGTCTTAAAGAGCATATTGATTTTCTCTCTCTTAGCAAGCTTCAGTGATTTTAGCCTGAGGAAGATATTTAAGAATTCAGTTCGTTACAAGGTCGAGTGATGATTCATCCCAAATCGCGTAATCTGTGTGTTAGATTCGAGCAGAAATCTTAATAAACTACCTTGCAGTATGAGAATTCTTCTCCAAGATGGATCTCCCCTTTTCTTCTTATTTGTTTTCATTCCCTCGTCAACCTAGCCGCGAGGAACTCCATCCGCACTGCAGTTCCCACGATTGTCTCCGAAATGTGTCTCTCTCTCTCTTGCCGTTGTTCCCGCACATTGATATCGGCAATAATTCCAACCAACTCGGTTGCCTCGCAACACACACACACACAATCTCCCTCGCTCTCATTCGAGGGCGAAGTTTGTGATCGAAAAAGTTTTCTGCGCTCCGATAGTTTTGTTTCTACAACTGTCCTCATCCACTTCGGAAAATAGATGCAGGTCGAGTTGGAACCATAATAAAGTTTTTCCCCTTTTGTTCTATCTCTTCCTTCGCCCAACTTCCGGCTCCTCAAAAATGCGATTCTTAAAAAAAATAGTCGAAACGTTCTTGAGTATTTTATCGAGAAACTCGTCCGGCATCCATTCATCCTTCTTTAAAAGCATGAACAACAGAGCGTATTTTTATTTATTCCATAAAAGGCGTATGCTGTAGACGTGTAGACGGTCGTATGTTTAACCTTAAGTAATAAGTAAATTGCTAACCATGTTCCGTCATTTTTCGCAGCAGTCGAGTAAACATCTCCATTTTAATTTAGTCTGATTTTCATTCTAAGCCAACAAACTATTGCCATAACAATTATTTGTTGATCTGAATTTTATAAAGTGTATGGAGTGCCATAATTCCCGCAAGCTGCATGCGTACGCTAGTTATTAATACATTATAAGAGCTTTTCAGCTGCGAATTTAATTAAATCCTTTGAAGCAAAGGTTAAAATTATTTTTTTACGTATCGCTAGTTCTTCCTGAAGTAGGTCACATAAATTCCCATTTTATCACGTGCTTCTAGTTCGTGGACTACTGTTCTTCTCCAAACCGAATGACACGTTATAACCACCAAACCCAATTTTCTTCGGGATCGCCCGTATTTCCTCTTCTCGTATTTCAGAATAGGACTGTGGTATAAAGCCATTGAGAAGAAAATATCTTTCGGTGAGGGAATTCCGAAGCTCGAATTAACTCTTGGTGGTACATTTAAAATTAACGGAGAAAACTGCGCTTCCTTCTCGCTCCGCGAAAGTACGTTTCTCATTTTTCGGGGAAAACGAAGATGGATTGCATGCACGCGCTCTTCTCGCGTTCTAAGGGAAAAAGGAAAAAAAACATTGCGGGAGAATATATAAATGACACCCGTCCTCTAAAAAAAAAATGTATTTATTTTTCTCTCTTTCACGCACCATCGATACGAGCGATGATTGATGACTTATCACGTGTCACCCGTGTCATTGGACCTAATTCGCCGTAAGCAATTAGGAGAGATTGGATCGAGTGCATAGGCTGCATCGGATGATCCTTTTCCCACCCTTCCCTTCCCTTCCTTCCTTATTCCGCCTCCCCATCCCAACTCCTCTCCCGCACCCCTGTTCCAGTTCCCGAGGGAGGCTGTAAGGAGAGGGGGAAGAAGGAATGGAAAGAACGTAAGGGATCGCAGCCAAGCAGACATCCCAGAGAGCGAAGCGAGTGAGTGAGAAGTAGCGGGGGAAAGAGAGAGAGCTACAGAGCTACGCTGATGCGGAAAATGAATTAGGCAGCAGAGACTAGTTTAGGGAGAGAGGGAGAGAGTAAGGAGGGAGAGAGGGATAGGAGATGGGAGATATAGAGGATGAGGTCGGCGCAGGGGAGCCTCGGAATAAGGGTCACGCCCTCAACTAAGAGTGGTAGCGTATGGTGCCGCATCTAAGCCGGAGGGTGGGGGAGGGGGGGGGAGGGAATCGGAGGGAGTAGACGGGACTGAGCGAGTGGGGGCGGACCCTTAATTTCGGAGGAAGGAAGGAAGATCCAGATCGGGGAGAGTACCCTTCAGAGCGGGACACATAGCCATCTCCCCTTCCCGACTCCATTTCTTATCTATTCTTTCCCGCCCGTCCTCTTGGGGACCTCCTCCGCCCTCTTTCCATCCCATCACGCCCTCACTATCGTACATAGGACTCCCCACGCACCAATTTACCATTTGTCTATTCCGACTGTCTCTCAGGGATCCATCGCCCCCTTCCACCCCCACCCCCCCTCCCTCTACACTCTTTCCCCGTCTTCTCTCGCATGCATCTTTTCTTTCCATCTCCTCTCCCACTTCTCTCCCTCCCTCTTCCCTTACAACACTCAATTCTCCATCCTGTTTTAAACCAGCCACGGCCCTCCCTCTCTCCCTCTCCCTTCCCCCTATCTTTCCGCTCTTTCTTTAACCTTCCCTTCTTACTCGCCTCTTATTTAACAGACCATTGTTGGGTCATTGAGCCCCTCCCGCCCCTCCTCCCCCTCTTTCTACTCGCTCCCCCCACCCCCTTGCCCTTGGTACCGTGTCAAGACGGATTCCTCCCACCTTCTTGACTCTGCCAGCTTCTCTTTCCTCCCCACTCGTTCGTCTCCCCCTCCTTTCGTTCCACGCATCCTTTTCTCCCCTCCATATAAACTTCTCTTATCCTCGACCGTTATCACCCCCTTCGCTGTCTCCCTTAAGACATCGCCTATCTTTTTTTATTTGCGATTCGTAATGCATTTTTCCCGTCGCACTTTCCCACGCATCGCCGTTCCACGCATTCCATTCCCTTTGCTTCGGGGGCCAAAAAGCACCGTTCCCAAGGCAATCACTCCGGCAATTCTGATACCGGCAATTCTGATACCGGCGATTTTTTCGCCCGTGTTTTGTTCTCCGCGCGTTTTATGCGAGGATGATGGGCGGTGCAGAGAGAGCTGTATTTTTAGTTCGTCGTAAAAATGCTCTCTAGTCAGCCGTTCGCATGTTTGAGGATAGTTTAGCTGGATGCAGCCGGGGTGTGTGTGGGAAGTGCTTGCGCTTTGGGACGGTGGGTGTTGCATGGCGGATGTTTTTCAGCACGAAATTTCCTTCGCTCTTTTCTTAATGCATTTTTACTGCAGCAGGATAACGGTAAAATAGTTTTTGATTTTCTTGCTTTTAGAAGGAACAGAGTTGACCGCTATGTGCTGTGATTTTTATGCTGGTGGAGCCTGTTTTCAGTCCACTTTAATTTCCTAATGTATCGTGGGTGCTTCTAGTATGATCAACTGTCAGCCGTTAGCTAACGTAGTGAGTTCATATAAAATCGGTTTCCGTGAAAGACGAATAAAAAACATGCCGAAAGAGAATAAAAAAATAAGACATTAAAGTTTACGGCGTAATCCTCATCATGCTTGTAGCGTAATGATCTATTGGAGAAAACCTCACGAACAATGGAGAAAATTACATTGACAATACAAATTTACATTGAGTATGACCATGTGAATATGGTAGCAAATGTAAAAAAAAATAAAATATTCTCCTCTACAAATAAGGAAAGGGCTTTCCGAGGAATTTGAGTATATGATGTTTCTTAGTGTTTGGCAGGTATACGAAACGTTTAAAGATTTATGAAGATGACATAAAATATAAACAAATGGAAAGGTATGCTTCCAGACGCGTGGGTCGAAAGTTGACCTTCGAGCGCTTTTATTGTCTTTTTTTCGTTTAATTTAATCGATTTCACGTCATATCCCGTTATTAAAAATGCCACTGACCTGAAAATTATCCCTCTAAAATGACCGAGTTTTGCCTCGCTGAAATGGAGCTGTGAGGAAGTCACCTCCTGGTGAAGATAACTTTCGTACATACCTCAGTCACCGGTTGTTATATAACTTCCTTAATAGTAGAGACAGGCACACTGGACGCCTAACCCCTTATCTCTCTCTCTGTCTGTCTGTATGGTGGCCGCTGTAATTTGGTAAATTAGCGGGAGTGAATAATGACCGGTTTTAGGTTCGGTCAAGTCTCCCTTTCACCTTTTATCCCCTTCCCTCTTTCCCTCCCTCTTCACACCCTCCCCTCTCCCACCCTCTTCACCCGTAGCACTCGCCACTCTCTCTCCCGTTAAAATGTCCTCACACACAAAGTCGCACACAGCAGCACGAAACGCCGCCCTACGGCTTATGGTAATCAAAAGCATTCTGACGTGGATCCTCAAACACCCGAATTACCAAATGCAAACATGGAAGCGTGATTGATGCTTACGGGATAAATGACTTGGTGACGAAGGGAGGAAGGATTTACAATTTGTGGATGAAGCATGCGATTGGTTGTCCCTCCTCTCTCTCTCTCTCTCTCTCTCTCTCTCTCTCTCTCTCCTACTGGTCTGTTTCCTCTCCAAACTAAGATTTTCCATTAATATTCATACTTCTCCGTAAGAAAAAATGTAAATCAAAGGTTGTGACTCCTTCTTCTTCCGAGGCAAATTTATATTACTTAATTTCAATTCTGGACGCGTTTTGGCGACAAATTAAGAGCGGATAATTGAGTTAAAAAAATCGCTTTTACGTGCCGAACTGGAATAAATTTTTTCGTGCCCATTTCAAGTTTCATTAGCGGACGATTTTTTTTACGGTAGGTCGTGCGAAGCAGCCTCACGCGCACGCATTGGAAATTCAAGATTATCTTTGTTCGGAGAAAAAAAGAGATTTCCCCCCCCCTCTTAGATGCGGCGTTTCGGAGTTTCCTAAGGGCAGAATCGTGTTAAAAACTCGTCGGATTAGCCGTCAGTTTGTGGGAATTGTCCACGGCAGTATGATGAGAATAAAAGTGTTTCGCTTAGTATTCCTTGCTTTTTTTAATGGGAATAATTACAGGGTTCTGTTTTTAGTCGATAGAGTCAGCCCAAAGCTAAACGATTTCATTGTTATTCTCTTGTATATATCTTTTTGTTGCTGACATCATTGATTAGATTAAGACCGTTTCCAGCAAAGGCAGTCCCACACGAGATTATGTCTCCCAAACGTAATTTTATCCCGAAGGCAAGGTTTTTTTTGCTTCGGCTACTGCGTCTCATTCCTCCCTCTCACTCTTCCCTCCATCCCTCTCACTCTTACTTCCCTCTTTCCTCCCTATTTCCCCTCTCTCCCTCTCACCTTCCTCTCTCCTTCTTCCCTCCCTCCCTCTCACTGTATAACCCAGGATCATCTTTCTCCTCTTTGTCTTTTGCTCTTCCTCAATCCAAACTTGTCTCCGCAGTATCTTTTTCATTTCATCTATTCCGCGACTTCTTGTCAGGCGAAGAAGTATTGCCTTTTCAATTAAAATCTATCGATTGTTCTCGACTTACCTTTTTTGCCATTTTGAAATATTCGCAAATAATATCTTAAAATCAAAGTACCGAAAAGTTGTGTTTTGTGATTCTGACGTAAAGATCGAATTTAGGTCAAGAACAGCATATAATTTTGAAATTATCTCCGATTAAGCTATTTGATATCATTGTTTCTCATCAATCATAATATGTGATTAGACATTAAGGAACGAGCCGAAACGATATTCAGCCTCCGGTATACCTCGTTTTATTTTACACAAAAGACTGAAGGGAATGAGGGCAGGCTGGGGTTGATGAATGAAAAGTTGAGGAGGAATTTTGCAGCGAGGAAGGTATTTCCCATTGGCGCCGTCTTGTAACCGTATTATAGTGCATGAAATGAAAAGGATAAGGATCTTATACGAAACTTTTCAGTTATTCATTTCTGAAAATGAAAGACTCCATTTCCATTGCCTTTTCGCGAAAAAAATAACTTTATAAGGAACGTGTTAAGTAGCGTTTTTTTTTCATAATGTATGGCCGCGTTAGGAAAATAAACTGGATAAGCGAGTTGCCGTTCAGTGTTGTGACAGTTCGCGTGAGGTCTTTTAAAAGGACTCAAAAGCTCCTTTTACGCATTCATTCAACGCGAAAAAAAGGCATTAGTCATACGCGAGACGGCGAGGGAGAGAGAGAAAGAGGGTGTACGCTACAGACTGTCGCTCTCCTTGTCGCAGTCACGCGTTGCAGTCAAAGCGACTGCGCGCCCTGCTGAGGCAACAGATGTGCGCATTGAATACTGGGACGCCCATTTTTTTCCCACTCGCTCAGTCTGCGATTCTTCAAGCATTAAAAAGATATCCGTCTCTTGTTTTTGGGAGAACATATCTGTAAAATATTGTTCCAGCCGTGTTTACCTCTGTACCATCGAAAATCGGCTTTAAGTCGAATTTTTTTCGCCAGTCTCGAATCGTTTGAATAGATATTTTCGGATGCGGTTTGCTGCGTTTAAACTTATTTGCTATTTTAAAGTGTTTGCAACGTGAAAATTCGAAGATAATGAAGCATGTTTTTTTCCTATTATTCTACGCCTCGGAACGTAAAATATTTTTAATTTTTATGAATTTTCCGCGGCGGTCTCGCATAATACGAAACATTCACCTGGTTTTCTGCTTATATAAAATTGATTTATTTACGGGAACATTTTTTCTTCCGTCATAAATCATATTTTCTGACATTTTAATCCGTTTTAAGATTTATTTGTCACTATTGTGTACCGAGTTAAGTACGTCCAATTGAAAAAATATTCATCAGAGGGAATTAATTAAACGTTTATTTATATAATAAAATAATAACGTCACGCACCATTATAAGTTTTTATTGTTTGGTCTATCAATCTTAACTGTTTTCGAAATTTTTGAAGTTCGGCGATCGCCAAATTTTTGATGGATGGTATCAGTTCTTTCAGACCTGGCGATCGGGATACATTATACGTTCATTACCTTCGACCTATTTTTTATTGTTTGAACTCTCAACTTCCAGATTGCCACGGAAGCCGATCGGTATAGTGGTAAGGAGGTCAGGACTTTTTTTTATGAAAGATAAAGTGATTTACGTTTACGTGAAACCTATCAATTTTCCAGTGTAATTTATTATAACTGAGATAGAAATTTATTTCCTTTGCCTTGTTATGGATGTGAGAGACGTCTTAATTATCAGTTTTATTAAAGCTATAGATGAGCAATTAGATTAAATGTTTGGAAGTTACCTCCTGGCAGTCTATCTAATATATGTAATTATTCCACACAGTCACATGAGATTTAAATACAGAAATTTATGCGACACCTTCCGAATCAGTTTTTCTGCTGCTTATTATTACGGTAATCTTATCTGTTACCAAACAGCATATAGCACTGTCTGTTTTAACTGCTAAAATAAATGAAAGTGAGTGCTGCTGATGCATGAAATTTACGAAGAGTGATTGATATGCACGCTCAATATTTCGCAGCTGTGGAGAAAAGTGACCTCTACAAATTAATAATCTTATTTTGTTAATCGAACGCGCGTCTCTTGTTTGATCGGAAGCGATCCATCTCCTCGTCCTCACGTCGCGATGAATCCGGAAAAATACACATTCGCCTCATTCACGTGATGTTATGACGCGATGAATATTTCTGGAGCAGTACGAGCGACGGGCAGATTCAAAACGAGCAAGCTCATTGCTGGCATTCGCGTCGACAGTCGACGATCGGACAAACGAATTTATTGCGGCGAACCACTTAACGAAATTGCGGAGCCGCCGGCCACACCTCTCTTTTCGTCCCTCTCCCGCACCTCCTCTGACCTGACCTCCCCTCCCCTCCTCCCCCCACCTCCACTCCTCCTCCCTCCCCCTTCCTTCCCTCCTTCCCACCCTCTCTCCACACTTTCCCGTTAAGAGAATAATCGTAATAAGTGTACGAGCGTTTATCCACGCACGTGAATCGTACATCATCCTCCATTATCACCAACCCTTATCGAACCGATAAGAGTGGGGCGGATGGTGGTGGAGGCGGGAGGCGTTTCACGTAGCGGGGGCGGAGGGAGTGGAGGTACGGTATAGGTCTGGAGTATGGGAGATGGGGCGGAAAACAAACGACCCGGGTCCCACACGACCGCAGCAGCGACCAAAAATCCCTCCGCCGCCTCTCATCCATAACGTTCCTCCATCCCTCCGTCTAAACTCCTCTCTTTCTCTCTACCCTTGTCTGTCCATCCCTCCATCTTCCTCACTCTCTCCCTCCCCCCCCCCTCTCTCTCTCTCCTCCTGATTGCCAGTGTAAAATCCCTCTCCCGCCATTCGGTTCAACACTCGTGACTTTGCAACATACACACGCTCTGCTCGCACACACTCACCCCCTCCTCCCTCTCACTCTCAGGCTCAGATTTGCGGGTTAAACCCTGTTCGCAGATTCCAAAACCTTCCCCAACCCACTACACGAACACACACACACGGCCACGGACACAGCCAGACCACTCGTCCTTCCATTTCCTACGCTTTACTCTGAGAGACTCATCTCTCTCCCATTCTGCTCTCCCTCTCTCTCCCCCTCACTCCAACCATACCAACTCCCTTTCGCTCTTTCTCTCTCTCTCTCTTTCCTTCCCCCTTCCAGAGCATCCTGTTCCTTTTATCCCGACCCGCCTCTTCTCTTTCCCGGTTTATTAAGAGAGGCCCACCCGTGGTTGCCGGGAAATTGCCGCTTCGTGAAATTAGTGAGGCGTACTGGGAGTAGATACCGTCAGCCCATTATTCTCCCACCCTCCTCTCTCTCTCTCTCTCTCTCTCTCTCTCTCTCTCTCTCTCTCTCTCTCTCTCTCTCTCTCTCTCTCTCTCTCTCTCTCTCTCTCTCTCTCTCTCCCTCTCCCTCCTCCTCTCCTAACCCATCCCCTTTCCCCTATTCCCTCCTGTGCCTCAAGCACTCCCTCCTCCATCTCCCTCTCTTCATTTGACGCGCCTCTTCATCGTTAATTCTTTCTTTCTCTTTTGCCACCTATAGTGACCTCCAGTGTCTTCTGTACCAATTTCTCTATCCTTTTATTGCCTCCATAAATCTCTTTTATTCTCCCTCTTGCTTCTTTTATCTTCTCTCTCTTTCTTTAGTCACGGAGTTCGATTTCCTCGCATATCTTTTTTTTCATTTTCTGACGCTCTCATTAGTCCCAAACCCTCTCATTTTCCTTCTTCCTTGCCTCTTTTGAGCTCTCTCTCTCTCTCTCACTAAGCTTCCTTTTAAGTCTCTTTCTTTTACCTTTGTTTCGCATCCTTTCTTTTCTCATCGCTCCGCAACGTTGCCTCCTTTCTTCTTCTGCGATTTTTCTAGGTCTTCTTGTGCCACTTTAATTGCTTCAATGTCACTCTTTCTAACATTTCCTCTCTTAATCCCTGAGCTATCCTTTTCCCTCCCTTTTTTCATTCCTTTCCCCCCCCCCCCTCTCTCTCTATCTTTATTCTTTCCTTCCTCTTTCACCTTCTCTCTCTCTCTCTTTATTCTCTCCTTCCCTCTCTTCCATCTGCCTATCTTCCCTCTTTCTATCTCCCTTCTCTTTACTCATCTCTACTCTAACTCTCTTATCTCTCCCATTCCTCCCTTCTATGTTCCTCTTCCTTCTCCCTCCTTCTTCCTACTACATCTCCTCCTCTCTTCCACTTTCTCTCTCTCTCTCTAATCGGAGCGGTTTTCTCGTTCTTTCTTCGGGCATTCCTCCCCCTCATCCCTTCTCTCAGCTCCACCCTTCCTTCTTCCCCCTTCTCCACAGTTCGTTTATGCATTTTCCGTCTCTTTTCCACTCGCCTCACGTCCTCCTTCATATCTCATCTTTATTGTTTCATCCCGCTCATCTTTCGGTTCGCCTTTTCTCCCTTTCTAGATTCCTTCAACCTGGCTCCTCTTTTACACTTTCCATTCTTCTAAAGCCGTATCCAGGACACTCACTCATCTCTCTGTCCTACTTGAAGCGTTCCTTCCATTGAGAGGAAAAGAGTGCAGTTAATTACATGCGAGTCTGAACGTTCTTTTTCTTTCTTTCTTTTTCTTTCTTTTTTCCTTCTCTAATGCATCTATCTCTCCTTCCCTATCTCCTCCAACTTTTTTCATCTTCATTTGTTACAATTCCGTTTCCCTCGGCTCCGCTGTCTTTCCGCTCCTCCTCCTCGGTGGACCTTCTCGGAGTTTTATTAGTGAGAGATAAGGAGAAAAACGGTTGTTAGATGTTTGTTCCAGAGATGTGAACTTAACTCTCCCTTTCTTTTCTTGCACTCTTCAAATTCCTCTATCTTTCCGTTCTCCAAACCTAATGTTTCCGCTTATAGCTCTTAGTAATGTCTCTCTGCTTCGCTTGCTTTTTACGATTGTGCGAAATATCTTCGTTTGACCATCAAAAGCAAATTTAAGATTATGTTTTATTGCTTGCAGGAATGTTTTTGCTTTCATCGCCAGCGAAATTTATAAAATGTAAAAATCGACTGTTTTGGAAGTGCAGAAGTCATCAACTTGATTCGTTTTTTGCATTTTCCGTCTCTTTTCCACTCGCCTCACGTCCTCCTTCATATCTCATCTTTATTGTTTCATCCCGCTCATCTTTCGGTTTCGGTGTACATCGCAAATTATGAAAATGATTTTGTTTTACGAAATTTAGTAGCCCATCGGAAGACATTTGACACTTGGATGAATAAGTAATAGCATTATTATATATTTACATGTTATAACTGTATAAAAACATGATATAGATACATAATATAAACAATTTAACATAAAAAATTATTGTTTTTATAGGATAATGATTATTTCTGCGAATTAAAACTATATAAAACGTTTTAATCGCGCATAATGCATAATAAATGAAATGTGTTTATAAATAATTTCGCTATAATTATTATTCTAAATCAAATTTCAAACATAACACCATGATTTACATTATTAATTTAATTGAGCGATCGGTATTTTTCATTGGTGCGAATGCCTGTTTTCAATTTTCAATTCTGAATTCGAAATAAATTATTCGCCGCAATTAAGTTGGAATGGGGTCGCAATCAACATAACAACGTAGACTATTCAATTTTTATTAGATCCCGTATGTGCAAATGAATTTAATTTTTCCGTGGGAATTTATTTATGCTGCAATATTAGGTTTTCAAGCATTCGTGTAGTAATTCACGATTAAAATTCCAAAACAATGCATTCGATTTTTACGCTACCGACAATTGAAATGCAATTTTCAATTTGTTGAGTCTCCAAATTTGCCCCATGGAATAACTTTTATTGCGCATTTATTGTGTAATCATATTAACATTCCATCGCTTTCCTTAACACATCAAAACATATAGAGATAATTGCGTTATTATAAACCTTTCCTGAAAGGGTTATTTTTTGTTGGGCCCCACCGACTAACTTTCTATCAAATTCTACGGCTATAAATCAAGTCTAGGATATTCTACCGTAGCATCGCCGGCGTGGAAAATATAATTACCGGTCAACCGAACGCGCTATTAAAATGGAACTGGAAAAATGTGTTTTTTTAAGGCCCTTAAATTAATGAGGAGGAACACGAAATGGTCGGATTTTTATCTCGTTGGTTTTATATTTTTTTAAAGCAACTGTCTTATTTTTCCCCGCAATTACGTCACAACTTAACCAATTTTTCTGGAGGACCAAAAAAAATAACTGTTGCATTTAATGCGCTCATAACTTCATAGGCGAGGGAAGAATTATACAAAAGTTTTCCTTCTTGGAAGTCATGCCCGTCCATTTCCTATCGTTTTATTCGATAAACAAAGGTTTTGAAAAATCAATTTTTATCTTTTCCTTTCGCAGATAATAAAAACTAACTGTCTTACCACGAAATTTCTCGGCAAAAGTCATTCGGCAGTTCCTTACTCGTCCCGCGTTCCTCCGAACAATATTTCTTCCTTTATCTCGCTCCCTTTGGTGATGTATGCGTTTTAATTTGATATTTCCCACACGAGTTCAGGCATCCATCTAGGTAACCGCTCACTCCTTTTCTCCTCCTCCCCTTCCTCCATTCCCTCTCTCTCTCTCCCTCTGCTCCTTTACAGCTCTTGTCGCATCTTTCTTCCCATCCTCCACCTTCCTTCCTCATCTCCTATACCTCTCTCCAATCTCCTCCTCATCGCCCTTTTCCTCCCCTTTCTCCTCTTCCCCCTTCTCCTCTTCCCCCTTATCCTCTTCCCCCTCCTCCTCCTTCTTCCTATCCTTTACCTCTCTCCCACCTACCTCTTAAGGTGTAACCTTCTCATCCTTCACCTTTCCTCTCCCTAAACCGTCGTGGCTTCTCGCCCATCTGCTCGCGGTGGGAGAGCGTAGCTTCTCATCTACGCTGCGGCACCATCCGATAGCTATTTCCCCCCAGAAAAGGCTTCTCCGCTTGCTGTACACAGGAGCGACTCCTTACAGACAAAAACTGACCCTAAACTCATTTTTCCTCATGTTCCTTTTACATTCCTACTATCCTAATAACTAATACCACGTAAGATGCTCCTACCGCGTTATGACGGACGAAACTTCTTCTTCGATTTCTTTACCTTTATCAGCATTTCTGGTTGTCCTACACCTCTCTCTCTCTCTCTCTCTCTCTCATTCTCCATTTTTGTAACTGTGCGTGTAAATGTGTGCATATGTATGTGTACACATGCATACGCTCATTCATTTGAAAGAAATGGTGGCTTTCCATAATGCACATCCATCGGGGTGTTTACAAAGTTTTAGGAAGCGTTAAAGGCGCTTTTTAAGCTCACCCTTTGCATAAGTAAGAGGTCGAAAAAGTATGTTCTTAAAATTGTCATGCACGTGCGCACCTTCATATGATTTATGTTTTTTTCTATGTGAAGTTCCTCATTTTAAAAGAGAAAATCTTCTGGCTTTATTTTATTTCATAATTAAATTGGCTAATAAAACCGTTTTTCGTCTTTTTTATATTTTAATTTATGTTATGAGATTGCCCCACTTCTTCTTTTTGGAAAATATTAATATGTGTAATATACGCAAATATTTTAATTTAGACAAAGAAAACTTAAATAAATTTTCAATTGACGTCACTTCCTTGAATTTGAACTAATTTTACGATATTTAATACGCAGAGACTGATATAGGAAAAAAACCTTTACGATATACTAATTAAGTTTTGTAGAGAAAATTCTTTTAAAGTTCCGATGACAAAAAACACGAGCTCGTGTGAACGCGGTCCAACACAAACAAAATATAGAGAATGTGTAATTAATGAGATTTTTTCGTGGCTTAAATTAACAAACGCGCTTTGGAAATTGAAAACCATGGTAACAATCTCTCTCTCTAGAGACGACCTCTTAATAAAATGTTTCGGAAAGAGGAGCAAGAAAGAGAGAGAGAGAGAGGGAGAGAGAGAGGGAGAGAGAGAGGGAGAGAGAGAGAAAGGGAGGAAAGAGTTAAGAAAAGGAGTATAAAGGAAATAAATCAGATAGACTCAATTTTGACCGCCACTTTCCCACTCTCTAATCCTTTCCATCCCATTTTTACCATAGCTAACCAATCGCTTTAAACCTTTTCGGGAAAAAAACAGCGGAAAAATTGCCTCCGGAGCACCTGCTACAACAAATCATCAGTCAATGAAACGAGACGATGAAGCAGAATAACCCTCTTTTCAGCCAATAAAATACGAAGCGAAGACTTTATCTCTTAATCATCCAATCAACGGCTACCCCCGTCAATTAATCACTCCCTTTTATCATTTTGAGTGGTGGCCTAAAGATGGGTGCGGCTGGAGTGGAGTTTTCGCTGGGAGAGGGATGGAGGAGGGAGTGGAGAAAGGGGGAAGGGGGAAAGAAAGAGGTTAAAGGATCCCGCACCCTGAAATATGTCCTGGCTAACCGATCTATTAGTTAGACCGATCTCGTAGCTTCCTAACCTTCCTTCGTCCGCCTTCTCTTTTTCCTTCCTTCCTCTCCCTCTCTCTCTCTCTCCCTCCACCCTCTTGCTCCCTCCCTGCCCCACACCTCCAACCCTTTCGCCACTCTGTTTCCTCCGCCGCACCTGGCCTCTCCACTCCCTTTTGGGTGCCGGGTGCCGAGCAAGTGGAGCGGACGGGATCCGAGGTCGTGCTGCTGTTGCAGCGGAGTGAAAAGGGATGAGAGAGGGAGCGCTGCTGTGGTATATAAAGGGTGAATTGGATGGAGGAGGAGGGCAAATGCAAGGAGGATTTTATTTAATTTAAAGAGCGAGTGAGGTGAGGTAAAGGGGTGGAGAGGAGGAAAGGGAGGGTTGTTGGGGGAGGAGAAGGCAAAGGCGACGGCAAGGCACGTAACCCATGACCCCTTTCCCAATTCTCTAATTCACCCGGTCGAGCCCCGTAACTATGGTGGCGCCGTTTGGAAAAATAGGCGAAAAAATAGATGGCGTCGAAAAATAAACAAAGGAACGTTATGTGCGTGGACTGGCCTACCGAGCGCAACTGTGCGTCAATTCTCACTCGAATTAGTTTCGTTTAAAACGAGTCGTGGGCGAGAAGGGAAGACGGAATTCGGGCCTATCAGTCAGTTAGCTATGCAGGACATTTATTGGGAAAATATAGCAACAATGTGATAAATTTCAGTGAATCCGTGAAGTTTTAAAGGAATAATTTTGAGATTTTTTTATTGAGAAGAGATATAAATAAACAATAGATTGAAATTTTCATGGCATATTTGTTCATTTTTTATCCCTCTCCGTAAAAAATGTCAGCTCAATCAACTTATATATAATATTGTGAAATAATTACACGCAGCAATTTTTTATTTATCTATGGTACACCATAGATAGGTAAATGTCTAAAATAAAATAGATGCTAATTTTTAATTTTCTGTTATTATCTTCAAATTTTTAAAGAATTTTCTAATTTAGCTTCCATAGCAGTTTATAGAGAAGTTATGTGTGAACTGTTGCATTTCGCTGTTTCATTAAAACTTGGTATGTACTGAATAAAATGAGAAAGATTACTTAGTATAAGTTCCACTTTATTAAAAAAGAAACGATCGGTTTCGACTAATATCTAGTCAACATCAGGTACAAAAATATGTACTGTTTGAGAGGCATCTCAGGGCACAAGGAACGGATTGAACTGAATATGAGCCTAGGTTAAAACGCTTTGTCACAAAATTACAGTCTAGGATTTTTTGTAAAAAGATTGGAATAATATGATATTTGATAATAACTATTTATATCGATTTTAAATATTCCCTCATTAATGAAAAAGAGAGAGCTAATTGGTCATGCTGATGAGCCAAATTTAGCGATGTTTAAGTTAAATTAACGTTTACTCGACTTATTCACTTAATCGAGAGATTTAAGACGCACGTCTTCCATTATAATGCAAAATATTAAATGCTATTTTTCTGCAAGAATAAAGCGGGAAAATATCCAAAAATCTTTCATCAAGCATTAACAACAAAAGTAATTTGTCTCTATAATACGCTGAAAATTATACATCGGAGTCACAAGAGAAGAATAGAAAGGCGATCGCGAAGGGAGATGAATCATTTCCCCGGAATCACAGGCAGACGATACATTCCAACAAAGCTTAACAAACTGCTTCCTTTTTTTTAGGGAAAAAAATATTATTCGGAGAAAAACAGAAGAAGGATAAATGGGAAAACAAGTCGGGAACATTTAGTTGCGGAGGGAGGCGTGTAAAATCCGAGAAGTTGAAGGCTATAAATCGTCGTGGGATAAGCAGGGGAGATCACAAGAAAAATGATGTAACCGTTTCGCCCGGGAGCGAATATAAAAAAAAGAATAAGTTGTTTTGAAGGTGATTCGTGTGAAAAGTAGAGGTAGGAAAAAATTCTTCTCCGAGTAAATAAATTCTTCTGCTGCTTAGAACAAAACATAAAATATATAGCTTCGAATAATGTTTTCGCTTTCTGTGATAAAAGCACGTAGGCAATACTTTGGATAATTTCAAAGTAAATCGAGGCCGATCTCCATAAATAAATGTCGCACCTGTCAAAATCTTAACCCATCGGATCGTAACGTATTTACTGCAGGAAATGAATTTCCCTTGCGTTTTTTTTTCAACCGAGTGGGTAAGACAGGGAGCAATTGGAAAATGCTGCGGAATCGCGTTAGGCCGACCTCGTGCAATGTTAATCTCGTTTGCGAAACTTAAAGGATAACAACGTGACGCGAAAATTTTTCCTCCCTCTTAATGCGGAAATCCCCATTCCCGCGATTTATGTCGCCCTTTTTCCGAATTATCCTCCAATCCGAACGCGATCTCGCAAATTAATCCTTCCAGACCGCGACGGCTCGCACTTTATTTTGTAGAGGGAGAGAAGAGGGAAGGAGAAATGAAGAGGTCGAGGAGGAAGGTAGGATGAAACTTTTTTTCCTTCTTTTATTCCGAACGGCATAATTTCTTTTCCCCTAGTCCATAATGAAACAATGAACGGACGTATCGGAGGGACATTAAGTCGAGACACGTACTAAGAAGTTGGAGAGCCGGCGAAGGCACAGAAGAATGCCCCGGATGGGGTTGCGAACGGTCTAAGGGCGGTTAAGAGATGGAGTAAGAATGAGAGAGAGATATATATATAGGGAGAGGAATGGGAGAGAGAGTTGGAGAAATGGGTTGCGCTGGTTTTTGGAAGAGGGTTTGCTAGTGAGGAGAATGAGTGGGGGTGAAAGGGGGGGGGGGGAGAGAATGGAGGGTTAAAGATCCCTGTAACAATGGCCTTCATTATTTTTTAACGAGATCCGCGTTCGCCCGGCTGGGCAGCCAGCGCGTGGACCCATCGGAGCGGCGGCGTCGGTTGGTCCAGATGGAGGGATGGATGTTGGAGAGGGCGGGGGAGGGAGTCAGGAATTGGAGGGAAGGCGGTGAGACAGCGGGGATCGCGAAGGGTGGCTCTGGCTTCCATTGCGGGGTGACGCAGAAGCGGGGTTTTTATTCCGTTCGAAGAGTTAAGAGGGAGAAGAGAGATTTCCTTCGGCCGCGCTTATTATTAATATCCTCGGAGTGTGAGTGGGGTTGGTTCCACGGAGTTTGACTTACAGCCTCTGCGGGGGTGAAAACTATTTCCCACCCTTCTCGCCCCCTTCGCGCAGAATCAAGAAGCGACCGCCCTAAAACATGACTCCTTGTGGGACTCCTGGTAACATGCAGGTACTGTTGGGGCAGCAGGGTGAAGAGCTGGGGGAGAGGACGGGGTTTGGTTGCCATAACAATATTTTACGAGGAAATTATGCAGTGCCATTGGTACATGGGGAAAGTTACGCCGTCGTGTAAGTGCTTTACGGCCAAGTAATCTCGTTTTCATCGCTGCTCTGGACGTCTATTACGCCGCCGCGATGATCGATTAACCGGGAAGTTCGTTTTGATTTAATTCACGGCCCCTTGTTCAAAATCCACGCGATTGAACGATTAAAAACGAATTATTACGATATTTTGGAAATGATAAACTGCGCGACCGAGACTTCTATTTGATTTGTTTTTAAATTAAACTCGCCCTAAATGTTGAACGCAAAGTTAAGTCAGGCGGCGGAAAATTAATGTTCTTCGCCATAGAAGTTTATTCGCCTCGTTATTTAAAATGATGAATGTAACGCGATTATAAAACATGCCGGGAATAAAATTCTTCCCTAAACTTTCGCGTTTAAGGTTATTTTTTCACGTGAGTGCGTCCGCCGTTCGTTCAGCGCGAGGAGGACAACACCTCGGAAACTTGTGCTCCCGCCAAGGTTCGATCCCGTATCTCTTGTGGAGCGAGAGTGGCGATATAACTAACTTGGCTCCGAATCCTCTCACTCATGATTGATGACGCGTGAATCAACACTTCCTCGCTCTCTTCGAGATTGCGGCTTTCGGTCCCCATGGGGACGAGAAAAAGGGGAACCATGTTATTTATTACCCAATCACAGACTCCCATTCTTTCTTCCCCCTATTCTACCCATTTTCCCATGGCTATATTTTCACTAGTTTTTAGCATGGAAAACGCTCGCCGCATCACGACAGTATCCAGTGAACTACGGACATCGATTCTGATTTTTTCGGGGAGTATTTTTACCGTGAAAAAAATGGGGTTGTCAAACTGATGATTTTTAAATTTGGTACTTGGCAGAATCGCCAGAGAAATGTTTATTTATTTGAAATATTTTCTCATTGCAGGTAAATTTGCAGTCTTGGTTTCCTTGACGGCGAGATACCCATCCCCTTCCTGGAACATCCTTCGGCAAGTCAGATCCAAACTTTTCTCTTTACTTCTTTTATTCTTTGAAGCAAAATACGGATCGAATCTTGTTTGGTTCCTGTTTTATATTTAAAAAAATATTTTACTTAGGCTCATCTGAGTTCCTTATATAAAAAAACGTAGACAATTTTGTAGAATTATTTATCTTTTGCGTAGTAGAATACCGCGGTTCCTAGGCCATGACGTCATTAAAAGGACGCCTTTAAAGCGTAATACCCAGTAAATGTGGATCATCGCAATGTCGCGAACGCTTCATCTTCAGCACTTTTATTTTTTAAAGACTGCCTTTTGAGACGTGCGATATAAAGACGAGTCGAGAGCGTCATTATTTTTTCTTATATAAGACGGAGTCAAAAAAAAGAGCGTTCCATTTTTAACGTTCGAATTACATTAGGGCTACGATAGGAATCGACAAATAACGAGTTGCTCTCGTATTACCACTTCTAGGAAAACGGTCTCTTTATGGCTTTGCTTTTTGGGAATAATAAACTTTTTATCCGTTTCCATTTTTTACACGCCGAGACTTAAAAAAACCGCGGTAATCCCTTGTGGCCCATAGCCACCGTAGACGATGAAATGCAACTCGAAAATACTGCTATTATCTCGATTTGCTTCATTTTTCGCCGAAGAGTAATAGAACTACTTCATCAAAAAAAAAAAACAGCCGAGGAACAATTATGGCCAACATCGTTTTACATTAGCACTAATAAAAATTTTCTCTAGGTCCTTAAATATTGTTATAGCAACCGATTTTAAATGATCATTAAACGCGAGCAGTGCAGCTTAAGGTTGCGTCGCAAATTACTGGATTAAACCAGCATATTTAATATGCATGAGAGGGTAGCACTGACGAAATCAACCGAGAGAAATGTGTTTCTCTCATTCTAACCGCGGACAGCCTTCGGAACAAACGTCTGTGTCACGTACGTATTTATGTTGGCTTCATTGAACACGTGAAGGAACTTGTCCACGCACTTGTCACTCACCAAATGAAACCTCCTCGCCCCAATTGCTCCATCCCAGCAGTCAATACCTCGTCTGCTCAAATCTTCATGCCACTTCAAAGTTATTTCCATTCTCATCTCATTCTTTGAGATGTTTATCACACTCTTACACCCGATCCAGTTTCTTCTCCTCCCTAATTCTCCAGATCATTCTAAATCACCTGCCTCCCTCACGCCCTCTCTCCTTAATTTTTTCTCGTGGGTTGAATCCCATGTTATCGTCGTAATCTCCGTGTTTTGTGGTCGCAATGCTTTTCCCTTATATTTCACGGCCTCCTCCTCTCTTAATCTCCCTCACCCACACTACCCCTTCCCCTCGTCTATCTCATTTTTCCTCACTTTCGCTATCTCCGTCTTTCTCTCCTCATCCTCATCTTTCTTGGCAAAATTTCAAGATTCTTCCAACTTACCGCCTTTTTTTGTGCCTCTCTTTTTTCTGTACTTACTTATTTTGAATATCCATTAAGGATCTCGTCTTTCTCTCGTCGTCTTTCCTTCTCCCTTTCTTCCACGAATCCATTTTGGGGTCCTTTATCTCGCATTTTCTTCCTTGGGATTTTTGTTTTGTTTTTAAAACATCTTTTTTCTCCTGCCTTTTTTCCGAACTTATTTTTTTAATTCCGAATCTTTTCCGTCTGTGTTCTTTGCCCTCCGATTCTCTCCCGCTCTCTCTCTCTCTGTGTGTCTTTAGAGGGTGTGGGATCTCTGGGAGGGGAGGAGGAGGGGGTGGATGATGGCAGAGGGTGCGTGAGGGTGGGGAGTAAAATGGGTGGGGGATCTTTTGTGTGCACTTCCCCGGTAAATGAGACATTCATGAAGTTCTCTGTTGAAAATTGCTTTTCATATTTTACCTCCTCCTCCTCTTCCTTCCCTTTGCATCCTCTTCCCCTCCCCTTTTCCCCCTCCTACCTCCACACCCACCATCTCGCCACTCACTTAACCTCGTTCGTTCGCTTTTCTTTCGCTGTCGACGTGTAGGGAATTTTTTTTAATGCAGGCGTCTTCAGTTTGGCATTCGCTATCTCTCGCTTTGTCTCGTTTTGTTCGCATTTCCCCCTCTCGTCATCCTGTTTTTTTTTCCCCGTGAGGTAAAGAGACCTCGTCGATAACTCTAAAGGGGGAGGGGTAGTAAGAGAGGGGAAGGGGGAGTAAGGGAAAGAGGAGGAGGGGGAGGTGGCGTCTTGGGAGGCTCGAATAGCGATTTCCCCGGGCAAACTCCGGAATAAAAAAAGAGAGAGCCCCATTGTCTCCACATTTACCCTCTCGGGATGGATGTGTGCGACAACTTCCGAGCGAACCTCAGGGAAACGAATGGTCCCCTTTCGCGAGAAATAAGTATTTTAAAAAGAGTTTTATTTTTATTTTTCGTGTTTGTTTCCGTTTTTCTTCAGCAGTTGCTCCTAATTGAAATTTTAATTCTTGGCGGACGATCCCTGAATGTATTTCCTCAGATTTTTTTTCCTTGCTCCATTCATCCCAGTTCCTTTGTTCCATCACGGAACTCGCATTAAGAATCATCATTCGGCGATCCGGATAGAAAGAGATTAATTTTTTTCTCTCTCTCTCTAAAAAAGGTAGAAAAGCGATTCGAACCGGGTCGTTGCGCCAATCAGGCTGAAAGGAACCCGCGGGTAAAAAAATATATATTCCGTCTAGCAGGAGCCGAGCGGTTAAATTGAAGTTTCGGGATACTTTTCATGAAGTAGCAAGAAAATTATCCTCCAATTTCCTTGCAATTCCGTACCTTCCGTCTTTCTCGTGTACGGAAGAGAGATGACTCCCTGATGGGATTTTTACGCTTAGTTTTTCAGAAGGAAATGGGTTAAAGTGGTGCTTTTTACCTACGTTATAATCGGCAGACTTAAAATAAAATGTTTTAAAATAAGACATCCTTGAGAAGTATTTACACGCGGGCTGATTCCCTTTACACTCGCAGTGTACGTGTTGCGTGTGTGTGTGTATATATAGGTAGGCCCGCATCGCCGACCTTTAAATGTTACCAAATGCCTCCTCCTTGGAATATATACATTCGGACGTTGAGAAAAATTGGGACATCCCTTTGAAATCCTTAAAATATTCCCATTAGTGAGATGAGTCGGTTGAAAAAGAGTCTCTCCTTCCTCTTCCATTCTGACACGCCCCCTCCTCCTCTCCTCCTCTTCTCCTCCTCTCCTCCTCCTCCCAATTCCGTATTCTCCCACCCGCACTACCTTACGCTTCGAATCCCTATGTAAAAAAACGCGCACGCCTCAGAAAAAATGAAATTAAAACGAATTGAAGTTTAGGATTCCTCCCCCTCTCTTTCCCCTCCCCCTCCCCCTTCTTCTCTATCTCTAGGTCCTCCCCCTATTCCTATTCTTCCCATCTTCTTTCCTCCCTCCTTCCGTACTGTCTTCTTTTTCTCCCCCTTCTTCTTCCCTTCTCCCCCTCCCCCCCCTCCTCTCCCTCTCCCTCCATCCACTCCTCTGACCGTTCCTCTTTCCAGAGGCGCGCTCGCAGAAGAGCAGGACTTACGACGACGGTCACCGTTCGGGGGACAAAACGGCAGTTATTCACTTTTATTTTATTTGTTTTTTTTTTATTCGGCGACTTTTTCTGTTTTGCATTTTCAGAGATATAGTCCCACCTTTCGAATAAATGCAAATGTTTATTTTTATTTTGCAGACGCATATTTCATTTCGCAAATGTTGTTTTAAATTTGGTTCCGTAAATATTGTTCCCCGGACGGCCGACGCTCCTTTTTTGTTTCTATTTTTCTGCGGCGTAAAACATCGCTAATTTATTTTAGGTTTTAAAATTGAGAGGAAGGTGTTTTAAGAATATTGGAGCTGTTTTCTCTTGGTGGGAAAAGACAATAAAAAGGTTCTTTCGAATTAAATATGGGCCAAGTAAAGTTTATATAGACGCATCAGCTGCAAAGTAACAGCGCAATGAATATTTTTTATCTTCGCTTCATTATTCGTTTAAAAAATAAAATTCGTCTTGTATGTAGTGCATGAAAGGATGAATATTGCTGGAAGGTTTTAATTAAAAAAAGCAACATAAATTTAGCGGCAGATAAGGCGATTTCCGAATCTAATTTTTTCACCTCGCTCGTCGGTAATTGGCGCGAAATGTCGAATGCAGATGAAAAACGTAAAAAAATCGATAAAATGAGCCAAACCGAAAAATGTCGAAGTTCATATTAAAGAAAGAAAAATACTCCTGAAAAAACACGAACCCATCGAACGAGGAATATTACTGCTTAATTTCAGCGTTAATTCTAATGGCCTTCGTTGATAATTCTCCTCGAAAATAAAGAACCGACGAAGGGATTTCCCTTGCTGCTTTAAAGCGAAGTTCATGTTGAGAGGAGATTTCGAGGTGTTCGAACCCGTTTTGTGATTTTTTAAAAAGGTTTGCTTTATTATTATTGCCTATATAAACAGCCACGACGGACGATTTAGGCGAATAAATTCGCTCTTTTTAGCGACGAAAAAAAGAGCATAAAATATTTAAAAATTTAAATTCGACTTGAAAAAGTGAGGTCCAATCAATAGGTCGAGAGAGGACGGTGGGAAGAATGAACGGAAATAGCACCGGGTTTACCTTTGCCGGCACCGACTCTTCTGTCTTTTAGACGAAATGACAGTTTTTTAAAAAATTTTCCTTCTCACGAACAAGAGGAACGAGGATTGCAAAAAAGAATCGCCATTAATTTCCTCCTCCTACTCCAGTTCACACACATAATGGATGCATATGTACATGCATACATCCACATATAGTACGTCCACGGCTTTTCGGAACTTGGTGTGACGCACACTTTAAGCCGTAACTTCTCCTTTCGGATCCTGTCTCCATCTCCTCCCCTTGCTCTAAATATCCCACTCCGCAAGGCACCGGTGCTTCTAAACTCCTTCCCTTTATCACCAAAACGCCCAACTCATCACACCAACCCACGCCCAAGTTGCCTGTTCCGGTTTCCCTAACTCGCACTGTAAGGAGCGAAGGAACCCCGTATCCATATCGCGCTCTCTCTCTCTCTCTCCGGCACCCTCTTATGGAGTTGCACTTTCCGCTGCCACCTACTCACCTCCCATCCTCCTCCTTCAAGATGTTCCAGCTTCCTTCTCCTGAAATCTCTCACCCCCCTCTCTCTCTCCCTCTCTCTTCCTCTCTCTCTTCCTCTCTCTCTTCCTCTTCAGCGACCTACCGTGTTGATCGCCAAGCCATTCTCCTCATTTCTCCTCAACCTTATGTTTCTCCGCCTCCTCTATCTCACCCCGCTCATCTCTCTCCTCTTTCTCTTGTTCTCAAATAATCCTCTTACTCCCTACGCCACCATTTATTCCCAACCCCTTAATTATCTTCCCTCACTCTTCGCCCTGCTCCTTTATCAGACGTCCTATCACGTCCACCCGAACCTCTCTATTCTTCCACTACTATCCTTTGTAGCTCTCTGTACCCTTCTCCAAGTCTTTCTATTCCATCACCTACGCATTCAGACAACTTAATCCCATTCTCTAACGTCTCAACTCAGTTCTTCCGTCTTGTTTCTTCTGTTTCCTCGTCTCACTCTGCCTTTTTTCCACTTCTTTTTAGTTATTTCTAATTCTTCTATCTCTACTTTCCATGTCTCTTCACTCACCTTTTTTTCTATTTTCCAATACTTTTTCCTCATTTTCCTTCATCGTTTCCCCATCTTTCCTGCTGGGTTATTTCTCCCTGCCCCTTAAACATCCTTCTCCCTCCTTTCCTACAAGAAAATCCCTCCTCAACAACATAGATCTTTTCCCCCGTTCCATCTTTTCCTGCCCAACCATCCCATTCTTCTCACTTATAATCCCGAAACCTCCAGGTCACCAACTTTCTTCTTGCTTTCCCCCCTCTATGCTTTCCCTCCCTTCTCATATCTTCCTCCCCATTCCCTTCCACTGCCACTCTTCATCTACCTTGCCCTCCTCCTCCTCTCAGAATCTCTTCCTCTAACCGCAGCCAACAGCTGCAGCCCTCCGGGCATGAGGCTTTGGAAATCTTCTTCCTCCCTAAAACTCCAGAGATGACAACGGCTACTGCTACTTGTGCTACCCCACCCTGTATTACCCACCACCGTCGGCTCTCAACCCCCTTTCCCCCTTCCTCCTCCCTCGCTCGTGCTTCTTCCACATGTCTCTTCTTTCCAAGGAGAGAGATCTAGGTGAGAGGGTGAAAGGAGATAGGGAATTGAGGAGAAGAGGTGTCGGTGGAGGAATCAGGAGCGCGTGGCGTCGAGGGGCTGGGGAGGTAGGGGGGAGGGGGGGGGGAGTGAGCGAGGGGAAAGAGGTCTTCCATTACAAGTTCTCATTTATCGAGCGCCGCTACACAAGGGTTGAGTGTCTCTTTGTGTTCCCTCAAAAATATACGACGTTCATCAGGATTATTATCTTCCACGTTCAGCCTTTGCGGCCGTTATTTCCTTCTACATTTTCGTCCCCGGTGTATATTTAGGACTTGATGTTAATTTTTCTTCTTCTCCTATGGACTGCCTTGGAGTGATTGCGAACTGTTTTCGTGACGCGAAAGTATAAATAAAAAATCGGTACAATATACACTGTACAAACTTTCTCATATAGTAATACGTCGTTTAGTTATCTTTATAAAAATATGAACTATGTAGAATTATTATAAACATCAACTTAAATAACTATACGAAATTTGATGAAAATCGTATTAGCCATTTTTTAGAAAATCCAATTGTTGTTAAAGTTGGCCAAGAATAAACTAACCTTATAATAACTTTTTTGAGAAATATGAAGTATTGCAGACGTAAACTCAAGTAACGGTATGAAATTTTACCAAAATCGTTCTAGCCGTTTTTGAGAAAATCAAATTATTGTTAACGTTGCCTAGAATAAACTAGCCTTATATTCATTTTTGAGAAATATGAACTATTTGGTATTATTGAAGACGTAAACTCAAGTAACTATAAGAAATTTGATCACAATCGTTGAAGCCGTTTATGAAAAAATCTAATTGTTGCTAAATTTGCCTAGAATACACTGCCCTTAATTATTGTGCAATTTCGATCATTTCTTTATAGCTTCTATTCTGCATGATAAATGCCTAATTATGATATTTCAGTCATTTTCGCTCTACCGTTTAGGCTCTAGAGCCGAGTACAGACAGACCCACAGACGGACAGACGGCATTGCGAAAACCACTTTTTCGGACTCAGGTATACCTAAAACGTATATTTCCATAAAAATCTCGAGATCGAATTTTTTCGCAATAACAATACTTTCTCAATATATTTCGTATATGAGAAGGTAAAAACGAAAAGCGGAATTTTTTTTCGGGTCGCATTTGTATCAATATGTGAATGTATCGTTGGTTGATAAATGTATAGAGCATAAAAGTGGACTTGAAGTCCATTTCTTGATCCAACGAATTTCGAGAAGAATAGTATTGTGTTTTGCAATAGGGGCATTATGGATATTTTCCCTCGACCGTCTCCTTAATAGCTTCATATCATTGTTGTAATAGTCTTTAATAGTTACGCACTCTAAACTTACGAAATGGCTTCGAAAGGTTTTGGAGCATACTCTCATTTTTTTATAAAATTGTATGTTTTTATGGCATATTTTTGCCGATTAAGTTTGAATAATCTTATTGTTATACAATAAACTCAATGCAATAAGAGGTCGCTACCAAGATAAAATAGACAAAATTCATTCTAAATGGAGATGAAGGAACAGTAACCCAGAATTATAGACTTTTTATTAACCGCGCAAAAAAATATATACAGTTCGTACTTCAGTTTTGAGTCGGTTATGGTATGCTAAACGAGACTTTCAAATTGGATTTGGGTCGAGGGACCCATAACAGAGGAATCAGTTCTTCGGTTTGTTTCCTATCCAAGGATATTTGGAATTATTGCTAGTAGTCGAAATTGCTTTCCCGGCGGCAGTTAACATCGTCGTAGAACGAGAAGAAAACAACCAGAAATAGGTAATCCACTAGGGCCCACTGAACTGCGAAACGAGGAATTTATTTGAATTCATCGCACGCCACTACTAAGTTTGCATTTGTTTGAGCAGTCTCGAGAAGACAATCACAAAGCGCGATCAAATATTTGCAGAAATAATGTAAAGTATTTGGAGGTGGTGAATGATTTTACGTTGAGTGAAGCTGTAAAATGTTTCACTATCGTTGCTTTTACTTTTAGCCTTTTTGGTCTATTCCCGGATTTTTTCTTTCCAAGCAGAAATAGAAAGAATAATGAAGTCAATTTGTACAAATGTTAGTTTTGGAGGGAAATACAGATTCGTCAAACGAACTTTCATTAAGCCTATAGAAACTCCCCGGATCGCATTCCCTCCGCCCTTCTTATTTTCCCTCTACTTTTTGATAATTAATTTCCATCCTTTCTAATTTCCAAGCTCAGCCCGAACATTCAGAAGCTTATGTAAAACTTACCAGTGACATTTATTTCACTAATTAAGGTCGCTTTTCTTTTGTTATTTCATTCACCTCTCTCTCTCTCCCTCCATTTCCCTCCTAATCGTCCTCCGAGCCTTTCCCCTTTGCTTGATAAATGCATTCGCCCATGTCATAATGCCCGCGAGTTTTCCCCAAAAACTCCTTTTATTGCCACTGCTACAGAAAGCGCTATTTTTCTTCGATTCCAAGAATTTTTTTCCTCCTCCTCTCTCTCTACGAACCCTTTTCCTTCTTTCACTCTTTCATATCATAATTTTTCCCCTAGTACCTTAATGGGCATGCCTTGTTCCTTACTGCTCTGAATTGTTCCTCTCGATTAGCCGGACGGGACGAACAGTCTCTTTTAGAGAAAGGACCGAGTTCGCTTTCCTCTCTGTGAATTTAACTCGTGTCGGGTAAAGATGGGACTACTCATACTTAAACGCGCCTCTCATAAGTGGAGGCAGAGGACATTTATTTCTATAGCGTTAATTAATAAAATACTCCTTCGCTCTGCTTTTCACGGGGAAAAATCTGATGTGGCCAACACATGACTTTCTCCATATTTGGGGTATAGTTATTTAAATTATTATGAATAGCATTATACGGCAAAATTATTATTTCCTATCGTAAAAGAATACAGTCGTCCTTATTGCCGTAAAATATGTATATTTTGAATGTGTTTACAGAATTCACCTCTAAATGGTGGTGGCGCTGTATACTAGAAAAAGCAAAATATCTCCGAAATAGACTGTTCTACGAAAATTTGTTTCAAACAAAACTTGGAAGAAATATTATTCTCTACAACTTTGGTCCTTACGAACATTACCAATTACGACGTTTTTAAGGAGATAGTTGGCGAAAACCGGAAAAACCGATTATTTTTTATAAATAATTCCTAAACAATAACTGCTATGGAAAATTGTTTCAAATGAAAGTTGTAGGAAATTACATTCTCTATAACATTAGTATAGAATTGTATATAAAATAATGATGTTTTAACGGAGAAATATCGCAAAAACCGAATCGGGTTTCGAATAAACCTCGACTTCCGGTTAATCAGTATTGTCCAAAAACTAATCAGTTCTTTGTGCTTATTATAAAGTGTTATATATAAAGTTTGGTAACGATATGGCAAGTACATTCTTAGAGCGCCCACAATCACATACATCCACAGACAGACATCATTCCGAAAATAGTCTAAACGTGTTCTAGGGACCTCAAAACGTGTATTTCCGCTGAAATCTCGAAGTCGATTTTTTTCGTGGACACAATAGTTTCCCATTACTACGTATGGAGAAAGTAAAAAATAATTTCTGAGATTAAATCTTCTCAATCAAATGTATTCCGTTCGGATAATAATTTCCTATTCAGATTCATGCTTATCCTAATTTTCATTTTCTCATATACGAAGTATATTGAGAAAGTATTGTAATCGCAAAAATGTTAGACCTCGAGATTTTGACGGAAATATACGTTTTAGGTGTATCTGAGTCCGAAAAAGTGGTTTTCGCAATACCGTTTGTGGGTCTGTCTGTTCGCGGTTCTAGAGCCTAAACGGTAGAGCGAAAATGAATGAAATCTCGTACTTACAATTAGTAATTTTTCATACAGAATAGAAGCTTTGAAGAAATGGTTGACATTGCTCAATAATTAAGGGAAGTTTATTCTACGCATTTTTAACAACAATTTGATTTTCTCAAAAACGTCTCTAACGATTTAGATGAAATCTCGTACAGTTACTTGAGTATCTCTCTCTCTCTATAGTTATCAATCCTGCGATTGGTTGGTAACAGCATCAAGTGAAATCCTTCATTCTTTATTGTCTCATATTAGCTTTACATTTATCTCTCTTTCCTGCCAGTCTTTTAACTTCTTCATAACTTCTACAATTCAAATCCTTTTTTATCTGGTCCATAAATTGCAATCTTTTATAATTCCCATCTACATAACCTTCTATTATGGTTAGAAACAGTCCATCGTGTCTTACAATTAGAAGGTGACCAATGAGTCTATCCCTCCTTTCTCTTATTGTTTTCATAATTACTCTGTTTTTTCTCATCATTTCCAAAACTTCATTTGTAATCTTGTCTCTCCAGCTAATCTCCAGCATTCTTCTATAGCACCACATTTCGAACGCTTCTAACCTTCTTTCTTCTACTTTGCCACTGCCATATACGGCTAAACTCCATACATGTTTTTAGCAATCCTTTCCTTGTTTCCAAATTTATATTTCCTGATGTGAAAAGATTCTTCTTTTTGCTAAAAGCTACCTTTGCCTGTTGTATTCTGCTTTTGATTTCTCTAATACATCTTCCATCCTCAGTAATTTTGCTGCCCAAATAGTTGAATTCCTTAACTTCTTTTAGAATTTGGTTCCTTCATGATTATCTTTGCCTCATTCTTGTCTCCTTTGTTTCTGCCTAATACCATTACTTTTGTTTATTCTCATACCGTATCTATTCTCTAGTATGTCTTCCAATTCCAGCAAGCATGTTGACAAATCTTGTTCACTTTCAGCCAAAACAGCTATATCGTCTGCATATCGCAACATGTTTATCGTTTACCCTTGTATTTTTATTCCTATATCTACACTTTCTCTTAGTTTTTCTAAAGCTGATTCTATATAGGCATTAAAAATGGCGAGTGACAAATTACACCCCTGTCTTACTCCTTTCTTGAGCTTCTTCTTGTTCCCCTCCGCATCTTATCATTGCTCTTTGATTCTTATACATATTCAATATGATCCTCCTATCTCTAAACTTTACTCCAACTTCTTTCAACACTCCACTGGACATTATCGAAAGACTTTTCAATATCTATAAAGGGAATATATGTCTCCCTGTTCTTTCTTATGCGTTTCTCACTGATGATTCTTAGTGTTAATATAGCTTCCTTGTTCCAGTTGTTTTCCTTGAGTATACGCCTGCAATATTACTACCTATTTCATTTTTCCCAATGAATGAATATAAGGCTAGTTTATTCTTGGGCAACTTTAAGAAAAATTGGATTTTCTAAAAACAGGCTTATAAGATTTTCATTTTCTAAAGATAACTAAACGACGCATTAGTATATGAGAAAGTTTGTACAGTGTATGTTGTACCGATTTTTGCTTATTCATCATTTAGATTTCCATAATTAGTATTAACACCTTAATTAGCGAATGTTTTAAGTGCATACGTCATGGTCAGATCAGGTTAGGAAAGTTTGTTTAAAATAAAATAATTATTTTGTATTAGACTAAACCTATTGAACATATCTGTGACGAAAATGAATATTTATAGTGCTACGAAGACATATTTACGGGCCTGAACGCAAAATCATTAATAAATCGTGACGTAATTTAACGGCAGTGCTCTCGTAAGGTTTAATAGTTGAGTTTAAGTCGAAATATTTTAAAATAACAGATTTATAGCAAACATTTTCAGTTTTATACTGAACTGGATTTTTAAGTAATTATTTATCGGTCTTTTTATAGGGGTGTTTATTGTCTCTGGCTTCTAGTGCGGTCGCAGATTCGAATCCTGCCGAAGACTGTTTATGAAAATGTTAAAATAAGTAAATGAATTCACATAGTATACAAAATCCACATCGAAATTTTTCTTTCCGAATTGCTAAAAAATCCAAAATTCGCACTATAAGAAAAAACCTTTCCCTATAACTCTTGTTTTCATGACATTAATATTTATTTTCACATATCTGAAAGATACGCGCGCTCTCTTCGATCTCGAATGCGGAATAAAATAGTAAACCAACATTCTTTTCACGTGCGCGCCCCAAAAAAAGGAATAAAAGAAAACAACCCCATCTGACTCGCGATTCTCCTCCTTCCTTTAGGCGCTCTTCTCCCGATGATGAGGCCGCCTTAACCCGTCACTTAATACGGCGTCTAAGAGGAACATAAATGGCAGAGCAAATAACCAACCAATCTTCCCTCTCCCTTTCCCCTCCCCCCCCCCCCCTCTCTCCTCCTTTTAGAATAACCCATATCCCGATATGAAATAGGAAATCAATATAGCGTCCGTTCCTGCAATCTCCTTCCACTACCATCCATTTTTTTCCTCTCTCCCCTCTCCCGTTTTCATTTTGCCCTTTTCCTCTCTCTCTCTCTCCCCCATACTCATTTCTTATTCTTCTCCTCTCTTCGTTTCCCGTCACCTTTTTTTATCTCTCGGTGCTCATCTCTCTCTCCCTCTTCCTTTTTTTTCAAAATGAGACTTTTTTTCTCCAAGAACACTTTCTTCTTTTCTTCGAGACTATCTCCCTCCCGTTTCCTTTGCTGCCCTAATCTCATCCTCTTCTCCTAACAATTTCTCTCCTCTCTTCCACTTTCCAGTATCTCACCATCTCCTCTTTTCTCTCTCTCTCTCCCCTTTTTGTTCCTTTGTTCCCATACTTATTACCTTCCTCTCCCTCTCTCTCCTTCTATTTCCATACTCCGCTCCTTCCCTCCTCACGGCATCTACCTATTCATTCGTATTCCTCCCTTATTCTCTCCACAACAACCTCTTAAGTCATGTATTTTCCGAGAACCTTCGCCATCCTCTCTAAAAAAAAACCACCAACTCTCCTTATGTCCACAATTTGTGGAGGTAGCTGGCTGGGCACTCTTTTCGCCTTCTCTCTAACCTCCTTTCATTTCTCTCTTTCTCCCTCTCCTACTCTTCTTTTCTCGCTTTCCATTTCACATACACGGTTCACTTTCCCCTCCTCTCTCCCTCTCTCTCTCTTTTTCGTTCCCCTCTTCATTTCTTCCTCCCACTATAGCGATTAGGGTCGTAAATTTTTACGGCGCGTTATCGCAGTCGTTTATTTCGGACAAGCGAGCATCGGAGTATCCGTCGAGGCAGTAATTTGTTTCTATTTACGCCAACGAGCGCAGATGAGAATTCGATTTTTCCTCTCTTTTTTAGAAATTATTTTGATAAAATACAGCTCTCAGCACGAACCCTCTTTATTTTTTTTATTTTAGATATTTCGAATGGAGTGTGTTTTTAAGGTTGGGTTTTCTAGAAAGTCATCGCTGTCGCCGCGGGTGCGAAGAAAATTGGCGCCTGCCGTATCTTGCTCTTTTTCCTCTCCGGGAATCTATTATTTCCATTCTGAAAGACAGAATTTTCCCAAGAAAAGTGAAAAACTATGCGGCAGGCTGGTCTCGCTGTTAAATTTATCCGTTGAAAGAAGCTTTCGCCAATGATCTTTTTTTCTATTTTACACGAAACTCTCTTGCTGGCATCGAAATGATGGTTTGTTACATTGTTACCAAGATGAAATCTTGAGCGGAGTTTATAACAGGGGACACATCAGTGCCTCATGAAATTCAACATTTTAATACTGATGTTTAGTTTTTTCATCAACAGAAGAGCTAAGTTAGAATCGCATGGGCTCAGGATGTGATTAAAAAATGTTAGCCATGTATTTTTCTACGTTGCAGTTTATATACCAGAAACGTAAAATATCAACATTTAATAGCAAATAAATTTTTTCCGAAAGAAGTATACTGGAAATACAATTAAGTAAGGTGTTCGCTTGAGCAACTCAACAAGTGAATTGAATGTCTTTCAAATGCTTAACGATGAAACGGACGCGAGAGATAATTTAAAGCCAAACATACCATATTGATAAAATCCACCTTCCAATTTTATTCCTGATCCGAACTAAAAACAATTGAACGCCTCGTTACATCGCTTCTTTTTTTCCTAGTCCCAGGCCCGTCATTATAATCAGCTTATCTTCTCGATAACACCAAATCCCTCCTAACGTTGACGTTAATTCCCGCTAAAACGAATAGAATATCCCACCGTCCTCCCTCCCGGACCAATGAAATCCAACCCCACGAAAACCGCCATTCCCTTCTCCCTAAACATAAGTCATCACCCTTATCCACTCCTCCACCCAATCCGAACACAACTCCCACCTCCTCCATATCTACAAAAGTCTCCCTTCCACCGCCCTCCTACCCTTCAGAGCCCCTCTCTCTCCCCCACCCTGCCTTACGCCGATATGCTTGACTAACTGCCACGTCCGTTTCCACATTACTAATGCATGCACGCATTTTAGACTGTAGTGAGGGGAAGAGAGAGAGGGGTGGGGAGTGAGCATGTGAGCAGCGGGTAGGTGAAAGGGGGGGTGGGGGGGGGGGAGAGAGATAGGTGGGTGGGACTGGAAGTTGGGAGTTGAAATGGGTGGGTGGAGCATTAGGAGTCCGAGGGTGCGTAATTGAAAAGCAATTGAATCACTGATAAAATAAATAGGAGGGGTGGTTCCCTAGGCAAAAAGGGGAGTGGGAGACCGTAGTATTAGGGGGACGAAGGAATATTGAAAAAAGTCGTCGGGGTTTCTCCCTTTTCTGATGGGTCGGAAAGAGAAGAGAGGGATGGAGAGGGAGAGAGGAAGCGAGAGAGAGAGAGCTAAATAGGAGAGATGGAGAGCTGCCCTAAAGGGAGTATAACTTAGTGAGAGTGAGAGAAAATTAAATTTGGAGGATCTAAAATTTTCAACATGTTTGCATTTTTATTTCCTCCCCCTCTCCGTTTTCCTCTATCCCATCCCTTTCTCCCTCTCTTTTTCGCATGTCCCTACCTCCTCATTTTGACCCCCACCTCATCCCCTTGCCATCTCCTATCTTTCTCCCTTCAGATGGTTCAATTTTTTTGCAAATTTTTCCGGTGACTTTTTTCCTGTCCTTTTCATGTTCAGCGCCGAAGGAGGGATTGTGGTAAGAGAGAGAGAGAGGTGGAAGGGAGGAGAGCGTCGGTTCGAGGGGAAGGGAGGGAGGGGGAAGGAGGGAGCGAGAGGGCGTGCGGACGTATTTGTGCTCGAAGAGGACAAGTTTGTCCGTGGCTATCCTGGTGGAAACTTGACGTCATGTAAAATGGAAGGCTTGGATGAAGGGTGGCAAAAGGAGCTTAGTCAGGTTTGGTGAAGGGAAGGGGTTACTTTGAGAGGAAAGAGGGGGTAGAGAGAGAGAGAGAGAAATGGGACGGGGAAAGCCAAGGCGGGCATAAAGAGAAAGGGGTTGAGGGAAAAAATGCGGGCTCGGGTTTGTTAGTATGTTTGTGAAAGGGAGAGTAAAAAGGGGGGTGGAGTGCAAGTTTGTGGGTGGAAGGGAAGGGGGAAGGAATGGGGGTGGATGAAAGGGGGAGTTGAGGTGTAGGGCAGATTGTTAAGTGCGCCTCAGAGAGACCTCGAAGAGGGAGGAAGTGAGTCCTCGGAGAAGAAATGGGTGCCAAGCAGGTGGTGGTGGCAGTATGGGGATTGTGGTGTCAGGAGAGGAAAGGAGGGGGTTGACATGGTGGAGTGACGTCGGGTGGTGCAACTGTGGTTGAATGCCTGCGTGTTTGTGAGTGAGCGAGCTACTGGTTACTCACTATAATTGTAAAAAGAAAGAAAGAAAGATTTATGGAATACGAATAATTCTGTTTCTCGTTTTAAAACGTCTTCTCTACCGTACGCCTATTGTTCCACAGAGGAAAAAAACTTTCGACCCTCATTTTCCCATTCCGTCTGATTCACTTTTTGTCTTCTAGAGCGGAGAGCTGATTTAAATGAAAAAATTTTTCTCTCTCTCTCCCCCCCCCCCCCCCCTCTTCACTCCTTCCCCTTCCGCCGATACACTTTTCTCACTCCTTTTCGCTCATTCTCTCTCTCTTCATCACCTCCAGAATCTTCTCTTTTCTTTACTCTCAGCTGTTGTTATTTTTCCGTTCACATATCCCTATATTTTCTTCAAATAAGAAATCGTTAATCTTTCTCGTCCACCCGCACTCCAAACGAGAGATCGTACCGATAGATCGCAGAGAATGTCATCTGTACATGACATTCTCTGCAATCTACACGGAGTTTTTTTCGGCTTCAATTGCTTAATTATACTTTCGGTGAAATATGCACATATATTTTTACATATATATATATGTGTGTGGGTGTGTCTGTGTTTGCATATATGTATGTATATATACCGTATCTTCCAGATTTTAACTTATTTTTAAAAAATAAATCCCGTGCATTTTTTTATTAATTCGAACGGCCTTCCATTGATATTTTTACCTTCGGTGAAAATGTTTGAACACAGGAATGTAAATATCGCATATTTGTTTCTCCAATTTTATTTGAGCAAAAAAGATGAAAGAATTTGGTTGATTTTCCTCGTTTTGTTGGCACAAGCTCTTCAGCAACCATCAATTAACTTAGAGCCAATTTAGATGATGGGCCTTGTGTTTGCCAGACACACGAAAAATTATTTTAATAGTAAGTTAAAAATTTTGATAAATCCCTGCGAGGCTTGAAGTCGTGACCCATTGACCGAGATGCGAGGATTTCTTCAGGTCACTGCGGTCGTCCTGGAGATAAAAATTACACATGGAGAGAGAGAGCGGATTTATTCTCTTAAAACATCGCGATTCCCAGTTCCCATGATTATTTAAATAGGACGATGCCTCGGGATTAAGAAATTAATGGAGTCGAAAGGAATTGCAATGCGTCGATTAGGTGTTCGTAATTTAAGTGTTATTTAACGTTCAACCATATGTATTAGTGGTAATTTTTGAAAACTTAAAGAGTCCGATTATACGATGACGTTTAATGTGTTATTCCTCAATTTTGAAATCCAGACGTTTTCAGAAAACATAGCTACGATGAGGGCCGTCGTGCGAATCTCTTTTTAAAAAATTCATATTCATCATCCATAGTACATCTATTTTTAGAAGGGGTAAACAAAAAAACTTGTTAAGAGTTCGAATACGAGGCCATTAAATTTAATTAAAATCACGAATAATTTCCGGGAGATTCATTCTCTACCAGACGAGGATCCATCTTTTTCGTTTATTTTTCGCGTTCCTTGCGAGGGATAAATCTTGGAGATGGGAAAAAATAATACCTCTCGTAAAATAAACAAGAGGAGGTTCCTCTTTCTTTCTTTCTTTCTTATTATTATTATTCTTCTTCTTCTCGCGGACGAAAATATCTCTTTCGCCTAAAAGTTTCCTCAGACGTTTTTATATTTGTTTTATACACACTCGGTCAAGTCTCCTCGCTCCATTTACATTTAACGCCTTAATGGTTTAGCGCGGCTCTTTGTCTTTTCCTCCTCTTCCTTTTATTATTTCATTTTTTCTCTCTCTATTTCCATTTTTTTGTTTTAATCCGTTATACTCCGTGTTTTCCTTACGTTTTCCCCTCCTCCTATCTTTCTCCCTATCTACATATAACTTCTTGTCTTCCTTTAATCATTTCTGTAGGCGTTTTTATCTCATTTCATAACTTTCCAAATGTGCCTTTCTCTCATTCGCTGGATCACTTTCTCTCTCTTTCTCCTTCCCTTAAGAGTCGTGTAAATCTATTCGCCACAGAACCGCATTTATGCCTCGATATTTCATTTCAGTTTCTTCCGGAAGACTCTTTTGTTACGCGAGATATCCTCCCAATCCCTGAGTCCCTTTGGGAGCCGAAGGAGTTGGCGGCATGGCAATTGCCAATCAATCTACTCAGTCTCTCTTATTGTCTCTCTCTCTGTTCCTCTGTTCTACTCTCTCTCTCTCCCTCTCTCTCTCTCCTTATGCCCTCCATCAATCTCCCCTTTCCATCCACTCCCGTTCTCACGCGCTATAATTCAGACGTCCTAATCTCGCCTTACCACTTTACCTGCGCCGCCGTCATACCTGATATTTATCACGCGATTCGCAAACGTGTCCCGTAGCTTAGCCGCGAAATGAGCGTGAATAAATTTACCGTTCGCGCTGAGTTTTAATTTTTGCGTCTGCGAGTTAAACTAAACCATTATTGCTGCGATTATGTTTCATCTTCGGGGGAGAGGCGTGGCTGTTGTGGTATCATGCCTGGTTGTTAAATCATGCGAGGTTGCTAAATTTTTTTAGTGAAAAACTTTTAAATCTCGAAGCTACATCTAATCCTCCTCTTGATCTCTTTGAACGTGGAAAAATACCCAATCTACTTAAAATCATCGAATTTATGCGCTCGTTAATTTCCTCTGCGTTTTATTCCGAAGGAGATTTTATATTTTTTCAACCTAAGGAATAGCACTTAATCACGTATGCTAACATACATGTGTACACATACGCACACATAAATACATGCTCACGCATGCGCATATATCTACTTACTTTTCTTTCTTCGAGCGGTAGTAATAGGGTTATTTTTACTATCCGTCTTATTTGACTCCGAAAAACATTCATTTGCCTCTGAATCGACAAATATTGATTTTTGTGCCCGTTTCGGGAAAAAAATGATCAGGGATTAAAATGACCAGCATTAATAAAAGAGATTGGGTTTTCGTGGCGGAGAATTATTATTAACTTTGATGGATCGTAATAAAGAGTAGTGCTTTTGGAGACGGGGAGGGGGAAGATAGACGAGCAGTAAGTAAACAATCAGGGAACAAACTTAACGTGAGTCCCTCATCCATTAATTTCCACCCTCGCCCCGCCCAGATTCCTTGTTGTTCCTTTGTTTCGGCGACGGTTAAAGTCAACTTCATGACGGCTCTGGACTAATCGGTGTTTCCCAAAACCTCCGACGCCTTCCTTTAATTTCCATAGCCGTCTCTCATTTCGCCTGAAAAAATATCGATTCCCTTCCCACCACGCCCTCGCGATTTCTCTTTCCCGTCCATATGCGCAATTTCTCTCTTCGTCTCATCGATTCCTTTGCATATACGCATTTATTGCACACCACCACGACATAACCTTTCGTCCATTCTGCGCATTAATTTCCGGTTCGTTTGACTTTCTGTTAATCTACTACTATTCCGTTCCCGAGAAGGAAAATTTGGAAGATATTTAATCGCGCGAAATTTGCGCCTTTAAAATAAGACCGTTCTTTTATGAGGATTCGGTTGTTTTTATCGGTTGTACATGTTCGCGGTCGTTGAGCATTTTTTTCTAGGATTTTCGGATATATTTCTATTTTTTCTCCTTGGTTGATTTTTCGAAATAAAAAGCGCCATTCTTTTTGTTTTCGTGTCGGTGCGAAACGAGGATGAGAATGTCTAACGAAGCCGAATCGCCTCCGATAAATGGCGAACATGTCCTCTTTCTCCCTCCTCTATTCATCCACTTGTGTATCTCGCGTCATTTGTTCCCTGTCCGCCTCCATGTCTCGCCGCGTCCCCCGCGCATTCTTTCGTGACCCGTTTGCCCTTTCGTTTCCCTCCCCCCTCCCTCCCACCCCCCTTCTTCCCTCCCTCACTTTTCCCTCCCCCGCTTTCCACTCACACCCTTCCCCCTCCCTCCCTCCCCCTTCTTCCCTCCTCCGCTTTCCCCTCATACCCTCCCCCCTTATCCCTCCCTCACTTTACCCTTTCCCGCTTTTCTCTCACACCCCCTCCCTCCGTCTCCCCTTCTTCCCTCCCTCCCTCTCCCTCCCTCCCTCTCCCTTCTTTCCTCCCTCACTCCCCCTTTTTTCCCTCCCTCACTCCCCCTTTTCCCCTCCCTCACTTTCCCTCCCCCGCTTTCCCCTCACACCCCCCTCTCTCCCTCCCTCTCCCTTCTTCCCTCCCTCACTTTTCCCTCCACTCAACGAATCTTACGCGCTAAAGTCCTTTCCTTTCAATCGCACTCTCCTATTTCGTCTACTCTACCCCTTCCTCTCCCTCTCTCTTTCTCCCCGTCCCCCATCCAACTACTTTTTTTTCTCTCTCGAAAAATCATCTTTGATTTGCTCTTTTTATCTCGTATCTTCTTCCATTTGCCAACATTCATTTCTTCGTTTCGTTTCATTAATTTCGTTTCACCTTTTCAGGATTTCATCACGGTTTATTTTTTATTTGTTACTTCTTATTTGTCCATCGAGTTCTCTCTCTTTATTTCTTCTCTTCTATTTGTAGCACTTGTATCCACCACTTCAAAATCCACCTATTGTGTGTCTTATATTGTCATCTTCGAACAAAGCTAATATCAACTTCCCTCGAGTTCATATAATATTTCGATTATTTCACGTTGGACAAACATTCGAATAAAAAAATGCTTTTGGTTGAATGAGATTATAGACACGCAGATAAACAGCATTCGTGAGCTCATATCTTTTCTAAGTAATAAATATGAAAGGGTTGTGGCGCTTTCATACCCATCGGTTTGAAAGTTTGGGTTAATTCAAATTAAATCTTTAACGTTGCGCCATATTGTCGATCTCTCCTCTCTCTCTCATTTTGTAAAACTTTCAAAAAACAGTTTCTCGAAAATGAAAGCGTTTGGATTTAGAGATTATTGTGCTCGGTGCTTTTTTGTAAAAGAAAGAGGTGCCGGTACTCCGATCCCCCATCCTGCATCCTCTCTCCCTTCTCTACCGAATTTGAATTAAAGTTTTAATAAAAAAGTTGATAACAAAAATCAAAATGTTTAACATTGGTAGAATCCGTTTATTACTTTAAGTCTTAAAGAATTAAAAAAGTGAAAATGTACCAAAATTAGACATGGGTCAACATCGCTCTGAAAAAAGGCGCCGGTACGCCGTACCGGCACATACCGTCACAAAAAAGCACTGATTGTGCTTAATGTTAGTCTCCTGTTAAAATGGCTTTTTCGTTTTTCTGTTGCCTCTTACCTCTTGTTAATTTGCCTCTCCATCCAACTTTGCGTATCTTTTCACTTAAATTCCTCATCTTTTTTCAAACCCCACTGTCCTTTGCATCGGCTATTGTGCGATCCCCGCAATCTCTCATCCACAAAAACTCCGCATCTCGCTTCAATGCATACACGTTTCACGTCCATTCGCATTTTCTCTCTCTCTCGCTCATTTTTACGCCTTTCTCCTTAGCGAGAGTTCCATGGCGTGCCCCAGCGTGCGTGCGTGTGTGTGAACGCGCGCCTGTATGAGTGCTTGCGCGCGTGTGCGTTTCAACGGTCCAGCTGCCATCGCCACCTCGCACTGCCCTCCTTTTCTCTCTCTCTCTTCTTTTTTCTCCTCCATGGCAACATTCTCTCTCTCTCGCCCTTTCTTCCTCTCTTCCTTTTACTCTATAATCTCTGTGTAGCCTCCCTCCCCTCACCTTCCCTTTCTCTTACTTGATTCACTCCCTCTTCCCCTCTCTCTCTCCCTTCATCTTTTCTCCACCCCCTTCCTCTCTCTCTCTTCATCTACCTCTCCGCCCTCCCTCTCTCTCCCCCCTTCAAACCACCTCTCTTCCCATCCCACCTTTCCCACCCCCTAATTTTCCAATACCTCCCTCTCTCCCTTTTTCCGACCCCCTTCATCGCATCACTCCAGAATACACAGGGAGCGGCCCAACGAAGCGGATATTATGACGGAAATACACACACCGGCGGACGCACGTAGGAAAACTAAGCTCTCTCTCTCTCTTTCTCCCCATTCCACCTTCCAATGTTCCTTTCCCTTCTATGAACCTCCGTCTCTCTCTCTCTCCCTTTTACCGTATGCTCTCTTTTTGCTTCCTCCCTCCCTCTCTCACACTTTCACTCCCATACACGCGCCCTCTTCTCTCCCACCTCCCCTCCTCCCCACCCTCTTCTCTCTCTCTTTCGGACAGTCAGAAAAATCCTCGCCGGATTTTTTTTTCATCGTGCAGATTTTCTTTTGTCGGTGAGCGACGCGTCGAGGGTTTCGTCTGTTCGTGCGTGTGGTTCTGTGCCTATCCCTCTCTCTCTCTCTCTCTTGCCGGCCGACCCCCTCTTCTCTCCCTCTCCTTCTTCCCCGCTCATTTACATTCTCCCTCACCCTGTATCCTAGGGTCTCTCACTCCTCCTCCTCTCTTACCCTCACCCGTACCCTTTTATCTATCCGACCGCCCTCACGTCTTCGCCCTCTCTCCCTCGCTGCCCCCGGAGCGTGCCCGGAGTATTCAAAAACTCCCGACGGTTCCGCGGGTAGGGTTTTCGCCAAGGGGTTCTCCGTCCCTCTCTCACTCTCTCTGACGGTCGGTTTGGTTTTGGTTTGGTCTCGCAATAACTGCGTCTCCTCCTCCTCTTCCTTGGTATTGTGGAAGGAGGAACGCGGGAGAAAAAGGCCTACACACACACGCGCGCGCGCGCGCTTCTCCGGACCCGATCTCCCGTGACGCTTATCCCTTCCCCCGGAGCAGGACGGGCGACAATTGCTCATCGGAGAACGAATAAATCTCTGTACTGTAGTGTCGTTTATTCCTTCCGGTACGAAAGAGCGGACGATTTCGAGGGAGGAGGGTGAAAAGGGAGGAGGGAAGTAGGAAGCGGGAGGGAGGAAGGAAGAGGATTCGTGGGAAAATCAGACGGACGTCGAAATGTGCTTCTCCTTCTCGCCTTTGATTTTTCTTCTATTTTTTCCCTCGCCCCGTTTTCCTCTCCTCTTTCTGCATTTCGTCGAAAGAATGCGAGGATCTTGTTTTCCCGTTTATTATTTTTATTTTGGGTGGGAACGGAGGATGAGAAGAGAGAAAAATTGTCATGGTCTGTTTTTTCTCCCACTCCCATTCCTGCTTTTTTTCCCTCCCTCGGGGCGATTTCGCGTGTGTGACTCGAGGTGACGTCCTGACTCCGCGGTCATTCCTTTTTTTTGTTTCGTTTTTATTTCATCCCGGCGGACGCGGTGGTGGCGGAGGAAGTAAATAGGCGTTTGGTGTGCAGCCTTTTTCACGGCCGTGTTACGCGGGGCTCTTCCCTCCTCCCCCTCACTCCCTTTTTTCTCTCTGCGGGAGCGGTCGTTGTCGCTGCGTTGTTGCGCTAAAATAAAGAGAAAAAATACGTCCTGGATAACATAAAAAGGTTTTGGGGAACGAGCGTGTTTACGAGTGATGGCGGACGCGTGTTTCCAAGAGTTACGAGATGATTAGAAGCGGAGGTGTGGCGAGCGAGGAAATATGGCTGGGTTACTGGGTTTTACGCCGCTCTCATTTTTGTTACGGGATTCTTCCTTTTTTTCCTCTCTCTCTCTCGTTCGTCTCATTCGCTCTGTGTATCGCATTTCGCTGCCTTTCTCTCCCTTCATTTTTCATTCTACTCGTACTTTTCCTCCCAACGCCCTCATCTCGCCCTCCTTAATTAACCCTCTCTTCCCTTACACTCTTTATTTTTTATTCATTCCGTTTCTCACATTTTATTCTCATTATTTTCGTTCCTTCTCGTCACATTTTTATCCCATTTATTTTCTCCCTGATTTTATTAACAGCTTCTTCCATTCCCACTCTCTCCTCCATTCCTATCGCGTCTCCTCTTTGCCTAACGCCAAGGTGAAAATGCGCCTCTTTTCTTTTACGACGGCCGCATTCGTTTGTTTATCTCGGATCGCGAATACTTGAGCGTCGAGAAAAGCGGTTGCTTAAATTTTGCGCATATTTTTTTTCCTCCGCGAGCTCGTTGTCATAACTCTTAATCGAGTTGCGAGTTCCCGAGTCCGGTTAACGGCGGAATGCGTTCGTCGAATGGCGTCTGCTCTTTCGCTTTGTTTTACTGGCGCTTTTGTTGCGGTGCTGGGACAGCGATTGGCTTTAAATATGTGAAAATACAGGTTAAAGGTAAAAAAATAAACAGTCCACCGCAAAACATTTTAATGCTTTCTATTTTGACAGGTGATTTTAGTTGTGTAGGAAATTCGTTTTTATGAATATACTAAAAAACGTTTCATGCAACTTTCCTTAATCGCTGCAGTTCTCCGCTTATGGTCGCTACGTTTAAATATAATTTACTTCACAATAAAAAGATTATAGCATTCCTCGTTGTAAGGAAATCGGGGCATATTGTGACAACCCCTTTAAAGAATATCATTCGATTTTTTTCAATTATAACTCCTATAAAGCTAATTTTAGTTCGAAAAAAAAGCACTGAATCAAAGAGAACAACGAACTTGGAGAAGGCGAAGCGTTTACGGAAAATATTGCGACTCTCGCCTCCCTCCTAATTCCCACTCGAGCCCATAAATCATCCGAGCTTTTCATGCGACTGAATCAACACGCACACCAAATGAAATTTCACGGCAATCGGACTCGCAGCGCGCGCAAAAAAACCATCTAATTAAAATCGAGCGAACTTCATAAGCACGCGCCTCTTTAAAAAGAAATCGTATCTCCAATGCGCATCCCAAATGTAATTTACGACCTCTCTCTCTCTCTCTGTCCTATCTTCCTCTCTGGATGAACGCGTGCACACAAACGCAGTCACAAAGAGAAGCACACATGAATTAAATGGCGGACCGGACGATGCGACTTTTGGGATTTAAGAGCGCGAAGGGGAAGGAAGGGGCGAAACGCGACAAGGAGGCCATATCCGACCAACCGCCTAGCCTCCCCTTTCGCTGCACAACGTCACCCGTTAAGTCTTCCGACTTCTCGCCCATTCCCCTTGCATTTTTTTTATAATGCCGTTCTTCGAACCGGGTCCTCATCCCTCCACACGCACCCTCGCTACATTACTTTGATTCACTGCCCTTTCCCTCCCCCCCCATCTCTCTCTCTCTCTCTCTCTTGCCCGCTCTTTTCTATGCCCCCCGCTGCAGTACCTCGTGCCGCACTCACTTATCCTTGAGACCAACAATCCATACGGAGCGACGCCTTGGAGACCGAAAAAAAAGTGCCACCTCATCGAACCGAATTACGCCCATTCCCTTCGTTCTGAGCCGTTCGCTTGATTCCCCCGCTCAAGCCACTGAGCCGTCAATGACTCGAAATATATTGCTCCCCCCCCCCCTCCTCTTCTACGACCCACTCTACTTCTCCTCCAACCTCCCACCCCCATGTCGCGCCACCCACCGCCCTCTCTGCGGTGCTGGCGACCTCATGCGGCGGCGGCGGCGGTAAGGGCCTTCCGGGTCACAAGGGGACGTGAAAGACTCTCGACGCACGCTCCTCTGTGTTTGCGCTGTTGAGGCGTTCTGCCTCCCGACGCACGACCCCCTTCCTCTTACTCCCACGCGAGTGATGCGGGACTATTCCCGAGGCACACGCGCGTGGTACACAAGGAGGGTGACTCCGTCGAAGGGAGAGAGATCTGTGCACGCGCGTGTGCTGAGGTTGGATCTCTCTTCGTCTGAGAGAGACCGCCTCACTGTTCTAACATGAGATATGTTTTTGTGCTATTTGCAACGTCGAGAGCTCCTCAAAATCCGCATTTCAAAACAAGACACGACTAGTTAGTTCTATTTTAAAGCAAAGAAAGTGTTAATGGACTAGATTTTTACGTCTTTCCGATAGAACAAACGCTCTTTCTGTGAAGTAGTTTGGTTTCTATTATTTATCGTCTGACGGTAATTATCAATCTAATATGAACGTTTAATATCCTTTATATTAATTGATATGCAATTAAATATGAAGATTTTCCTAATTTATGGTAAAATTATAAAGCATTAAAAGTTAAATCCCGTCTCTATCCCTATCGCTGCGAATCACCGATAATTTTTATTGTATTATTAAATACTTTGTTTAGCTTCTGTGTCATCATTATTTCGATGCGAGAGTTTTAACCTCGGTTGATCATAATCACGTATTAAGTCCTGTTCAGTTGTCTCGTTTAGTGCCATGTTACATTTGGCACAATTTTAAATATCTGAAACTGTTGAGAGAAATTTCAAGACGAATTCTTATATTCCTCATTAATTTAACAGCTCCTATGTTCATCATCTACTTATAACATAAAACATTAACGAATGAATCCTTGGACTATATTTTTTTCTTTTAAAATCATGGAGACTATATAGATATAGTCTTTTCCTCATAACTCCTCGTTCCTCATTTTCTCTAAGGCTTTTATTGAATATATTATTTATCGAGAGTTCAAACTTTAAAAAATATAAAACGAAGAATGTTTCAGGTGTTTCTCTAAAATAAAGTCCGTCGAATCTCGAATTTTACTCGAGAAAAAGATTTCACAGATTCTGAGTATTTTACAAAATAGGAAACACCCTCGTCTTATTTCTGAAATCAAAACTCACAGGTTAAAAATCCGTTGCCGTACCGAGTAAAACTCATTGATATCCTCAATGACCCACTGGAAAACGAAGCCGAGTTTCTCCAGGATGCACGCAATGCAAACAGCTCTGTGGTGCGCATGCTATACAAGCAATCTCGTCTAGCCCAAGGGAATCGCGTAGCTGAATTAAAATAAAACGGAAATCTGCGATTCTTATTCTTCGCGAACCGCATCTTTACAAAGAAGGACGAGGATTTGTGCGCCCGGAATAGGATGAGCAATCACTGAGAGGGGTGAAAAAAATTGAAAAATTTCCTGCAGAGGCGGGAATGCGGCATGCAAGCTTTGTTCGATGCTTTTCTTTCTTTCTCTCTCTCTCTCTCTCAAGGCAAAAATAAACAAGAGAAATTTTAAGGGGAAGAGGAGGAAGAAAGATTTATATCGGGGTTGAGGCCGTGATAGCAGGGAACGCTTTTTGTTATCTTTAATGCATGTGTGTGTGGGTTTGTGTGCGCATGGCATTGTGGAATTGCGCTGTGTGTTTTCGGAGTTAGGGTAGGTGCACGTGCCGCCTTCTCCCGCGTGGGAGCAGTAGGGAAGGGAGTTGATGGTAGCTGTGATTTTTTGGTAGTAAGGACCGGGACTGGGCGTTTCGGGCGTGGGAGGCGGAGATGCCAAGAAAGTAGGCCGTGTATGTTCGGGGCGAAGGGCCCTTTTTTTGCGCCCTAAGTCTTCTCGGTTGAGCATGACAGAGGGAATCGAGGCGAGAGGGAGGGGGGCGTGGAAGAGCAGTGGGTTTGGAAGAGGAATGATGGTGTTTTAAATGGATGTTGGCACGTTGTGCCCTTTCCGCAACCTCCCGTATCGCTTCCTTCGTTTCCACGGTGAAAGATGTTTAATTAGTGGAAGAATAGCTACGGGATTCTGAAAGCGAAGAAGGGTAAATTATAGGTTAAAAGTTTTAACAGTCCCTCAAAGAATGGTAGTTAAAACGTAAGCTTGCCTTAAACTGCATCATGAAAATAGGATATTATCAAGTTATTGAGAAGTAAAACAGGTTAAATGTAGAATTATCTATTATAAATTATTTAAAGCTAAAATTTTAAGTCGTTTACTTAATTTCCGCCCAAGGCAGTCCAATTTATACGAAGACCGTACATATTCATGATATTGATTCCATCTCCTTAAATCTATGAACGAAACTGATTAACATATTTTGAGTAGAATTTAGATAGCAGGGTGGAAGGATAACGTAGGTATTTCGTATATCAAAAATTCGCTGAACTTGTCGTAACATTTTTCTTGCACTACCTGTGTTTTCTTTACAAATTAAAGGAACTATGAGCAAAGTGATTTAAAAATCTAAATTGTCAAGCCTCACCATACACGAAACATAATATTCGTCTTTTCATGGAGAAAATCATCGTAATTAATTTACTCTAAATGAAACTCAAAATTTTGAGTAGTTTCTGACTTTGAAGTTTAAACATTTTAAAACTGGCGTTTATGAAGAAATCAACATTTGATTTGCCAGTAAAAATAAAAATCAACACGGTCGAAATTATTCAATTTTCAAAATCAACAAAAGAGAGTTGAAAAAAAGCACAAGCACACATCGAAGACACCGGAAAATTTAATTCCTGCGCTCCTGATGAACTTTCTGATAAACAAGCTGTAAATTCGAGCATTTCCTACTTGAACACACTAGTTCGTTAAAAAAATAACGCGAGAAAGAGAATGAATAAAGACAAGTGGAGAAAGGACGAGAAATAACGTAGGCTTGTGAAGCAGAGAGGCGTTCGACAGAGGTGATTAAGAAGGGCGTGCGCGCGAGTTAATTACGAGTCCTTTTGAGCCTCTCCTTTCAAAACTACGTGAAGTCGTAGACTATTTGAAAGCGAGAGGTGATATTACACTCAAATAAAAATTTATATATATAAGAGTAAAGGAGAAGGAGCTTCCCAGTGTCGTTGCCGGAGCGAGATTTTCCGCGTCGTTAATCTTCTTGTGGGGTACTCGCGGACGTTATAAAGTGAGGAGGAAGGTGACGACATTCTGGAGGTGAGAATTAGAAGGAAAGAGAGAGAGAGAGAGAAGAAAGAGGAGAGAAAGAGAGATGCCGGCGTAAGAACGCTGAGAAAACGCGTTGGAAAGGAAAGAACTCCACGGATGGAGGGAAGAGAGAGTGGAAAAAGAAAGGGAGAAAGAGATGGCGGAATCTCACCTATTTCTCTCTCTCTCTTAATATTGCGGTGGATTGAGAAAGATGGCGAGGGGGTGGAATGGGGCGGAGAATGTGCGTTAGGGAGGGAAGGGGAGGGGGGTGTGAGGCGGTTCGGAAGATGAAAGCAGCTCCTGGGGAGGTAACCGCGGCATCTTTCCTCACTTTTTTATTTAATAATTCCCGCAATTTTTCCGCCTCCCTCCTCTCATCCAAAGTGCAGTAATTCCTTCCTTTTCCGTAAGAAATTTCAATTTGGAGGGTTGTGATGAATGGAGACGTTTTCGGTCTCGCGTTTTTGAGTACCTACACTCATATATATATATATATATATATATATATATATATATATATATATATATATATATATATATATGTAAACTTACGGAAGAGGAAAGGCAAATGAGGATATTTAGGGCAACTAGGTGTTGAAGGAAACCCAGTGAGCACTTACCGGAAGGAGAGCCGCTGGGGTGTTGGAGAGACACATTTGTAGAAGTTACTGGAGCTATCGGGATGATCCCTTCGTCAGCACGAGACACAACTATATATATATATATATATATATATATATATATATGTGTGTGTGTGTACATTTTTCCTCTGCTTAAGAGTATGCTGTTACTTCATTGGGGTGAGGGTTTGTGCATTCTTAGAGGACGGATTAAGAAAGGAAACGCGAGCGTCGAGAGATTTTATCTTGCATGCTATGCCAAAGTTATAAAAATCAGATGTGCTCATACATCTTGTTACGTCTTGTTCTTATGTTAGTATTATTTTGAAAGTTGCTTATTTTTTATTTTAATGAAAGACAATTTAATAAACTATTTTTATCCGGGTATTGTTTTTCACTTTTAGAAATTTTTTAAATATTTTAACTTAAAAATAATTCCTGCCCCAGAAAAATTTACTGAAACATACGAGGAGTTTAAAGTTGCTGAAAATACTCCCAAGGATAGTTAAAATTGAGAGGCTTTAAATGGTATGATGTGAACAGGGTCGGATCTACCATGAAGCGGGTGAAGCGGCCGCTTCAGGTCCTACTTTTAAAGGGGCCCCATTTTTGTGTCAACTTTTCACACACTACCGCCATTATTTAACAAAAGTATATTTGTGAAGAACTAGTATTTTACTACATATAATAAAAATGTCTGTAATTGTAATCCTATATTAATAAATATATAAATTAAACAACGTGTTTTCTTTGTCTTCAAAATTTTCAGGAAGTGAGGGGCCCATTTTAACCCTTCAGCTTCAGGTCCCGAAATATGTAGATCCGGCCCTGGATGTGAAGCTTGGAATTTGTTTTTTTTGCGAATTCTTTCGAAAAAGCGTTCTTTGACGGAACAATTTGTAAAAAAATTTCCATCGAAAAACGGCATAGCTCCTCCTGCGACCACACAACTGAATAACATCGGAGATGTTCTCGGAATTCCATTTATACATCTCTGCGTCGATGCTATAGCTATTTAGATTCGGAGCAATAGTTTTCATGACGAAAAGGAAGCTTGCGTCACTCATTGAAGATGGCAGATACATATCATAAATGCGATATCCGAGTTCCTATTCTGTCGTTGGATTTATAGACGGATGTAGGGAGAAATTGACGTGGAAAGTATCGTATTGTATAATAAGAGGGAATAGGAGGGAAGGGAGAGAGAGGCAGAAAGAGATATTCGTGGAGAAAGGAGAGAGTCAGGAGAGGGAAAAAGGGGAGTGCGTAGAGAGAAAGTGAGAAGAAAAAAGGGAAAGAGAATGTTGAAGTCATTCGGTGAGTTATGACGGTTCGCTTTGACGGCGCGCGGTGCGGATACGTTTCTCCATGCGCAATGCCCTATACATATACATAGGAAGGAAGGAGAAAGGTGAAAGGAAAAGAGTGCATTGAAGGAGAACTCGAAAGAGAGGAACTGGAACTTGAACCGAAACGATTCCGACGCGTATGGAAAAGAGCATTAAATTGACGATCCCGCCAAATAATTTAACTGCTTGCGAAGTCAAGTAAAATGAAAGCGAAACGCCGTTTCGCTTCTTTCAATTGTCTCTCTCTTCATCCCTCGGCGATCTTTTTCCATCCCCTTTCTCCCTCCTTAAAACCTCTGAAATGGAAAACGATAGCAATAAGACGGAATGGAAAGTGAAAGGGTTTAATGTGAGATAGCGCAACTGAAGGTGGAGGTGATACACATACATGCTTTTTGTATGTGTGTGTCTTTATATGTTTATATATATATATATGTATACATAAAATAAGACACGCATATATTACCAATAACAAAGATGTAGAAGATGGCGTTATTCACATCCGAGCACTAAGAAAGGCAAGAGAGGTAACAGCATGGTGAATATTATGCGTGAAGATGAATTGGAGAGAAAAAGAGAGAGAGAGAGAGGGAGTGAGGAGGAAAGGAGGAAAGACAAGAGACAGACTGGGAGAGTTAGCTAAGTTTTGTTAAAGAGGAAGTGAGAGGGATCGTTACGAAATGAAAGGGTTGGATTCAGATGGGGATGAAAAGGAAACGGGTGAGTTGTGAGCAGCGAATGGTTCTTCTTTTTTTTGGTGAGGAGAGGGTAAATAGGGGAGTGAAGGGAAATAGGGGAATGGGGAGGGGGGCGTTTTGAGGAGGTGGAGGGTGTGGAGGGAACTGGAAAACGTGACGTACCTCTTCGTCGTTCTTATTCGCACCAACAGCAAAACATTAGGCGGTTCGAGCCGTCCCAGAAATCTAATGAATTTCATATCCTTGTACGCTACCCATCTTTAAATGTATTCCTTTAAAATAGATAGCTTAAAAAGATGCTCTAATGCACTCATTTAGTTTCTAATAACATCTCTATTAATTAAAAAATAATGACTTGAATGAAGATGTTTTAAGCACCTCACCTTAGCATTTTTATGCAAGCGATTTCTTCCGAAAAAATATATTGTAATGTAGAGGGCGAAAAATCGTAGACTTTCAAGCTAATTTTTTGAGGGTTCCTTTACTCATACAGTGCTCAGAGTGCATCGGATTAATGTCATTGAACACACGTTTATTTCATTGCCCATATAAGTGAACTGTTTCATTCTTTCTCTACCTGGAGCGTACAAACACAAACGCCAAGTCTCATACGCTTATGGCGTTGACGTAAATTCCTAGTAAATGTTCAAATGAAGTTTACCGAATCGCGCTCTCGTCTCTATTTCCGTGGAAACAATGTAATTGAGTTTATCTCCATCTATGCCTTCTTCCTTCCCCCCCTCTCTCTCTCTTTCATTTAGAAATCGCATCAAACCCACCGAATAGAGCGGATTCACCTGTTTGGTCACTGCCATTGGTTGACCTCATAAACCGCATCGGCCGACAGGGCGAAAAAAAGTCTCTGAATTCAGCGCCGCGTTCACGCGGAAGGGAGTGGAACCTCAAACCGCGGCAGTGTAGAAAAAAAACACATCGCAAATATACTCGCAAATGTGTGTATGCATACAAATGATCGAGGTAGGTTAAAAAATATTGCCGAGCAACTAGGAATTAGAAAGAATAGTGTTTACAGCGGCGTGAACGTCAGCGAAGACAGATTATATTTGTTTATTCCCTTGTGTTAATAAATGCTGGTGCATAGATCAGACGTAAAATCACCGTTTCCATGCATTTAAATTTCCGTATTTTCTGTTTCTATTCCTTAAGGAAATTTGGTGTGAGAGGTAACGTGAATGTAATTCAGGATAAAAATTCCAAATGATATTTTATGACAGATATCTACCTAGATTCGTTTTGTTTTAATAGAACTACACAACTAAGCGTATATATTTATTTGCTTTAAAAATTCAACTGATACACAATACAATATTATAAACGTGCAAAAGTAATTATTAGCTATTTCATGGAAATTAATGAATAAAAAATATAAAAGCAAAGAGTGCTTTTGATTTTTTTGGGCAGAAAAATATTGCCCTCCTTGGAGATGTATATTTTACATTAAAATAATAAAATTTTCCGATTCGTGTTTTAAAAAAACTTGCATTTTCAATTTGCGATAAATAAGGTAATATAACTAAGCACACGCACGCACACGCACGCACACGCTCGCTCACGCACGCACGCACACGCACGCACGCGCACGCACACACATATATATATAAGGAGAACTGATCAGGAAATCATTTACACCGCCGGAAAAGGACATAACTTACAATTTGGGCGTTAATCAAGCACCGTCGAATGGAGTTAAATCACAGATCGATTCGAGTCAAATTCACTGAGCTACAATGATCTTAGTGCGAAAATCACCACTTAATAGATAGAAATGATCATTAAGAACGGAATATTTCTTACAACTGGAATCGTTTCAAAATAAAAACAATACTTTCTCGATACTTCGTATGAGAAAGTAAAAATCGGTACAACATACATTGTACAAACTTTCTCATATACTAATGCGTCGTTTAGTTATCTTTAGAAAAATATGAACTATGTAGATTTATTATAAACATCAACTTAAATAACTATACGAAATTTGATGAAAATCGAATCAGCCGTTTTTTAGAAAATTCAATTGTTGTCCAAGAATAAACTAGCCTTACATTCATTTTTTGTGAAATATGAACTATTTGGTATTATTGAAGACGTAAACTCAAGTAACTGTACGAAATTTGATCAAAATCGTTTCAGCCGTTTTTGAGAAAATCTAATTGTTGTTAAATTTGTCTTGAATAAACTGCCCTTAATTATTGTGTAATTTAAATCTTTCGTCATAGCTTCTATTCCAAGATTTAAATTATATTTGCTCTACCGTTTAGTCTCTAGATCCGCGAACAGACAGACCCACAGACGGACAGACAGACGGCATTGCGAAAACCACTTTTTCGGACTCAGGTACACCCTAAAACGTTTATTTCCATAAAAATCTCGAGATAGAATTTTTTCGCGATAACAATACTTTCACAATGTACTTCGTATATGAGAAAGTAAAAAGAGTCAGAATGATCGTTGCGAGTATTCCTTCTAGATGGCGAAACCCAGATACAAGTATAGTTTCCATGCTTCCGCTTCGGTTCCCCTGGCCAGAAAATGCATTATGGACGCGTAAGATTCGTGCTGTGCGGTATATGCATTGCATATATCAAGACGGATTTAACCCGCGGCACGCATCTGGGGGCGTACGGGCTAGCTCGCGCTATATCTGATAATTTTAACTTCGACTCTCCGCAGGAACGTGTCGGAAGTGACTTTTCGTTCTGTTTTATCTTGATCCGCCTATGAATGATCGGGCGCACGATCTTATTTGAAAAAGGCAATGCGCAGGCGTCGTAGACACGACTTACGAGAAAGGATCTTTAGAGATGGAAAAATTTTGACGTTTGATTCGGATGAGAAAGAATCAGTATTACAAAAAATATAAGAACAAGAGGAAGAAAATAAGTAATATTCTACGTGAAAACGGCGAAAATCAGCCCATAATAAATAATAAAAAATATTTATATGCGTAATAAATTACAGAAAATGCCGAGAATTTATTTTTCATTATAAGGTAGCTAGAGTAATATACAACGATAGTGCTTAACTTTAAAATGAAATTAACCGTGTTATTGTGTAATTACGTCACATTTGAAAAATGTTCTCGTCGAAATAAAACTATAATTAATGTGAGTTTATTCTGTGCTGTAATTAATTATATCGGCCGCCGTATAATAGCTGACATTTATATTGAAAAAATAAGAATGTAGCAGGATTCTTATAAAATTTCAGGATAATGAGCTGTTGGATTTGATTTACTTTTCGAATTTTTCTTTCCGAGAATGAAACATCATATTGTCATTTTTGGGCACGGAGAAAGTCGTTTCATTCTGCATTTAAAATAATTTCTGCGCTTTAATTGCTAAAATAAATACTACTACTAAAATAAATAAATAATATGTAACTCTAATCCGATTATTAAAGGACATTACTCTTTAGAATGCCGCTCCAATATCGATGCTTATTTTTCCAGAGCAATTTCTCTCGTTATGGCTTCAAATTCCTTTTTTATAGGAATCAGAATTATTGCTGATCAAAAACTGTAGTAAATTAAAGCCAGGACGAGAATTTCCTTTTTTCTCTTGGATATTACAAATTCCACCGAGATTAAAAACAAACGAATATTTATCAAATTTCCGATATACAGAGAGAGAGATAGGGGGAGGGACACGGAAGCGATGCTCAGTTTTGGTGGAGAAAGGCGATATTTAATTAAATACATCGTGCGAAGGGCAAACCCTGCGTCACACTGAGGACGAGTGCCGTTTTGAAGTTTCCGCCCACTTTCTGTTGTTTGCCGAATTTTTTTACCACGCCACAATGGAATACTTAGGACGAATCATACTCACGCAGAGGTCTACATTCCCTTTGGTTTAGGAGTTAAGCAGCGCGATTTAATAGCATGGCTCCTCTTTCGGTGATACGCCATTGCGTCATCAAACCAACACTAGAGCATACTCAGGAATGAATATTTGTTTGCATTAATTTATATACGTGAAAGATATGAAGATATTTTTTGGTTTCAGAAATTGACCCATAAATTTTGGATAAAATTTTCACATTTCGTGTTTAAAATCGCGCATTTTGCGAGTAATGAGCCAATGATGATGCAAACAATGTCAGCATCCCGGTTAATCGAGGCATTTCTAATTATACGCGAGAGAAATGATCAAGAAGCTCTGGAATATATGGCCAAAACGCGGCCTCCCATTAGCGATTAATCGCCAACAGCTTAAAACAAGCGAGAGAAGGGGGGGAGTCTACTGGAATTCACCCGCGAGAGAAAATAGATCGAGGTATGAGGAAACGCGAAAGGAATCAAGGGAATTAACTGACAGAGGTTTATTGAGAGGAAATGTATCCAGGGATACCAACCTTCAGCCGTCATGTGGGAAGTTTTACCGGAGGAGAGGGATGGCGAGTGCAGAAGAAGCAGAGAGAGAGAGAGGCGTTGTCGAATAGGAAGGCCGGCGCTAAGAGGCATTTTTGTTGCCAAGGGATCGCGTCCCATCCTAGCGCCTTTATTTATTATTATATTCGGAGTGTGGAGAGAAGGAGCGAGGGAGTATCCCCATCCATCCTCGCTCCTAAAACCTCTTTGGGGCGCCCGTTCTTTTTGCGTCCGATGGGCGGATTAAGCCCCGGAGAAAATCATCCCGCTGCTTGTGTAGGCGGGAGTGCAAGAGAGAGAGGTTTGAGGGAGGTGAGTGAGAGGAGGGTGGGAGTGAAAGGAGGGGGAGAGAGAGAGGAAAGAAAGAAAAGGAAGAATAATCTCCTAAATTACCGGTCAGCGGCCTCATCCTATTTCCTCCCCTCTGGCTCGCTGCCAAGTCTTACCGTTCGGGAAACAATTTGTTTTCGGAAGGTTTTGCGGTCGGTTTTGTGCTTTGTTGGGCGTGGAGCAAAGAGGAGAAGGCGAAAGGTTGCGAGATAGAAAAAGAGGGAGAAATAAAGAGAGAGAGAGTGAGAGAGAAACAACCGAAAAATCGTTTGGTTTTCCCGAAGAGTAGAATTTTTTCTCTACTTGCTCTCTTTCTCTCCGCGTCTATCTCTCTCACTTTAACACGCGTGTCAACTTTACGTTTACTCATTTGTTTTTTTCGCAATATATATTGCCGAGGAGATTTTTCTCTCGGGGGCGTTCGCTCAATGTAGCTCCGCGCTGGAAAAAAGCCTTGCCCTACGTGTGTTACGCGGCCTCTATTTGCTTTGCTAATTTCGAAGGTGATGTAAAAAAAATGCGAAGAGTCAGTCGGACGCTAAGACCCGGTAAATACCTTGCGTATCTACATATACTAGCTGAAAGTACACGGCGATGCCCGGGTTATGCCACATGTCTTTGGCGAATAAAATTATGTATTATATGGTAATACAATCATTTCTCCCTTTGCGCACCTCAAAACGTGTATTTCCGTTGAAATCTCGATTTCGAATTTTTTCATGAAAACAATAATTTCTCTATACCAGAGGTTCTCAAATTTTTTTGGCCGCGTACCTCATTGAATTCAAACAATCAATTAAAGTATCCCTTATAAAATAATACTGGTAGTTGAGTTAGTTAGTTCGTACAAAATAGACATACTTAAAATTTACGAGTTTACATATAATTAATAAGCGTTTTCTAGTATAAAATAACGCTCCAAGAATAATGAAAAATAGATTTATTTTAAAATTAATAAGTTTACAAATTAATTTGTCAATTTTAGACAGCATAAAGAGTCTATCATCGGTTCGATTGAGGAAAGTCTCAATCTTAGATCAGATTCCACATGCAATTTATTGCGATTTTTTGACTTAATTAAACTTAGAGATGAAAATCCAGTTTCGCACAGGTATGTTGCAGGAAAGAGTATCAATGTTTTGACTGCTTTCTTAGCCACGGCCCTGTATTCGTTTAATATGTGCCCAGAAACCAATCAAAAATATTTTCGTGAAGTTGGTTTTTAAATCTCCGTCTGTAGAAATGTCCAGGAGGTTTTCTTGTTCTTTCCCTATTAAATTTGGAATCGGAAAATCAACATCAAATGGATTGCGCACCCAGTTTTTACATTCGTCAGTCTCTGGAAAATATTCCAAGTTGCGCTACGAGTCCTACCAAATGTTCCTTTATATCTGACTTCACCAATTTGTCCAACAACATTTCATTCATAGAGAGATATTCTTGCAATGTCTCGAAGCAATCCAATCTCTTTCCGAACAAGTGGCCCAAAATGTTAATTTTTTTATCATGGACTTTATTTTGCCTTTTTTATTAAAAATGGTCGTATTATTTGTTCAAATGGCTAAATATATCGCACAAATACTCCAGTCTTTGAGTCCAAATATTATCATCCAGGAGAGAAGAGAGTTGGAATGGGTTATTCGTAAAAAAGAATTACGTACTTCATCACGTAGCTCAAAAATTCTCATCAACACGTTTCCCTGGGATAGCCATATGACTTCAGTATGAAGTAGAAGCGTTCGCTACCCAATTCATTACATAGGGATGAAAAAATTCTCGCATTTAACGGTCGAGCTCTGTTGAAATTAATAATTTTCACCGATTCATCTAATACTGATCGCAACTTAGATGGCATTCTTTTAGCAGAAAGAGCCTCACGATGAATACAACAGTGCGTCCATTCTGCATCTGGTGCAACGGCTTTTATACGAGTTACTAATCCGCTGTTTTTCCCTGTCATTGATTTTGCTCCGTCCGTACAAATTAGACATTTAGACCAGTCAATATTATGTTCTCGCATGACAGTATCAATTAACGAGAATATTTCTTCTCCTGTGGTTCGTATTTGCAATTAACGGCAAAACAAAATATCTTCGTGGGCGTCACAATCATGTGTGTATCTTACATACACTAAAACTTGGGAAAAACCAGTTATATCTATTGTTTCTTCTACTTGCAAAGAATAGAAAATGCTCTTCTTAACACGACCCAAAATCCGCAAAAGAACATTTTCTGCCATTTCTAATATGCGGCGGGACACAGTATCATTGGAAAGCGGTATACTGACTAGTTTCTTCGCGGATTTTTCACTTGACTCACGAACTATCTTTGACACTTGACAAATTCAAACTGACGAATAACACATTTGTATTGGTGGAGTGTTATAAGTTCTGCTCGGGCGGTCACGTGAAATTCTTCGGTAGTTCGCGCGGCCGCTGTGACAGTGTAGTCTTAAACCTTTCTATTGGCACATTGAAGCTCATATTTAACAATCTATTATGTGTGCTCTTTTGTATGAGATTACAAGGGTACATATTTTATAAACTGATTTTGAATGTACTTCATGAATGCATTTTAGAGACAAAATTATCCTATTTTATCGCTATTGTGTCAAAGCATCAAAATGAAAAAAGTTTATTTGAAGTGTCTAGTATGATAACGTCAGCCATTATGTAAATTTTCTCAAGTACCCCCTAGCGCCTTTAAAAGTACCCCCAGGGGTACGCGTACCCCCCTTCGAGAACCCCTGCTCTATACTACATATATTGGAGAAAGTAAAAACTTATTCTGAGATATCTCTGATACCGATGAATTGGGCGAACTTTTATGTTTTTCTTTTTATTCAAATATATGTCCTTTCTTTTTTATATAACAATCAATTCAACCGTTTATGTAGATTATCAATGAAGAGAAGATAACCATGTAATGTGTTTAAAATAATGTGTGTCCCTATTCTCATTTAATTTTAAATTTATGCGTGAGCCTATTTGCGTTAATAAACATTATGGATGTATAATATAATGGTTCTACTTGCAAAGAGATAAGATGATAGGAAGATTCAACTGCTTTGATTGAATCGTTAGAAACGCTTCCCATACGCAGTTAACTGAATAATTATCCGTTAATATTTATGTTGCTATGTATAAATGTTGACATTGCTACAGCAATAATTTCGATGCTTAAACAAAGTGCGAAGCGAACAACGCTATTCTTTCACCTATTTGAAGGTTTAATTGGCATTAATTGAATCGGAGGCAACAATTTCGGTCGCCTTGACAACGTCCGGAAAGAGTACGAAATATCCGCAAAATTACGAAAACAATTGCGTATTTCTGAATGGTCCGACCATGTAACATATAAACATCGCAAGAATAAGATAGTATAGTTTTATCCGTGGAATAAACAAAAAAGAAGAAAATCGGTCCATATTTACATGTTTTAATGAATGAAGGAAAAAAACCTTGCACTCTGAAAAATCGAAAATCCCGTGTAAACTTATGGGAAAAATAAAATTGTCTTCTGGATTCGAACCCGGGTCGATTTTGGTACCCTAGGTTACTCGTAGAGTCATATGAAGTCAATTTGCAAAGTTTGGTCCCGATAGCTCAAAATGCGTAAGGAGCAGACGGACAGATGGACAGACATTCAATTTTATTATATATATATATATATATATATATATATATACACATTATTTATCTCGGTGGGTTTGCACGTGTGGTGGTTGTGAAATGTGTATACCTTTGATAAAAATGGAAGGAGGCGATTAAAATCTTTATGAATTCGGCAGTGACTGGCGTGATGTTCGGATTATATTTTTACGATGCGTTAAAGCACTGAGTTAAGGAACGTGGCATCAAGGAGAGAGATAGGGAGGGCTTTTTAGGAAGTATTATATTTCTCCCCTTTCATAACAAAAATGATGTTTTAAGGATGTGTCGCTCTCATGTTTACCCCACTTATGCAGAAAAATGCGGAGAAATACTTATTATCCGCATGCATATTAAGGACGTCCATATGGGAGGAAAAATGGCTTTAGATTACACGCATAGATTGCGAAAATTACGTTAAGGGTTTGTCGACGTCTGATCATGAATATCTTTGCATAAAATGTATCACATTTCAGCTTCAAAGGTTCGCGCGTTGCGTGGAAGCAGAAAATGTTCATTGCAGCGGATACAGGAAAAAATATCCGCCACAAAATTACGTGCGCCTAACAATGGGCCCATTAGAAAACAAAATAACACATTATCAGGCCAGATTAATCCTAGGATTTTATTTTAAAAAGTAATCTATAGATTCGTTTTGGTACACTTTCATGAATAAGTGACAAGAAAACTTGACAATAAAAACCAAAGCTAATGACATTAGCTTCTTGTTATGCGATTCTAATTTTCGATTAATAAAGTTTTAAAGTTAAACCATTTTCTACTGTTTTCTTTCAGAAACCAATGTGGCGTCAATTTTATTTATCATTCATGTACCTCACCGCGATCTCAAAGAATTTAATCGGAAAGTGAATTCAGAAAAAATTGCAAGTTTGAGTTTTTCTTTAATGACTGCGGAAAGTTAGTTTAAATATTTATCTTGAAAACGTTTTTTATTAACTTCAAAGGCTGAGCGTTTTAAGTGGACGCCACTGTTTTTCCAAGCGAATAAATTGTAACAACCACGCGCGTGATATATGCAAAGCATCCTAGTGGCCTAGGCAAACAAAACCGTTTTTATCAAACGCAGTTGTTTGCGTGCATTTGCGTGCTTAAATTTTTTTCTCTTCCTCCTTGCTAGAAGTCATGCGCCCCACTCCTTGCGATTAATATAATCCATCCATAATAAAACAAGCGACAAGTTGACGTTGAATGGAAGGTGTATAAAATGATAAAGCAACCATTGCCGTTATCACTCTGATACAACGGGGCAGAAATGTTTTTTTAGTACCACCTTTGATAAAAAGTGCATATTTTTTTGTTGGAGGAGAAGTAGTCTGAGGAGGGGAAGGCGGATATCATTCCAGTTGAGTCATCTCCAACATTCCTTTATATTTCAGCTGTGCGCCAAAATGTATGCGTCAGTGTGCGCGTCTTTGTCGAGACTAAAGTGAGATACAACGGACCTAATGCAGCTGTAACACTCGTTACTTTAAAATTAAGAATTTCATTTATCTTTTATTTTGGCATACGTGGCTAATTATCCAAGTTTTCCGGTTCTTCACGTTTTCCTTTCCACTTCCAGAAATTCACTCCTTCCAAACCACAACCTCCTCCGATAACCCGAATAATCGAGAGTCCACGACGTAGTGTGTGTCTGTGTGCGTGCGTGTGCCCACGATTCAATGCCCCTTTGTCTTTTTTTTTCTTTTTTTTAAAAACATTCGCCCAACCATTAACGCGATCGCCCTTTCTGGCTATTCCCTTGCCTCCCATTTATGGTGCCTTTTCCTTCCCTCCCCTGCTACTCCCCAGGCGAACTTTCGTGACCTCTTACACCCGCGGTTGACCTTACCTCCCAATGCTCTGTCCCAAAGAGGAGAAAGAGGGGAAAGAGAGAGAGAGAGAGAGAGAGAGAGAGGAAGAAGAACAGGATGAGCCATAACAGAGGCAAGCGGTGGAATTTACGCCCTCGTGAGTTCCAAGGCGGCGGCAGCTGGGGATAAAGGAAAGGGGAAGGAAAAAGGAGAGGAGAGAGAGAGAGAGAGAGAGAGAGAGAGAGGGTGTTTGGAGAAGATGGGAGTCTGGGAAAGAGGAAGGAGGGCAAGAGGTCAAAGGGAGAATAGAATAGTTTCGGGAGGGGCGAGAGGTGAGCGGAATGACGGTGTTTTTTTCCTTCTTTGGAGAGGATGAAGAGATGAGGAAAGGGATGGGTTTGGACGTTGAGAAAGGATAGGAAGTCGGGATGGTGCAATAGCACGTAGAAATGATGTGGAGGTGGGCTTTAGAGGTTAAAGGGAGAGTGGGTTAACGCGAGGGAAAATATGGACTGGGTCGCGGAGGGGAGGAGGGATGGAGATGATGGAGGAGGGAGGGAGGGAGGGAGAGAGAGGAGGAGGAGGAGGAGGGAGGGAGAGAGAGGAGGAAGAGGGAGGGAGATAAGGGAAAGAGATGGAATCTAAAGGGATGAATGGGGAGAGAGTGCGAGGTCGGGTAGTAAGAGAGAGAGAGAGACAGAGAGCATTTCGCATCGACGAGGCGTGCGGTGCTTGTTATTTGTTACGGACAGCGTTATTTTTTATCGCAGTTGACGGATGGTAATGGGCGGTACGAAACAAGCCGTAGGAGCAGGAGAAGTAGCACGGGGCAGAAGGAACGGTGGAAAGTAAAACGTAAAGGAGGAGGAGGAGACGGTGGGTGTCGGGTACAGGGAGGAGAAGAAGAATGGCGAGAAGCGAAAGGGGAAAAGAGGCATGCAACGGAAGCAGGCGTCTGAAAGGAAAAGGAGAGGAGGCGGAAGAGACAAGGATCGAAGGAGAGGCAAAAAGCGGAAGGAAAGAGAAGGAGAGGAGGAGAGGCAAAAAGCGGAAGGAAAGAGAAGGAGAGGAGGAGAATGGGAGAATCTCGCGAAACACAGAGAGAGAGAGAGAAACGGAGATGAAAGGGAAGTGAGAAGAGGGGTTATGGGGTCGAAAGAGGGGAACGCTATGAAGAGGAAAAGAAAAGAAGACTGCCGGAGGGAAGTCAAGAGGGAATCGAGGCGTCGCATTAAGCGCGAAAGACGGCGGAAAACGCTAGGAGGGATTGGAGCGAGGGCGAAATTCGTGGAGAGGAAGAGAAAAGACAGAAGGCCAAAGGACAGACAGACAAACGACTTTAGTGACTGGATTGAAGAAGAGAGAATGAGGAAGGAGAGAGGAAAGAGAGAAGTAGTGAGAGAGAGAGAGAAGGAAAGAGAGATGGGAGGAGGAATATTAATAGAGCAGGTTCCCTAAGGGGAATCAATGGAGGTGTGCGAGTTTAGTGTGATGGCGCGGACGAAGGAGACGAGATGGAAGGAAATCGATCGATGCGTTGTTGTTTTTCTTTTTTTATTTATTCCCCCGATCCCTTCCTCTCCCCCCTCACCTCCCCTAATCCTCCCTTTCTCCCTCTTTGGAGCTCTCGAAAGTTTTTTGGTTATCGGAGCGAGAAATTTTTCGCGTTATTTTCGGAACAGCGTCGCTATGGCGTTCAACATTGTACGCAGGATCCTTGGTCCTGCATTTCCGTCAAAAAAAAGGATAGCGCAAAACAAGCTACAAGGCAAAATCGTGTTAGCAGTGCCAGCAGCTTTCTCACGTATCGGCTAAAAAGAGAGAGAGAGAGAGAGAAAGAGAATAAAAAAATAAGAACACCCCTAGCTTTTAAAGAGCGGAGAAGAATATAACGAGATAAATATCCCAGAAACTTAATTTCGCCTCCGGCATATGGCACTTATTGGATTAAACTGCTACCTCGGAAAATTAAAAAAAAATACCTCGGGTACGAATTCCTGGAATTCGCGTGCGGGAATTTTTTCCCATCCCACCTTGATTCGAAATCTTTCCAACGAGAAAGGGGATAAACGTTTTTTTCCCGAACGATTTCGACGAACACCTGGCGCGCGCGCGAGCGTCTGATTTTTCATTCGCGTCGCGTTATTATTCGCCCCCGCCGCGTTATTATTCGCCCCCGCCGCCGGCGCGGTTTGTTCGTGCCCCGCAGAAAAGCATCGTCGAGAGCACCGCAGTCCGTTTATATAGCGTCGAAGGTATTTGAAAACGCAGCGTATTTGCGCCGTAGACCAAACACCGCTTTCCGAAAGCGGTCACGATGATGCTGTGCAAAGCGCTGCGTAACTCGGTTCGACTGCAAAGGCTCACGGGAATACCGCGCGGAAATCGGTTTTTCCCCTTGCGGTATTGTTTGATAACCGAAAGCATAACATTAGAAGCACAAATTTGAGTTCGCGTGTGTGTGTGTGTGAACGTACGTATATGGATGTGCATGAGCCGTGCAATAGGAGCCAGTAGGATTATAGCTGACCAAAACGAAGCCTCAAACTATGCATTAATGAAATAATAACTCGCTACGAACTGTTAATGCCTCTTAAATGGCGTGCAAAAAGACAAGAGTGCTGAGTTGGATCATTCGAATATTTTATTGCTTCGGATATTTAGATACGCAACTGAAAATAATTTTACGAGAGAACTTATAAATAATCAGATTTAGTTAAACGTATTATATCTCCTGAATTGCTACGTTTTTCCTTTCACGTTTCCTGCGAGGTCTGGAATCAACGGCTTGGCGAGAAACAAAGCGTTCATTTTCCTTTTTCCTTTATTTCGAAGTTCCACTCAAGCGAAAGTGAGGCTTTTCTCTCTCTCTCTCTCAGTCATCGATCTCCGTCCCAAAATATCCTCAACTAATAATCGTGAAAATAATTTCTCCGCGCTTGAATAAACCGATCCGAGGGCGAAAAAGAAAAACAGAACTCGAGCAAACCGCATGATTTATATTTCGTTTAATAATAATATGAGCATTTTGTTTTGAAATTACCTTTGATATCTAAGAGCTCGAGGAGCTTGGAATTCTTATATTTATTTTACATAAATAATAAGTAAGCGTGCATCTGAAAGTGTCTGTTATTAATATGCTGTAACATCGTATTTGACAGCTTGGTCCGCAAAACGATGCGTGGCACCGTATAAATATAACTTTAACTGATCCGGTTTTAATTTATCTCCACTAATCGACATGAGCTCATCACCAAATTAAAAAAGAAAATAGTATATTGCCCTATCACTTTCATCGGTGAATTTCCTCATATATTATACACTACTTTCTTCTAGAGATAGCTATATAATTTAGAATTTGACGGAAAATACCTCGGAAAAGGTTTTTACCGTAAAAAACGTATATTGATTTTTTTTATCGTATCAAGGTGTGAAACATTTTTATCAATAGTTTTTTATCCGATTCAAGTTTTTATGATTTCAAGCTCGTGGTTTCACATGAATTGGTGTCAAAATCGTTCAATGTGGACCCACATTGAATTTGATCACCGATTTTTTTGTTAAGGGCCACATGAACCCAATTATATGAAAATCCGATAAGCCAGGTAGTAATGGTTTAGGAGACAGGCGGACGTGGACGTAGCCATCCTATTAGGCGTAACCATGTTGTTGGGATAGGCCACTGAAGAGAAGAAATCATGGGATAATCTCCCGTAGAAAATCTCGGTGTCAAAAAAAGGAGACGCTGATAAGATGCGAGTGGAGAAGTAAAATTCTCCAGAGAGAGAGAGAGAGAGAAAGAGACAAAAAGAAGACGAGAGGATAGAAAGGATGAGAGAGGTGAAAGTGGAAAGGGAAAAGCCAGATCACGTTGACACGAGAACAAGAGGCAGAAAGATTAATTTCGACAGGGAGACGAGAGAAAGGGAGAAAAACGGAGGAATAAGTGAGAGAGAGAGAGGAGTAGAAAATGGTGACATGGTAAGTGAAAGGAAGAACAGTGTAGTCGCAGTGAAAAAGAAAGGGTTGGTTGGCGTGAGGGATGAAGAAGGGGAGAGAGAAGAAAGGGATAATAAAAAAGGAGGGATGAATAGTGGAAGAGAGAGAGATATATGAGATTTTCGTCGGATGAGTCCCGTGCTTTCCCGTCCCAATCTCTCTCTCTCTATCCCTGGACGCACCACCCTCTCCGCCCCATCTCCGCCCCCTTCGCCCCCCGCCCTCTTCGCCCCCGTTCCCTTTCGTCTCCTCCCTTAAACACACATTCACTCGCGGACGTACACATTCAAATACATGGCAGTAGTGCCACCCGAGAGCGTTGAAGGACGCCCATCCGAATCGCACGCACGCACGCACCACCATTAACCGACTCGCATGCATTACGCGCACGCACACATACACCTATATACGGGCACGCTCACATTCACGGTACATATACATTATTACATCCAACTCCTCCCACTGAGCTGCTGCGCCTGCGCTTACAACCTCTCTCTCTCCTGACGGGAGAGCTACCACCGACGAGGCACCAGCCTCAGGGACACCCCCTTGCTTCACATATCCCTAAGCACCACCACCTTTCCTACCCACAATCCCCTTCTGCTCCCCGCTTCCATATCTCCCCTCCGCATTATCTCTTTTACCTCACAACGACTCCCGCCCACCCACTCCCATGCGAAGCCTCCTGAGCCTAAAAAAATTCCAATTCCCCTATTCTTCCCTTTCTGAACTACATTCTGCTCTCTCTCTCTCTCTCTTTCTCTCTAACTCCATCTCTCTCTCTCCCTCTCTCTCTCTTTCTCTCTCTCTCTTTTTCATTCCTCTCCAGCACACACTCTACCTCCCTCCCTCTCTCTCACTGCGGCTGTTGCTTTTTATCTTTCACCTCTATATACACATCTCTCTCTCTTTCTCTTTCTGCCTTCTTCTTTTCCGAAGACTTCTTTAGGAGATATTTTCTCCTACGCGTGCGGTTGAGCGATCGTATGATTTCCGGAGCCGCGACCCAATCTCCAACGCAGCCAAATATTACATTCCGGAAAAATCATTTTCAAAACTCTCTCTCTCTACCACTTCTTTTGTGTGTCGCGGGAAAAAATAAGAAGATGGTATCCCGGAATTTTACGTACGTTTTAAATAAACTTCGTGGTTTCTGTGGGGATTTATTTATTTATTCGCTGTCCAATTTATCTATGTTACTTGGCCGCAAAAATTTCCCACTAATATGAAATATTATGGATATTAATAAATTTTCCCTTTTTTGTTGTCCTGTTTCGTTCTTATTTTGTTTGTGAAATTATAAATTGATGTTCCATTAAAAATTTTATTATAGATTATTAATCTCATATATCCCAAACAAAATATATTTTGATGGAGATTTTGCATATACATTCCCAATTGTAAGTGTAATGTAAGTCCTATTTTTGATCAAATTTCCCATAGCCTTCATGTTATTATTTAATTTTTTCCGAAATTCTATAACTATTTTCCAAGGAAATTCAAAGATAATTTTCAAATTATTTTAACTCTATATCGTTTTCTTTCGTATTGAAAATGCTTTATGCAAAAGCCTGTAAAACTACATTTTTTCATTTACAATCGATTTAATGTTATTTATTCATTGCTTAATTTCGATCGGTAGAGTCCAGTGTGCTATAATATTTGAAGAAATTAAAATTACGTCGTAAGAAGCTTGATCCAACATTTCATTGAAACCCCACTGAAATAATGTGTGCTAACCCGCCTGTTTATAAAAAGTTATAAATTAATATTAAATAAGAAAGTACTCCAGTTAGTAGCTACTAGTAGCCAATGTTATAGCAAGTACTTTGCCATCATAAAACTAAAATCTGTTTTGATTACTTTCCAAAATTTTATAAATAATCATGGAGCTTTTGTACTGGGAGCGTATAAAATTATAAATGTCAAAAATTTTAAAGAATATTCCTATAATAGCATTGAGACGTAGTTTACGTATTAGCCACCATATAATTTCCTCATTCACTTTCATCGAAGCTGAAAAAATTAGTCATTTGAGAACAAAGAAAAGTTCAGAGAATTTTACTCTCAATTGAATGAATAATTCGATAAAAATTGCATAACTATAAATTCAATACCGAACCAGTGATAATTTCAAGGGAAATGACAGCCCTTATTTTAAACTTCTCACTTATTTATGTCGTAAACCATAATTGTTTTGTGGACATTAATGCTAGGAATTCCTTGTGATAACACATGAGTACACTGCTGAATTTTCGTAGAAGAGTGAATCATTCGCTATATGAATCCATGTTTAACATTGGCTACACTATCCTTTTCCTTTAAATTTTCAACTTTTTCCCTTGATATATTTTATTCTCCGACAGAATAATCAGTAATTTCGCATGTTTCATGCCTGCGTGAAAGATACTCCCACCTTCCGCCTCTGCCCTCGAACCCCTTTCACTCCTCTCTCCTCCCTCTTTCACTCTCTCTCTTATCTCTTCCACCCTCTTTCTCCTTTTATCCTCCATGAGTGTCATGTCAACCTCCAGCCCTTCCTCTTCTCCGCCCTCATTCCCTCTCGTTTTTTCGCCCCACTCTCTCTTCTTTCTCTCTCTCTCTCTCTCATCCTTCTCCCTCTCACAACGCTCCCTATCTGTCTTTTCCGCAAGCCCCAGGAGCGACAGATCGCGGATTCTAGGAATTGCGAAGGGTCTACTCACCGCCATTTGGTGGGCGGCGAGGGATTTCTTTGGCGTATCAAAGCATTTAAGCTCATCTAGCGTGTTATTAGAGTCGGCGTGCGTTTCGAGTCGAGTCTTTCAGGTAAATATTTTCGTTCTTGTGTTAAGTCATCTGGTCGTGCGGATGCCCTGTTTATCTTAATGTTGACTTGAACTCTGCTCTAGTAGCAAATGGACTTATTTATATAGATCGTCATTTCTATATACGTATGAATGAAAGAAGGTTATTATGGAACAATAGCTTATGTTTTATGGGACGAAGAATTTTTATTTTCGACTTACTTGTTTGAAACCTTAGGATCTGCAAAGACTAGAGTGACATTACTACCGTGTCATAACGTGCATAATATAGTTGAAATTACATTTAATGAACTCCAACATCAGATTATATTTTGGAGGGAATATAAGAACTTAAGGAAAGTATAGGTATAACATAATCTCTTTAAGAAAATACTTGTCATAATATCATCCAAATGTATTTTAAAGTAGTAGTCTTAAAAATACACGATCCGTATGTAAAAACTAAATAATATCGTTAATATTTTGGAATTAATTTGAGTAAACTGATGAGCTTCCTTTTTTCATCTATATACATATTTATGAAGCTGTGATAAATAAAACATAAGTATGAACAGCATATGATTGTGCAATAATATTGATGTTACAACATATCAAAAGCTTTCCGCTTAATCTAAATTCACCATTAAAATGACCTATTTTGAAACAATTCTTGCTGATAATCGAAAGCAAATATATTCCGTTGCACCTCAATAGTTTCTGTTGCTGCGCATTATGGCGCATTCAAGCATCATGTTATTTTACTCCGTTTTGTTTCTATTGTAACGTTATTTAAAACAAACGCAACGTCCATTGCTTGATTTACAATGTACCCTTTTCAGGGTAACAGGATGCGTAGCCATACAGCGTCCTGTATATTATAGAAATCTTTATCCTCTGCCGAGTCGCCGATATCTTTAAAGGGACGCGGACATTTGTTCACGTGCGTGGTCGAGTTTTCGCGCTATAAATCGCTTATATTTATCGCGTTTTCTCTGCACTAATTCCACGAAGTTATTGATAATCGGTAAGGACAAATGCATCAAAAATGGCCATCATAAAAAAACATTTTAAAAGCTTTAAATGACTAAGGAATAAAGAAGTCAAACGGAACACTAAGCGGAATTTTGCATTTTAATTTCCCATCTAGTCGTTCTAAATTAACCGCGTTGAAGCATACATAATCGTTGTATGAGAGTAGAAGATTAATTTTGCGAACCGACCGCCCATTTTGCGCTATGGCAATTTATGGAGTGAGCTACGCTGTCGACGGCGACGTCCTCTTCCGAAAAAAAAGGCAATTAGGAAAATTGTCGGCGCAGGAGGAATGCTGTACGCTATTGGTTTGATTATTCTGTCCGTCACGCGCGTTTCTAGCGTGTTTACCTATTCGGGATGATTGAACGTTAGCGAATCGCGTCGAAAAACGTTCAGCCAAACACCAGATGCCTGCGGCGTACTACCAGCGGTGCACCTGCAATCTAATAGGAAGACACAGAATCACGCGGCGGCTGAATTAGCAAAGGAGCGGAATCTTTTCATCGCGTCATTTGCATTCGCGATTTCACGCGAGCCCATCGAGTGATTACGTGACAGTTTTTACCGCTTGGTATTTGCTTATCCCGCATAAATGAATAAATTACCCCATATCAGCCAGTGGGTGCGCACATGTACATATGAATTATAATTTGTCCACCGACTACCAATCTGAGAAGGTCAAGCTCAGTATTTAGTTGCCGTTATAATGAATTTCAACCCATTAAAAAAATAGTTTACAATCTTAACTGATAATTTATGTTAATTTCTCTTATCCATACCGTCAGATTCCGAATTTTGCCACCCAGCGATATCGGTGGACAAAAGGAGCCACAGTGGTAACGGGGGTTGGGGATGGGCGGAGATGGGAGACGCGAGGCACTGTGTTCATTCGGTTATTGCGTGAAAGAGGGAGGGAGGGAGAGATAGCGGACCAAAAGGCAGATATATAGATAGTAGAGGGGTTTGTATGGAAACCTTTGTGGAGAATGAGAGAGAGCGTCCTGCGGTGAATGATTTTACAGGCGCCATTCAGAAGCTACCCGAATGCTGCGTTCCACTTCCTCCTGTTATTCCCAAAGAGAATGTGCGAGGATTACTAGCTTCTCGCATTACCTCTCTCTCTCTCTCTCGCACGCACACACACGCACGCAAAACACACATTCACACGTAAGCACGTCGGGCAGTCGCACGCCCCGTTTCTGTATACGAGGCATAGGACGGAAATTGATGGGATTCGTATCGTTTTCTCCCTTCTCCCCTTTATATGGTTTCAATCTCCCTTCCCCCCTCTCCTTTTCTCCCTCCCCCCTCCGATTTCCCTGTTCCCTGGCACACTCCGTGTTCCGTTGTTTTTCCACGAGAATTATATTCTTCTTTTTTTACCTCATCTCCAGCCTTCCCTCAATCCCAATATTTGTTTTGGCGGCTTATCAAAAAATTTCCTCCCCTCCCAGATACTAACCCGACAGAGGCTGTCAAAAGAATGTCATCACTCTAATGGCGCCTAGCGACGCTCGCTAGTTCTTTTTATTCCTTTATGTCTCCAGAACCTTTTTGAGATAATTCTTACGTCGGGAAACACGGCGTCGCGAAAAATCCATATTATCTCGCGTCTTACGTATGCATCCTCTCGCGAATATTTCAATCACTATATCCGTGCATAAGAAGTTATTGCACTATTCTTTTCTCACATTAAATGAAAAATCTTACCCAAAACATTCTTCGAGTTTCAAGATCCTTACCAAATTAATAAAATCCGTATTATACCGAATTTTCATTAAAATAAATTTTTCCTCAAAATTTTCAGCATAAGAAAGCATTTTTCATGTTTTCAGGGCGAACGGATTGAATCCGACGCACCATCAAGGTGTCGACAAGCTCGTTAATATTTCAATTACAAAGGAACGATTTTCGTGCGATTTTTGTCATCGGAAAGCCATAACGTCACCGGCATTTATCCCGAGGATGCTTAATAACCCGTCCCCGCTTGTTCTTCTTCTCGACGGAGCAATTAGTCATCTCCCTTCCCGTTTATTAAACCTCTCTGTCATCCCTTCCCATCCGACTCATCGCTCATTAATCCGCCTCCTCGCCCCGCCCCTTGCTCTCCAAGAATACGGCCGAATGAAAACTGGGTTGGGGAGGATTTTTAAGGAGGAAGATAGGGGATGGAGGTGGTTGAGAAGGTATCATCTTGAAGATGGAAACCTGTTCCCTCGTTCAGAGGCATATTATGGGATGGAATTCTCATTGCGTTACTCTTAACTTCTTTCTCTCTCTCTCTGTTTTTTCCTATTTACCCAACTTAACCCTTCCCTCATTGCGCCATTTAACCCCTCCATCTTTCTCATCCACTCCATTTTCGAGCATTCCATTTTGGCCTAAAGCTGTGGCATTGCGTTAGACGTGCTCCTTTGTCTTCCCCATACACCGCCGTGCCGGAACGCCTTCCGCGAATTTCATTCGAGTTGAATTAGCGCATGTTTCTGCGTATTGTGAATGGCACCTTTTATAATTTATTTGAGAAATTTTTCACCGATAAATTGCGCGCTTCTTGGAGTACAATTCCTAAAAATCAGTAAATTTTGAGACATTCTTCAAACGGTGTACACAGCCATTTGCATACATTTATTATAAATGTTGGAGAGTTCACTTGAGTTTCGAGGTCTTCGAGGTCATTTTTTAAAGTCAAGACAAATGACTAAGTTCATTACAATTACGTATTTTACGATTGCTGTATCAACTGGTACCAGGGGCGGATCCAGAAACTTCTCAAAGGGGGGGGGCGATCGCTCCTCCACCTAGCGAATCCGCCTCTGCTAACTGCCCTATATTTTGAAAACCCCTATCAGAATCCTTCTTTCTCTTGCTATACAGACCTAATCTGCGGCGTATAATTGAGGATTTTTGCGCAGAATGAATTTAAGAAAGCACCCAGTGGAGTGCAATGGGGTTATCTAAGGAGGGAGCGATCGCCCCCCCCCCCCCCCCCGGTGGATTCGCCCCTGACTGGTACGATTTTTTTCATCCATTTTCTACTTGAAAACTTTTTTGTAAAATTTATCCGGATATTGTTTTACTTCGTAGATTTACGAGCAGAAAGAAAACATTAATCTTATTAATTTAGAAGTTGATACGCAGGATTTAATTTTCATGTTTGACCATACGAATATGAGATAAATTAATGCGAGAAGACAAATATTCTTATTAAACTAGAACGGTAGGAATTTTACGAGTAAATTCGGTATTTCTCTGCGGACTTAATTTTTTGGCGTTGCTTCCAGCGTCACTCGAAGCCGTCACTAGTGCCGCTTTATACTTAAGGAACAGTTTCCAAGCTGCGACGCGAGCTTCATTAGTTAAACTAATGCTAAAATTCGTCTAATAAAGTTAACTGCTCCCGAACTCAATCTATCTTGTCTTCCTGCCATCCCTGCGATCCATCTTTCTCTTTAAAACTTTGGTTTCTCTAAGTTTTCCTCCCAGTCTCCTCTCCCTCTCTCTCCTTCTCACTTCGCGTCCTCCCATCGCACGGAAGTACCCCCTCTCACCCTTTCCTCCAATTCTTTCCTTCCTCTTTTCCCCCAACGACCTGTCATTCGGAACGAATCACCCGATCGGACCGGACCACTGAGCGACAACATCTGTTACCTCATTACGCCTCACCTTCTCAGGCGACCTTAAAAAAAACCCTTCCTCTCCGGTGTTTCCCCCCTCCCTCCCCCCTCTCTCTCTCCGCCCACTCACCTCCGAAAATCCACCCCCGCTCTTATCTCCTCTCTCTAATCTCATCACCTCCTCATCCTTCTTCATCCACCTTCTTCTCACGAGGCTCCATTTCGTTTTTTTCCACGCCATTCTCTCCCTCCCTCTCTTTTGGCGCCCCCGTGGCTTCGTCGCCTATGCTGGCGCCGCTCTGTGACGAGTGGAACAAACCATGCGAGAGGCGGGTGTGCTTTTGGCGTCGTCCTGGAGGTCTCGGTTCTACGTCACCGGAGCCGAAGGAGGCAGGGGGAGAGAGAGAGAGTTCGGGAGAGCAACAAGTTTAAGGGAAAGGAGAGTAGGAGGAAAGGGTTTTGGGGGGAGGGGGGGAGAGGGGGAGGAAGAAAGAGTGGGAGGCAAAGAGTGAGGGAGGCAAATAACGAGGGAGGAAAGGATATGGAGTGGAAGTGAGATTGATAGGCGAATGTTAGGAGTGGGTGGTCCGAAGGGATGGATTTTGGGAGGGAAAAGTTACGACAACGCAAGTTCCTTCCTCAATATTATGATCTGCTTTAGCCGTTACCTGCAGACTTACAGTGATTCGTAGATATCATAGTAATGCAGCACGAGATATTTAACGGGCCATCGAACTTTTCAAGTCTGAAGTTTTTTAAAGAGCCAAATCCGATATTGATTAATTTATTTGGATCTAATACAAACTTCGGTTTCTTTATTACCACAAAACGGTGATATTAGGTACGTTCTTCTTGAGCATTCAAGTGCTATGACTGGATAGCATATTTTCAGGAGTTTTCAATTACTGTAGTCGTATTTTTTGGGTGCTTCGACAATAACGTTCATTTTGCACCGTTAAAGTTCAGTTTTCAGCCTTTCAGGATAAATAAGGTAAACAAATAACAACAAAAATAATAAAATAGAGTAAAAATGGAAATATTTACTTACATAGCACTTAAAAGTTTAGTTTCCCTTAGAAATATTAAATTAGTGTCAATCTTTTGAGGATCGTCTGCAAAAAGATTGCCTCTAATATTTAGCATTTGGCGAGTACCTCTGTGTTTGACACATTCCAGGAGTTTTCAAATTATAAACCATTCTATTAATAAATTGGTGGGAATAATTATCCGAAGATCCTTATGCGACAGGCATAAGCTGTGATGATGGGAAACGTGGAAACAGGTGAAAAAATCTGCTATGACCGGGAATCGAAGACCCGGATTCGATTCCCGGTCATAGCAGATTTTTCACCTGTTTCCACATTTCCCATTCTGTAAATAATATTTTATGCAAGGGCGTGGAACATTTTTCCTAAATTCTCATATTTCCTACATGCTTACAATGGAAGCTATTTATATGGCCCACAAGAATGAAAGCAGCGTGCTCGACTACGGATTAATGGAGAACTGCGAGAGGAGTCTCCTAAGAGCGCGAATAAAGGAATGAATAGGAGCAGCTAGAGGTAGAGAGGGGGGAGAGGAATAAGAGAGGAAAGCAGCAGGGATGAGGAAGAGAGAGGATCTTGAGGGATAAAGCAAAGAGGGAGAGATATGGAGAGAGGCGAAAGGAAGAGAGAGAGAGAGATAGCACACGTGAGAAGGAAGTTGGTCGTAGGCATTATGGGAGGAAAAGGAGGTTCAAGAGAGAGAGGGAGCGGATGAGGGTAGGGATTGAAGGATTAGCGTTAGAGCTTGAGGGAGAGAAAGAGGAAGAGAGAGAGAGAGGAAGAAAAGATGAGAGAGAAAGGAGTCGACGAAAGGAATGGGGTGAAAATGGGGAATGAAATAAGGGGGGACGTGGGAGTATCGCTCGAGGCCCACTGTGTCAGGGTGTGTGTGTGTGTGTGCGGAGGAAGGGCGGTTTGGTTGAAAGGGAAAGGAAAGGAGGAGGAGGGCGGGTCGGGATTATTATGGGCCGAAGAATGTGTGGGTGGTTGGATCCGCCTCAGTGATCGAGTTCCTCCTTGGAGTTCCACTGCCGCAAAAAAAACGCCTTCTAGTTTTGTTTGTTTAATGCCCTCTTTGAGTAATCAGAAGAGGATGTTGATGCTGTGATGGATGAGATAAATCAACCAATTTGTCCGGAAAAAAACCTTCGTAATATCATATAGGTTTCCAAAATAATCTATCGGTTTAGGTTGTTTCATTTCGCTAACCTTTTCAATCGCCATTCATACATCCAACTACGGATATTTTCATTTATTTTAGCGATCGTATTCGAGTTTGTTAGAGAGTGTTATCATTAAATGAAAGCGCATTTTTAATCTAAATTAATTAATTTTTTTCAATTGCTATGACGACATTCTTCACATTTCTTTAACCGAAATCAATTTCTTGCAAAAAGCAAAAATTTCCCAATTACTTATAATTTCATGGCGTATTTGTGAATGTAGAGAATATCTCCTACTGTTTCCCTTTCGTGATTTCATGCTGCCTTTCATTCTGTATTATATAAATTTTCCTCATAAAATTGTTTTCGCAATATAGCTAATTCGTTTAATTCAATTTCCTCATTAGCAGCGTTTTAGAACGTCTTTGAATTCGCTGATTCAAATTCATCGATTTTTATTGAATGCTTCACTGAGAGAAGGACGTAGATGGGAAAATGAATGATAAGGAAAATGCAAACGTGCGCGGTCTCATTCTAAAGTGATAGAAGTGTTGAATAATTGATATGGATACACGAGAACATCGCTTTGGCGTGCGCGTCGGAATTAACCAGCGGAGAACTCGATAACTAAAGTATTAAAAAGAAAAAAGGAAGGTCCGAGATGAAATTGGGCGTCGTGCTCTCCAGCACGGCCCCGCGTGCAAATATGATTCGTGCTGACATGGAAAGGTATATGGAGATAGGATTAATGGAATTCGCGGCTCTCTCTCAATTTGCTGGCAGTCCAAAGTCCCTTCTGCACGCCCCCCCTCCTCCTCCCCCCCGCTGCACGAACAAGCCACCTCCTCGAGAAAAAAACCATCGGCGGCCTCGTTTGAATCACGAACGGCGGACTCCGCATGTTCGTTCATCCCGCGTCGGGCGCGTGTTACACGTACATACATCCCGGGACGTTCATCAAAGAGACGATCGATCACGATCAATCCGGAACCGAAATCAGGCCCCATGCGGAATAATCTCGAACGAGGCGTCGATTCTGAATGATATACATACATACATATAGTGTGTGTATATATATATATATATATATATATGTATGTATGTATGTATGTATGTATGTATGTATGTATGTATGTGTGTGTGTGTATGTATATATGTATGTGTGTGTGTAGCCTGATAGAGGGGAGGGGAGTAGGGCCATTTGGCCCGGGCCCCCCTAAATTTATTCTAAAGGTTATGTGTTCAATATATCTATTCTAATATTCACATATGTGTGTATGTGTGTGTGTGTGTATATATCATCATAGGTAGTCTGTCCGTCGACAGGTCCGTGATTATTCATGGTTAAACTTGGTTCTCATATACTCCTATTTTCCGCAGTTTTCTTCATGTCTTGATAGCTCTCTTTCCCTTTCAAGTCGTCTACTAGCTGAAACCTTTTCCTACCTCTTTCTCTTTTTCCATCCAGTTTTCCTTCTAGCATTTCTTTAATCATGCACTCTCTCCTCAGGTAATGCCCAATCCAGTTCGCCTTCCTCTTTCTGATAGTCTGTATAATCGTTCGCTTCTCTACTATTCTTCGTAGTACTTTCTCATTTTTCACCCTATTTGTCCATTTTATCTTCAGCATTCTTCTCCATGTCCATATATATATATATGTATGTATGTATCCTCGATCAGACGGATGATCGAGACGACGCGAAACGGAGTTTCGGGGGGAATGATAGAAATGGAAAGCGAGGATCGTCGCGAGAGTGAAATTCGCGAGGAATCGGTGGAGTGGGGAAGGAGTTAGGAGGGGGAGGAATAGGAGTCAGGAAGGAGAGAGAGGAGGGGTTGCACGCGCGGGTTCGTGGCTGAGAAAGGAGGAGGAGGAAGAGAAGAGGTGGAGTGGGCGAAGAATTGGGTTTAATTGAAGGAGAGAATTCGGGATAAAGGATAAGACGCGAGGGAATGGAGATGTGGGAGGGTTGGTGGGAAGAAGGTTTTAGAGTCTGCTCTTCTGGGAGAAGGAGAGATGAATCCACGATGAGTTTTGGCTGACGAGAGAGCGTTGCCATGGCATTGACGCGGAGAAGAAAGCGTTGTTGGGAATAAAACCGTTATACGACTCCGGAGAGGTTTTTTTAAAGTAACGAGTTAATTTAGCTGGTGGATTGGAGGTGCGGCTTATGCGCCGTTTTTGTACGGGATGGAGGAGACAAAGTGAGGGATGAAGAGAGGAGATGATGGAAGAGGAGGGAGGGGATGAAAAGAGGGGAGAGAGAGAGAGAGAAGTGGATTGGGTTGCGGGAAAAGGTTGTCAAAGGGAGACAATGAAGGGGGGAGGAGATGGATCGGTGAATGGAAGGCAGATGGAAACGCCACCTGATGCTTTAAGACCTCCATCTTTTTATTTATCCTAATTGCATTAAGTGGTTCTCATCCTTTAAGAGAAGACCGTCGAATATCCGTAAACAAAATTGAATGAGTCTATTCTTTTAAAATGATATGTAAAGGGAAGGAGGGAGGAGGTAAATGCTCGGCGATCCCAAAGGAATGCTACGGGTTTATTTTTTGTGGGTAAATATTCGAAGTAATTAACAGTTGAGGAAGAAGCTACTCATGCGCTTCTCCTTTAATTTTTCTTTTACGACAAAGCCGCAAGCTCATTTAGTGCCAAAATAATCTTGGGAACGTGTGTTTTTCAATTTAAATATAGTTCGAAGCAAAACCGCGATTGATAATCCGTGGTTGTTTTCAAATTGAACGATACTGGGCTTACCACATCCATTTTTGTGAAATTAAAAACCTTCAGCCTCGATAGTTAGTTAATCCAGGAAGAGAGAGAGAGGTAGGGATGTGTCATTTTGGTTAAGCAAACCCCGGCGACCACTCCTCCAACAAATAGATCGCCTGTCCCATCGCGGCATCGGGAACGGGAATTTAAATTAATCCATCAATCTTCGCTTCGCCGTGTTGTGTGTAAACCCTTCGGGTGGTCCTCTCTCTCTCTCTCTCTCTGTTTAGTTAAGACGTCAAAAATGCGGATTCCTCGACATCACGATTTATCACCATTAATCCTCGCATGATTTACGGCTTGCCAGGGAAACAACCGTACTTCATTACGGGGACGCTAATACGTCGGCTATTTCAATGTCGGTCAAACCGAAGAGTGGCAGGAAAACTCGATTACCGTAGTCAAATAAGTCCCGGGGGAAAAAATAAAACGCTGCTCCTAATAAAAACCCTCTGTATTCCTACTGGAGATGGAGACCTTAAAAGCCTCTCCGACTCCCTCAGATCCCTCTCTCCGTTTAAATCTTTTTTCCATCGAATAACCTACTGACGTTTCGAAAGTCGTCGTCTGTTTTTTTTTAAACATTCGAAGCTTTTTCCGACATTTTTTTTAGCCTCGAGTCGATAATTGACTGCTTTAGGAACCAATCGCACGGGAGCTCTCTCGTCTATCCGAATGCCTACCAACTCGCTTTTGTGAGTACAAAAGAAATGATAAAAATAAACCGATGTTATTTTTAACCATCTAAAAAGAAAAGAGCACGAAAGTCGGAAAGAAATAATGTCCGGTGGTAGGACGGAAAAGGGACTTTGGAGAAGGGAGAGGGGAGAAGGGAAGGAGAGAGAGATAAAAGAGAGGAGGAGCGTCTCATTGGAAGAGCCGCGGTTGCATCCATCGCCGTTATATTCGTGGTATCCGAGTGACGCTCCGATTTTTTTTATTTTATTTTTTTTTTAGATCTTGTCGCCGTCCGAGTTTCAAATTCCGTTCCTTTCTATCGGCAAAGAGAGAGAGAGAGAGAGATTGTGGAGTTTGGCCCGAGGGTCGTATAAAAAAAATGCGCGTCGCCGAACTTTCGTCCAGCGACGAAAAATGATGTGGCCGTTTTATCCCTTTCTTTTTATCGACCGATTAACGGAATAACTTTCTACGTGAGGGACAGTGTGAAGTGGAAGGAGAGGTAAGAGGGAGTGGGAGGGGAAGGGAGTGAAGACGAGTTAAGAGGTAGGAGGAGAGGGGTATTAGAGGGGGGGGGGGGATAGATGTAGGAGGAGAGGGGTAGATGTAGGAGGAGAGGATCAGGGGGTAGAGGTAGGAGTAGAGGAAGGATAGATGCAGGAGGAGAGGAGTAGAGGGGGGATAATAATAATAATAATTCCACTTTATTTTCAGGGGCGATATTTAGACGATATAGTCCACTCTTACATACAACCCATTACGACAAACAAACATCCATGCCCTCGGCGGGATTCGAACCCGCGACCTTAGTGTTCGGCGGCAGATACTCTAACCACCCTTCTACCAAGGCTGGGGGGGGGGGGGACATGAGTACGATTTTTAAGTGGAGTTTGTGGTGAGTTATGTGATGAGAAAGAGATGTCTCCCGATGACAAAAAAAATGAATAACATATTTGGGAAGGAAAACCGGCGGAGAATTAATCCATCTATTCAACTTCTTTTGTGAAACATAAAGGGAGACAAAGAGAAATAAGGGAAAGAAGATAAAAGGAAAAGTAATGTAAAATATGCATTATCGATTTATATAAAAAAACAAAAAGTGCAAAGAAATGTTCTTTCTTATCTCCACAGTATATGTAAGATATATATATATATATATATATATATATATATATATATAATTTAAGAAAAAGGATTACGTCCGTTGTTAATTAGATGGAATGCCCTCTTGTTAAGAATGGAAATATAAGAAATTTTCTTCTCTTGATGATGTTATCTGCTAGTAGGTAATATTGTGTGGCACCATCGAAATGACAATCGGGAGACACGAAGAAGAAGATTTTATCCGTCAGAGTATTATAATTATTAATATTAAATGGGATATTTTATTTTAGACCTACATTTAAAGTGTATAATTTCTTTTCTTGCAAAAATATTTACATGCTTGTATACGTTTCATATTAAAATTTCAAATTAATTTTGTGAAAAAATATATGCCGCATGCTTAATAATATTTGGAGGAATCTGAATGCCTGTACTAAATCGGAGCTACTCTCTTCACGTTAATTAAACTACGCTCGACTTTGTGGAATTTACTCTTAATTAAAATAATGAAAAACTCAACGATGCTACGATCGTAGCGAAACCGGTCATGTTTTATTAAGAACCTTTTAGTGGAATATACGAATTTATTCATTCATTTTTTAATCAGAGCTACTCTAATTGGGCTCTAAATGCCTTTGCACATATGTATTCATGTGCGTGGGTGTTAAGACAGGAGAGACAAGATGAAGGGAGAGAAAAATAGAATAGGATATATGGAGAGGGATGGGTAGGAGGGGGGAGGGGGAGACTGACACAACAAGGACGATGCTCACTTGTCTCATCAGAATGGAAAATTCAAATGTGGGAGAGGTTTCTTCTCGTTTTATGCCTCCCCCTCTCCCTGAGGCAGGCATGTTTTCTTCCTCGGGGCCTAGTTATCTGCAGCGCAGAGTGGGTGGGTGAGGGTAGGAGGGGAAGAGGGGGGAGGGAGAGAGAAAGGGATGATAAAGGAGACGAATCCCTGAGAGGCGTATGCATTTTTGATCACAAATGCGCGCGAATTCTTTTAGCTGAAAGGCGTTGCGATATGGGGGGAGAGGAGGCGTAATTACTTGATGGTGTGTTTCCGCGGGCATTGAAATGAATGGCACCCGCGTCACATGGATTAGATATTTATCGGTGCCAAGGAAACGAACCGCGAAGGCGCAAAAAATTGAACTCTAATAATGTGGTTCGATGAACTCGACAAGAGACGAATAAGGGTCTTTAAGCGCACGATGAAAGCACTTAAATTGGGATGTTTTTTCAATCGATTGATTTAGTAAACATTTACGTCTTACTGAAAGTGATCGATTTCTAACAATAGAGATAAAAGGTTGATGTTTGATGTTTACAGTTCGTTTTTCAAAAAATGTAAGGGACGAGCTATTGTTATCGCTTTGTTCATCTGTAGACATTCAACTTTTTTTTTCAATGAAAAATTATTTTTTTGGTTGGATAGTTACGAATATAATATTACGTTTGCATTTTACGAATCTTCCATTAGTTTGATTTTCCACCGTTGGAGGACGTTAAATTTGGAAAATGTGTAAAGTTTATATTGTAAGCAGTCTATTCATGCAATAAATCTGATATTTAAGTGATACATTGGAATCTACGGAATTACATATATTCTACTTTTATATATATTTTAGAACGATTTGTAATTAGAGACAGAACATGCCAAACAGTCCATTTTCGGTGGCGTTGTGTTACACTGTCATAAATAATTGATATTTATTCGAAGCGTTAACAGAGGCAGCATTTTGGAAGATTTTGAACTGATTTGATTGAAAACGACCATTACATATTCGAAAGAGGCGATTGGACATCCTTCTTTACATTACGCTGCCATATTTAAAACATTTTCTATTTTAGGAAAATGATGGATAAAAAATCGGTTATTCGGAGATAAATATATTGAACGTTCTTCCTCAAAAATAATTTCATGAAGACGGATTATCTTCAGCTGTTAAGGGACAAAACTTCCGTACGTACCAATTGAGAGGAATAGTGGGGGGTGGGGCGATTTGTCCTCCCTCTGCACACACCCCATCACCATTCTCCTCTTTCCCTAATCATCAGCCGCCTCTTCAAACGTCATACCGCCCTCCCAACAATTTTCAAAGGGAAAGGTGTGGCTTTTCGGTTTCTCCTTCTCCTCTTAGTCCGTGACAGATGCTCCCCAACACCGCCCCATCACCCTTCTCCGTTCCTAGCGTCGTCTCCATGGCTTCCTATGGGTAACCATTGGAGGGGATAAATCCACGAATGCTGCGGAAACTCGCACACATCGAGACGAAACTTATCATTCCATCTCGCTCCCTATCCACCCCCTCCCCCCTCCCTCAACCTCTCTCTATCAATCTATCTATCTATCCCTCTCGGCTCAACCCTCCATGTTTCCTCTTCCGTTCTCCCACCCGCCGCTAAGCACGATTAAAGCGACGCGCTGATATCCATTCTCGTTTCCTCATTCGTGAAACGTGTTGGCGGTGGGACATTCATGCGTCGTTAAAGCGATAAAGTTTGGACGAAACGTGTAGCAGATTATGCGGGGATCCACTTAAATATTCACGTGCATGATCCACTATCACCCTCCGCCTTCTTTCTCCAGCACCTTTTCCAACCTTCCTTCTCTATCTCTCTCTCTCTCTCTCTCTCTCTCTCCCCCTCTCTCTCTCCCCCTCTCTCTCTCTCTCCTCCGACGCCACCTCTCCTCCTATTTCACTTCCTCCGCCAAAAGATTCTTGGAATCGTAGATTATCGGCGCCTTTAAAAAAGAGCGGATTAATGTTTTGGAACGATTCCAGTGCCAAACGCCTGGGATAGGGTGCAGGAGTTCAATTATTGTCTGTTTGTTACTTGAAAATAGGATGGATAGGGTCATGTAGCATCGCTTGAATAACATTTTCATTTTGTGGCCTAATGATTGGACTTTGAGTCTTGCAAAACAAAAACTAAAGTTTTATAGTCGTTCTTATTCAGTTATGTCAGCCTAAACTTTCGTCGCGACTTCGTAATTTAATGAATAATAATTCAATCTGGCAATGACCTTGATGAAAAAAAGATCGTTAAATTTAGGCTCGCAAAACGTTCCTTCGTTTGAAGATTTAATTTAAAAATGGCTATAAAATAGAATTCGAGGCAGAGTATATATATGCTTATATGATTGGAATGCCTTCACATTCCTCATCTTATGACCTTCTAATAACATAATGAGGTATTCGGTCGTTACGCTTCACCTTGAATTGCACGGAAAGTAGTCGTTACCATGCAATCTTCTTATATTTCAAATAGAAATTAGTTTGTACCATTTAAAACTCCCAAATTTAGCCTCACGCAAGATTTGTAATGCTTGCAATATTTTTCTAAAAATATCTAAAAGCGAATGGAAGTTGCTAGGTTGGAGTACATATTTACTTAACCGAGGGATAGTATTCTCTCAAGATCAAAAGACCATAGAATTCCAAGAATTGCGGCATTAATTACCTCATGACACGTGGAATTCAATCTATTTCACGGTATGTATATATTTGTGATATGCTTTGGTGCATTTGCATGCATAACCCCCCTCCATGCACTCATGCGCACACGTATTTACGTATGTTTAGGTATGCGTATGAATATTCAGTTCATTGCCTTCAGGTAGCTGGAAGCTAAACCCTTTTTCCGCTCCATCAAGGATCCCTTTCTGGCATACGAATATCCGCCCGCACATTTCCGAGGAAGAAATAAAAGCGAAAAGCGTCGTTGGATATCACGTTATTATTATCGACCGTTTTACTGACCCGATACTCTCCCATTTTGAAGACTTCGTACTGTTGAAAATATTTAGCATCTCACGTGACTCAATCGCGTCCATTTGGCCGGTTTTCAATGGCGACCCTTCCCGTGGCGCAGCGGGGAGAGTGTGAGAGAAGAAGGGGGAGGGGGGAGGGGTTAGAGGGAGGAGGTGAAAGGGAGGGACTCCGCCACTCCCGTAATCGCCTTATCCGCGCCACCCACAACCAACCCCTCGCATGGAGAGAAAAAAATAATAAAAGACCTAAGAGAAAAGGAGGTAGGTACGTCGAGGGGGCGCAATGCTGCATGAAAGCTATCAGATACAGTCGCAGTGTGCTTAAAAATGGAATGGGAAAAAGGAAGGACAGGAAGAGGGTAAAGTCTTTCTCTCTCTCTCTCTCTCAGGGGTTTTATGACAAAAGGGTGACTGCGTCATTCCAAGAAAGATGGAGGGGTTAAAATAAAAAGAGAGAGAGAGGGAAGAAAAATGAAAGGACTGATGGATGGAGGAACAGAAACATAAATAGGAAAGAGAGAGAGGGGAAAAGGGAAAGGAATTAGCGAAGGAGAGAGGGGAAAGAGAACGGGAGAGAGAGAGAGAGAGAGAAAGAGATAGGGAAGTAGTAGGTGTATGGGGGGAATTCCGAATGGAGACGTTAGTGTCGTGGCCGGACGCGAGAGGCGCCATGTGTGTGGGCGCGGGTCAAGTGTCGTATGACCTGGGGCAAATGAAAGGAAAGCAGATATGGAGATATTGTGTGGGAATGGAAGGGAGAAGGTTTGAAAGGAGAGAGAGAGAGAGAGAAATTGGAGGAGTTTAAAGTGTGCGGTGAGAGAGAATGTGGTCAAGATAGTGCGTGTGTGTGAGAGGGAGAAAAAGGAGAGCATAATAGGGGGCGTGCGTGTGTGTGCGTACGTTGGAGCGGCTGAGATAGAGAGACGAGAAGAAAATGAAAGATAAATGAAGAGCGAAATGCGAGGGCAGAGTATAATGTAACGAATAGGGTGCGTAGGTCGAAGGTTGGCGAAGGAGACGCAGAAGAGCGAATGGGAATCGTCGAAAAAAAGGGGGAAAGAGTAATAGAGAGGAGATGGGGAAGTGTGGTGGAATGGGAGGTGTAGGGGAGGGAGGGGGGAGAAAGGGAAGTGGCAGATATATAGGAACTGCGAGAGGGAAAGAATAACGGGAAATGGACAGAGAGATAGCAAATTAGAAATAAAAACAGGGGAGGAGATCGATACGCCGTAAAAAATAAAGGAACAGTTGAAGGAAGAAAAAATGCGAGAGATCGCGGTGACGATGGTCGTATTTTTTCATTCTCGGAATAAAACATTAACGAAACAAACTTTCTCTGGCCTTTTATGTGGGTCCCCCACGATTAAATTTCCACTTGTTGTATTTTTCTTCGGAAACGACTTTCTCCGTGATGATACAATTTAATTAATTCATCCGAGGAAAGAAACCTTTTGCTCCATTGTTATTACAAATAAATAATTTTCTAATATAACTGAAATGCTCTAAAATAATAGCTACATACAGATCCAAGTGTCATTCCCGGAACGAATCGACGTCAATAAACAACTAAATTAATTGAATATTTATGCGCAACAATGGAGATCAATATTTACAATTTATTTGAAAAAATCTAATTTAGATGAATAAATAAACAACTGTGTGAAGTTAATATAGAATAATGTACGAGAAGCAATACGAAATTTCAGCCACGGAGCGACGTATTCCCACGAATACCACGCACGAACGCGCACGCAGGCACGAACGCACGCACACACGCACGAACGCACGCACACACATGTGCGTACATGTGTGCGTGTGTGATATTCGTAGGAATACGTCGCTCCGTGGCTGAAATTTCGTATTGTTTCTCGTACATTATTCTATATATATATATATACATACACACACAGTAGCTGAAAGTACCCGGCGATGCCCGGGCTATGCCAGACGTCTTTGGCGAATAAAATAACCTATGTATTATATGGTAATACAATCATTTCTCCCTTTTCGCACCTCAAAACGTGTATATCCGTTGGAATCTCTATTTCGAATTTTTTCATGAAAAACAATAGATACTTTCTCTATACTACGTATATTGGAGAAAGTAAAAACTAATTCTGAGATATCTCTGATACCTATTAATTGGGCCGGGAGGGTCAATGGACGTCCGGAGAGAACGTGAGCATACGTGAGGGTAATAGGATTTCGAGTTTAACAATCTAATCTGTTGGCAAGGCAACTTCACGTTAAAAACGCTAAATTTTGTCAAAATATGATATTAAAACGTTAAAATCGAAAGATTTAGATTCGAAAGGGATAAAATACGACAAGAATAAGAAACTGCATTTATTTTTCTTTAATACAGTCCAAGTCCGAAAATTGTAGGTCAAATATGTGAATTTTAATAAGCAAAATAAAATAAGGTTGTAGGTCGAAATATCGATTTTTCCATGTTATCTTATGAGGAATGGAAATCATTTTCGGGTATCAAACCCGGGTCGATTTTGGAATTTTTTTTTGTAAATGGCTTCTACTTTAAGAACCGAACATTCCTACAAAATGTCAATCTTCTAGCTACTAGGAATGTTTGTTAAAAATAGCATTACAGACAGGGCCGGCTCTAGAAATTGCTGGTCCCAATTAGAAAACTTTTGGCGGGGCCCCTACATTCATTTTGAAAGTGTCTCGGCGCAATGATATCCCAAGGGCAGGCTGAGGAAAACAAAAGAAATTGAGAAGTTGAAAGAGGTGCATTGGAGAAGAGGTATGCACAACCGAATAAGACATTGGTTCTCAAACTTTCAACTGACGCGGCTCCCTTGAATGTTATGCGGCCCCCTTTGAATTGAAAATAGTAAGAATAACAAACTGTAATACAAATCCCTTTATTTTATATAACTGTTAATAATTTTTACCGCATCCTATTACCTAAAATTTCCTGATGAAATTTTATTATCCGTGAATTTTAAAAAATGTTTGCATTTCACATAACATATAAAATAATTTTGCGGCCCACAGTTTGAGAACGACTGGAATAAGAGGAGGAGGCGGATGGACAAAAAGATGATAGGTAGGATTTCAATGCGATATTTACTCTCTCCATAGTGCAGAGCGGGGGTGAAAGAGGGGATAGTTTGGCCTAAGAATGTTGGCGTGGAAACCATTTTAAAATTGACTGGAACGGGAGTCGAGTGGTGGGAAGAATTGGAAGAATTTGATTGGGGGGAAAGGGGGATGGGGATCCTAGGATATTTTTAATGCCCGCCCTTAATGCCTCGCCCTCACCGAAAAAGTGGAGGTCGAGGAAAAAATTGAAAATGAAAAAGGCATTTCGGAAGCAGAATTTATGATAATTTTTACGGGGGAAAAATGTACGGCTTACGGTATGGCGGTGGAAGTTTGACCGCTTACGCTCGGGGAATTTCCATTCGTTTTTCCACGTCGGTGCGAAAGAGCGCAGATAATCCTGAATGGAATGAAGGGCGATGCGATAATTGGCGCGATTAGTTGTTTCGGACTGCGGGGTTTTCTTTTCGGAATTTTGGAAACGACGCCATTCTGTCGTAAATTCGAAAATTAATATTCCCCTACGTTTGAACCCTTTAATTCTCGCAGTTTCATCAGCGATGGGGGACTACTTGATTCTGACGACGTTTCTTCTTCTTTAAATGACGGAGGGAAAGAGAGAGAGGGCGAAATGAAGTGTTATCGATTTTATATTGTCATTTAGCAGTCAGCAAAGTGAACGCCGTATTCATAATCAGTTTCGCGCTATTCTTTCGAGAGATTGGAATTTGAGGAAAATATTTTATGCGATTCCTGAGAAAATTACGTCCAGCCGTAAAATAAAGTCAACTTTTATTTAGCTGTAATAATTAAGCATTCTATGTTTCATTATATTTCGAGGAGGAGGTTATTATTAATATTTTACAAACAAAAATTGGCCGCTTATAAATGTATGTTATAAATAATCACAAACTATCTACTATAATATATTTTGAAGCGTGTGTTTGTTCATGGAACTCCTCCGCTACGGTAAAAGCTAGAATAACCAAATTTGGTACGATTCTTCCTTACATCCTAACTTAGTGAATGGTCAAGTTTTGGTCAACCGGGACTAATCAGTGCTGCCAATATAGGGGATTAACATTTTTCCATAAGATAATATGTATGAATCCATTTCGTGACTTGCAAGGTATTCTTCCTTCAAGCATTAAAATACGTAAATATGGACCGATTTTTTCGTTTTTACTTTATTCGACGAATAAAACTCTATACTATCTTATTTCTGCGAAGTTTACATGTTACACGGTCGAGGTTTTCAGAAATACGCTATTTGTTTCGAAATTTTGTGGATTTTTAGGCGCGTTTCGCTTACAGCGTGAGCGCCTATTATCGTCGGTCGGTCCGTCCGTCCGTCCGTCCGTCCGTCCGTCTGTCCGTCCGTCCGTCCGTCCGTCCGCATGTTCGTTCTCGGCTTCTACAGAACGGATTTTTATGAAATTAGCTATTAAGGACATTCAATCAAATATAATAAGAAAATTGCAAAAATGAATCACGTACGCCAATCAGGGGTACCACTTTACTAGAGACAAAAAATTAAATTTTCGTCATATCTCGGAAACTATGTTCATATCAAAATATTTTTCAAATAAAAGTTGTAGAACCGGTAAAGTAGAGTATTTCCTTTTCTATATATTTTCATCGTAGGAGTAGCCGTTATCGAGAAAATCAAACAAGAAGGTCTTATATGGAGTTGAACTTGGAAAATTTTTTGCATGGTTACTTCATTGTTGCTAACATAAACAATCTCCCAAACAAACGTTTAATTTCCTTACGTGTGCATGTAATACTATTAAATAGGAAGAAAATGGATTATTTATGATGAAGAAAAGGACTTTAAAACGCTATTTCCCTTACGTACAGGTATATAATTGCTTTCTAATACTCCATTGCACGAAACGCGCCCCATTTGTGATACGTTGTACGCTTTCCTAACTTGTTCGTTCTCTTTCCGGGCGTTGCCAAGGCGGCCGTCATTGTTACCTCCGATTCAATTAGCTTCAATGAAGCTTATAAATAGACGAAAGTTTAGCGTTATTCGATTCGCACTTTTGTTATTCAGGAAGCGTTTGTTGATGAAAGTAATTTAACCTTCTTTCGTCTATTGAATACTGGAATCTTACATTTTTACTTTCTCCATACGTAGTAATGGGAAAGTATTGTGATCACGAAAAAAATCGATTTAAAGATTTCAACGGAAAAACATGTTTTGAGGTCCGTATAACATGTTTAGACTATTTTCGGAATGATGTCTGTGTGTGCGTGTGTGCGGGCGTGTGTGTGTGCGTGCGTGCGCGTGTGCGTGTATGTGATTTTGGGCGCTCTAACTCAAAAAGTACTTGCCATATTAATACCAAATTTCATATATAACACTTTAGCATGAGCACAAAGAACTGATTAGTTTTTGGACAATACCGGTTAATCGGAAGTCGAGGTTTATACGAAATCCGATTCGGTTTTTGCGCTATTTCTCCGTTAAAACATCTTTACTGTATATACAAATCTATACAAAGGTTATAGAGAATGTAATTTCCTACAACTTTCATTTGAAACAATTTTCCATAGCAGTTATTGTTTAGGAATTATTTATAAATAATCGTTTTTTTCGGTTTCCGTCAAATATCTCCTTAAAAACGTCGTTATTGGTAATGTTCGTAAGGACCAAAGTTGTAGAGAATAATATTTCTTCCGCGTTTTGTTTGAAACAAATTTTCATAGAACCATCCATTTCGGAGATATTCAACTTTTTCGTAATTTCCTGTATACAGCGCCCCAACCATGTAGCGGTGAATTCTGTAAACGTATTCAAAATATACGTAATTTACGGCAATAAGGACGACTGTATTCTTTTACGATACGAAATGATAATTTTGTCTCATAATGCTATTCATAATAATTTAAATATCTATACCCCAAATATGGAGAAAGTCATTTGTCATTTGTCAGATTTTTTGTAAGTAAAATCATTATATTCTACATTATAATGTTTATTAACATAAATAGGCTCACGTATCTGGTGTACATTTACCATCAAGTGTTCAATCATTGACAACTGTACGTTGCTTTTTCACGGGTTTTGTTTATAAGACATAAATGTAAACATTTCATAGGCATAATTACACAAGAAATGAAGCTGGATTTGGCGAAAGTGATATGATAGAAAATACAATTATCGTTATATTTCAATGCAATACGTTCGGAAACCGATTGTTACAAGCAAATATGATTAATTGTTAAGAAAAGCTAATTGTAAGTTAAAAAGTATCTACTATATATTTTAAAGTTCGTATGTTGTGCTGCAGTAGCTTCACTAAATCCATTAAAATTCAACGGGAAATTCTGCTAGTACTAAATAAGTTTCGCGTCATTCAACAGACAAGCGTGATTTGATTGTATTTCTAAAAAATATATTTTCACAATGCAAACGTATTTTATGAACGAAAAACAGTTTTATTTTCGTATTTAAGTAGGAATTGTAAATTTCATTTATTTTTATATTATCCGTTATTTATTATGTCAATAATCCTTTTTCGAGATACACGTTTCTGATCAGGTATAAGAATTTCTATTTATTTATTTTTCATTAGCTCATAAAGAGTACTTAATGGCCTTTACCATGGGTCCGCAACCTACGGCCCGCGGCTTCATGCGGCCCTCGAGAGCGTTTTATGCTGTCCCCGAAGCCATGATGAAAAAGTGATCGATATAGTTTAACACAGTCAATTCCATATATTTTCAGTGAAATGATGGTCTCAAAAATATTTCCTGGTGGACTTTTGACGCTAGTAAACTAATTAGAATTGATTTTCACTAATATGAGATCACAAAATCTCTAGGTAACTTCTGATTTAAACGCCCAGCCGTCCCCTCGGAGCTCTCGCGATTTTCGCAACAACGAATGTGGCCCGCCATATAGAAAAGGTTGGCGATCCCTGGCCTTTGCAATTAGTGTAACAACAATAACAAGGAAGGACACATACGACCATACCCTCGGCAGGATTCGAACCTGCTTGACACGCTAACCACCGCTCTACCAAGGCAGATAAAAATATAATCGGAAAAGGAGAAATTCGTTGATTTCGTCAGAAAAAATAATTACGAAATAAACGCCACTTGAATAATTTCCTATAACCTTAAATAATTTACAGATGGTTATAAAAAAGAAACAGGCTTTTAAGTCTTTCTTTTCTCCAAAATGCTTCTCCCGTGCACATAGCATCGCGTTTCGTCCAGCCCTCGATCGAAGAGGAAGGTGCTCCAGCCGAATTCCCCCCCTTCCCCCTTCACTCCCCCCTTCCCCTTTTACTCCCCCCCCCCACTCCCCCCTCCCCCTTATCGCCCCTTCGCTCGTGGGATCGCGGTCTGCACGCCTGTCCGCCTCTGCACCGGATATCCTCGGCGTTGAATTTTTCATCATCCATCTCACAATACTGCCTTCGAAACTCAAAAGCTTCACCCCACCGCTTCGGAGGTATGACCACCGATAACAGGAGCAATGCCACGTCCGAGAACAGCGGAGAAAAAAATAAACCCCGGCGCGCACATCCATTTTATAACTCCTCCGACGTGGTGCTCGCCTTTTTTCCCTCCATCCCTCTCATATCCTCTCCCTGTTACCATCCCACCCGCACCTTTGGCAGATGACGGTCGGCGCCTGTGGACCGAATAATCAATCGGGATAGCTATCCCACGGAAGAAACAAAGAATTCGCAGCTTTGCTCGTTTTTTTTTCTTTTCACACTCTGACTCACATAGCAATCTCTCAAACAAAAAAAGGCGTCCGAGCGTTTTTCCGCGCGTTTTTTCCCTCCCCCGAGTGGAGTGGGTTTGGCGCTTCGGACATTTTTTTTACCGCACTCTTCGTCTCCAGATGAGGCGACGAATAGGAGCGAAGCGAATGAGAGGGGACTTGAATGCGGGAGAGTTTTGGGAGAGGGCGTTGTGAACTATCACGAGGAGGAAAGGGAGGGGGAGGAAAGGAGGAGAGAGAGGTAGGTAGGGAGGGGGAGAAGGTCGGGCACTCCAGCAGCGCCATCACTTTGGGAACGCGAGTGGCCTGCTAAACTGGAATTGGATTTGGACTAACGCTTCTCCGGTTGGGAGAGAGGGAGAAGAAGACGGAGAGAGAGAGACTTTCCCTCTCTTCTCTCCCTATTCTTGTCTCCTTCCTTCTTCCTTCCTTCTCTTCCCGAAATCCTTTGACGCTCCACTTCTACTAGCTATCTATCCCAAACTTCTACGGTCCCTTAGGTGGGTTGGGAGAGGGAGGGAGGGTCTCGTACAGCTTTATATAGGTGCTATGTTGGGTTTTTGACGAGTCAAAAGCACTGCCAAGGCGGAAATCTCAGGCAACGAGCCCTTTCGAGATAGTTCGACGAGATTGGAGGTGTAGAGAGAGAGAGAGGGTTGGGTTGGGTTGGGCGGCAGAAGGTTCCAACACAAGAAGAGGCTGCGGGATCGGCCGTATTCGAGTGGGCATAAAGTGATTGCTGGCTCGAACGATGACGTAATTCTGGTCCCTTCTCCCTTGTGTCCCTCCTTCCCATCGCCCCTTTTCCCCTCGCTCGCACCCTAACTTTCGGAAGAGGATTGAATTGATCCGACTCGCTCGTTATAGTAGCCTCGCTTTAATGATTAGGGCGCCATTATGATGGTCGATATAAACGAAAACATGGATCATGTACAGAATAACACGCTTTCGTACTGGAGCGTCTGTTAATTGCAGATGTTTGTCAGCTAGCTGACTTATTTCTCTGTTGAAGCTACGAGAGGCTATGGAAAGAGCATGGGTAAATATTTTCTCTCGCCGAAGAGCTTATTCAATGATGGGAACGACTTATCAAGGTAAATGTACAAGTTATTTTGTTCCAGTGAAGTAGTTCTATAAAGTATAAGTAGAATTTATAGATTCCTCTTCATCGGCTACTGCAAATGGATACCAAGAAAACTCTCTCGCGGCTTAATTTGTTCAAAGGTTCTATTATCTACGTGTTTGTATAAACTTTTTACCTTTATATAACTTTACACTATAATAAAAAATTGCACTATTAAAAGCAGTTTTAATGCGTTTTTCTTTTGTGTGAAGTTCATACAATATAAATCTTCTGAAAAAACCTGCAGGATCATTATAATCTTTCCTGTGATTCCGTCAAGCTTCAGCTTCTCCCTCAATCTCTCATCACCGAATGTGAACACCATATAGAAGTTGCATGCCACCACCTGTCACATGTATTGACGGTCTTCAGGGTAAAAATGCAGATGGCAAAGGATGGCAAGCATTAAGTCTGGAAATTATTACCTCTAATTAACCACTAAAAAGACGACGTTTAACATCTAACGATGATTTCTCCACTCCCATCAAGTTTTGAAGTTGTAGGAAAACAAGCACGCCCGAGGATATTACGTTAATGTACTATTGTATTATCATCGGCCATAGCACATAGTATAGTGGAAATAGATAGTCGCCATTCGCTGTGTTATTCTTCTATCAATGGATATTACGTTGAGATACGCAGCACCGAATGAATGAACGAGGAAATATTCCAATTCTACTTTCCTCTCCGTTCGCCAGTTTTCTTTTTCTTGCTCGTATAGGACAATAGATATTCATTCTACGTCGGATCTGATCTCAATTCGCAATATTATGGCTCACAGGACGAAGTTCTGCTGCGATATTTTGCTTACGCTCATCGCTTTACATATCTCGTTGTTGATTTATTCATGCTATTTTAAAACACGTTTTGGCAATCCGTACTCGAAATATATAGTTAGAGTTTTGTCGAGAGGAGGAGCTTTCATTCCTGTTGTTTATTTGCATATGTTATTTACGCAACGGATTGTTTGTCATTTTGATACCACTCAAACGCGCTACCGAACAGATCAAGGTTGTTTTCAACGGAGTTTCTTTGAAGAGATTTTATTGGCCCGATTGTTCCCACTATAAATGAACGAACTCATACATACATGCACATGCAATGCATCATAGCTATCGCATTCCTTTCATCCATTAGAAAAAATAATTTGTTTTCTTTCATTCCCTCTTTGTGGTTTCTTTTAATTTCAAACTTTTTTTTTGTGCCACGGAAAATGTGTTTTATTTAGGCATCATCCTGAATTCGCCCCTTTATCATTTCAACTCTGCCCTTTTTACTCTGCCTTATGCATATTATGCACGTGTTTAGTGCTAATGGGGTGTTTCTTCTCTCTAATGTTTTTAAATCCGTAATTAAAGTTTTTTGCTCATCTGCCATTTGAATACCGCATGCTTAATACAATGCCTCACAAAAAGTTTTTTATTCAAGTATTTTTTTTGATAGAGTAGCAAGCGTAAATGTATGCATGTATGTGCGATAACATTAGAGGAGTGAGAGCTTCAGGATATGGCATTAAATGTCAAATTGCCAGTTTTAGAGATGCGGGAAAATATTCTCTTCGCCTTTTGGAATGAAATGAGCAATTTTCAATAATATGCATATGAATTCGTTCATTCAACAAACAAAAAAATTCGGAACAAAAGAAATGTATCAAAACAAATGAGAAGAAGGCTATGTAATTTCAATAAGTGCTCGCAATCGACTCACAGAATCAGCCGAGATATAAAAAAATAACTTCGGCAAAAATATTTCTTTGCATTTTAAATTCCATCAATCACCAAAATAAAATACATCATGTCACACTGTATGGCAGGAAACAGAGTAGCGTAGTAGCTCTGTCACTCTTTCTCCTCCCTTTCTCTCTCTCTCTCTCTCCCTCTCTCCCCTCTCTCTCTCTCTCGCCCCACTGTGCAGTCATTGCCAACGAAAATAGTAAATTAATGAAAGAGAAATACTGCGATTAATCTTTTTTCGACCGCGGCCATGGGCGGGACTGAGGGAAGAGGAAGGAAGAGAGAGAGAGAGAGAGAGAGAGAGAGAGAGAGAGAGAGAGAGAGAGAGAGAGAGAGAGAGAGAGAGAGAGAGAGAGAGAGCGATAGTGAGTGTATTACATCCAAAAAACAGAGTTGATTACGGCGCCTGAAAGGTTAACGTAACGGACACATAAAATGAAACCGCCGACAGAATAACTGGTCCACAGAAGATATTAATGATTTCACTTTTTTTTATTTGTTCCCTTTTTCCCGAATTGTGTGCCTGTGCGCTTACCTTCCAGGAGCCCCTTTTCCTCCACACACACACTCCCACCTCAGCAAGGAACTCGAAAAATGGCCATTTTCCCTTGCCAGAACATTGCGCGTGGCGACACTTCGTCATTACCGTACGTGTGTGTTTCCTCGCCTTATTGGCTTTGTCGTCCGCTATTGCACCCGTTTATCCCCGGTCCCCCTTTAATATCCTCACCCGATGACCCACCGGACTGAGGGCGGGGTCACATTTAAGTCCGGAGGGGAGAGGGGGCACGCATGAGCACCCCACTATGATAACCCATCACGCAAGTTAAAAATGGTCACGGATACGAAGGATGGAAAGGGGGGAGGGGGTGATGGGGGAAGATGTGGGTGGAGGGGAAAGGGATGGAGACAGGTATGTGAGATGGACACGCCCAGTTGGGACGTTATTTGAGTCACCGGTGTCGGCTATGGCAGCGTCGGCGTCGCACGGGAGGTGGAGGTGAGGGAGAAGGAATGGGAGTGGAGAGGGAGGGAGGGAGAGAGATAAGTAATAACAGTAATAATCGGCCGTATTCATCAACCTCTCCGTTGAAAACAAGGGTTTCGAAAACTTTTATTATCACGTGTATCGGAAGAGGGAGAACCCCGGAAATCCACGCTCTCTTTCTATACGCTCCGGCTGACACACACACGCACGCACATACTGTTCACTTCCTTCCTTTTTGTCTTTCTGGAAAATTTCCCGAATGATAGAGCCTTTTGTTGTCGTTACGCGGGGAAAAAAATAATGAGAGATAGGGTGTAAAATGGAAGTTGGGAAATATTTTTGATGAAATGGTGGAAGGGAATTGAATTCGAGGAAAAGAGATCGGTACGGAATTACAGTGGGATGATAATGGAGGAGAGGGTGTTGAGAGAGTTAATGTAGAAGAAGAACTGTGGAGAAAGGGAGAGAAACTGGGAGAAAAAGAGAAGTGAAGAGAGAGTGAGAAGAAAAATGATTTTAAAAAAGTGGGATGGAGGTACCTACCGATTGATGTATGGAAAGTCGAAGGGAAAATTTTCGACCTGGAGAGATAGGGAGGTGATTTAGGAGTGGCAAGGGAGGGAAGGCTTAATAAAAGAAGGGAGCAGGAGGATATGCCTTATTTGGAAAATGAAGTGAAAATATGTGTATATGTGGTCGTCTCGTGCGAGCGTGCTTGCAGGTGCGTAGGCCCCTTTGGAATACAGGTGTGTTGCGTGGGAAGTGAACTGCTGGGTACGCAATTAGAGTTGAAAAGGAAAGGCGAAATGAATGGGAAAATCATTTATTTTTTCGAAAGGAATGCCTTCCTTTTTTTTGCTTTTAATTCCCATATTTTTACCTTCAAAAGTGTGGCCGGCCGTGCTTTTTTTTATTTTGCTGCAATAGGGTCGCTAGGGTCGTTCGGCGAAATGGCGCATGAGTGATAGGAGAGTAGTATGTAGTGGAGTGCTTGCTTCGTCGAGTAGGACCGAGAGAGAGACTCTATACTACGTAGGCCTTCCCCGTCATAAACTGCGCAGCGCAGTTAACATCCAAAAGTTGACGTTATTATTCTCAAGTGTCCTCCGAGTGCGGTCACGAGAGCAGTTTGATCGACTCAATTACTCTGAAATTTCCTCCAATCCTCTCTCCGCTTCGCCTCCTATTTTCTCTCTGGACTCTTTTATTTTTCAGGGTTGCCCACTTTAGTAAAAACATCTAGCACAGAGGGTTGTTTGACTTTATGCAAGCTTAATGTCCAAGGCATGACCATTATTACTGGGAAAGGGCCAACTGGTTTCGGCATTAAGCGGCTCTTTGAAAATGCTTTCGTATTAGCATTCGCTCACTGTTGAGAACGAGATTGTGGGAATACACTCTACAGATCAGAAGCACCGACTTTTTCTTTTTTGCGGTCTACTGTCAATTTTAAAATTGCTCGCTTGGACACTTCACCGAAATATACAATTCTGTGAAACTTTGCTAAGTAAGATTTTCGACGAATTTAAAAAAAATATCCACAGCTGAATAAAGCTTTCTGAAGTTCTTTTTTCTTCTTTTGACATCGTCTCATTTATCCCTTGTCGCTGTGTTTCTGTATAGTTGCATAGCACTAAGAGCCCTTATAATATAACTTTTATTTTCATAATTTTCAAACGATGAATGGCCAACTCAAAAATCAGATCTGTTTTTTTAAAATCTCTTTCGCATTCTTAATTTTACCGTTCTATAGCTATTTTCTATTGAATGGATCGCCCGTCGAAATATTTTTCCTATTCATATTCTGTATCCATACCATCTCACCCTTCTTACCAAAACCTATCTCCTTCATCTCCCTTCCTTCTTCTTTCGTTCCACATTAACACTTGTCATGCTTATTGAATTCATCTGCAGAATAGCTTAGAAGCGCCGCTTTCCGTGCGAATGCCACCCGATGTTTTCCGGTATATCTTCAACACTTTGCGAAACTTGACGTAAGCACGGCGACTCGATTTTTTTTCTCGTGGGTGGCGGATAGCGCACACTTTTGCAAACGAGGAGAGCTTCCGTAATTTCGAGATAAGCACCAGAGCGATTAAGCCATTACTGCATTTTCTATGGGCGCTGTTGTCTGGCGTCATGTTTCTGCTTCGTGGCGGTGTCCTTTGGAAGTTTACTGCTATTGTAATGAGCTCACTGCGGTATTTTATTAGTGGGCTTCATGCAAGGTGTTTTGTTTTAATGAGGTTGAAACTAGGCAATGAATTGTCTGCGAAACTTTCTGATAAATATTAAAGTTATACTTCTCAAATTCATATCTTTTGAATTTCAGTTGTCAGTCTTGTTACAGTAGTACAAAATTTTACTCTATATATTGAAAAGATTGCTATATTCGCAACATAAAATGTTAAAGTTTTTGAAGTTGAAGTTGTTTTGAACTTATTTTTCAAATTCACGTGGATGTTATGGTCTACTTTATGAAGTGCATAAAATAAATAATACGAGTAAACATAAAACAAGTTAGGAAAGTGTACAGCGTATCACAAATGGGCGCGTTTCGTCCTATGGAGTATTTGAATGAAATGATATGTGTACGTAAGGGAAATAGCGTTTTAAAGTTCTTTTTTTCGTCATAAATACTCCTTTTTCTGCAATTTAAAAATATTGTATGCACACGTAAGCAAATTAAACGTATTTTTGTGAGATTGTTTACGTTAGCAACAATGGTGAAATAACCATGCAAGCAATTTTCCAAGTTTAACCCGAATTAAGATTTTTCCTTTTTTCTTTTTTGAAAAAGGCTATTCCTATGATAAAAATGTATAAGAAAATCACGACTTTAGTAGTTCTAAACGTTTTATTTGAAAAGTATTTTGATATGACCAATACTTTACTAGATATTACGGAAGTTCTTTTTTTGTCGTCAGTAATGTGGTACCCCTGATTGACTTACGTGTTCATTTGTGTGATTTTCTTATTTTCTTTGACTGTAAGTCGTTAATATAAAATTTCATGAAAATCCGTTCCGTAGAAACCGAGAACGAACATGCGGACGGACGGACGGATAGACCGACGCTAATATGCGCTCATTCTGGTAGCGAAAAGAGCCTAAAAATCGCCATAGACTGGTGCATTACCGTACAACTGCACGCTAACTTCTATTATTTTGCATGTCATAATGGGTATTCCTAAAACGTTACGATATAGGCTCTTGCTATTCTTCCATTCTCTCTCTAATTTCAGTCTTTAAACCATAGATATCCTTCATTTCCACGCTTTGGTATAATGACGACGTCAGAAGTTCATAAATACTATCGTAGAAGATTTACCGAATCCCCAGCAGAATAACTTATTTTCTAACTGGTTTTAAACACCTTTGACCTAAAACAATCGAATAGTTTAGTTTAAATATTTTTTTACTATGAAGTTGTACGTATACGTAATTTGTTTTACCTTCTTCAGTACATACGCCTATCCATCCAAGAATTTTTTTTTAATAACTACAAACACCCGAATCTGTTTGATATGCATTTCAATCTTTCAAGTGATGAACATAAAAGGTCGCAACCAGGTCAAAAGTTTGATTATTCCGAATGCGCAGTACTTTAGGCTCTGAATTGCCCATGCTTATTGTGAATAAGAAAATAACACGCTGGCGTGGGATGATTATAAAGTAATATTTTTATCAATGTCGCATTCGATCGGTATATGTTTTTGCTTTGTAACCCATGCTCACTCCTATTTTTAGCTAAACTTTTCCATCTTGCGTTAGACGCAGCTCGTGCCCTCGAAAACAGGCGTAGCCTATGTCACGTCACGGCGCAGAGTAAGTATTTTGACATCCTCCCTCCCGCCCTCTGGATGGACCGAAAATTTCCATCTCCCAAACAACGCCCCGCGCCGTGAGTTGGCACGTTTCCGCTTTTTTCCTCGATAACGGCGGCACGAAACAACGAACCGCGCCGGAGAAAAATAAAAGTTGCGGGCAGAGAGCCGTTTTATTTATCATCATTATTATTATCCCCGACGATAATTGCCATTATCTCTTCTTTCTCTCACTCTCCACGCATCTCTCTTTTGTTTTTTATACTGCGTGATCGTCTCGCGGGCGGATGAAAATATCGACCTCGCTCTCCTAGGAAAGAGCTGAGCGGGGGGAAAAGTACGCGGAGGTCTCATTAATTGTTGATACGGAGCCATTAGAAGTATTAAAAAAACAAAAGAGATGCGATGTAACAAAAGAGAAAACGAGAGAGCGGCTTTAATTCCCTCAAGGGTTCCGTTTGCGCGATAGGAAATTAACGAACCGCGGATAAAATGGACGCGCGGATGCCCGTAGCAGGAATAACATTTCGCAAACGGGTGCTGGTGAGATTGACACGGGCTAGCAGAAGGACAGGAGGGATCGGATCTAATTTAGTCCGAGTTATTGCGTACATTGCATGCAATTTGAAAAATGGAATGCCAACGACTCGCCGAGTGTTGGGTTAGTAATGATGGCGTAAAATTAAAAAAAAAAGGCTTTTGTGCCAATGACGGATTCTCCAAGGTCACCGGCCGATAAAATATGAAAATTTCAACGGTTGTTTATCGTTTTTTTTATGTTTCCGGGAAAATCGATTTGAATTGAATTTTCGAAACCGCGGCCGCAATTTCATAATGATGATTTGCTAATTGATGAACCGCTACTTTGGTGAAAAGCGAGACGGAAAGGGAATTGATAAAAAGCAACGAAACGGATGATGGCGCGGCGATCAGCGGAATCGTTTCGTATGCAAAGTTTTTGCGGCGAAGTCCGAAGGTTTTTAGGAATTGGCGTCATTTTCCGAAAAAAATAAACACAATCTGCGAGTGAAAGCATACTTCCCCATTAGTGCGAGTGGACCAGGTTAATTAGACAAATGGAAAAAAACGGCCTACTAGAATTGAATTCCGTGTTGTTTTCTAAAACGGACGCTATTTTCATCAATCCGAATTTCTTCGGTTTCCCAAAAAAAAAACAAAGTGCTTACTATTCTCTCGTTACGCAAACATAGCGCGGAAAAAAAATATCCGAAGCAACTTTCCGGTCACGCCCACCGCGAAACGCTGGCGTTGTAAGCAAACTACTCGGAAACAGCCAGTATGTTTACGACTAGGAAGACAAGCGATACATAAACAATTTTTTAAAAATCCTAGGAAAATAAAACACACGGAGTTTAGAAAGCCGTCATCAATCAAAGAATTCGCAAAAAAATGACAGGATTAAACCGCGCGCGGAGAGAGCGAAAGTATAATTAAATAAAGCAATTAGTTGCTATTTGCGCTCATTCGGAGATAACATTTAATGCTTTCATATAATTGAAACAATATAAGCAGTCACTCTCGTATCTCGTCGCAATGAGAATCGGGTTTAGGCATTGCCTCTCTCTCTCTCTCTTATTCTCTTGACTCTGAAATGGCTTCATGTCTCGCAATGGCGCGCAAGGAAAACGTACTCTAAGGGAGAGAGAGAGAGAGAAAGGCGTTTTTTTAACGAGCGATAAAACGCTTTATAAAAAGATAACAAAAACAAACGCCATAGAGTGAGGTCGAAACGGCGCGTGATAAAATTAAAAGCGTATAGGAGAGAGAATAGGGTGATTTGAACGCGGAAGAAAAAAACGGCGAAAAAGTACTCGGGCGATGAGTGGCTGAGATAAAAACGAAGAATAATAGCTCCGCCGATAATTTTCGAACAAAAAATATATACAAACGGGGGAGATAAGGGATGAGGACCAAGAGTAATATGCGCCAGGCAATAGAAAGCTATGAGGGACGCGATTAAAAATAGGAAAATATACCCTTATCCCATGGCAGCGATGCACGAAAGAGTGGGATAGGGAGATGGATAGAGAAAGGTAAAAGTGGCGGAGGAGGGAAAAATAGAGATCCCCTGCCAAACCAGCCGTGACAATCGAGGTTTCATTATGAGGTTAATTACAAAACATGTTAGGAAAATGTACAACGTATCACAAATGGGCGCGTTTCGTGCAATGGAGTATTAGAAAGAAATGATATACCTGTACGTAAGGGAAATAGCGTTTTTTCTTCATAAATAATCCATTTTCTTCATATTAAAAATATTGCATGCACACGTAAGGAAATTAAACTTATTTTTCTGAGATTGTTTATGTTAGCAACAATGAAGAAGTAACCATGCAAGAAAATTTCAAGTTCAACTCGAATTAAGACATTCTTGTTTGATTTTCTCAATAACGGCTACTCTTACGATAAAAATGTACAGGAAAGGAAATACTCTTCTTTACTAATTATACAACTTTTATTTGAAAAATATTTTGATATGAGGAATACTTTACGAGATATGACGAAATTTTAATTTTTTGTCACCAGTAAAGTGATGCCACTGATTGGCGTACGTGATTCATTTTTGCAATTTTCTTATTATATTTGATTGTAAGTCCTTAATATCAAATTTCATGAAAATCCGTTCCGTAGAAGCCGAGAACGAACTTGCGGACGGACGCACGGAGTGACGGACAGACCGGCGATAATAGGCGCTCACGCTGGAAGCGAAACGCGCATAAAAAGAAAAGAGTTTAAATAAGCAACTATGTTGGTAAATACATTCCAATCTCAAGAGATTTTTCTTTTTAAAGGAATCCAGAACTGCCGAGAGAGAGAGAGAAAGAAAGAAAAAGAAAGACACACACACAAACAAACAAAAGCCATTCGTCTCAAAATCACTCGTCGAGTTACGCACAACCCTCAATTTTATATGGCAGCGCGCGCGATACGGAAAGAGGAAAAAAATGAAAATGCTGGCGTATAAAAATAAAACGCTCTGGCGCACGAGTTGTAAAAAACAGAACCAGAAAATATATATATATATATATATATATATATATATATATATGTGTGTGTGTGTGTGTGTGTGTGTATATATGTATATATATATATGTATATATATATGTATGTATGTATATGTGTGTGTGTGTTTATATATACGAATGCAAATGTATTTTCCATTTCTTCGATTTTGAACAGAGTTATCTCCTTTGGAAATGGAAGAGGATGTCGGAAGGTTATGGATAGGAGAAGAAGGATAAAGAGAATGGGAGAGATATTGACTAAACCCGAGGAAAAAATAAGAAAACTTAATTTTTTATAAAAATGTAAAACGCGGAAATTTAGCTCCTTTTCGCCCTCTTTATTTTTTTTCTCGCGAGTGTTCCTGGAAGAAATGGAAAAAAATGCCGTTTGAGGAGAGAGAGAGAGAGAGAGAGAGAGAGAGAGAGAGAGAGAGAGAGAGAGAGAGAGAGAGAGAGAGAGAGAGAGAGAGATAGGGAGATCGAGATAAAGCGGGAGGTAGAGGGAAGAAAGATGCTCGGTCGCATGCAGTAGTTGCTCACAAAAGAAAGAAAAGTGAGGTGAACTACCCGCATATCCTCCGTTTAAATTTCCTCTCTTTTGTGTATAAGCCGGTTTCTTTTGTACGGGAGATCGTCGGGGTCTTTTATATGTTCTTTTAAAGGCCATCCATGCAAGATAGGGCATTCCCCGTTAAATGGCTGATATCTACGCCGAGTGGAGGAGGGCCCAGCGATAAAGGGAAGATGCGCAAGAAGAGGATGGTGCGTAGGAGTGGTTGGAGGGAGCGGTGTTAAGGAGAGAGGTGGGTTTAGGGGGAGGAGAAGGCATTCGAAATTATTTATTTCATTTATTTATTTCTTTGGAAGAGATTTTTGAAAAACAAGAGGAGTGACTGGCGGAGGGATGGATAGAATGAATGGGGGAAAAGAGAAGGTAAAAAAGGATGGAAAGGGAATGAATGTCAATAATATCTGCAGGAAAATATAAGCGCTCCTGTTTTGTTTCTGTTTACGGCGACGAGGGAAACCAGGCGGCATATTTTTCCCCGGAGAGAGAGATAGAGAAGAAAAGAGAGAGAGAGAGAGTAAGGGAGGAGACTATTCAGAGGGGATTTCATCAATTTTGAGATTGCTGTTCTTCCGGGAACGGCGTCTTTTTTTCCAAATGTTCTATTGAAGGACGGGAATAGCTTTTTTCCTGCGCGCGTCGTTTCATATTATTATGTATTCGAAAATATAGTGGCATATTTGAGTATCTCGGTCTGCTTAAATATGTATCAAGCATTAAACGTAGCTGGTTATTTTTATTTTTGAATTTAAAAGTTTTTTTTATTAGAGCTTCTTGTATATGCATTGTGGAGCGTACACAAAGGATTCGTAGACATAATAGCGGTCTATTTTTATGGATTCGTACATATTTAATAGACAAAGGTACTGACGTCACAGGCTGCCCACAATATCATCAGTGCCATTGTTCATATCCTGTCTGTTATGCAATAACATCGAAAAATATCCGTTTAACCCAGATATTCCCACATTCGCTTTGCTATGCTGTAAAGGTAGCTTGGAAGTGATCCTACGTGGAACTCTATGCACATACATTTGTAAAATTTAATTATTTTATTTTAAATGTATGCGATACGTTGTTTTTTTTAATTTACTTAAATTTTAAAAGTGCGCTACTACATCAATCCAAGCTCATTTATCTAGAATAATGTCTAAAAGTTGTTAGAAAGCATCTAAGGTAATAAATTTAACGTTTTGGGGAAATAAATTTATAAAAGTGAAGTGAAGGACTATTAAAGGATAGTATCCGTGTGGTTTATTTGTTTAGTGCCGTATTTTCCAACGTTAATTTCATGTAAAAAATGAGTAAACAGATATTTTAAATATAGATGCCGAAAATTACTATAAACAGACATTCCCCAGAGGGAATTCATTATAAAAAATTCTTTAAATTGTTCTACATGCTAGTTATTAGTAGTCATTGGACTGACGATATTCCCACGAGCTATCCACGGCAATTCCATTGAATTTAGATTAAAGCAATTCACCGAAGTGCTCATCTATGGGTCTCCTAGCGTCGACCAACTTATAAATTACTAAATCGCAGCGTAAAAAAAAAATGCCCTCATGAGCGAAGAATAGCGTTCGGAAAAGAGCCTGTTATTTAGACTCGTTATTCATTCATGGGTTATTGTCCAATAGAAGACTTCGCACATTAGTTGATCGATCGAGTATCCGGTTCAAAGGGTCGACGCGTAATGACGAAGCGACGGCGACGCACGACTCCCGCTAAAAATGAAGAAAACCGGATGCTACAGTTTGCGGGAAGCGTCGAGGCGGTGCACGACGGATACATAGTTGTTATTTACGGGGGACGTTTCGGCGAGTAAATGAACTTCATATAAATCCTCAAGGCTATTTGTTATTCGTGTTGAGTCCGCCGCTCGGAAGGTCAGCGGTCGCGTCAAACGCGGACACGCGAACCCTCCGATTGCGTGCTCCAATCGCCCCGATGCGCTCTCGATTCCCCAGAAAAACCGAACGGTGTTAATCCATTTCCATACAATCCAAGGGGCCACCTCATATGGATGAGTTATTCGCCGTGCCCTCCTCTTCATATTTTTCCCCCATCAGAAAATTTATTCTATAGTATATACATAGTATACCCTTATGAGAGGCACTTGCGGAGGAAGGAGCGTCTTCTTCTATTGGCGTTTTTTTTTTTTTTAGGCTTCCATATTTCACACCCCTTTCCCCTTAAAAGTTACGCTTCGTATGCAACAATGTGACTGACAGTTTGACCGCTATGCGGGTTGTTCCTTTATCTCCAAGGAGCGAACGTCCTAGATGATTGTCGTCTGCTACCGAAGCTAACCCGCATGGCGCCGATAAAAGTAGGCGTATACGAGGAAAAAAGAAAGGGAGATTTTCGACTTCCTCATAAAAGAGGGCACCGAAAAATAAAAACGGTTTATTTTTATGCTCCGCCTCCTCAGAACGAATCGATCTTTCTATAGAAGGGGGAAGACGCTTTTTAAGTCGCCGTTAAATTTTTATCGTGTTTTTTTTGGTTCAGCTCATCCGGTCGACTTCCCGTATGGATGGAATATCCGTTGATATGGATGAGGTTCGCGTAGAGGGAGAGGTGGAAGAAGGTGAGATGGAGAGCGTGGGTGGGAGTGAGGAGAATAGAGGTTTTTTTCGATCCATAGAGACCGCTTCGCCGTTCTGAGGGTGATTATCATATTTCCCGGCAATTATTTCTTCGAAGACCGCCCCGCGCATTCGAGATGCGAAATGCCGGTCTTTGTCGAGAATAATACCTCGGGATTTCCTTCTGGATTTTAATCCAGCCTTTCTCCTTATTTTTCAACCTTCCATTTCTCCTTTCTTATCTCTTTGCGTTGGAGCACTGCTCGTTAGCGTGGAAAATTCGCGAAATAGTATTCCAGTTGTTCTTGCTTGAATTGTGAAGCCACCTGTTATGACCTGACGCCATGCTTGAATTCTGGTTCCAAGGTCAGACGAAGATTGGCCCTGAAAGACGAAACAATAGCCTATTTCGAGAGTTAACTTTAAAGGCAATCACGATTTTTTTTCTCTTTCGCCTTCTGTGTATAAAGTGCGTCGATTGTTTTAACGAGTTTTATGTTAAAGTAACGGGATCGTTCAAAATTTATTTAAAGATTTATCCTTATGTTCGCGTCATAGTAGGTTGTTCTAGAAAAATGACCCTCATATAATATAGTTTTAGTTACGCAATAAAAATAAAGTGATATAGTACATAAGATCTAAAAGTAAATTTTTAAAAGCCGAAGTATGAGTTTTTAAATTTAGAATCCTTATTCAAGCAAATGATTTATTTGAGCGAAATTTGCTGGAATATAGATGTAATTTTTTTCTCTTCGTCTTCTTTCGATGAAATATAATTTAGTAAATGCCACTAACCTTGTTAATAAAGCTACCCTATATCTGGCTTTAATGCTGTCAAACAGGGGCTGATCTAGAGACTTCCCAGGAGGAGGGGGGTGGGGGCGATTATTTACTATGTTTCCATGGGGGCGGGGAATATTTTTAATTTGTACACTAAATCCTTGTCAAAATTATTTTCTATTAATAAACCATGGTACAAGATAGAATAGTATGATAATTATCACAGTGGAAAGCCTATTGGGGAATACCTCCTGCAGCATGACAACCCTCTCGGCTTCCCCTTTTGCTACCCCTAAAGAATATCCAAGGGGTGAGGGCGATTGTCCGCATCGCCACCCCCCCCCCCTCCCCCCCTGGATCCGCCACTGCTGTCAACTATTAAAGAATTCTGCAAATGAAGTATTCAATAATTTATTCTACAACAATTTTTTATGATTACCATTTCAGCAAAAGTAATTACGCTAGTAAAACAAATTTCTCCGAAACTTATTGATCGGCGAAATAGAGGTATGAACGCTTAAAGATTTCTGGAGATACATATTTTCTGTTCACACATTTAAATGTATGAAATAGCTTAACTAGAATTTACCTGAAACTCTTTTCGAAGAGTTACTCTTACTAATTAATACAGCAGTGTGTGAATCCAATGTACTCATTTAGAAGACTTGAAAGAACACCTTGTAACAATCACAACTTCCTTGCAAGTTCTCCGCACCTGCCGACGTGATCCGTGCGACTAAGACTTTACGGCTGAGATCTCAAATGGATATATAAGTGGCGACACTTTGCTCGCAGATATACATACGCACCTCAGAACGGCGAGCTTTCTCGATTTTTTTTGCGAGCCATCCGAGAAGAATTAACAAGTTTCCCGGAGCACGTTATCGCTGCATGGCACACGAATTTTCTGTCCCTTTAGGGAGGCGGATTTCACGGCGACTTTCATTACTTCCACGGCGAGTGCGGGAGGAGGAGGAGGAGGGCAAGGGAGTGCGGGAGGAGGAGGAGGAGGGGAAGGGATTGAGGGGGAAGGGAGGAGGAAGGGAGAAGTAGGGAGGGCCCAGCCGAACTCGGTTGGGCCATCCAATTTTGGGACTCGGGGATTTACTCAACACAAAATTCTTCCGTCTCTTCTTTTGAGCTTTCTCTTCAGACGCTCACCTTGGGAGTCCAAGAGGAAGTTAGAGGGAAAGAGAGAAGAAGCCTTGGAAGAAGAAGAATCTCCTCTTCAAACGGATCTTAGACACACACACACACATTCTCTCTTTACGGATCTAGTCTCCAGCGCCCTCTTCTTTCCTACTCTCTCTCTCTCTCTCTCTCTCTCTCTCCGTACTCCTCTCCAAGCATCCCAAATCCTTCTTCCTCTCTTTTTTTTACAACTCGCCCACACACGAATCTCCCTCTTTTTTCCCCTTATACCTCCGAATCCTTCCTACTTCTACGCCTCTCCGACCGAAAAAATCCTCCTTTTCCCTCTTTTTTCGCTTTCCGGATCCCCTCCTCTCCTCTGGCAATACTTCTTTCCGTTCTTTCGCTCGGGGAAAAAACAAAGGCGAGGGATATGAACGAGTGAGAGAGAGAGAGAGAGAGAAAGTGGTAAAAAAATGAGAAACGAAAGAGCGATGAGGAGCGTTACCGATTCCGGCGCCTCGAGGCCCGCCAGCGGAAGAAGACTAGAGGGGCCATCCGTAATCCCCCCGACCCCTCATCCCACCCTCCCTTCTTCACTCCGTCAATAAACACAGGCCTTAGCCCTGAGGAAAGAAGGGTGGGTGAACAGTTTTTTTTTCGCCCCAGAGTTGAGCCCGCTTCGACGAAAAGGAGGGAAAAATCCGTCGTCCGACTGGAAGCGTATTCCGTCGTCGCCGCTCCGATTTGTAATGTCCTCGCGCCGCGCTCCTTTTTTCCGCGGAGACGGGCGCCGTGAGAGACTTATGCGAATCACGTAACGTTTTGAAACCTTTTGCATATTACTCCGGCGTCCCTTATTGCGTGACTCGCTTCTCTCTGCTACTGCATATTCACCGGGACATAAAAGTCGCGTGAACAGAACAAATGAAGGGAAACTGTGGCTACGACCCGAATAACGTTTCCATGGGAGTGTTTTATTTTCTCCTCCTCCTCCGCGCGAGCGTGTGTGCTTACGGTCGAGTTATGCAAGTTTGAAATATTAAAAAAAAACCGCGTATGGCGCTGGAATCGTGTGTTTTTTTTATTATGGAGGATAAAGAGATATAATTTCCGCTTTTCCACCGAACGGTAAAGTGTATTTGTGTATATTTTTTTACCTCGGAAATAACAATGACGGCTTACTCCAAAAACGCCGGAACGTGACAAAATTGCGCTATGAATGCTTATTTTTACCGTTTTTTCCTCGTCGAGCCTCTTTTCGTTCTCGTTTTTTCCGTTCGAGATTCTTTCTCCGTTCCAATTAAACGTCCGTTCCGTATTTTCGAGTGGTAGAGGAGTAGAAGCGAGAGACGGAGAAGTGGAGAGGAAGAAATAAAGAAGAGGGACAGACAGACAGACCGAGAAACATTATTTCATACGATATCTTTGTCGTAACCAACGTTGATAAGTTTCTGAGATTAGTTGTCTTAGCCACACATCATCTCCTGCAGTTTTAATTTCGCTGAAAACGTCGCTAGTACATATACCATTCTCCCCCCCTCCCCCCTCTCTGTCTCCATCTCTTGCGGCTGTCTCCTCCCTCCTTTGTCACACGCTCACGGATACGTCCTAAAGACGGTGGCATTCGTCCTCTGACGTAACAAGATGTCTCTTCCCTTGAATAATGTAGATATTAACATTCCTCGCCATGAGATGATACGTCCTCTCTCTCTCTCTCGAGAAATTCGTTTCCTAACTACCGAGAGATCCCTGCTCGGAATAACGGCCTTTTTGATATTCCTCCTTTCGAAAACACGTGCGTTGTTCACTCGTGTCGTGTCTTCTTGGTCTTTTCGAAATTTTCTGCTCCTCTGTCCTTAGAGAAACGCCGAGACTCGCGAAATAAGACCATATATCTTCGACCCTTCTATTCTATTTAACTTTTATGAGGAAAAATATTCCTGATAGGAAGGGAAGTATTGTCTTTTCCGGTAAATCGGAAAAGGACAACCCTCCCGCAGTAAAAATGAATAAGGCGGAAGGGAAAATGGCGAAAAAAACTCCGCATCTCCGTTTATATACGATTATCTCGGATGGAATGTTCTGAGAATTATGGAATATTTTAAAACGACGGTAGATTTGTTTGCAATCGCTTTCCGAGAAGATGCCTGTATGTGTGAATTTAATTCTGGATTCCGATTAGTCTAATTATAGTCTGTTTTTTGATTTTTAAGGGAATAGTTACACGTGCCGAAATCGATCAGAGCGATATTTACCTTATCGTAATACCAGGAAAAGAGCCTTTTGAAACGAATTCTCGAAATGATTAAATTCTCAGAAAAATCGGTTCGGAAATCGCTTTGGAATGCCGATCCCGAAATACGAATACAATTTGTTTGCCAACGCTCGATTGCTGAGAATAACATGTTTTGCTAACTGCTTAATCAATGGGATTAATTAATTAATGGACCAAACATTACGACTATGTTAATGCCTTATAAACCCGTTAGAGAGATGTTATATCCAAGAAACATCGAATCCTAAGTACGCACCCATACGAACATAAAACCCACCTATTTTAGTTACACCGTACCTTTTTCTCGTAATTCACGCGTCGCCTGTCGTTTTGCAGCTGCGGGGGCATACATAACACCACGCGATTCGAAACATGCCTCTCGCAAGTCGCTCCTCTTTTATTTTTCTATTTCTCTTGGCAACCGATTCTTGATTTATCGACGTGCTCGATATATATTAAGGGATGGCACTGCCTGCATATGGGGGCCGAGAGGACACTAGATTATCTACGACTCGCAGAATCGAACCGGCATCCTTGTTTATCCCCCTTTTCATTTCTGTGATTTCAGATTGCAAGAGTTACGCTGCTCGATAAGGCTGGACTATTTTCACTGAGGACTTTTTCCGTGGCGTAAATGCTGATTTACGTGTCATAAAAGTTCTTGGAGTAATAATCGATATTCACCGCTAAGTTTTTCCGAGTAATCCGCATTAATGGAAGTAGCAATAATTTAAGTTTCGTAATGGGCACGAGCAAGTTCGACCTAGTTTTCGGACGTGTTATTATCTAGATACGGGAAATTTAATTGGAACAAGAATTTCGCGAAGAGATTCCTGTTCGAAATATATTTTTATATCTTTACCTGTGTATGTATGTTAATCTTAAATTTTTTATCTATTATAAATCTATTTTACATTCAAACTGAAAAAATAACAGACATGGTGTTTGTGTATTTTTATGGCGTCTATCGAGCAGGGTAGATAGAATCCGTTTATTGTGTTTTTGGATAGAGCCAAAACTTTTCTTAACGAATAGGTATACAGAAAATATTGCCATTCAATGATGGTAGAGAAGACTTTTAAAATCTCTCTCATTCGGAGACCAATCTTCGCTTTCTCAGCTTTACCTCAGAATTCCTACCGTTGTGAAAATCTTCACCTATCTCTCTCTCTCTCTCTTTTCACTCCCCTCTCTCTCTCTTTCCATAAATGTCCCTTATTTGAACCAAAAACCACTCCCACATCTCCGTCCGCCTTTCTTACACCAATCTTTCTCTCTTTAAAAACATTCATTTTCTTCCCTTTTTCTCCATCACTTTTCCTCCTTTTTTCCCTCTCCGCTTATCTCCCACACTGTATTTTGTGATTTTCGATTTTTTTTATTCTCCTCCACTATATCTGAATCGCTTCTCTTTTGTATTCTCGCGTCTCTCTCTCTCTCTCTCACACACACACTCCGTCTGATTGCATAGCCGACTGTGGACAGTCGTTATCGTGTAACTTTTTCGATTTTTAAAACCGCGGAATAAAAAAAAACTATCGAGTTTTAAAAACTTTCACGGATAATAAAAGATAGTAATATTTGCTTTCCAACGCGTAAACATACTGCCTCTCGCATGACACGAAACTGCCGCTTTGATTCCTGATTTATGTGTTTCCATTCCTATTCTATTTCGGACGCGCTCCACTTCGAGTTTATTTGAAATAATCTCAGTGTCATTAAAAATTTTTGAGGAATTACTTTCGTTCAGATAGAGAGATGGATAGTTTAATTTTTAACCTTCCAAGGAAATGGCACTTTTTAGACCATTTTCGGCTATGAAATTCGACTTTGGAGACGTCTGAGACATGCATTGTACATTTATTATTTCAATAAATGAAAGTATGTATTGAAATTGAGTGTTCAGAGATACACTAGAACAGGCGTCTCAAACTCGCGGCCCACGGGCCGCATGAGGCCCGCGCATGCATTTGTGCGGCCCGCGAGGCAATTTACTTTATACTACGCGACCCGAACTCAAATCTATTTCTTATAAAATATTTCACGTAAATATTTCTAAATAATCTAAGAAGAGTATTAAATCATTCCAGTTTATTTCAGCCTACACGGTTGAGTTACTGAAGAATGTTTATCCCACTGCCAGCGAGTTTCTTGCGTATCAGAAGTGCTTAACCCTAGACGACAAATCTAGCATTTTTGTAATGACTGCGTGTAAGACGCGTAATAGAGCTATTCTTCTCTTGTGGAAAGGGAGAGTGAATATAATACAAAGAATACGATAAGGTGTGAAGACTGGGAAAGTAATGGATGCGGTTCGCGGATGGTCAGAAGGCCAATGCGAGTTTGAGACCCCTGCACTATATAGAAGGTATGCAAATGAGAATCTTTGTAAAATAAACCACATTTAGCCCTGGCCAGATGTCCGAAAGTTCTTTGTTAATATCACTCTCATTAATCATTGCAGTGGGTTTATCAAAGGCGATCATATCGATCGCGAAAAACACCTCTTCCAGGAGATTTGAAATTGGAACATAGCATTCGCTGATCCTTTTGTTCCACGCGGCGCATTCTGACAGAAGAAGTATTGTCATATTTTGGTTCACTCACAAAAGTGTTGTATCATCTCATCAAACTTGCGTGAATTCCCTAGCTGGCGTTTTGAAAAGAGACGTTTGTGAATATGTTGTATACCCGCTCGCAATAAGTCTGCCGTCAAAGCGGAAGTATTAATTCAGGTGGGTTAACTATTCGCGCATTAGCAAGGGGCGCGGATTACTCCTGCATCACTCCATCTCTCTCAGCCATGGTGTTTACGGCCTTGCGACCCTCCGTGGTATATTATTTCTCAATAGCGGGCTAATACTCGACCACATGCGCCACAATCCTCGGCCTTCTCCCTTAATACCCCGCTCTTCTCTCTTCTCCTCCGACCTTAACCCATCCCTCCGTTCTAATGTAAGGCACGAGGAATGCAGCGGGAGTCTAATTAGCATACCTATCCAACTACAAGACCCGCCGACCTCAACCCATTCAACTTCTGGCGCTGCTTTCCTCTCAAATAGTAAACTATCCCATTGGATTCACCCTCTCTCTCTCTCTCTATCGCTCTACGCTTTGTATGCAAACCTTGCCGTTATTACGCAGAACTAAAAGAGATTTAAAATACGATTGCGTTGCATATTTTGGTCAAATACCTAGTCTGGAAGTAAATGGATGCTTGTTATTGCATACACACACAAATAAATTATACTTGCATGAAGCAGACTGACCTATCAAAATTCCGTGGTAATTCCAGAAGAGCTGAAATTCGGTGTGATTGTTTGGCCGCTGGGAACATCCGGCGGGAAAATTCCAAAATACTCTCGTTTTCAGTGGTTATATCCCGACAAAATTGTTTCATGGATGTCAGTGTAGAAAATTGCGAAATTGAATTTGTATATGTGTTAAAGTTGAAATGAGTAGGTACTTGAATGTTAAACGTAGAATGGAATTTATTTTAAATATCTTAATAATTCAAATATCTTCCGTATTGGTCCAACAATTAGGTAGCCTTACACATGAAAAAATCGAAGTAATTTTTTTATGAAAGATTTCTATTTCCATTGCTTCCTCGAACATGATTGTCTCATTTTAGCAAGCACAATAGAAATCATAACTCTACAATTTATTTACGAGCGACCACCATATATTTTAAAACTTAAACGAATAATTTATTGCATTTTTGTGTCGATATCAAATGGAAAACTCATTTCAGTTTCTGAACAATATGGACGCAATCCTAATTATAAAAATGTGAGCCCGATACGAATCGAAAGTATCACTCATGCACGATCTAATTTCTTAATGTTTTCATTAATACATTTAGTACTCAGGGGACACACTATTCATTAATAATAGTATTTTGATAAATACTTTTGCAAGTAAATTTTTGTACAATTAAAATTTTTTGTTTAACTATATATGTATATATAATTGTAGAGCTGTAGGGATAAATTCTGTGGGAGCAACCTGGAGAGGAGGAGAGGAAGAGATAACGAAACCGTGATACGGAGAGGGAGAGAGATAAAGAGCGAGGGTGGTAGGTTGAGTTAGGCAGAAATGGGATGTTGAATGTTCGCGCGTAATGCATAACTTGAACGGCATTCCATCCAATGATCCTTCAAAGGAGTGAGAGTCGGCATTTCAAGCCCTGAGGGCAATCTAGAGAATGGAGAAAGAGAGAGAGAGGAAGTGGAGAATCGTCTCTCTCTCATCCCCATCCTCCTCTCCTATTCCCCTCCTTTGATTCCCTCCCCTCCCCTACTCCTCGCCCCCCTTCTCTCATTTCCCTCTGCTCATCTCCATTTTCCTTTGAGTGCGGGTTTTTTTTTTAGGAAGTCGGTATCAGACGGCAGAGAATCAACTCATTGAAGCCACGCCTCGCGTATTGATTGTTTCTCCTCCTTGGAATCTTGGTAATTTAAAGGAGACTGGCTTACGGAGACGGAGCCGTTCAAACATTCGGACGACTTCTCCCTCTCCTTCCCTCACATATTCCCCTCTCTCTCTCTCCCCCTCTATGTCTGCATGGAGGAACCGAAGGAAAATCAACGTTCGGTTGAACCGATTTCATTCGTCCTTAATTTACGGATGGAGAGACGCGGTTTCAGTAATTGTTTTAAAATAAATAATGACAGGATTTCGTTTGTTTTTCGTCCCTAGCTAAAAACCGAGTGTTTCGTCCCCGTTTTATTTAATTTTCATTCTGAAAAGGTCAGTGTGTAGAAATGCGAACTTATATATATATATATAAACTTAGCGGGAGTTTTTTTCACTCCGATTCGAAAGGTTTTTCCTTCTCAAAAAACGTCGACAAGACACGAAATTTAAATTATGAGTGTTTCTTATCTGCTGTAAGCTCTTTCTGGGTTCGGTGTTTTTGCTGTTCTATTTTTCAATTTTGATGGACTAAAGGGGGCGCATGACGTCTTTTCGACGCGACCGCGGGAAGCTGTCACGTGACACGTCCGCGTTTCCGGAGACGTGAAATTCGTCCGATAGACGCTTAACTTTTCCACCGATCACTATATCCGAGGGGTCCTTCGTTCGAATATCGGCGAGGAATAAAAGTCACATCGCGATGCAACTTTGCTGAAGATTTTCAAAGACAATAGTTTTCATCGGCGTTTCCACTACTAATCATTTTTTGATCCCATTCTTTGTATGCTGGAAGGAAATCACTGCGAAAGCTTCTTAAACATACAATTATTTAGCAGCACTCTTTAAGCGAATGCTTTTAGTTGCTGTATAAAATGTTTCCTGTGTTTTGGTATTTTATCTTTATGTTCCTGCGCATAAAGTGGATATTATTATGGCGTAATACTCGGGTATTTTTTGAATTACCTACTGGTAAAAATCAAGCATTTTTGAACCTGTAATGCAAAACGATAAGAAATAAATGTTTAAAGTTATATAATTTTTCAATGCATGCTTTTTTATTTTCATTTGTGGCGTAGTTGCTATCGAAGCTCATTAAAAAGTAATTCTTTCAAGTCAAAATTGAGACTCAGTTGAAGTGTTCCACGAAAAACATCACTTATTATTCTAGAAGAATATCGACCTATTTAGTAAATTTTTATTTTAAGAAAAATAACGGCGGAAACGTCAGATTTGGCATATGATATTTAAATAAAAACTCCCAATAAATCAATAATTCAAAACTATCAATTGATATTTTTACAAATATTGCCATGCGATCCTGTGATAAAAACGAAGGACACAAAAGTAATTTATAAAAACGTATTATTTTGTTACTTCTATTGACGCATTCTTCTCTCTAGAATATTTCGGTTATGTTTTATACGCCGGATATCGTGCTGGAACGCGTTTTTTTCCTTCCCCGAATGATATATACGAGCGGTAATATTTCTAAGTCTTTCCCAATGATAGTCTAGTCACGCGATGTTCAGCTGGAATACGTGACGATAGTTAGTTACCTGGTCGTTTTTTTATTTCGTTAGCAGGTGCAACGAGCGGAGTCCAATATTTACACACACACTCTTTATTCGCCGCAGCAAAATATGTGGAACGCGTTGTTAGTTTTCTTGGGAAAAACACTCTTCATCACGAGAATTAACGCTTTAAAAAAATAAATTAAAAGAACCTAAGTAAACGACTTCAATTTTTTTTGTGGAGGTTTATTCAGTCGAATAAATAATTTTACACGAACATAGCAGAGATGGCGTCACTACTTTTATACAAATAATGGCTTAATTTGTTTAATCGTGACTTTTAATATTTGATCGAATCTAAAGACTCGATTATCCACACGAACAGTAAACAGTCCTCATTCTCTCGAAAAAACTAAGCTGCACTTTTATCTAAAAAAAAAACATTATTTGACTATAAATTGGTATTAATTTTGCCGAATAAAAACATCGATGGCTAAAAGTTTCGAAACGAACTGTTTGCTCAAAACGTCGCTTCGCTCCACTTCGACGCGTGCAATACTGCCACGGCTGTTTTTATCGAGAGAGCACTGAATGCATTTCCCTCTCACTCTCCCCATTCTCTCTCATCCTCCCTCCGTCCCATAATTCCCTTCCCATTCACCTTTACTCTCGCTCTCTCAATTGCCCGCCCCCAAAATGTTCCTCCCTCCCCATTTTATGGAAACTCTCCGCCGACTGATTTCGGTCCTGAGACCGGGAGACCAACGGCCCATTAATATGGGATCAGCGACTGATCATGGTCGGGGGCGAAGAAGGGGAGGGAGAGTGGATGCATGTGTGCGCCGAAACGGCTAGGAGGGGAGGAGGTGGGGGGGGGGAATTAAGAGGGAGGGGGATACGCACTACGCATTTACGGGAATTTGTATCGCCCGTTGGAGAGAGACGATCGGGACGGAGAGGAATCAGCAAATGGGAGGCGGAGAAGAAGAACTAGAATTTGACCGGAATTAAGGAAGAAGTGTTAGAAAAAAATAAGAGACGGATAGATTTACAGACAGATAAATGTCTTTATTAGGGTGATATTGAGACTAGACAGCCTCTTCTTCCATTAAACCCACACAAAGAGAAAGAGAGAGGTCAAGAGATGTTTCACAGAGGAGAGGAAAACAATTCCGAATATTTGCTTTGGAAAGATATAGAGGAAATACGAGGTAAAAAGAAACAAATAAGAAGAAGGATGGGGAAATAGAATGACGTGAAAAGAGAAGAGGAAGAAGAAAAAATAATGAAGACGAGGGAGAATGGGGGCAGGAGAAGTTAGTTATAAAAGAGGAGGGTTTATATTAGAAAGGAGGGAGGAGTGTGGAGAGAGAGAATAAAGAGCCCCAGGGAATGTGTTTGAGTTATGAATAGATCGCGAGGAAGGGGGCCAGGATTAAGGGATGAATCGGAAGGAGATAATAAAGTTGGGAGGAAAGTTATTTATCAGTTTTTTTTATACGCGAATTATCGCTATCAAGTTCCTCAGGAGCTTACCCAACCCCTCGCGGACGCTTTTCTTTCAAAAGGAGGATATTAGGGAGCGATAAAATAATAAGGATATTCCATCAACCCGAAACTTGCCGCGCGGGAAATAAAAACTCGTAAACTACGAAATCGGTAGTTTTTTGTATTTCCGCGTGCGCCCCGTTAAATCGAGGGATAATCTTTAACGAGTAGACGAGTGCGTGTTCTGACAGTCGATTTAATTTGTCGCTGCGGATTTAGAAGAATACATATTTTTCCGCCTACGTCATTTTTTTTAAACTCCGGCAGTTTTTTTTTGTTATTCTAGCCGGCAGGTTTCGATCTCGCAAAGTCTTTAACCCGACGAATCCGGGGCGACGACGGAGATTGATCGACGACCCGAGCACGGTCGGAGATAAAAAAATTCGCGTTTCAAAGCCAGAATTCCAATCGGAGGAAAAAAAGAAACATTTGGTCACCTCTGCCGGAGGTTCTCTCGGGGTCGGCGTCGTTTTGCCGTCGGACCGTAAAGCGACAGATAAAAGGGACTATGACGAATGGGAATGTCGTTTGAAAGCTAGCATCTCTCGTGTTTCCGGAGACATTGTGTCGTGAGAGGAAAGGGAGAGAGAGAGAGAGAGAGAAAGAGGGCGAGCGGAAAGGAAAGGAGAAAATGAGATATATTGGCGAGAGGTCGCGCTTTAAAAGATAGGGAAGGAAGTGAATGAATAGAGATGCTTTTATTGGACGAGGGTGAATTGGAAGAGATGAAAGAAAGCGAGGAGAGGGGAGAGTTTTAGGAGAGAGAGAACAAGAGAGAAGTGGGAGGAGTCGGAAAGAGTCGCTGCTTTGAGTGATATTGAGAACTGGAAACAGGTATCTCTTTAACAGAGAGGCGAATATAGACATGAACGGGAAAGCGAAGGAGCGCGTCATGAAAATTAATAGTAAAGCGAAGGTTATGAGTTCCTCAGAGTGCCCAAAGGCAGAGATCAGTGTAATACAGACGGATATTTTCGGTATCGGCGATTTTCTGACCCTGGACGTTAGAAGTACGAGATAAGAGAAAGAAAGATCTTTGGAGCGAGTGTAGCAAAATACGAGAGAATTAATGAAGAGGCTTATAAACAGATATGAGGTGGAGAGATAAATGTTACATGTAGCGTAATATTTGATGGTCCTACGACTGGTTCCTGAAGGAAGAAAACATTGACGGGGAGATTTTGAGAGAAGGTAATGGCTCAGAAAATAAAAACGAATGAGAAAGAATAAAAGTACGATTTATGTATGTGGTTGTGATTAAATTTAAAAACGGTTAAAGGAAATTTTGGAAGAGAGAAAAATCTAAAGATGTAATCGAATGTAGAATGCGAGGTAACAGCCAAAGATGATTTTAGATATTATGATTTCCAAAATTGTGAGATATTAAATGCTTTCATTAGTGATGATTTTAGGTATTGAATCATAGATTTATTGAAAGGCAAAAAGTTTCGTGAGAGCAATGTGAAATCAGTGGAAGTAAATGTAACATTAAAGTTCTGTTAGAGCAAAGATCAGGGAGTAATTTCTTTGGCATATCAATTTATTGCACTGCATTGCATCGATCTAATTTACAGAGAAAATAAGAACAAACACAAGATTACACGCGTTCGATGGGATTCGAATTCACAACCGTAATTTTGGGATCTATGTACCCCATCCGTATACTTTGGCTAATTGTCGTGGTTGTAAATGCTAATACGTTGTCAGCATTCGAACTGCGAATAAAATCCTTAGCGGTTTTTGTTTTAAATCTAATTTGCTATGGCGGTGTAATGCAAGAGTTTTTCTCATCCTTTCAGTAAGTACTTCTAATCAGATCATTTGTAACTTTTGTTTTTTTTTGTGTCTTGATTGAGTTTACGAATTGATGTAGTAGTACAAGCAACATTGTACATGTACGGTTTCTTGCGTGAATTTTGATATTCGCCGAAGGCAAATTAAAGCAGAAAAAACACAAAATTTCGTTCGGCATTTTAAAGCAACGATCATTTTTTTATTTAAAGGGTACTTAACCAACTAAAACGCTGTCTGTGACCCAAAACATAATTAATAGATTAATGGTCATTCGACCAAAAATAAATCCCCAGGCAACAGATTGTAATATTGGGATTCTGTTGCAGGTCAGTTCGCCGATTGGCAAAAACGCGTTTCACATCGTGTAAACCTTATCCGACCAGTGTGTGGAACTCGCCAGAATGTCAGAACGCAAAAAAACAACTATTTTCGACAGAGAAAGCGAGACTGTGTCACATGCACAGAGGCAGCGAACGACTTTATCGAGAAATAATTTGAATTTCCGATACGGGCGCTACGCGGCCGATAACCGCCGATTGAATAGACGCGGTCTCCGCAGTCTTTCATCGCTCGATGAGGCGCGGTTTGATGCGACCACTTGGGAGGCTTCCATCGCTCCATTTGGTTCGATCGTTTGATGGTTAACGAGAGGCGTCAGGAGCCGAGAGACGAACGTCCAATCCCCTCGACCCCTCCTAAAAACCCCTTTTTTCGACCTCCTTCATCTCCTCGCCAACTCCCTTTACAACAACCCACCTAAACACCCTGCTATCATCCTGGAGATTTCCTAGGGAGCGGCCGGCGGTGACCGCAACCTCGGTGGTGCTCGGCTCTCTCACTCTGTCCCTGACATGTAGTTCGACCGGCTACCGAATCTCTCCTCTCTCTCTCCTTTTCCTCACTTCATCCTCCCTCCCTCCCTCCTTTATCCCCTTTCTTCTTCTCTCTCCCATCCTCCTTTCCTATCCCTCTTCCTACCTCCTCCCCTTCGTCCCTAGTTCATCTATGGAGCTCATTTGTCTGCACCAAACTCCGTCGACACGACGGAGGAGTCAATGAGCGAACCCTTCCCGAACGACGACGGAACAATAGATCTCGTGAAGGGTTACGTGGAAAAGGAATGCGCCTCGCGGTTCTATTTTTCCCGAACGGATTGGATATCGTGTTTTGTGTCGAATTTAGATCGCCTCGGGGCTTATCTCCTAGCTGACCGCAGGTTCGAAAAGCGAGAAGAAATAGTATGAGATTCGGAGGAAGGAGGAATTGTAAGGAAAAAGGGATGCGGTTGGAGGGGGTTAAGGATTAGGAGGAGAAGAGGTGAAGGGAGTTTGACGGATGAGGGGGAGATAGGAGGGAGTGAAACAAGGGCCCGGGACCTAAGTAAGGATGTCAGAGTAGACCTTTGTCGATAAGAGGGGCCTTGAGTTCGAGGGAGTGAAAGAGAGATCGGGAGGGTGGAGTGGGCAAAAGGGGGTGGGTGGGGGAGAGTTAGGAGGGTTCTCCGTTGTGTTAGTGGATGTATTGTTGAGAGAGAGAGGGAGGAGAGGAGGGGCTGAGGAATTGGAGGGAGCCTTGGTTTTCCTTAGTGGAAGGGGTGTATTGAGCCGCAAGAGGAGAAAATTTAATTCCTTGGCCGGCGAGAGCGGTGAAAGGGATAGATTTGTCTTTTTCGCCTCGGAGGATACGAAAGGTTATATAGGAAGATAACTTCTGAGGATTTATCTTTTCTGTGGTTCTGGCTTTGACACTGTGAAAGGTTGTGAAGTTTTGGATCTTTTTGTGTTTCGCTTTGTTGCAATCGGTAGCGGAATTCGACGTATGGGGTCTAATCTATGAGATGATCTTCGTGTGATGATATCGCATTCTGACAGAAAGTAAAAATAATGGATAACGCGAACGAATTCATTAAAGTCTTATCTAACAGTAAGTGCTACAGAAAAACTCCCAGAACCGTCTTAATTAGGGTTTTAAACGAATCAATGGACGCTAATTACCGTTAATTATATTCTTTTTATTAACTTTTCCTTGTAAATATATAGATATGATTTTTTCTCAAATTAAAAAACTAAATGTATATTAATGAATGAATATTATATTCTTTTTATTAACTTCCCCTCGTAAATATATAGATATGAATTTTTTCAAATTAAAAAACTAAATTTATATTAATGAATTAAAATCCATAATTGAAAGTAACAAAAGTGTATAAAAAGAATTTTTATGTAATAGGTACTTCTTTTATAAGGCGTACTGAAAAACAAAAAATAAATTTTTGAATCCCAGAATTTATACGTCATTGATTTATAGTAAAATTCACTCGTTTCAGAATGATTTATAATTTTAGACGAAATTGACAATTGCTTTCTTTCTTTTTTCAGGTTTTTCTTCGTTCGTTTCTGAGGCAAACAAAACAATCCGTTTGAACGCTACTGTGGAGCAAAGCTTCCTTTGGACGTGGCAGTGGCATCCACGGTAAGTCTACCTGAATTTATAATCTCTTCTCTATGTTTAAATATCGCTATTCCATTTACCCACCCCCATGTACCAGTCTCATCTCATTAGTAATTATCTTAGATATAATGATTATATTGAGATTTTATACGAAGACGTAGTTTAGTTGCAGAGAAAGTGCTGCGAGGATAATTTTAATTTTTGACGTGTGCAAACGCGAAACGTTCTATTTATTTATGCATACGAAGAAAAACTGCTGATACTTAGTAGCATAAGGGTTAAACGGAGCCGCAGCAACGACACTTGAAAACGTTACAGGCGGTGTAAAAAAGGAAATGGAGATGGGGCTTGAAGATTGGACTTTTTTCCTCTACTATCTCTTTTGCATCGAGAACGGCGAAAGGGCACTTATATTAATGCCGAGTCACGAACAGGAGATGGCGTTAGGAGGTAAGGACTGAATTGTGCGAAAAGTTGCGGAAACAGGGAAAGGAAACGGATTCGAATCAGTGGAGGAGAGAAATGAAATGGGAAGGCGATGGAGAGAGAAAAGGGAAAGGAAGAAACTAAGAAGGGAGAACAATTTACGGAATGAAGAGGAGGGGACAAGAATGGGAGCGAAACATAAGCGAAAATGAGGGGAAGGGGATTGAGCGATACTATCAAGTCTCTTTCCCTTACATCTGAATATAATTAACGAACTTATAAAATGAATTCAACGAAATAAATACAAAAATACTGCAAAAAGAATATTATTTTTTGTAACTTAACAGAAAATATTTATTCCGCTTTAATTTTCGGAAACGGGTAACAGTTATAGGCACTAACAAGGAAAATTTTGGTCTAGTAATATATAGTTAGCATGGCGGTAGTCAGAATGAATCATATGGCGTAAAGAACAGAGTGATTAAATGTAATGGTTTTATTCACCGAGCGATAAATTCGCTCCTACGCAATCAGTGTTTTTAGTGTCCCTCTCATATCTGATTTACCATCGTGGAGAAGCGGGACCTTATTTTATAGATAAAATTTTTCCTTTTTGAAAACGGATTTGGTCGTGTAACTCCTGTGCGGCTACACTTACCTATCCAGCATATTTCACGAGATTACTACAAATCCTTTTTTTCCATTCAACTAGACCCTTATTATTCCGCAGGGATATTTTTTTCAATCCGGATGTATCGTCTGCATCTCTTACCATTATTGTTAATGCCTCACTTTCGAAGCCATAAAAAAAAACTCGAGCGGGAGAATCGCCTTTACTAGTCTGTAAGGTTGTAACAGTAAGGACCGTAATCGGATGAAGGTCTTCCGATTGAGTCTCGTTAGAGTCGCCAAAGGACTCTTCAGAGTTTAGTAGGTGGTGCTCATCCAACGGGGCTTGGAAACGCTGAGCTCACGTCTCGGATCGGGGCTATTCTTTTGCTGAATACACCGTCGTAATCGTCTCTCTCTTCATCGTATCACTTCTAACTCTTCTCCTTCTATATCTTCCTTCTATTTACAAATATTTCTTTCTCCCTCTGAGATGCTTAGCCGTCTCTATCCAGCCTGTTTTCATCCCTCACGCAAACATCTCAGGCGCTTCTATCCTCCACGTCAAATTTTGTTTTGTGTTCACGTCTCCGATACATAGAGAAAACCCACTCTACGTCAAATCCGAAGCTTTTCTTTTCTTGCTCAATCTACGTTCCATTCGGTCCCTCTTTCTACGAGACCTTCATATACAATTTTTCCAAGGCTGTCTATGAATGCAAATGACTTTCTATGACATCGATGATCTATCGTGAAAAATGTGTGCGAATAAAAGACAATCGGGGAAATTTCTCGAGGAGTGGTCTAAGTGCACGGAAAAATTAGGAGGTGAGGGGATGGATGGAAAAAAAGAAAACCTTAAATGGAAGGACTATATAATCATAAAATGTGAGGTTTTTATATGGTACTATGCAAATGAAACTTGGAATTAGGAATATAAGATTTGCAGAGTGAGAGTGAAAGAGAAATATCTGGTGGCCAAAACATGACTTTCTCCATATTTGGGTTATAGGTATTTAAATTATTATGAATAGCATTATAAGGTAAAATTATTATTTCGTATCGTAAAAGAATACAGTCGTCCTTATTGCCGTAAATTACGTATATTTTGAATGTTTACAGCATTCACCGCTACATGGTGGCGGCGCTGTATACAGGAAATTACGAAAAAGTTGAATATCTCCGAAATGGATGGTTCTATGAAAATTTGTTTCAAACAAAACTTGGAAGAACTATTATTCTCTACAACTTTGGTACTTACGAACATTACCAATAACGACGTTTTTAAGGAGATATTTGACGGAAACCGAAAAAACCGATTGTTTATAAATAATTCTTAAACAATAACTGCTATGGAAAATTGTTTCAAATGAAAGCTGTAAAAAATTACATTCTCTATAACCTTTGTATAGAATTGTATATACAGTAATGATGTTTTAATGGAGAAATATTGCAAAAACCGAATCGGGTTTCGAGTAAACCTAGACTTCCGATTAACCGGTATTGTCCAAAAACTAATCAGTTCTTTGTGCTCATGCTAAAGTGTTATATATGAAATTTGGTATTAATATGGCAAGTACTTTTTGAGTTAGGACGCCCACAATCACATACATACATCCATCCATCCATCCACACACACACAATCATTCCGAAAACAGTCTAAACGTGTTCTAAGGATCTCAAAACGTGTATTTCCGTTGACATCTCGAAGTCGATTTTTTTCGTGTTCACAATACTTTCCGTATACTACATATGGATAAAGTAAAAAGAGAATCGAAAAGAAAAGCACTTGGAGAGGGAGAGAGGAATAGAGTGAAAGATGGAGACAAGAGTCGAAGGTTTGAATAGAAGTTAGGAAAATACCACGAAATGGGATGAAAAGGTGAGAGATTAGAAAAGGAAAAAGAGAAATAAAAGAACGAGTGGTAGGAAAAGGGAGGAAGAGAGAGAAGAGGAGGAGAAAGGAAGAGAGAGAGAGAGAGAGAGTTCACCTGGTCTTTCTGGATGGAGATGGGTTTCCCTGGCGAGGACGTTAACACCGACGGCATAGAAAATAAGAGGAGATAGCAGTTGTCACGGCTACGGGGAGAGCTTTGAAAAGAGAAAGAGTGGGGTAGGGAGAGAGACCGAGAGAGGGAGAGAGAGAGGATGGAGAGAGGCAGCATGGCACAGGGAAAGAGAAGAAGGGGTTAGGTAAAGAAAATATATATAAAAAATTGTGGTTTGGATAAGAGGTGCTTGCGTCACTGATACGAGTGGAAAGAAGTGAGGTTTAACTTTACGGAACGATAGAGGGAGAGAGGGTGGAGCATAAAGAGAGGATGTGTGGGTTGATATTCCCTTCCCTTATTCTGGCGGCCGATTCGAGCGCCTTGACCTTCGTCTTGGAGAGAGGCGGTTGCACAATTCAACGCCCTCGACGACACACACACACACCCTCGCACATAAACACACTTCACACTCCCTCTTTTCTGGGAACAAGCATTTCACGCTCTTCTTTTTCTATATCCCTCTGATAGGAAAGACAGACCGAAATGGAAGCAATGCTGAGATAAAAAGTGGTAGGAAGGGATTCGTTTCGCTCCTCCATTCTCAGCTTTTTACTTTCTCCATATACGTAGTATAGAGAAAGTAGGTACATTGTTATCATGAAAAAATTCGAATTCGAGATTTCAACGGAAATAGACGTTTTGAGGTCCCCTGAACACGTTTTGACCGTTTTATCTATGATGTCTGTGCGTATGTGCGTCTGTCTGTGTGTCCGTATGTGTGTGACAGAAATTTTGTAGGCTCTCTAACTCAAAAACTATTCATCAGATCAGCATGAATTTCTATATTTGTGATTTTATATATATTCTTAAGATTTTGATAACAATCGGTCAGCCGGAAGTAGCGGTTTACCCCTGTCAAATTTTCGTTTTTCTTAAATATTTTGCCTAAAACTGAATTTTTGTTAACACACACACACACACACACACATATAAGTTTCAGAAGAAAGAAACTCCTGCTAACGGGAAATATAAAGCAGGAAATCCGCAAGAGGTTGATAAAATGCTGTGTATGGAGTATAGCTTTGTACGGAGCAGAAACATGGACGCTAAGGAAAAATGATATTAAATACTTGGAAAGCTTCGAAATGTGGACATGGAGAAGAATGCTGAAGATAAAATGGACAGATAGGGTGAAAAATGAGGAGGTAGTACGAAGAATAGGAGAGAAGCGAACGATTATACAGGCTATCAGAAAGAGGAAGGCGAACTGGATTGGGCATTACCTGAGGAGAGAGAGAGCATGATTAAAGAAGTGCTAGAAGGAAAACTGGATGGAAAAAGAGAGAGAGGTAGGAAAAGGTTTCAGCTGGTAGACGACTTGAAAGGGAAAGAGAGCTATCAAGTCATGAAGAAAACTGCGTAAAATAGGAATTTATGGAGAAGCAAGTTTAACCTAGAATAATCACGGACCTGTCAACGGACAGACTACCTATGATGATGATATAATATTATTTTTTCTACAACTCTTGTTTGAAATAAATTTTCATATGAGGAATGTTTCAATGTTTCAAGAGATTTTGTATTTAGTGCGAATTTTTCCGGAAAAGGGATATTTTAAAAAATAGTGAAATTTCGGTTGGCCATTGGGGATGGATCTAAAAAACCAAGAAGATATTGAATGTGTTAAAACGGCTTACATTATAAGAATACAATTAAGCCTAATTAACCCCTAAGGCGCCACGTATGATTTGCGGGCTTCTACTCTATGCGAATACCTCGCTCTCTTCTCCGCCCCACGACCAGAATAATGGTGCAGTTTGCTTGGAACGAAACTACTGAACGTATCTCCCAATAACTCTCAACTTGAACCCGAACCCATTCAAGAAAAGGAACCGTTCCGGAACGAAATATTTCGTTCCGACTAAACAATTCCGTTCCGGAACGGAACTAAACCCATCACGGAACATACAGTTTCGTTACGAACCGAAACTAAATGGCAAGAGAAAATATATAGTTTCGTTCCGAACCGAAACTATTCTTTAGGTTCGGTTTCATTTAACAACCCTCGTTGAAACCACATTTTTTTTAATCATAGCGTTGATTATTCATAACTGTCAAGTTCCAACTCAACGTGCCACTTTCAGAGAATATTCTCTAGATCTGATTAAATATAATTGTCCTCCGCCAAATTTCTCCTTCTCCTTTCTTGGGATATCATTAGCCGTTTACCACCTATAATGTCTCTTTCTCTTTCTACGCCAGTTTTTATCTAGCTCATTCTGATTAGCATGCCCAATTTGGATTTCTTTTCCTGGGTAATTGGATGAAAAATTGGGAGAAATTGTGTTTTTATTTGAAAAAAACAATTTTTTTAGCGATCTCTAACTTTCCAGTTTGTAAACACTTTCGAAAAGAATTATAATTCAATCCAAGTTTGATGAACATTCGAGCGAAACGTCTCTTTCTCTCTCTTTTTTCCTTAGCAAAAACTGCTCCCGCCCCCTCCTTTCCACTTTCTCGGATCCTAATGCGAAGTTAAGAACCGTAATGAAATAACTCGGGAGATTTCTTTTCCCCTAGATTATCATTTTTAAACCTTAAAAAGGCATTTAAGGGATTCCCGCTAATGAATGGGATCAAAAATTTCGCCGAGGTCCACATTTAGCAAAAGTTCTAAAAATTTGCAATTGAAATGTCATCGATTCTGAACCCCTCGCAGGAGGAACACTGTTTATTTTTTCGGATGTATCCGAAAGGGAGTTTTTTTCAGTCGGAAGTTACCTCTCATTTTGTAAAGGGTGCAAAGGGCTGTTTACTACTTTTTTAGTAGTTGCAAGTTTTTTTGCAAGGATAATGAGCGAAAAGGAAGAAGGGAACGGTTTGTGCGCGCGTGCAAAGGGAAATCCGATTGGAAATGGACACGTAAAGCGCTCTAGCCGAATAAATTAAATTGAGTCCTCCTGATTGGGTTTTGTCGGAATTTCCACGGAGCGGAGGAAAAAGAGGCACTTCCCTCACTCGCCATAATTTTTCAGATGGCGCAATTGCTTTCTCGTCCAACTTGTGATGAATTAACGACCGAAGCGATGGCGACAAATGAAGATAAGGGAGTGACTGTTTTTTTTACGGGAGTTGTTTAAGCGGTTTCTGCGTGCATACCATTTTCACGTTATTTTATGAATAATGTTTTAGGTCGCAGTGATTACAGTTAGGAATTATTGTCCTAATGCAGAAGATGGCGTCATAAATGCTTTCTTCGTTTTCTTGAGAGATTCGTTTTGGATATCATTTCCTTTTTAAAAAAAGCTGACTAACTATAAAATCAATTTTTAGAGGAAACCTACGGTACCTTCCAACCATTTTGCAAACTATTGAACGAAAAGTCATAGTTTCACAAATAAGTTTTAATGACGCAGTAAGAGAAATTCGCTACTCTTTATAATAACGTCTCCTATTGTTTGTATTTTTATTATTAATTGCATGGTTTGATAATCACGAAACCGGAAAATTGGTAATCAATAGCGTTTTTACGGCGTAGTACCACAATTTATAGTATTGTGGTGCTCTGCTTTGATTATTGGTAACATCGCTTGGGATATTTTTTTATGCTTTCAAAAAGCTTTTATCTTTTATTCACTTAAATTTTCTATTTAATATCCATGGAATAATACATTGATACGGTAAATTAAGTATTAATCAGAATAAATTTATAAGTGCATAAGATACCGTGAATAAATCGAACAATCGATTAAATCTGAATTTAATTTGCTACTAAAGTTTCAATGTTATAAAAGATACGAAATTCATTGCCAAATTAATATTTAAAGGGAAAACTCCAACATAAAGCATTTCGAAAAAGATTAATTTATTCCCCTATTGATCAACGAGAGTAACGCAGTTACCTTGGCCGTATCGAGAATAGCAAAGAAATATCACTCTAGAGCCGTTTCATGCCTCTTCATCTAATATATTTCTTCTGAACTATTTTCAAGACGACGAATCCTCATTTACCGTATAATGCTCCACGAAATGATGTATTTTTATTCGAAAGGTGATAAAGGCCACATATTATCTTGGACACGGTTTGATTTTAAATCTACCCGAAATGAAATAATGGACGTAATATTCACTCAGATCGTAAAGTAAAACCAAACAAGCGAAATTTTAGACCTCTGAACCGCAATTCTATGCTACCAGGAATCTCCTTTAAGTAATACGTGCATACGAAGGATCTCTAAGGTTATAAAAATAAACGGAGCGTCCTAGAAGTTAATCGCCATCAGGCGTCACGGCTCGCATTGAGGGTTGAGGACCGTATTAATTTCCATGCCGATGTCCTATGTATATTTGTTTGTTCAAGCACGGGGAAGCTCAGAATACGGGGGATTCCCCTTTAAGTACCAGCAGGAAGCCATTGTCCTGCTCCGCTTACTTTCAGCTCTCCGCCGCTCCTTCTCCGCCTCTTACTCTCCTCCGCCCCACTTCCTCTCCCACCCCCAGTAGCGTAATCCTCCCTCGGGTCATTTTCCAGCATCGTGGGCAAAAGTCCCTGCTGTTGTCGTATGCCCACACCTTTGCGAGCTAGAATTTCCGCGAGTATGTGACACCGGTGATAAAGCCCTCCTTCCTCGCCGTCCCCCTCCCCCCGCCCTCGAGGATACGGTCGGAGCATTCCATTAGCGATTTTGTTCACTCACGTCAAAAAAACAGGGAAACAGCGGCTTCATTCGCGCGCGAATGCGGAGGATGGTTGGAGGATACCCAAGCCCTCCACCCCAGCCTTCCTCTCCCCTTTCCCTCTTCCCCATCTCCCCCTCCCCGACCTCACGTTAAGCTGATTTTTATGCTCCCGCGAAAACTGCTAGGCAAAGATAACAAGGGCGGTTAGTAATTCTGACGAGACGGGTCTGGCGGCGGATAGTGACGGAGACTCAGGGAGGGGAAAGGGAAGAGGAGGAGGAGGGGAGGGGGGAGATAGAGCGATAGCACCGTTTCTATTATTATATCTCTCTCTCTATTTATTTTTCCCACCTAGCGAATCTCGAGACTCATCGGAACGACTTAGACTTCAAGTCTGCGTTTATTATTTTATTATGTCGTCTCTTTTTAGTTTCCAAAATGGCGGAAGCCTTCATCGTCCATTTTCCCGATCGATATTGTTTTTTCACTTTTTGGTTTCGTTGGAGCACTCCAATAGGAATAGGAAATATGTTCGACTCCGAAATATTGTTACGGATTTATCGATTTTATCGAGCCTTATTCGCAGAAATAGATTCTTTGGAAAGACGTCACGGCCGAGAGATGGACGTCTTCGGGCCAAAATTTATACACCTACGTAAATTTATGGTGGTATTTTCTCCTTCTAGAGCGGTGCGTGTGTTAGAAAGGTAATTACGTTTCGCCCTCCCCATCCTCCTCGTGTCTCACTCGTTTTCGCGGAGTCGCAGCGGCTGCGACGTGCATTCGCGGGAATTTCTGTCGCAGTATTCTTTTTTTTTTACTGGCGGATGTCAAGTCCAGCAGAGACTACATTCACGTGGACATCCAAACACATTCACATGAAGGAAAACCAACTCTAAAATTAGCCTCCTCTCCGCCGCCAAGCGGCCATACAACCTACTTAGCGTCGCTTTCCGAGTGATGGAGTCGCTGGACTCATACGATACTCGTGAAGAAACACGGTACCATTAGGGAGTGCAGTCTGACGTTCGAAATCTGCCCCAGAAAAGGACACTCTTCGCGGAAGGTCGGATTTGCTACAATCCGCATGGCTCGGTTATGTTTTTTTCCCGCCTTGTGTGCTTGTGATTCTTTCTAACATTCAGACAAATATTTTACGGTAAAAATTTCAATCAGTCTTTCGCTTTTGCAAACAACTGACAAACTTTTCTGCTCTACTGTTCTTGTCCCGAAAACAGCCTCTACTGTCGAATTTATAAAATTAGGCGTGGAATTAGGATAAATATGTTTCCATTACTTAATTCTCGTTACAAAAAATTTCATAATTTCTGAACTTTACCCTTCATTAGTAACAACGAAGGATTTATGTGAAAATTACACAAGTTTATGTTTTGTCAAACATTCATCGGAAAAGGGGCACCTATGCATTGTTACTCCTGAACGTTTATGGGTTATTAAATAGCTTGCATAATTTTTATTTTTAGTTGGCATCTCTACGTCTCTTGATTTGACGTCATTATCATGTAATTCGTTCTAAAAATATCATATGCCGAATATTCACGATAGACAAGAATAATATTCCAATCTGAGATGACATACCATCATTATTTCTATTATGTTGGATATATTGTAAATTTTCTTCTAAATAACACATAACAAGTTTAATATAATAAATGCTCATAAAGAGAGCAAAATAGCTATGCATAAGATTAGGAGACATACGCCTTACTTACTGCGTCTTTTGCTGATAGCTTGCCGATGATAAAAGCTCAAACAATTTCTTCTGGTCGTTCTTTTCTCATCGTGCTGTATAATTTCTAGAGGAAAAGGCAAGGTTAAATTATGTTTACCCCTCTAAACGGACCTTCATTTTCATTCCTTCGAATCGAGCGAAGGGTCGCCTTCGTGACGACGGGTCATTCTTTGCCGCGATACCAGCTCCCCCGTCTCCGGAACGAAGCAGTGGCGCCTTCGCGTGGATTCGGCGCGCACTGCGAAAATGCATGCGACGCCCTAAAAAGCTACTTAGCGCGCGACATGAGTAAATGAAGGGCAGAGCCGTAAAATGGGGTCCCACCCCCTCCTTCCTCTCGCACCTGGCTATTTCCTTCGCGACCCTACATCCTTCCTTTCTTTCGGGCGACCTATCACTCCACCTCTCCATGGCAACCTCATGCACGCACCCTCTCCCACAAAATCCTTTTTCCTACTTCTTTAATCGCGCGACGGATTACGAAGAAATTTTTCTGAGGATCTCATTTTCGCCGAGGCGGACGTTTTTTTTTATCGCAGACAGTTTTAGAGAAAGCGTCTCGGAATGGCATCAGCACACACGCGCACCAAGGGCGCTGGAGAACGCTCTGCTGTGATTCGCATCTGTCAATCACCCTAAAGTGAATGTGGATGCATTTAAGGAGCAGTATATAAGTAGTAATGTATTTGAAATGTTTGTTAAAAGGCCTTTATTTTTTCGTGCAGTCCTGATTTTTTCGTTCATTTGATGATTTTTCTCCCAAAATTTTGTATTTTCCACGGTGACACCGCAGCCTTCGGTAGCAGAACGACGTAAATTCAAATGCACCATTCACAGCCTCGCTGTGCCACTGAATTCTGTTCACATATGATAATTTACATTGCGTCCTCGTCCGTTTTACAGACTGAAATTCCCCCGGAGGAGAGTGTGAATCTATGATGCATCAGCCGATTGCATTCTCTCTGAATGCGAGCGATATCATATCCGAATCCGATTCCGACTGTATCACAAAGCGACGCTTGCATGTTATTACCAATCTCGCGCCTCTCTCTCTCTCAAATTGGCGTAGGAGGATTTTAACCGTGTTAACGATACAAAAATACAATTGAATAAAATTGTCGCCCTGAAGCATTTAGGGACGCGTACATTTTTGCCCGCGGGTGGCTACTCCGTAGTATTAATGGCAATCGGTCGAGCCCGCTTGGAATCGGAAACGAATTACAACTGACGAACGAAAATAAATGCCGGACTTATCACCGTATGATCTCATATTTTACACCAGATGAGTAGCCATCAAAATTGGATAAATACTTACCATCGGATGCATTGGCCGCCGGTAATTTTGTGACACTGGATGAGAATAACCTGCGCTATTACGAAATTTAAGTGCGGTTGCGTACTATGTTCCTTTAAAAAAATCACCAGCGAGCGATGAATAATAAATGCAAAAGAACCGATAAGAGGAAGGACGCAAAACAAGACGGCGGTTATTTCTGCGAAATAAATGCAAGTGAACCAATGAGAGGGAAGACGCAAAAAAAAACGACGGCGGTTATTTCTGCGCGGTATTTTCGTTTGTTCGATTATATATGAGGATTCGTCTTAAAAAAAAGAATCGTTTCTAATGAGTAATCGAAAAAGATCGATATCAGACGAATATAAGGCCGTCTCGCGTGTGTCTCCGTAGAGTTAAGTGGGAATTGTTGGCGTGTTTATTTTCCTTTCGCTTGGGCGGCGGCTGTGTTTGTGCGTCCGCTGACGAGCAGCCCGTTTACCAAGAACGCGCATAAAAACAGCTTCAAAGAAAATGAGTGGCTTTCCTACCAAGAGATAAGGGAATCCAGATTTCTCGTGCGAGATAAGGTGCAAATCTCTCCAATCGCATTTGTAATAACGGCAATCGGACGAAATTTTCCACCCCTTTTTCGGATAATTGCGGCGGAGATTAAAGAACGTTACCAAAAAAACCTGATGAATAAGATTCTCGAATTGAGAAACCCCTTCGCCTCGCCTTCAAGCATCAAAAGCCGCTTTGATTGAATTTCCCAGAAATTTAATTTCTGACGGATTTAGTATTTTAATGAAAAGGTAGGAAAGAAAAAATGTATTTTTGGCGCTCGAATGAAAGGGCGTGCTATAAAAGAAGTTACAAATAATATTTCATCGAAGGCAGTCCGAAAAAAAGGTCAACATAGACTCCATTCCGAGGTATTTTTTTAAAAACAAGTCCAAATGAAAAATATGCCTTCTGGGGATTTATGCCATGGCCGCATATTTTTTTCATGACCATAATGTGTTTTGCGATAACGTAGCAACATTTGCTGTATGAATCTGTAGGCTTGGTTATGGGAAGGGTATTCCTTTTCACAAAGGGCGACTCATAGGCCTTAACGAGAGGGTCTTTTTCAGAAATCGATACTCCAATGTTTCACCTGGAATCGGAGAAAAACTTACTGTTTTTTTTATTTCCAGCCCAGTTTTTAGCAAAGCCGCACCAAGTCATTTCATTTATAAATGAAAAAGGGAAAGAGAGAGAGAGAAAGAGATGGGATGGGTAGCATTTCATTGAGCTTGTCGTCCAGTCCAAATATTGAAATTACCTCAGCTTACAATATCGAAAGAAAAATGATAGGTTTATTAGGGCGCTTATTTTTTTCGCTCCCATTTCGAAACCTGCGAGCTCATTTATGTTTTTATTTGACAATAGGTCCAAGGGTATTAACGAGAAAATTCTGCAGGCAAACATAAGCGGAAGCTATTTTATTTTTTGAAATGCCATGAGGATCAGATGCAAAAGTATTTTATATTTGGTAGGAAGGATCCTAAAGTAATTTATTGAAAAGAGAAAAAAACACAAACTCGAGTCCTGTGTTCGTGAATGCGTACACATTTTCCACGTTCTAATTAATTTGAACGTCGGCGTTCGCGTTTCGACGGCGCTTGGTTATAATCACAAATTTATCCAGCGCGGTATCCTTGTGACGTGAAAATGTCTATCTCTGGCAAGTTTTATGTGGATTCAAAAAACGCTGTAGTCATCAAAAATCCCTTTCGAGATAATTTTAATACGTTGTTGATATCAAAAGTTGCCGAAATTACTTTTACGAATTTTCTTTTTTTTAACGGAACGCACTTTCTCTTCGTTTTCATCCCTAGCGTATACGAACATGAAAGCGATGATGGAATAGGCTGAATAATCAGAAGAATCTCTTTAAATTTGGAGTTATCGCGAAAGAAATTAGTATTAAACGGATTGGAACCGTATTTTTCGCTTATACTTATTAGTAGCCGAACTGCAGTCGTCCTTCCGGGAACAAATCTTGGTACTATCGCCAGATTAACGCCTACTTTGAGAAAAAAGAGAATTGAATTTCGTCCAATAGACAACGAAACAGGTCGTTTTAAGAGACGCACTTCCTCTCTAAGGTGAAAGACAAAAGCGATGGAATATCAAGATGCTGAGATCTTGTTTGACGAAACTCAACCCGTATAAAGCAGCTTGATGAATTACAGCGCTAAATGTACCCTCAGAAGCAGATAGCCACGTCCAGTACGGCATTATCGGACGAATTTTCTCGACTCCATTTTCTACCTTCCTTTTTTTTTTAACCCTTAAAGCCGAGACATAAAACGGGCGCAAAACGCGAAAGGACGGGAAAAAATGGCGCAATAAATAACTCGCTATCGCAACCAATCCTTTCCACATCGTCACTTTACGGTTCTGCGACGCTGAATCGCAAATCGCGGACAAACAAATTTCACCTCTCTCGCCAGAGAGACGGTTCGGAATAAGCCGTCCGGCGTCACTCACGTTTAATGCAACCGGCGAAATATATAATCACGCGGAGAGACAGCGATTCTGCTCCCTTTCTCACTCTCAACCGTTCCTTCCTTTTATATTTTTGCCTCCCCCATTACTTCCTTTTTACACTGCATCGTTATCTTCGCTTATCTGTTTATCTCCGAAAAATTTCGTTTCCATTTCTCTCTTAATCATTCTCTGCGCTCGCTTGCTTCCCTCCATTTCGTGTTCTCTCTTCGTCACGTCTTCACTTCCTTTGTATCACATTCCCTCCTTCATGCATTCTATCTGATTGCATTTCCTCTCTTCATGTCCTCTCTCAATTTGTCTCTCCGTTCATTCTTTATTATTACACTACGCCCCTGTACTTTTTCCCTTCGTTTATCTTTTCGTATTGTTTATTTATCTTAATCTGCAGTCGTATTTCTTTATAGGTTTTGCTGTCTTTATTTCTTTTTCAATCTTCGTATTGCTCCATTTTAATTTACAGTTTTCTCTCTTCAGCTCTTCTTCCTCGGTTCTTTTTTCTTTCACTTGATCTCTTTTCTTATTCTTATTTTTATCATTCGTCTTTCTCTCTCTCTCCACCTCCCTACTGTTTCCTCCCTTTCTATTCCTCTCCTCTCTCTCTCTTCCTCATCCTTCACCCGCCTCCACCTGCCGCGTATTTCGTGCGCATTACACACACGAGTTGCGTTTCTACCCCTTTCCCCGCCTCGCTAAACTCCCCTAACCAGAAGGCTTATTTCTGAAGGGACGGCGACGTCAGTCGTGACACGCTCTCAACCCCCTGCCCTCTTCTCCACCTTCTCTCACCCTCCCTCTCTACGTCTCTCTCTCCGCTCCGAGAGAAAATCTGTCGCGTGACGACTGTTTGACCGCATGTCTTACGAAAGGGGGTCGGCAAAAATGATGACGTTGAAGGATAAGGGGGGTCGGAGGTTTAGGGCGTTTTGGGATTCTAGGGTGGGCGGACTTATGAAGTGGTCACTGTAGGGTCGGGGCTTAGCATTCTCCGGCGTCGTATTGCGACCATTATCTCGGGGAATCGGAAGGAGGGGAGAGGGCGCTGAGGAGTTATGGAAATTATTCGGCGCGGTCAGTCGAGCGGGCAGTCCGACTAAAAGGCGCTGTTTTTCCGGAGATTTTCGGCCGAGATGTAAAAAAAATAATTTTACGGCGATAAGAACTTTTATGGACAAAGGGGAAAAAGGAAAGTGTGAGAGAGGGGTGAAAGGGGGAGAGAGCATAATACAGGCAGTGGTAGAGAGGTAAGGTTAATGGACGCGTAGGTATAAATGTATAAATAAACATTTTAATTGCCAAGAGATAATGTATCAAGAAGTAGACAAAAGTATACATTAAAAAATGAATGAAAAGTTTATCCAAGAAATTCAATACATCCTATGCAATTCAGACGTTAGCATTTATTTCGTTTGAAAATTAAGTAAAGATTTCTGTCTTTACGTCTTTATTATATCCTTTGCCTCACGTTCATTTCCCGTTTCGGCAATGTTTGCTGTGGGCGAAAAATTGAACATAATTATAGCACTTAACCTCAATGTCAGTATCTCATGTCTTATCGAAGAATCAAATTCATTTTGATTTTTCAAAGGCTCATTTTTGGCATAATCGATATGTTTGACGTCATACAGCCTTTCTGATTTTGAAGCCATTTTTTGTATTTACATAAATCCCTAAACCCATAAGAAAACAATTTTTTTTAAATTGTTAGTGATTTTTATTATTCATCCTCTAAATTTGATACACGATTAATAGCAAAATACATTAATATAAGATTATTTCTGTTTATTGAATAAGAGAATCATATTTATTTCGGCATAAACAACTGAATTTCTTTTCTTTTACAAATGTTGTGCGATGCTTACGTTTTCATAGTTCTGAATCTCCCTTAATATATTTTTCGTCGTTCCCATAAGAGCTCCCACTTAACAAAACTCTGAATCGCATCACGCAGAGTTTGTGGAAGAATTAATTAACTTAAGCCATTGAGATGATGATAACAATATGCCAGAAGTGCGCAAAAACCTCGAGGCTGGATACCTAAAGAATTCTAATGCGCTTTACTTTACATAGGCGAAAAAGTAGAGATGAATTATCTACCCCTTTCGTTTTTTATAATCTTCTCAAACAATTTCAGTAGACCTCAGAAAGACGTGACCCAAATAGCTCATTATCACCGGGAAAAGATAATTTTATTTATTGTTGTGGAGCCCGGAATCCTACCTAACAAACCTCCCTTCTTGCTCGCGAGAGCCACTGCGCTATTCCAGAAACAATTCGTCGCAAAAACATTCATTAACTTAGGCGGAGTTCGTGTGCGGAAGCTATCATTACGAGGACGTCGCAGTGGCAAACAAATGAATTCACTCAAGAAACAAATCATTTCTTGCGATTTAATTCCGAAGCTTACAAACTCGAGAAGGGTATTAATGTTTTGCGATACTCTTAACATTCATGTGTTCTTTGGATAACTCAAATTCGAGAATATTCTATGTTACAATGTGTATATACCTTATTTTATGTAGACATTTCTGTTGTCTATTAATATTTATCCTCGGATCCACTGGAATAAATGAAAATGCTTTAAAACTACTCAATGAATCGGATTTTTAGCAATTTAAATGATATCTGAAATTTATCTTTTGTATAACCTGCAAACGATTTTTTTATTAATATTTTATTTTGTTTAGCTTTTAAATTTAAAAGAGTCCGAATTATTTGCTCAATTGCATGTTGCTCTGGATTCTGCAATAATACAAGACATTCGTCCGAAAGCGAGAAAAGTATACTTTAGTTTTCATTAATACAGAGATGTAGAAAAATGTTTTTTAGAGTTTCAAACAACTCCGAGTAATTAATTTCCTTGTCTCCTTTCCTGATGGGCTTTGAGTTTTCTTTTTCTTTCTAATTTGGCGACATATTTGAGCTTCCGGATAAACAAAAGCCAGTTCTCGAAAAACTTTCGGTCAAGTAATTCTCTCTTATCAATGAGCAGCTGTTAGGGAAGCTTTCCGAAATGAAAGAATTCGAGCAATTTCAAGAACTTTCGACCGGGCGATAAAAGTTGAGAACGAAGTAAGCGGTCTCTCGCGCGACGGCAAAAAAAATACGGTCGGACGAAGATGAGGAGAAAATATAAGCCGAGAGGAAAGGATATTAAGAAGTAGGAGGCGAAATGAAGTGTATAAGGAAAAGGAGGGTGTGGGAGAGAAAGGAAAGTGAAAGTGGCGTGGTTTTGAGAGAGAGGAAGAACTCGAGATGGAGACGTGTGAGAACTTGATGGATGTGGAAGGAAGGAAAAAGAGAATTGCGAAGGAGGGATGAAAAAAAGGGAGATGGTGGGGAGAGGAAGCGGCGAAGAGGAGAGAGAGAGAGAGGAGAAAGAGGTTAGGAGGAAGAGGGAAGGGGAAGATGGGATTTTGGAGGAAGACCTATTGGGCTGGAGAAGGGGCAGGGCAGCGAAGGCCATTTTTAGTCGAGGGTGGAAGATTTATACAAGCGCACCCGGATAATTGACTTTATGCCTTAAAGGAAGTGTCCTTTACGATGCTCTGCGAAGGGTTCGTGAAAAGAGGGGAAAATGAGGAAGTTTTGGAAGGGAAATGCTAAACGCCCGAGAAGTATATATGAAAAGACTGGTAATGGAGGGGAAAGGAGGGGGAGATTAAGGGTAGGGGGAGGGGGAGATTAAGGGTAGGGGGAGGAGGAGATTAAGGGTAGGGGGAGGGGGAGAGAAGGGAAAAATGGTTGTTTAGCGGGGAAGGAGGGAAATTGTTGTTTAGTGGAGAGGGAGAGGGTGGGTAAATGGGTTGGAGGAGATTAATTTTTTCGGTCGGGAGTTTCGGTCCGAAGGAGCTTAGAAGGAGAAAAAGAAAACGAAGAGAGAAATAGAGAGAAAGTCTAAGGAGGAGGAAAAAAATTAAGATAGAAAAAGTTGCGGTGTAAAGGTGTGATTAATGGGAGCGTAGGGTGAGAGTGAGAGTATTTGATGCACGGGGTTGCAAAAAGAGAGGTCTTAAACGGAGGCAAAGAAAAGGGGCGCGGATTTATCACTAGAGGAAGCAAGAGGAAATGATAAATGGCGATAAATACAACGTATATTAAATCAAAAGAGAGAGAGAGAGAGAGAGAGAGAGAGAGAGAGAGAGAGAGAGAGAGAGAGAGAGAGAGAGAGAGAGAGAGAGAGAGAGAGAAATAGAGCGAGAATGGAAGAACGCCGTCCGCCGGCGTAAAACAGAGGAAATGCAAATAGTAATCCCGAGGTGGCGGAATTCTGAACCAAGAATGTTCGAAAAATGGTGTAATGAATAATTAAAGTCGCGTGTTTTATTTTCGTAGCCAACGGGAAATCCAGAGGTTTTTTAAAAAGTAGATGCAAATTTCAGAGAAACCAAGATATTTATGTTCTTGCTTCTTTAAGAGTGGCAGAGGACGGAGCGAGAATTAAGGCGTGTGGCTCTGCTTTATGCGGCACGTTCGCACGTGTGTTTTAATTAGCGAGAAACACTTCCTCGGTCGCTCAAGAGCGCCTCATTAAATTACATTCCAACGAGATTTTCGGAAAATGGGGCTCTCGTTAAGTAATTGGGATAACTTGTAATTATTATATACCATCCTAAAGTAAATCATGAGGTCTGTGGAGCGTTTATGACCGTATTTGTATACCCACGAACACCCAGGGCCGCGCCAAGGGTGTTTGGTGCCCGGGTGCAAAATTATTCTGCGGCGCCCCCCTAAACCAAGGTGACTACTAGTCAATCCTAAAAAAAAAAGACCACCACTGTACCCTACATAAATGTTAAGGAAGATATTTGTTCTTATTCGTATTATGGACATCCTCTAATTTTAAAATAATTTATCGACAATGTTTACAGTTAAACTTTGTTTAATATCAGCCAATCGAGCGAACTGCTCAGCTTTGTCTTAAAAGCATTTCGAAGAAGGGACAAACTTTTAAATGAACGACAAAAAAAATACAAATATCTTGATGGGAAGGCGCCCCCAACTAGTCGGCGCCCGGGTGCCTTGCACCCCTTTCACCCCGGATGGCGAGGCCCTGAGAACACCCTTGTAATTCTCCCTAACTTTCAGTTTCTCTTTCTTATTTATTGATTTTTCTCTGATCAAATTTTCCATCGCCATGCCTTTTAATAGCCTTCTCTTATACCCTTTGAAATAACTAATTCGATGGTATTACTAACAGCACATATAAATAGGATGAAAACTTCAATTTGAGGGAACTAAATATAAAAGTACGTGTACATGAATAAATAAATTTGACCGGTTAGACTTCTGAATGGCGAAGGAAATCGCTCGTATAATTCATTTCCATTCGATTATACATTGCCTGAGAGAACTGAGAACCGCCGATTTCTTCTTTCCTTGGATCTCGAACGTTTAGCTCGCCTCAGGATCTTTATTGCGTAGCGACGGACGCATTAGGACTATGTGCAGATACCGTTTTCTTAGTCTATTTCATCCAGTTCGATAATTAGCGATGCTAAGTGGATCGAGTGAAAGGGAAAGCCATTTGCTAGTGCGTGCGGTGTTCGGTCGTGGGTGATGAGTCCGTCAAACCCCCCTCCCGCTCCTCCTCCCTTCCGACCCAATCTGCGACTCCATCCCCATGGTAACCCTTGCGTCGTGTTGACCGTTTGAATAGCGAGCGACGCTTCGGAGGAAGGAAGACTAGACGACGTCGGCTGTGATGAGAGAGAGGGGGAGGGGGAGAGAGAGAGTTGAGGTTGCGTCGGTGGGAGACACCCTCCTCTGACGTCTTATAGAGGGAAGGAAAACGCCGTGATGGACGCCCTTATGAGGGAGGAGGCGGTGACCCAGGCGGCGTGGCACCGTGTGTGTATGGGAGAGAAAGAGAGGTCAGGTCGGGTCAGCTGGTGAGGGAATAGATAGGGATCATTAGGGATAGAGGGAAGTAAGTGAGGGTCGGCAGATGGGAGGAGGATTGGTGTGTGTGTGTGTTGATGTGGCGTGAGTGCATAGTGCTACCGCCGTGTGCTCTGAGAGGGGAAGAGGCGGAGGGTGATTTGGAGGAAGAGGAGGGGGAGGGAAGAAGAATGGGGGGGGAGGTTGTAACGCGTTGGGCGCCAGTTGGGAAGGTCTCCAATGGGAATAAATTGGAGCGATGAGTCTTGCATGACGAGATGAGGGAAAGTTAGCGCCTTGGCGTCTCCTCTGGAAGAAACGGATTTGGTGTCGACAGGGTGTGGAGGAGGAGGAGAGTGGAGTCTCGGTCCCTCTTTCTGAGATCCCTCCTGCATTTCTCTCTCTATTCCTCCCGTATCTTCGTATTACTCACAACAGGGGCGGATCCAGAAACATCTCGGGGAGGGAGGGAGGAGGGGGGGGGGGGGGGATCGCCCCTCCACCTATCGAATCCGCCCATGCCAACTGCCCTATATTTTGAAAATCCCTACCCCTATCAGAATCCTTCTTTCCCTTGCTATACAGACCTAATCTGCCGCGTATAATTGAGGATTTTTGCGCGGAATGACTCACACCCTTCGCCTCCCTTTCTCTCCTCTCTCTGACCTCCTCACCTGTCTCCCTCTCTCTCCTCTCTCTCGCTATATTATATTTCTCTCCCTCTTTCCTTTCCACATACCATGTCCCTCTCTATCCATCATTATACCCGGTTCCAATCCCTTTTTCACTGTACATCTCTTTCCTTTCTTTCCTCTCTCATTCTACCATATATCTCGAACAAACTTTCCTCAAAATTTTATATTCCAATCCTATCCTTTCCCTTCAGCGTTTCTTTCTCTCCCTCCCTCTTCTCCTTCTTCTTCTTCTTAACTCTTGCGCCCAATCCCTCTTTACCAATCTCTTTCTATCTGCCATCCCTCTCTCGTTTTCCCATCTTTCTCTCCTGCTCATTCGTTACACCCCCTTCCTCTTCGCTTCTCTCTTGGGATTTAAGTCGCACCGGGGGTCTTTTCGGGGCTACTTCTCTACCTTTTTTTCTCGCTTCTTCTTCATCCCCTCCGAAAAACGTCTCCACGAGTCGTTAGAACTGGGCGTATATGCTCTCACGGTCAATTTGCTCTCTTTCCGGAGAGCGGGTGAGAGGGAGAAGGAGGGAGAGGAGACAGGAGGGAGGGTTGGACACGAGTGAGAGAGTGAAAGCGGAATTTGTGGAAGGGGGGTGGATTCTATCGGGGGCAGGAAGCAGATAGGAAAAAGGTCCCCTTAAAAGGGATGTCGATACTGTTGTTGGAATTGCGTACGTGAGGCGTAAAGGGCCAACAAACGCCATGAGAATAAAAGGTCAATTGCTTTCCTTTTTTTTGTCCGGCATTTTTTGGGAAAATTGAAAATGTTTTTGTAACGAAGGAGAGTTATATTTTTTTCCGAGGAATTTGTATGTACGCCAACATTATACAGAGTTTGTAATTGGTTTTTAAAGGGCGAAACAATGACAAATGTATTTGTATGTCTTCATACTCATGCATACTATCGTAATAACTTTGAATGTGGAACTTAAAACATATTACCTATATTTATTAGACACCGAAACGAAAGAGTAAATAATACAAATTTAATCTAACAAATGGATTTGAAAGTAACTTTACTTTAATACAGGGAAAGTTTTTGGTTGAAAAGACCAACTTTCTGAAAAGTATGTGATACTGGCGGTAGGGAGCGATGGAATTGTTTCGATGACCAAGCACTTTATACGTTCAACTGTCAATCCCACAGTTCAGCGCGGTCAGAGATCATTAATCCGTTTTGTTTCAGTAATTACCCTTTACGGCTTATCTTCATTCAATTTTACTTATCAATTAATCTCCGTGGAAATTTGGTGGGTTATGCGCTGAAGCGCGGGACTAGGTTCAATTCGAACGAGTGGATACAACGTTCTTAGGCCGCCCGATTAAATGTTTATTAGATCTCATGACGTAGGCAAAAGTGTTATCGTTTGTGAAACTTACTTAATGAGCATGGTATGCGCTAGTGACATAGAGATGGCATCCCATTCTCGATCCAACCGCTCAAATTTACCATGTTTAGTTTCATGAAAATATTTGTAGCGTCATTTCATGTTAATAACCTACCATTTACTCTATTTTACTTTTTAATTTGCGAAAAACAGAACCACATTTATTTATGTTTTTCTATTATCGATCCGATGGCGCTAATATTAGAATGAGAAAAAGTCGGTTCGTGATTAGTTAGAACACCACCTCCCCAAAAGTTCTATTGAGAAATAAAACCATACCGTAATTACACAAAAGTTATCCATCAGAAGACTCCCAAAATACATAACGAGCGATATCAAACGGGTGACCTCTTGACCAGGTGGCAGACGCACTCCAAAACTCCGTAACTTGGACTCGCGTTTAATATTTTGATTAATAATGGGTTGGCAGTCGAGTTTGGCTGAGAGACCGGCTTCCAAAGTTCTACAAGGACAAGGTACCCATAAGAGATATTAATGGACCGAAGGGAAGGAAGGTGGCCACTCCCGCGGGCAGAGTTAATACGCAAGAACGGCAAGTTTTACGGGAGCAGGGGAAGTACGAGGGAGGAGGAGGAAGAGGGAGAACGATGGGCGTAAGGAGAGAGAATCGGAGCGCAGAAGAGGTAAGTAATAGCCTCTGGAGGAATGGGGGGCAGGTTTGGGAGTCACAGGTTTCGCAAGGGAGAGATAGAGAGGGAGGGAATCGGAGAGAATGCGAGAGGCGCGGGGGTCTCGTGGAAGGTGGCCCCGCCGAAGTTTTGTCGTGGAAACGCCTTTAATACATTATGACCATTAATCGGAATGGGTCAGAGGGGGAGGAGGTGAGGGGGAGTGAAAATGGGGTTGGGTCGGAAAGAGGGACTCGGGTCCGAGGAGTATAGAGGCCGTTTCTATTCTATTGAGATGGAGATGGTGAGTGGAGGAAGCAGGGGTGAGTGGAAGCGAGAGGAGGAGGAATTCGGTAACGACACCCTCACGTAGGGACTGGTGCGTTCCAAGTTTTTTTTCCTTTGTTTTTACGAAGCGAAGGGTTAAAAGAACGGTAGGGAGTAAAACCTTTCGAGAATAGAAAATATCCGTGTGCCCAAGCAGTATATTTTCTAATATTTAAGTAATGTATATGTATTGTGGGTCGTTCGTTCAAAAGATGTACGCCAATTCATGTACGTGAGACATTTTAAAGGAAAATCGCAAGCGAAGAGCTCTCCGATCTGTCATTTCATTATATCCTCCGCTGGAAACGAGATGGAATGATGCAGCATGCGGAAGGAAAGTGCCCTTTGGGTGAAAAATACATAAACGCTATACTTCAATCATTTGTTTGTTCCTGCACTGCGCTTTTTTTTTCAAATAAGAATTTTGTTATCAATTGGGTGTACGTTGGTACATAGGAAAACGTACTCTTGCTGAGAATCTACCATAAACAGAGAATATTTTTAATATAATAAAATATCACGTTTACGCATCATAAATCATTATTCTCCGTCGATATATCATTGGTTGGCTTCCTTAAAGTATACACTACCCGCTGCCATAAATGTCTGAGATACATTCATGGATATTTGCTGAAGAAGCTACCTTAAACCTATTGAAGTCGATGTTTTTTAAAATTTATTTTCGCTGACGACGGCATATGAACCTGCTATAAATTTATTCATTACCCGATCCAACAAATGCGTATCTAAAAAGAGCCTGTTTCGAATGCGCCGTGCGTTCTAGTGACAAAGGGATGTAGAATCTCGCTCGATCATCCTTATATACTGCTGCGAAGTTTTCGAGCGAAGGAGAAGGGAGAAGAAAGGGGGGGTGGGTGGGAGAGGGGAGGGAAAACTAAGGGATGGAGAGAGTGGGCGTAAGGAACACAGGAAGGAAACGTATTATGCGAGGACTAAACAAAACTGCTTGAAAGGAGTGAGAGAGAGAGGATCAGACGGAGAAGCAAAAAACCAAATGGCGCTATAGAGATAGAGAGGGATCGTGCGATTAGAGAGAAAGGTGGATAGAGTAACTTGGCTTGAGAGGCAGATAGTTGACATAAAGAATGGGGACAGGCTAAGAAACGCAATAAGAAAAGAAAAAATAGGGCGAAGTTCGGGGAGTCGTTGAGAAGAGAATGGTTAAATAAAAAAAATACAGCTTAAAGGTAGAATATAAGAGTTTCCTTACTCATTCTTTAGTCAATCTCTTAATTGCTTCAATTTTGAAGATGGTTAGCATCTATCCTGGAGCGATGGATGAGTTCTATTATTTAAAGGAATGAACGATTATTTTCATCATATTTTTTTATCATCAATAACCTCCTTAGGGGGAGAAGGTGCTCTCGTTCATGTAAATACTACATTGATTTTCCATTCTCGAGACACCAAGAAACTTCCTTTTTCCCTCTTTTCATCTTCTTTCAAATAACATAAACGTGACTGTATTATTTTTCCTAGGAAATTTTTATAATGGCATTTCTTTCTGTTTCCAATTTTTCTCTATTTCGTCTTGTATGCATGCGTAGATATTATAAATATGAGAGTTGATAATGAAAATTATTCCAATAAACACATAAGAGGTCAGTGAAACCAGGCACGCCTTTCTGATACAAAGTTTTAAAGCGGCCGTCTTCGGTGGTGATTCACCGATCGTATATTCTAAAAAAAAAAACAGAAAACTTTTTAGTATGCGCATCTGGTTTTCCCAACCACGTTGTGGCTGTTTTGGGTTATCTTGATTATTGATTGGATTCCTGCCACGAGGCGAGCTCGATGATTTATTTTTGAAATGTATGAATGGTTAACTGGATGAGAACCTCAACCTCGCGTCAGTTGGCGTTAATGATGCGGTCCTTTCTTTCTCGTTTAAATATCTCGTTGTGATATCTGAATGCAGCAATGCACACACTTAGGTAATACTTTCTATTTCTTCTCCCGCTGTATTGACTTCACACTTCGTAGGCGAGAAAAATTGAAATATTTGGCCTTTCCAGCTTTTAAGAGTTGTCGTGTGGAAAATACAACCCTCGCGGGACCTTTAGGATCGATATATTTGAATAAGATCGAAGCATCGCTTTTATCCGGAATTTTGTGCCACCGAAATCCTATCCTAAATAATATATTTTTCGACGCTGTTTTTGAAGGTTCTCTCGGATCATATACAGCAAACAACGGAAAACACAAATTTTCCTTTTCCTCGGCGTGTTGAAATATTTAGAAGGGTCTCAGTAATCGTGAGACAGGAAGAGACGTTTTCGAGGGTAGAGATTCCAGGTATACGGATTTATTTGTGACATTACGGTGTTAATAAAATATTAGATGGAAAAGGCTGGAGATTAAGCGAAGGAAAATATACAGGTTATCAGGAGAAGGAAAAGAAAGGGACAGTGAAGGATTGAGGAGTAAGTAAGAATTCAAACTCCACTTTTCGTGTTTTCTTAGCTTTTAAGACGTGAATTGGTTTGAACCAGTGCAAAGAATCTTGCATTAAACATTCGGAATGATGATCAAACGTCCATAAGACTAGGTTCCTTCTTTATGTCTCAAAATGTGTTTGGTAGAGGAAGAGATAGGACGATGGTGAAATTGAGATGGAAGCCGAGTAGTAGGAGAGAGTGGAAGGGGAGAATTAGGTAATTTGCGGAGGAATATTATAATCGTGTTGCGATCAAAATTCAGTACGATATCAGAAAATTGAAAAGTGCTCCGGGAGAGCTGAAATTTTTATGAGAGTTTTGAAATTAAATATAGATGGAGGAAGGCTGGAAAAGGGGGAGGGGGAGGTAGGGGAGATGGATCCCAAGAAAAAGAAAACGGCAGGGAATATTTAACGAAGAGAAAAACTCTTTGTTTGGCTACAGAAGGAGAAAGAAAGAATGGCATGGGAAAGGTCTTCAAATATCAAATGGAATGAGGGAAACCGCATTGTAAATGGGATCAAGACAGGATAAGAATACAAAGCAAGCGAGGCGATGATTGGGTGATAGAAAGAGGATGCATAGCAGGAATAAAGGATATGGAGAGGAAAGAGAGGGAACTGAAATGAAAGTAAATGAAAATAGGTGAAAGGAAGGTAGAAGGCAGAAGAATATAAAAGAGGAGAAACAATGAGAGATCACGAATAGATGGATAGAGAGATATGGAACCAAAAGATGTGTAGATTTGAAGGGGGAGAGAGAAGTAGAGGGGGGGTGTGCGTGAGAGAGTGAAGGAGGAAGAACGAGAGGGGAAGAGAGGCTCTTAGAATAAATATTGAATTAAGGATGAATTCTGATGCAGGAGAGTGAAGGGGATAATGGGAATTGAAGAGGAGCCGAAGGAAGGGAGATAGAGATCTACATAATAAGGTAAATGGCGAAGAGAGAAAAGTGAGTGGGAGAGAGAGAGAGAGAGAGAGAGAGAGAGAGAGAGAGAGAGAGAGAGAGAGAGAGAGAGAGAGAGAGAGAGAGAGAGAGAGAGAGAGAGAGATAGAGAGAGAGAGCAGAAGTGTAACATAAAGAAATGCGAAGGGTTTAAGACAGACACTGAGGAAACGGAAAAAAGATATACGAATAATGGGATTGGAGATATATAGTTATCCGAATCGTTATCGGAGCGGAGAACTAGTGCGTCAAATAAGGAACGGATTAAAATAAATTCATCGGCGATCATTTAAAGATATTAATCGAAGATTTTCCTTAAACGACACTGAAATATTTCGAGGAGATATAATTATCCGAAATTGGATAAGATAGGAAGGCAAGGAATGGGATTTAATTTTTAAATCGAATTTAAAAAGAAAAACTAGATTTAACCGTAAAAAAGTGCTCTCGAATCTGAGGACGGAGGAGTTAGTGAAAAGTTGGAATCATTTAAGAAAAAAAGGAGAATTAGATCGAGTTATTCGTGTAGAAAGGGAAGAGGCGGAAACAGAGGGAAAGAGCGAATGAGGAAAAACGAAACAGGTGAGAGAGAGAAGAATGGTGTGATATTTCAAAGGGTAGCAAAAGGAGGAGTGTTAAAAGGAGAACGAGGTAAAACCTCTCTAAAGGGTAGGAGGGAGAATAAGATGGGAAAGAGAGAGAGAGAAAGGATGCAAAGGATGGAGTTGTGGTAGAGACGCATATAACATTTCCGACTCGGGCTCGACCGCTTTCCCTCTGACTTTTAGTCGCACCACTGGACTGGGGTTTGGCCTATACTTCAATATCCCTCACAACCTCCATTAAATCTTTTCTTGTTCCTTCTAACGCCCAGGCAAACACGCTCTCTCTCTCTCTCTCGCACCCATCTCTTTGTGAGAGAGGTCTCGTCCTCCTCTCTCTGCCATCGCGCGCACCCTCCCACTCTATTGTCTCAACCGCTCCTTTCATTTTTTCCCCAACTTTTCAACCCTTTCGCACACGCTGCGGTGGCACTCGTCGAGGACAAAGCTGCCTCATGCAAATCTCTCCCATGAGGAATTTATATATATATATATATATATATATATAATTTAATAGATTATAATTTTTAAACTCGAGAGACCTATTTTATGTTTGATTTATAATTATTTATATATATAATAAATCTTCCACTTCATTGATGAAAAGTGAGCATTAATGGATGACAAAAATTTGTCGTCGAATCCCATTGATGTAATCGATTCCAATCGAATGCTTCGATCCATATTCCGTTTTTATTAATGGAATCATTTGAATTGATTCACCCGACTTATTCAGTTCGATTCTTTTAAAAGTTTTAAAACGACTAATTACATTAAAAATGGTTTATACTTTGATAAGATGATATGCATTATAAAAATAAATTTAAGGATTTATCAATTCAATGATTTGATTCAGTTTTAATATAAACTTAAAACTATGGGAGTATGATATCGTTAGCAAATGCCTCCTCAAAAAATCTGAAAACCTTAAAATGTCGAATGGCTATAAATAAATAATTTTTTAAATAAAAAAATTCCCATGAGAACCACATTGCGTCAACATCGATATCCATAATATTGCTTTTTTAATTAGTTGGATATACGATACGAGATTGAAACTTGGACAGTTATACAGCCGAAAGAAATAAACACATTTCCCTCGATGAGAAAATCCGAACCCTTAGATACAGAGAATAAAGTTTAGGGTTTAGGACAGTTCGGCACGACCGATTCAGCACGACCGGTTCGGCGACGGACTATTCGGCGTTGGGACTATTCGGCACCGGACAGTTCGGCGCCAGCCGTGTTCCGCACGGTACAATTCCAATACATTTAGGAGGGAATAGCGTCATGATAATATTAATATTGCAAATATTAAGTTACCGAATCTATTACGTAGAAATAAAAATAACTATATTTAAAGGAAAATAGATTTAAATTAACTTCCGTGAGATAAAGTGCACGATAAAAATTATACGACGAAAAATCACCGGATGATCAGTACTATGCACTCATACATATAAGTTAACTTCCACCATTTAACTCTTATTAATATGCATAAGGATTTTGCACAATTAATTAATTAAATTAATGTAAATTTAATACAAATGTTACTGTTAAGTTAAATTAACTGACGTGATTTCATCGAACCGATACTCTTTAAATAAAAATGATTATATTTTTAAAGAATTAACTTTAAATTTACTTTCGTGAGAAAACGTTCACAATATACAACAATGAAGTAAACGCGGCTGACTTGACTTCACCGAACCAATAACGTTTGAATATACCTGGCTATATTTAAAACAGCTTAACTTTTAAATCAATTTTAACTTAATAGTTACAATATTAATATTATCATGACGCCATTCCCACCAAAATATATTGCAATTGTGTCGTGCGGAACACGGCTGGCTGGCGCCGAACTTTCCGGTGCTGAATAACTCCATCGCCGAATGGTCCCGTCGCCGAACCGATCGTGCCGAACTGTCTCTTTCCGTATATTTTATTGAATGATATGAGAAGAAAGATGGAAAGCTATTTTTATTTCCTCTTAATGACATGTTGATTTGATTACTTCAGTATAAAAAACACAGTAAGGTTATTATTACAGATTACCTGTAAAAATAAATATTTTTAGTTAATCTTCCTATACCATTTCACCGTTACATCCAAGTGCTAACAACACCGCAACCGGCAATTTTAGCCACTATTGTTCGCAGCAATGTGATTCACCCGACAAGAGCCGCATTATCCAAAAATTACATTTTCGTTACTAGAGAGTAAACTGACGGATCGGAAAAAGATGTTGGTGATCGTGTTTGCAGTGTTTTTACTGGTGCGAGTGTCGACCTATAAATGAACGTCGATTTTTTTTACGCCCTTCTCTTGTCTGTTGTACCGTCTTTGATGCGGAGAGCGGTGGCGAGAGGCATTAACTACGGGTCGATCATAAAAATCCCCTACTCCTTCTTCGGAGGCGCCCTAAAAGTATCCCTCATTTTTTTTGTATCTCGGAGCAAATTCTTTTGTTTCTCGGCTCGCTAATCTGTCGCCGTTGAAGTCCCTCTCTCCTCCTTTTTACCGGTCGGTTAAACCCTTTCAAAATCGCTTACTCTTGCGTCACGCCGTTCGGGCGACTTGCGAAATATGTATTTATGGAAATTATCTCTCGGCTGACGGAGAGTGAAGTGGGATTTTTTTTATGCAGGGAAATGTGTCAATTTGGCGGTGGGACTTGTTTATTTTTTCCCCACATTCCCCTATGAAGAAATGCTGTTTTTTTTTAAATGGAGTTGTCTGAGGGGAGAATTTTTCCTCGGAATTTACGTAATATCTCCTTAAATATTTTAGCATCCTACGTCGATGTTCCCTTTCTCCTTGCCATTCTTCCTCTTTCTCTTTTGCACCCCACATCTTCCGCCATCTTTCCATTTGTCTTTGCTCTCGCTCCCCCCTCCACTGCCCTTCTCCCTCTCCCCTTCTCCCACTCCCCTTTTCCCACTCCCCTGCTCCCATTCCCCAATCCACTCCCCTTTCTCCCATTCCCCCATCCACTCCCCTTCTCCCATTCACCCGTCCGCTCCTATTTCCCCAACCACTGCCCTTCACCCATTCCCCCATCCACTCCCCTTCTCCCATTCCCCCATCCACTCTCATTCCATCATCCACTACCCTTCTCCGACCCACTCCAATTTCCCCATCCATTCGCCTTCTCCTCAGAACTCGTGACTCCGCCGCAAAAGTTTTCCGCCGTTTCTTTAATTGAATCTATTAATATCCCACGGTTCGCTACCTGCGGCAATTATCGCGCAACTTTCAAAAACTGACCTTTGGTCTATTATCTTTCGTTCAGATCCATTAGCCCATAAAACGGGAGACCGTTAATCTATTTTTACCTCATAAATCGCTTTTAAGGCCCCTCACAGACCATTCAATTCGTTCCCGCCCCCCCCCCCCCCTCCCCCAAAGGACTACCTTTTTGGACTAGATATAGGTACATTTTTTTTAATTTGGAAAGTATAAGGGATAAATGCCGAATGAATTTTCCAAATGCGAGCCGATGAACGCAAGTGGTCCATTAATGATTTGCGATATGGGTTTGGAAGATAAATCTCTTTTCCCTCCGATGAGTAATCCGATTCGTGCGAAGTCGAAAAATGTTCTCATCGGAGGTTGCGTTCCTCTTTTGTTTTCCTCTGTCAGATCGACAAACAAGCGAAACGAAGGAAATCGATCGGATTTCTCAACTCGCGCGTGCATTATTTAGCTGAGCGGATTCTTGAGAAAGCATCGACACGACAATAAATTCTCGCGCGGTTCGAAAAATATTACCGTTTTTCTTCGAAATTTCGAGGAAATGGGTTTTTCTCGATTTTTCCCTCGGTAATTCCTCTCTAAGAAATTTTTTAAAAGCATTTAAGCAACCGATAATTTTTCTTTATCTCTCTCGTTCGTGTTGAATTCGTATTACATAAGTCTCTCTGAGTTTGGGGAAGAATATTTTCGTTCCATTCGCTTGTGTTTTTCTTTTCTTTTTGCTTCTAGGTTCTTTAAGAGCTTCATCTTTCTTTTTACCTCCCGACGTAACAATCAATTCACCTTTCCGTTCTTTATCCTTTCCCTTTTTTGTTATCTCTCTCTCGCTCTTTTTTCTCTAACAATAAGATGGATTTCAACATATCCGCGCAAGACAGAGGATTGTTCACATTCCAATTTGACCCATCGTTTTTTTTTACTTCCCGTTTTTCAGGCGTTGCATTTGCATTTGCTTCAGGAGCCGTTTCGTCAATTTATTTTCTCTTGCACACTCCCTCAGGAAATCACGTTCCCATATTTCGTCTTTCGGCTGTCTCCTTTGACCCTTCCTACGTTTTTTCTCCTTTCTCTCTCTCTTCTCTCTCGAAACACCCCTTCCTCTCTTTCTCTCCACCAAAAAATTCTCGCTTCGCTCCCTAAAACCATATTTCCTTAGCGCCCCTTGACTTTCATATTTTTCCTGGTCTCTCATCCCTCTTTTTCCCCTTTCTCGAACTCCCTTTTTCCCGTAGCCGAAATAGCGAACCTCCCATCGTTTTTTTCCGTCCTTTACATTCCTATGTGTATCAGTGCCTGTATATGTATATATAAGTATATGTGTGTGTATGTATGTATATATATATATATATATATATATATATATATATATATATATACATACATACATACATACATACATATATACATATATTCGTATACTTGTATCTCTCTTTTGCTGACGAAGGGATCATCCCGAAAGCTCCAATAACTTCTACAAATGTGTCTCTCCAACACCCCAGCGGCTCTCCTTCCGGTAAGTGCTCACTGGGTTTCCTTCAACACCTAGTTGCCCTAAATATCCTCATTTACCTTTCTCTTCCGTAAGTACATATATATATATACTTATATACATACATACATACATACACGCATTTCTCCGACCTCAGTGATTCCACTTTTTTCCAGTTTTTCCCCCTTTATCTTCTTCTCTATTGGAGCATTTGTTCTCTTCATTTTTCTCTCTCCCCCGTGTATCGATATATCTACAACTGTCTCCCTTTTCGACTTTCCTCTATGTTATTTCCGTCTTCGTTGAATATTTCATTTATTCGTACGTGTCTCGCAATATTTCCTTCTTCTCTTCCTTCTTCGCAACTGATTTTTAACTGTGTTTTCTCTTCATTTTTCTTTTTTTCCAACTCTATATTCTTATTTTCTCTACATTCCTAGGGGCTTTTATTCTCCTGGGAAGTCTCACGCAATGAATTCCATCTCCTTTTACTGCTCTTCCGTTATTCCTATTCGCCGTTGTCTCTCACATTCTTACTTTCCCTTCGATTTTGTTTTTGTTGCTTTGGCATTCTCTTTTACCTTCTCTCCGTTTCCATAACATTTCCCTTATCCCGTGCGTTTATTTTCTTCTCTCTTTGCCTCTTGCCTCAAAACGAATCCTCTACTTTTTGGCTCTTCTGCCACCTACAGACCTCTTTCCCCTGTCTCTTAGCGGCGATATTAATTCAGACGTCCTCTTTTTTCGTTCTTCTTTTGTCGGCCAACCTGTCCACCTCAACCGCTCGAACAGTAGAGGGTCCGAAACAGACCTCGCCACAAACGTTATCGTTAACTTGTATTCCCTCCTGCCTTTTTCCCTTTCCGTAATTTGTACCCTAGCTCACATCCTCTCGCAAAAAAAAACGCACTTTCCACGCTTTATTGCTTTCCGGATTGGTCCTGCGTCATTTCATTCCGACCTCTCTCTCTCCTAACCTCCCCTCCCCTTCCCCCTCCTCCCCCCATACGTCCCCCTCCTCCCCCCATACGTCCCCCTTTTCGGTTTTTCTGTGAGATATAGAGGAAAAGATTGGCCCTTGCTTGCGGATTATTGCGTTTCTTTCTTGTCTTTTTTTCCTCTCGTCTTCCCCTCCTTATCTATCGAGCTTCTTCGCTAATATGGAAGTAATGTCGTTGATCTTTTGGAAATCCCTTTTTCCTCTGCCACTGGGCATGGTGCTGTGTTTAACTTTTTAGGTGCAGGCTCTGTTATGGTGAAGAGCAACGAGTTTTTTTTAAGGAAGAAGAGCTCATAGCCTTACATTCTTTTCTTCACCCCTCTCTTTCTCTCCTTGATGCTTTAGAAACATGATGTAAAATCTCCCTTACGGGTTTTATGCTCATTTTGTTTTTGAAGGCTCGACATTGTGATTGTACAATGTATTGTAATGATCTGACATCGTGCTGTGCGTGATTTTATTTGAGGCGGCCGTTAATAGAGAGACGATGTAAACTGAAACTTGTAAGACTACATATTATTTTATTATTTTGCTCTCTTTACAACATGTCCGCAAGATATCTCACAGAATTTGTGTCATCTGAGAGAGAGAAGGAAACTTAATTAAGAGGAATCCATGGATCCTCTTTAATGCACTTCAAATCTTCTTCTTCATATTTTGTGTTGCCTATCTCTTTATTAAGAAATGTTTTTTTCGCATTCAAACTTTACCTTTTTGGGAATTTAAGGCTATTTTCATGAAGAAAGCATATTCTAATTCCGAATTTAGATCCATGTGTAATCGGAAAAGTAAAAGACCAACGTTAATATTAATTTTAGAAATGTAGTTTAATGTAGCCTCTTTATGTCTTCGTCTGACTTTTTAATCGTATGTAAAACTCGAATAAATATATCTTTAAAGTTTAAAATGCAAGATTTACTTCCAAAAATTGGAGTATAACAAAACGGTGAAACGTTTAGTCTTTGAAGTATTCATTCTTTACAAATAAAAAAGAGAAAATTTTCAAGTGTTCAAAACTGAAGAAGAATTTGCTTTCCTTTTTTATTTATCGATCTTGGCCATGATTCCGCAGCGCGCACGGACGGATTCCGATTTAACTTTATATTTGCATGTTAGCATCATTATCTTATAAGATTTTTTAGAAATTACGGTTCAAATGGGAATGATTTTGTTTTAATACTTGCTTGAAATGTTTTTGCAAGGTTTAAAAATTTAACATTAATTTTGCATAACCTAACCATTAAATTTCGTGCTTTGCGAATTGAAACACGTCATGAGATCCTTTGTTAAAATGTTTTGCGGCTACTGTTCTAGATGGATTTTTTGACATATCGTTGAAACATATTTGTCGCTTTGTTTAAATTTTAATAACCAATAATTACAAAAGATCAAGTAAGATTCGCCAGCGAACATTTGTTTGTGCAGTTAGTTTTCTTTTCGGGCGATATTAATGCCGTTATATTTTATTTTATTATTGTTAATTTTCCTGTCAATTTAATATTTTGATTTTTGTCGAGTTTCATGAATATGGAAATCAAATACCGATGTTGGAGAATACAGAGTGGCAGTTAATTTTTAATGAATCACTTTGAAATTCGATGTATAAATACAAAATATTACATTTCCTCACAACGTTGCTTTCCCCTTAAATCAATTTATAATGCAATGAAATACTACAAATGATAAAATTTGCTTTCAAACACACATTTTGGATAAATATCGGTGCTTTTAAGCCTGTAGTTTGAAGTTAATTGCAAAAATTATAGAAAGTACGTAAGATTTTTTAAAACAAAAGACACGAAATTCAAATTGACTTCATGTACGTTGTGACTCATCAACGGACATCCATTTCAACCGAATAACTTGATCAATCGAACTTAGTTGTAGGCCGTTAATTTTATTTGATACTTTTCTGCAGTTGTTTACCATTTAAGCTTTGGTGATAGGATTGTAGTTACGCAATATGTATTTACATTGTTTTAAGGGATGGTGTGCGACATGCGGTTTTTCTCGTAGGGAAATATTTTCGGCCAAACTGTCAAGCCATGGGATGTACGACCGGAACAGTGCCATTAAAAACATTAAATCCCTGCTCCCTCCTCTGCAATTCCTAATTTTTTCTCATTAATCCGGCGAAGACAAATTAAATAATGCATCCACTGGCGACCTACTTATTGTTAGCTGCGCCAGCGAATACATTACCATAAAAAAAACAAGCCTTCACAAGCAGTAAAAAAACTCGCCATAAATCCTTTATGGTAGAAGAACGGGGCGAAAACGTTCCACTCGCTCATTTCGTATTGGTTTGCTAAGCTAATATGTCACTGCCGGAGTTCGTTAATGCAACGAATGCAACCGCGTAATTTTTATTTAATTTTTTTGCGAGACATGTTTTTGCTTGAAGAGATAGCGTAGAAAAGAACAGCTCAAAACATATAAAGGAGTTGATTAAGCACTACAAATGGAAATCGTAAGTTTAAGCGAATGCATAACTGCATGAATTTTCGGAGTTGCTTTTTCTTTAAATCCTGTTTTCATCCGTCCTTCAATTGAAATCGGTTCTTAAATAAAATAGACCGCGTACGCAATCAAAATCAATCACGAGTTTTCCTGATTCGATATCTTTTTCCTCATCCCATGAATTACCTATGGATACTCGTATAAATAACTCCACAAGAACACGCGATTGCCTTTTATGGAAGCATCGGAGACACATAAACGCGGGACCTATCGGTCATTGGGATCAAAACCAATTCCAGGGTGAAAAACTAGGGAGGAACAATTCATGCCGTTCGGACTCTTGTCGGGAGGGAGTCGACGGTTGGAACGGCTCTCTATAATGGCGCACAGTGGGCGTCCCATTCACTTGGAAAACTGCAATGGAGTGATCTGAATAATACCCGCATTATTTCTTCCTTTATGGCATCGAAGGGGATTCGGAAACACACATCCCCACCGCCATCTTCCTCCCCCCCCCCCACCCACACTATCACGCTCCCCCACCCCCTCCCGCTCCTCACGGAAGAAAATCCTTTATCTCAGACTTTCCGTATCATCGGTTTCCTCCGAGGCAGTTAGCCCTCTATCAGATCGAGAAGGAGACTTCCATCCTCTTGGAAAAGAACCTCTCCAAAGCCTTCTTCCTTGTCCGAAGGGGGTGGATTCTCCACACCGTTCTCCTCCTGCCCTTCCACTCACCTCCGCATAAAGTACCTATACCATTGTCCCCCTCCTCCTTTTCCTCCCTCCCTTCCCTCCCCTCCAGGGACGCCCTTTCCCCCTTCTCTCTCTCTCTCCTCCTCTCTCGACCCCACTGGCGGATATTGGAGAGCCACCGGAATGAAGCACCATCGGGTTTCCACGGGAGACGGAGTGATCGCCTTACAAAGGGCAGTCCTTCACCCACCTCCTCCTTTCCTCCCACTCGCCCGTCACTCTCTGCTCTCTCTCTCTCTCCCTCTCCCCATTTCCCTCGCATAACTCTCCAACCTTACCACTTCTCAACTTCCCTTTCTCCATTTCGCAGACCCACCCTTCTATATGAAACGTACATCTTTCTTTCAGTCCCTTCCACTTTCATGGGGAAGAGACATAAGTGGCTCCAATCTTTCCTTTCTGGCACACGCGAATGGAAGAAAGGGATATCCCGCTCTCTTTTCTGTCCATCCTCGATCTGTACAAGCACGATATCACACGTCTCATTCCCTTCCATAAGGCCGTCCGTCGTTGTCCAACCACCCACCCACATACACACACGCGCCGATTCCCAAAGGGCTGACCCTTCTCTCCATCTTCCCCCACTTCGTCCTGCTTACTCCCTCTTCCTCCTCCTCCTACCGACACCTCCCCTTAACTGCATACCTCGCGTGAGATGGAAAATAAGGGCTTGTCCGAAGGAAGATTGTACGCAGGAGCAGAGATTCGGACTATTTAGTTACGGCACCTTATTTACATTTCAATATTTGCCCAAATAAATACCCTTGCGTGTTTCCACTCCTTAAACTTAATATAATTTTGAGCAATTGATAAGAGAAAATAATAAAACGTGAGAAGTTGTTTGAATTTGGAATTGGATTGCATTTAAAGAAAACATTTTCCCGGATCATTGAGATTTGTTGAAGTTATTTCGATATTTTCGAATTCTCTATGAACAGAGATGGAAAAATCCGATCTTCGATTGTTTCTTTATTACTTTCGCACTTGGCGAACCTAGAAGAAAGACTCGTTTGCAAAACTCGCTCTCCCTCCTCCCTCGATCGTTTTAGATCGATGTTTCCTATTTTCTTCTCTACGGATAAGTGGTTATCGGAGGGAATTTTATAACCGCGAAATATTGGTGAAGAAAAAAAAGAGACTCGGCGAAACATTTCCTTTTTTCCATTCTGATGACGCGTTTTGTCACAAAAATCGATAAGAAATAATCGTTGAATTTAATTTTCTGCCGACTTTTTGTCGAGTAAAAGTTTTGTTTAAAAAACCTCTTCCCGCGTTCTCATATTTTTCATTTCGCGCCTAATTGGACCTAATAACTTTTAAATGTTTCATTTCTCTTTGATCGAAGTTATTCCACCTTTTGAGCTGATTTTTTGTAATGGGAAAATGGAAATCGAAACGAAATTTAAACCCGTAAATAAATAATTACTTCATCTGTGCAACCTTAAAAAAAGGCCAGAAACTGTTACCATTGTTTTCCAAAGAATAGTTAATCATTAACGAAAAAACTATTTATATAATTTTATTTTCTGCTTTATTGACAATTGATTCTGAGAATGTGTAATTGGACAATCATACTGTGACAAACATACATAAGTTTTAACATTTACGTCTCTATTTCTATGCTCGCCCCGTTCTCCAGAAACGAATCCTCGCGAATAAAATATCACATACAATAGAAAATGTTAATAATTGTAGTCGGGGAAAAATAAGGAAACTCTGGATCACGATCACGTACAATAAATGCAAGTGATCGATAGTTAACACAGGACATAGATTTAAAAATTTACCTAATTACAAATAAAAATTTCGTTAAGAAATGTGGACATATAATAGCCTCTGGATTAATGGTATATGTGCATAGAAACAACACATGCATTAGAAAACACCCACGCACATAAATGCGCTTAGTGAAGCGGTCAGCCACATTCTTCACTGTAATACTTTGAATATACCGCAGGTTTTTTTCCACATCATATATCTACAGCTTTTTCTCTTTAAGCAGATCCAACTGATTAATCGTAATATCTTTCCCATCTATTTTTAGATCTTACGATCTGTCATGGCATTCGTCCCATTAACTCAGCCTAAGCTGGATTGTTTCATCTGGTAGATTTCCCTTCAAATCGATATAATTGATGGAATGAATGATCCTTAAGAACCTTATGCGACAGGCATAAGCTGGAATGTTGGGGAACAATGACTTGAAACAAAGAACGTACACAGGCAGTGGATGAGTTCGCTTCGTGGAGCGAAGCATATGGTTGACTGCGGAGCCCCTAGTTAATATTAATTATGTAGTATTCGTGCGTCACACCAACATAGAATTGGTAGATGGAGGATAGGTGAGAATCTGAATCTTGGAAGGAATGTACGTAGATATGAACGTGAAAGAATCAGAAAAATCTGAAAGGCTTAAAATGTGGAATAGTTATGAATTAATTAATTTTTAAAATAAAAATGTTCCCATCGGAAATGCGTGGCGTTGCCATTTATAGCAATGACATTACTTTTTAATTTATAATTAGTTAGAATTAAGTTACAAACTTGGACAGTTTTTCAGCCGACAGAACGAATTATATTTTTCTTGTTGAGATAATCCTAATCCATGCCGAATTAGTTTAAAAATTCTTTTGATTCCAGAAAATAATAGAAAATTTTCAAGATTTTATAATGTGAAATCCTGCTACCGAGTCCAAAATTTTAAATGGTATAATGCTTTTAAGTATGAAATGAGAGGGGGAAAAGTGGGTGAGATATAGATTGAGAGGGAATAGAAGTCGTATTTTATACCTTGAAATGACGAGACGCGAAAAAAGATTAAAAGATATTTTTATTACAATTTTAGAACATGATTCGATTATTTTAATATAAAAGTACGATATGGTTCTTTAGATTTTATTTATCAAATAATTAATATTATCTGAAAAATTGATTTTTTTTAAACCTCTTTCCCTATCTCGTTTTATAGTTACATACAAATCGGAAGCAACACTGCAACTGGCAGGTTAATTAATTATTTAGATATAAATGTACATTAAACCTTTAAGATACTATATATTTGCCCTCGAATATCTGTGAATTTTATAGTAAAATAAAGTCCCTAAAACTTCTGCAAATATAAATGTTTTAACGTCAATAGGATTCGGATCCCAACTGTTAATGAAAATAAGATTATAAGATCAACTAATAAGTCGTGAAATGAAATACAAATTGCCGAAAAATGGTAAATTTATAAATTACAATAGTTTATTCATTTAGTACGACCAAATATGAAACGAATCATCACTCCGGATAACGAAACAACGCATCGTTTTTTTTAATACGAAACAGTCGAATTTTTCTTCGTTTAACTTGTTAAAACGATTAGAATGGAATCCCACTTTTTATTGTGTTGCACGGATAATTCATTGGCTCGAATCTTTTTAAATATGGAGAAATAATGGCATTAATTTACAAGTTTGTAAATTTATCGCTAGGAAATTCGGCGAGACCTCTTAATGGACGAAGATCGATATTTTAGCATTTCTACCGCCACTTTATTTCCATCCATTCATTGTTCAAAATTAGCACACTTAAAAAGAAACGAGTACTAGCTCGTGCGCTGCTTCACTCCGTTATTTATGATGGAAATTTTTTATCATTTAAGCTCGAAAACGCATGGCGGGATAATTTGTCGATCTAATTCTTTCGTATCCTGTTTCGTGCCCCAAAATTTTCCGGGTATTTCTTGCTATTTTCTTTGCAATATTCGAAGCCAAAATATCAGAAGGAATTCCGCACTAATGTCCAACACGGTAATTTCATCGAGGGCCAGAAGATTAATTCAATTCGCCGCCGCTTGGTTTCGCAAGCACATCTCTTCCTTCCTCTTCCTTTCCGAGAAGTTTTCCGATTATCTCCTCCCTTCCGGTGTTTTTTTTATTATCGAGAGCTTTTTTTTATATCGCCTCCAAGAGCCTTTCTTTTCTTTCGCCACTTTTTCCCTCTCCCTCTCTCTCTTCGGAAGATCGCCTCTGACTTCCTTCTATCCACTTCTCCAACCCCCCCTAACTCTTTCTCTTCTCCCTCTTTCACCTTCCCACTCTTTCTCCCCTTCATCCCCACTCCCTTTCCTCTTTCCCCGCCATAAGGAAAAAAAGAATCTTTTTGGAAAAATCGGCAGCGGTCGACTTATTCTCGGCCCATCCGTACGCGAATTGATTCCCAGTCGTCGGACAGTTTATTTTATATTTTTTCCTTTCGAAGGGTTCCTCTCTTTCCCCTCCGCCTCTCCCCACTTTCTCTCTCTCTTTCGCTCGGATCGGCATTTCCTTTCATTCGTCTCTTTCCCCAACCTCTCTCCTTCCTTCCTTCCTTCCTTCCTCTCTCTCTCTCTCTCTCTCTCTCTCTCTCTCTCTCTCTCTCTCTCTTCCTCACTCCCTTTTTCCGTCTATTCCTCTCCCGTCTGCCGGCCGCTGCTTCACTTTTTGCTCGCCCCTTTCCCCTCTCCATTTGCACCTTCCTCGCCCCCCTCCCACCAACCTCCCCGTTCCCCTTCACCCCACCTCGCCGTCCCATAAATATTCATCTCTCTCATCCACTCCCGCCTCACTTGTTGAAGTGTCCGCATTGTTAAAAAGGGGTAGGAGGGAGGAAGGAAAGATAGATAGGAATAGAAAGAGAGGATGTCGATGCGATTGTCTTTTTTAAATCCAATCCCGCCGTTAATTCTTGTTTAAGGTGCTCAGATTCGTTGCAGATTTCGAAATTGGATCAAAATGGCGCTTTTATCCACGCCTATCGTCCGAGGATTTTTTCTAAAGATTTTTTTTCTTCTTCCTCCTTTTATTTCGATTCTTTCCCTCGCTTCTGTTTGAAGGTACCTGCGGGGAATTATATAACCAATTTTAGAGTAGGTGGCGGCTTGAAACGGGAGAGTTTTCCAAAGTACTGGTGGACACCAAACTATACAGGATCGATCCGAATCCAGGGAAGGTTAAAAAGACGGTTTGAGCTCTTTTCGCCTATAGAATGGCAACATTGAAAAAAACTAGCAATTGTATAAATTAATGCAGTTTATCGAATTTAACGACTGAAAATTTCCAAAAAATCTCTATCGAACGTAAGGATTCAATTTAAAGTTGACGCACAAAAATGAATGGCGCAGTTGAGATACATCCGATTGAACGTGACTTTAATGGTACTCGGCGAACAATTTAAAACGTATAATAATTTACGATAAAATATAGTAGACTAAGAATTGTCTTTTGCATGAATACAAAATTGGATAATATTTACAATAAAATTTTTCTCGGTATACGATGTAATTTTGATAAATCGAAAAACACGTATTTTTTTAACGAAAAAAACTATGGATGTCTATAACTTATCGTTTTCTAATCTCTCGCTGTTTTCTCAGACAAGAACTGAAGTGGCGCGTTGATCGCGGGTTTACCGTTCCTCTCCGAAACCTCTCCTTCACCTCCTTAATGGCACTTCTGTCTGAATTTTAATCACTGATGATTTATACGCGTCTATGAAGTTCTCAACTTCGGAAGAAAACAGAGCGAATTATTTGATGGGCTGTAGGTGCATGATATAGAATGACGTTATATAGTTAATAAACTGCGAACCGGCATACTTTTATTAACTAAATAAGAACAAAATGTTCTCAAAAGAATCTCTTTTAAAGCTCTGTAGAATTTTTTAGAATATGAGGAAGCCGGAAGTGATGTAATCCGTTTTCCCTGTCGTATTTTCTGCGTTGTTATACCGAACGTTTTTATTTCTCCTTTGAAAATGAGTTTTAAGAATTTACGTAAATCCAAATTTAATAAATACCAGCTGCAATAACGCATTATTTCGGAGACATATTATCACTTAATATCGTTACTATTCTCGAGTCGAAACTTATTTTTAATTTATTACCTTAAATGCTGCCGAATTATTCTCAAAAATGTTTTTATTCTCTCTCTTCAAAACGCGTAAATTATCATACAGTTGATGATTTTGATAGCTTCTTTACATTTTAACTTACTTAACCTTAATGGCGGTTTACATACGTAATTTAGCACGCTTCCATTGCTTCTACAAAACTCTCCTAATATTCCTCCTTTAGTGTTCTCGGCGAGTTTTTTTTAAAAAAAACTGTAGACTTTACATGTCTGCCATCTCGGTTCAAAATATTTGCCGAACGTCAGATCCCTACTTCAAGTCTTCACTATCAGATATTTTAATGGGAAGAGCTCAAGTTTAACCGCAAATCGAAAATTCCTAAACGGATTCTTGGAAAATGCTCCCTCTTCTGCATCATTCGTTCGCTTGATTTAATTCGCGGAGTGCCGTTTCTTTGTCCGCATTCAAAGGTTCCAATGCGTTTGCTCTGCCTTTCTACCCTTCTCTCTCTCTCGGCACCTTCCTCCCTGTATCCCGCGACCTCCTCCCCACCCTCTTCTCGCTTCGCTTCATTCCTTCTCTTCTTCTCTGTCCTCAGTAGCGACTTATTCGTGTGTCAACCTCACTCTCTCTCTCTCTCTCTTCGCTTATTGTTAGTTTACTCCATCCCTCTTGCACAAATCTCGATTCTCCCTCCTTCCCTCTCCCTTTCCTCTCTATCTCCCTCTCTCCTTCTCCCTCCCTCTCTCTCTCTCGTCTTTTCATCTGCTCCTTCCCTTTGCTCCCTACCGTCACATCCGTTCCTATCGCATTTTTTCTCAGCCCCTATCCCTCCTTTCCCCTCTCTTTTCCATACTCTTCCCTCTCTTCTTCCCAGACCTCACAATCTATTACATTCTCCGTCCTTTTTCTTCCCATTTCACCCTCGACGTGGTCTTTTTCCTTTCACTATTTCATGTCGCATTTTTCTGTCGTCTCGTTACCCTAACTTTCAATCCTCAACCGCATTCTCCCTCCCTCTCTCTCCCTCTCTCTCTCCATTTTCCTTTGCCGTTGCTATAATACTGCCGTTCTTTCTCCTACTCTCTCCTTCCCATCTTTTGTCGTTTTGTTCCTCTTAATTCCTCCTTTCTCTTTTGCCGCCCTTTTTCCTCCCTCGTGGCACGTTGTCTGTTCGCATTCCTGGTTTCCGCTTCTCGTCACTTTCCGGAGAAATCCCGCTCCCTTCCGCTTTTCTTGCTACCGTTTACCTTTGACATTTTTGTCGAAGGTGCTCATCATCATCATTTATATGCCATCATCTCTGTATACTCTAGGAGGAAGTCAGATTCTGCATCGAAGAGTTTCGTAGTTGAGTGTTTTTTCTTTTTTTTTAAGGGACCGAGTTTCCTTAGTTTTCATCTTTTTAAGGACTATTTTCATGGAAAATGTTTTGATGATGTCTTCTTTCATTTTATTGATTGAAGATAGAAGTGACGCTAGTTTTTTAAACCGAATATTATATTCTAGTTTTGATACAAGTTTGAAGCTTACGAAAATAAATTCGAAGTTGATTGTTCAGTGTTCTTGGATCGTATTTTACATTTGAGAGACGTTTTCGCTTCCCAGCATAGAAAAGATTGGTGGCGCAAAATTAAAATGATTTATGTATTTTTAATTAATTAGCGGCAATCTTTGATGAAAGACAAGAGCGAGCTGGAAGTCTGTTATTCGAGAGCGTCATCCGAGGAAAAAATTTTTGACGTCATTTCCTGGAAAAAATCAAGCTTAGCCAAACTTTTCATCGACGTTTCATTTTTTTAAATCACGGGTTGGGTGGAAGTTAAATTAAAAAGTATGAGATGGAGCATAATTGATAGTAAAATAATATGCCACGGGTAAAACACGCTTGAAAAAGGAGAACTTTTAGCGATGAAAGAGGGAATGTAAATTTTTTCCCGCTGGAGAACAAAGACCGTAGCGAGGTATAGTCTAATTAACGAGTCCTCCATCGTACTATATGCATAGAAGGTTCCTTTCGTTTGAAGATTATGGAGTTTGTAGAATAATAAGCAACCTATGGTATTTGACGGCGCAATTAACTCAATTCTTCATATTACAAGCGAGGAAAATTATCTCGAATATCCACGGCTTATCATTTCCACTAATTAAATTTAAAATTCGAGCGAAAAAAAAAACTGAGATTCTGAGGAAAATCTAGGCTGACTATTGAAGAGTCCGAGGAGGACGCCGTCTACTCGTCGTCAAGGGAGACGATGACGCGGATTCCAGTATTTTTTACTTGTCATATTAGGACGATTTAATTGATGCCGACGTCTTTTCACTTTGTTCCTGGATCTAGATATTCGGATATGCAAAGGATGACTCACAAATGAAAAATTGAGAGATTTGAGGCTTTCGCTGAAAAGCGTATCCCTCGTGAAAGAGTGGGAAAAGTTGAGTGAAAAGAGAGTAAGAGGGAGAGAGCTAGGGCATTCATCCGCGCACTAATAAAGCATTGCGGCAAGAAAAAACGCGCAGTTGAAAAAAATGGAATTTCCCAAATTTTAATTCATTCTCCATGAACTATTTTTGTGCTGACGTCAGAGCCGAAACGATGCTGAGTGCGTTAATTTCGGGAGAATATGCATTAACAACGGGAGTTTTTGGACACGAAAAGCACCGCTGAAAATTTGCAGGCAAGGAAATTTGTCACTGCGATTGACATCTCAAAAGGAGCGACGTTATTTCTATTTGCTTTGCATCGACCGCAATTCTCTTTCCAAATTTAGTGGCCATTCCGGCGTTTTTGCTGGATTTAATATTCAGACTGAAGGAGCTTGTTAAAGAAGCAAGATTTACGCATAAATGTAACCAGTTACTAAAAGGAGTGTTGACTTTTAAATATTTCCAGCTTTTAGGAGTGTTAATTTTGAAAAGAAAAAATTGAAACCTTTTAGAGGACGTTTGATTCAATGAAGAGAGAGAAAGAGAGAGAAATAGGTGAATGTTCACTTCAACTTGAATATTTCCTTGTTTTTATTTTCGGAGAAAAAGGCAAATCCTTCACACGACCCAATTAATCGACTCAAAGCTATTTCTTGCTTTAAAAAAAAGAGAGAAAGACGTGGTCCGCGCTCGTCGGAGAAAGGGAATAAATAAAGTAATTGGTTTGTCGCGGTCGGTCGTTTTTGGCGAGTTTGTGCGGACAGAGGCGTTAATTATCGTCGGAGAAACGCCCTCTCTGCACGCCCCCTTCGTTTCCTTCGCCCCCCTTCGTGTCCTTCGACCGAATTTCCATCTCTGCTCGTTTCACTCTCTTCCTTCCTTCCTTCCTTTCTCTCTATATTCCCATTCCTTTCTCCTTTTGCCTCGCTGCGTTTTCCTCGGCGCCTTACGCGGTGTCATCTCGAGAAGTCCTCACCCCTCTTCCAATTATTAGAGGAGCGAGGTTCCCTATCACGCGCTTCACTCTCATTCTTCGGGGCAAAGGAACAAAGCCCGTTCGTTCATTAGAAACCGTTTGTTTGAGATCTTGTCAAGAAAAACGTCATTTGCGGTTAAAAATGGACGATGAGGAAAATTGTCTTAGTTCACATTGTTCGTCTTTCTCTTCTTTTCTCTCTCTCTCTCTTTTTTGCTCTTTCCGTCCATATTTATCTCTCTCGGTGCTGCTGGGAAAAAAGGGAAGGCTTTTTTTTCGCTCGCTTGAACGGCACCGGAGGAGATTCATCGGTCCCTCGTCTCTTTTCTGCACTAAACGACCCGATTTGTTGCATAACTTCCTGTATGACTCGACTACCTATCTTTGATGCATGAATGTGTGTCCATGTTCCAGACGTATGTCAGCGGAAACGCAAACCGCATAGAATAGTGGCGATAGGATAAACCGACAAAAATGATTCAAGAAAATATTCACCGCCTGGATTTGTATAAAATAAACTTGTTATTTTCATTCGTTGGTATGAAAATGCAACAAGATTCTAATAATGTCAAACAAAATTCTTAGGGTAAAATAATTTATACGGTTAAACATTTGTTCTTAATTTATATTTAGCCGTACTGCTAAAGTCGTATCTACTAGCATTGAATCAAGAAAGTTTAATTGCAACATCATGCATATTCAATTCGATGTTATTTCATTTAACTGCTATAATTTCTTTAATGAAGAGATTGTGCATTTAGAGATTTCAAATCATCGATTAAAGAAATCTAAAGTTCGCAGATATCAAAATTGTTTTTAATTTCATTAAACCTTCATAGAAAATCAATAATCATTTACTGAACCTAACACGTCGAAATATAACAAAACCAGAAGGTAAAAATTAGCCTATCTCGAAAAGAATAAGTTGTTTTAGTTAAAACTTCTCCGTATTCATAGCGATTTAATATAAATACATAGCATTGTACATATTTATTAAAGTATCTGTGCTCGCTTCGTCCTCATTTAATAGAGATGATTGCTATCCACGCATTGTTTTACATTTTTTTGGGCGCTATTGCATTGTGAGCAACAGATTTTTAACAGAGCGAAAATATTCGTGGGATATCTCCCCTTTTATCAAAGGGGGGGGGGGGGGAGATAGGATTTCGTCTAGTGACAAACCGGGCCGCAAACATTTTTCTTCCCTTCAGCCGAGCTTAAAAAATTCATCCATTTTGAAAAAACTCACCGACCGAACATAAACCATTCTTTATCACCTTCACTGCGTCCACCCATAGATACCTCGTCCATTTATTTATATATTTTTCTCTCTCTGTCGCCCTCGCGCCGCGGGAACGCGAGTAATTTTCCCGTTTGGATGGTCCCTCGCCCTATGTGACTCTCTTTGCTAGAGAGCACAGGAGTCCAGGGAGATCGCTGTGTAAACATTCCCTCATTCAGACGGCTAGATCACGATTGGAAGCCGGAAGCGCGGAACCATCACAGTTTGTGTGGGTTTCAAATTCTGGAACGGAGTTCTCTTTCTCCCTGTGTGTGTCTCTCTCCCTCATACCTTCTCCCACCCTCTCTCTCTCTCTCACTCCTTACTCCCATCCTCTCTCTCTTTCCTCATCCCTCACTCTATCGTATCCATAGAGAATTGAATCGGAATTCACCGGTTCTGGTTCCACGGGGTTTATGGGAGAGGTGTCGAGAACATGGCGTAGCGCGTTGGTTCCATTGTGGCAGCGGTGGATGGAATTCACGCACATGCAATCACGGTTTGGACACACACACACACACACACGAGCCATAACACAGGTGTGGCCTAGATTTCACAAATAAGGCGTAAACGGATCGCTGGAGCGACGCAATCCCGTCCGAATACGATGGCCTAGGAGAAACATTGCGGGGTCTCGATTGAAGTAGTAGGGGGGAGGGGGGGGGCTGCTGCGGGCGTGATGCGAGCCAATTAACGAAGGGCAGAGGCGGGAGGTGGTGATTAATGGAGGCGCGATGGCACGAGGATGGGGCACGTCACTCGGTGCGCGGCCGCACGGATTTTTTCGTGCCAAATCACGTTTTAAATGTTTATATAAAAAAGGTACTCCATAATATATAAAGTAATAAAAAGATGCTAATTGAACTTCATCTTGCTCAAATGTATAGTCAAACAGGCTATAAATTAGTTTTTCGTGAATTTATGAGTCTGATGATAACGTTAGGTACATTAATTTTCAAAGAAACACGGGTAAAATCGCCATGTTGAGTCAAATTGTAACACCGGTTTTTTATTTTCGCGGAATTCTTAAATGAATGTATCTCTGGCTTTCAGATTTGCGCATAAAAATTATAGTTAAACATATTTTAACGTATACAAAATAAATTAGATACGTTCCACAACTATAGGTATTATAGCGTATACTACTCTCCTTTTTATTAGCAGATCCTGTATACACGGTTCAGCGCGAGCGAGTGAAAATTGTCACTTGCAAAGCTATTTTGACCGATTTCAATTAATATTTAATTAAAACATTGATTTTTTCCATTGAAGACGGCATTTGGCATAACAACTTGTAACGGTAAAGTTTTCTTCATACAAAGATGCGTAGCATGCAAACTTTCAAAAGCTAAATAGTTGTATGAAAATATTTCTCCTTTTTTGCGAATGAAAAATAGCATTGTAAATTTTTGGAATAAGTCCAAGATATGTATATCTGCTTTCGTATCTAAATTTTTGTACAGTTTATTCGAATTAAAAATATATTATTGAAGCTATTTATATTTGACCAATTTGTAATTTCTTTTGAGTTAATTTGCACTCGTTTGCATTGTTACAACTCTCCTCTCAACGTGGGAAACCTCAATGCAGCAAAATCATTCTTCATTTTCCCGAACACACCACGTGGACGTTCGCACTTCATTTTCCTTAGAAATATCCTCCTATAAAACACACGCATGCGCCTTTCCTCCCTCAAAACCCACGATATATGTTCTTTAACCCCCCTACCCCAAAAAAACCGCAAATCGATCGTCGGAAAATAAAAAAAATTCCCGATTCCCAACGCGGTTCTTTGGGCTACGCCTTCTATTTCATTTCGGCGTAGATGCGTACGTGACCTGGCTCTAAAAAGGCGCGTCATCCATCGGAATGTATAATAAATGATGTAAAGACAGAAGAAGAAGAAGCACAGAGGTGAGAGAGTGGTTTCTTCTGTGATGTATTTGCTAACGCCGCCCTCCCGCCCTTCTCTCCTCTTCGCTCCTCGGCACGCGCTATAAGTCTGTATACATATATGTAAATATGTGTATATTTGTGTTTGTGTGCGCGTTTGAAAGCATATAGTATGTGTGTGTGCAGCCTAAGTTACTGTTATTTTTTATATGTTGGTGGAAGGCACGGTAGACGAATGGAGCTGACATTTCGCGTGGCATACTCACATGATTCATGAGATTTTTCGTATTTGGTTCGATGAGCACCGTTACAATATGATGCATGATTGGAGGATGGAAATGTGGTTAAGAAAGGGGAGATTGGGGATGGAATAGAGAGTTTGAGAAGGGAGAGTCGGGATCGAGAGGACCAAATCCAAACATTTTTTAAAAAATATCTAACCTTTCCAGTGTTTGCTAAATCTTTTATCCGGAAGTTGAAGATGCGAGGTTTCTCGGAAGTTAAATTTCGTGCGAGTCTTTTGTACTTCTTGAATGCCAAGACGGATTGCTCCGCGTGGAATAACAATGTTTTGTGTGTTACAGATTCCGTCTCCTTTAGGTGGGGAGGGAATTGAGATAAAAGTTGTCGAGACACCGCTCATAGTGATATAGATATTTATTCGGGTTATAAAAGATGACATTTTCATGGCTCAAAGATGCGTTTTAATATCTTTCGGCTCCACGCGTTAACACGTTATGGTGGTTTTAAATTTATGACTGAAAGGATGTACCTACTATGGAATGTGTGAATTACGATTTTTAGGTTGTGTCTCAGTCGGTTTTAAAATCATTAATTTAATTTTCCTGGACTGCGTTAAATAATTAAAGTGCCTTAAAAAACATATATTGAAAACTGCTTCAAAATATTGGAAGCATACTGATTTGCTGTAGGCAAAAATTCTTTGTCCGAAATTTTAAGGAATGTTATATTTACAATTAATCGCTATGGTTGCTCCTTTGTACCTTTAAATACATTTTATTGAAATTCGTAAAATAAATGTCGTTGTGAATGTTCAACCTTCACAAGTAATTCTCCTTCTTAAATAAAATATTGAAAAATATAACATAAAACTGGAATTCGTTTTATATATACATATCGCTTTAAAGTTCTTACCAACTTTGCCTACAACCAACAAGGGGTCAATAATTTTTTTTTCCATTCTTCATCGGTAGCCTCCTCGTAATTTATTTAATTCCAGTAGAGATTTATTTCTGATTCGTGAAATTATTAGGTAAATCAAGTCATCGGCGCATGACCGCGTTATCCACTCGGCAATTCTACGCCCGGTTATTGGAATGCTCTGCTCGGATGCCTATTCTACAGGGGCTCTCGAGCATTTAGCGCCCTCGTCCGCGGATTTGTGTGACAGCGTTTTATGGACTCGTCCGGTGTCGCTCGCAGTCAGCTATTTGCGCCTCTCTATCTCTCTCTCTCTCTCTTCCCTTCTCCATCGCGCGCGCCAAAATAATGCAATCGCTCCCGTTCACGCATCGATGGCCGCATAATCACAATAAATTCTCACTGCCGCTGTAAATGCTCTCGAGTTCGTCCTCCGTTTTCAACACTCCGCTGGATCGTCACGGGGTTTCATTTCGGAAGAAATTTTAGAGGCATTTCCAGTCTGGAAATAAAAGTCCGAAGTTGGACAATGAAAAGAGAAGTTTCGCCAGCGGGCCATCGCGTTCTTATGGCTGGCTATACAGTTCAGCAAACGTTTTCAGAGCTCTTTAGAGCATAACGCGAGGCAAAGGCAGATGAAGTTTCGTGAAAAGCATATTCGAATCGAAATTAATCTTTAAGAGATGCCATTGTAAAATCAAAGTGTGAACACGTTTACTTGACGGAGTTATACGAGGAGTTTCTGTCTTTTGGGACTTGAATTCTACCACGGGAGCATTGGTATTACAAAAGGTGCCAGGCCTTGCACCTCTTTTATCTATATATTTTTATATTGGTACTGGATATTAACGGTATCTATAATAAGTGTCTGAATTCACTCCGACGAAAGCATTGAATCCTTGAAAGTTTTGAAATGACAGGAACATCTAGCTTTCCTTTAATGAAGGTGCCGGTTTTAAAAAGGGGGAATGAGTTACTACGTCATCCGTAGAACTAACCCAAAGACATTTAAAAAGCGGCGGAGCCACACTCATATGTTAGCACACCTTTTATGCCCTTAAAAGTCACTTCACGTACGTGCGCCGTCGTATCTCGCTAAACACTTGCAAATATTCTCATGTCTGCTCCTGCATTGAAGGGTACGCATAACCGGTTCTAAAGGCTGCAAATAAAAAATGGAAAGAGGGACATTTGAACGCAAGAGTTTGTTTAGTGACGGCGTATGAGAAGTATACATGGGATACCCTTTACGTGCCGGCTCGTGTATAACACACGATCGCATACGGCGCCGTTTGCTCTATCTCTACATCTGAATATCCCTTTGGTTCTAAAGGGTATTAATACTCCATCCCGCGGCGCGGAGAGAAAAGAGGAACTTATAACTTGGTCGTCGGGTATCACGCATGGTCGTGCATCCGCCGCAAAATTTAAGTCGTGCACTAAATGCAAAACAAAGCGAAGCGATAAAAATTTCAACGTCTTAGCCGTGGATTATTAATTACATTAATTTCGCCTTTGTAATTTTTATTATTGTTCTTCGCCTAAATTAATAGAGGTCGTTAAAAATTGTTGAGTCAAATGAATAAAATTGTATAATTGAAAAATATTGTTGTAGCGAATAGTATTATTCAATGGCGGATTAACCTATATGATACGAAAGCTTGATCCCAAGGCTCTCAAGCTTTAGGGATCTTCAGATAGAACAATTTTTAGCCCATCGGCCTAGCATAATGACATAATAAGTAGAACTCAGTTATAACGGCATTCAAGGGACTGGAAATTTATTGTCGTTATAACCGAGTGTCGTTATAACCGAGGTGCATAGGAACATTAGTTTCCACACTAAATTTTATATTATGATATAATAAGTAGGTATATGAAACATTATACTATATAATGCCATAATACATACTACATTATATTATGATAAAATAAGTAAATTAAACATATTAAAAATATTTTAAATGATTATTAAAATAATCTGATTTTTTTTCTGTGTCGTATGCGCCAACATGAAATGTTTTTCGAGGTCCTCTTCAATGAAATGAATACTACTAAATGTCTTTTTATTAGTCTTCTTCGATTAATAAAATAGTGATATCACTTTTATTGCTTGCATAGCTTCATTAACCGTGGGAATTAGTTCATCATGATCCTCTACCATTTCTTCACAAAGATTCAAAAATAAAAAAAACGAATCCTGCGAACCACGCTGAATAAAGAGTTTCCGCTGTTGGATCCCTCCCCACCCACCCGGGCGGTTAAGAGGCTGCCCTTTATACTTCAATGTATTGGCGATCAGCAAAAATTAATACAAAACCTGAATCATGTAATGACATTTATATGATATTAGATCTCTTCTTCTCACCCACACATACAAAAATGTGTTGCGTCTGTACTTACGCATACAAATATTTGTTACTTACTAACTTCCATTGTCGCTATAACTGAGTGAGTTAACACGTTATAACCGAGGTGAATATATTTCAATATTGTAGAAACGCGGATGGAACCTGAAGAATATGTCGTTATGTAAAGGGACCCTAAAAATCACAATAACTTCTCCTCTTTTCATTCCATAAACTGAATTTTTAACGAGCGAAACCTTTCTTATATATTTGACGTTTATATAATTGACTGAGTCTACAGAAACTTTCTACGCGTGGGAAAGTTAAAAAAAATTTCTATAATGATAATCGGTGTGGAGTTTTTGGAGTTGAACAGTCATAAATAACTTTTAGAGGTGGGATTATGCGTAGCAAAAATAATAACACCACACAAATCCAACTTATTTGCCACTTATGCTTCTTTTACTAATAAGTTTTTCTTTCGTTAGATATTTGCTTTGTAATTTCATCGCATTGACCTCTGATGGGAGTTTTGCTGTGAAAGCTTTTTTAGCTCTTCTAAGCGTGTAATGTTAAATAATTGCGTCTCTCGCATTTTTATCATTTGTTCTTGTGATATTTTTTTATTTGGAAAGGGACCAATGAAGGAAGAAGTAATAGAAATCGCATTTCTTCGCGATTAAAACAAATTTATAACTTCTTTGCAGGCGCATTCCGCTTTAATGATAAATTATCAGAAATTTTTATTGAAAAAACCAGCCAGGCAAATAGCTTGTTAAGTTCGTCAATTGGTGATGAGGTGAAATAGCTTTTTCACAGAGATTCGTTTTTAAGAGATCATTTTGAGATTATTAGAAGATTATTCAGGATTGTTACTTTATTCGGTCACTAAACTCTTTGCCGAATTGAGCCACATAAACTCAGAAGTCTTCTGCATGCGAGAGAGTGGAAAACTTTACGTTCTCTCATCACGAATTCGCATAATCAGAGGAATTTAAACCCATTCTCGGTTTTATTTCGGCGGCTCACTACAACTCGCTCCGGATGCTCGCATTTAATCCTAAATGCGAAGACTTCTTATTCCCGTTCGCTTCAGAGGCGCGTTCCGCAGCAAGAGCTATCCTAAGAAATTCACGAGGTCGTACTAGGCTAGGATGTGTGTGTGTGTGTGTGTATGTGTTCCGCCGCGTCTCGCGCACGCGCAGAACGCTCTCCCAACGGCGTCATCTTGCTTAGAAGTAACGAGAGCTTGTCATCATCCATTAAAATGAGCCATACGGGTTAATTGGTCGTAATTGCGTGGAGGTTACTTTTTCTCCTAGTTCTAAGGAACTCACTCGTAGCATTCACGTTTCCCTTAAACTTGTTTTCTTTCGAGATTAACATCAAATCGTAAACTTGTCGCAGTTCCTTTCATCAAAGTACCTATTTCTCCCGTTGTTTCCTCGGAAAGTTAATCTTGATCGAAAATTAAAAGGTTTCCTTTATGAGTCATGATAATTTCTAAATAATACATATATTCTCGTTTGATCGTTTATACTATATTGATTCTGCCACTCACCAAACTTTGAATTTCAATTTAATATAATTGCTAAAATTACAAATGCGGATTTTCAATTTGCTTTATAAATTCCATCCTCACGTTTGTTTTATGTTTAGGATAATTTTGCAACTAGAGTTGGTATCTCTAGCGCATTTATTCCTTTCTAGATTGCGAGATGAGAGTCATAGTAATTGACCTAAATGCAGTGATGTGGGAATTCTTCAACGTGTACACAGCGTCGGCTTTGAATGAATAAATATTTTCGTCTTTGTCGCTCTATAAAGCATCATGGAGTTAAAGATCCGATGCAAAAGCAAATAGCTATTCGATTGTTTGTCATTATCGTTTGTCTACAAGCGCCGAAAACTCTCAGTTGTAACTAGTTATAAATAAAGAAAAGGCACTAATGCCGAGATAAAAATAGATCATCAAATGGTAAGACGACTTCATTTACTTCCATTCAACCCTCTTCTACATGATCTTATTTAGAATGCATCACCACGGACGGCGGAGAGATAAAATATCTCGACCAAATGTCTTTCGTAGAATTTTTTTTTTTTTTGGATGGAGATGCTCCCATAAAATATTTATAACAACGCGAGCTCATTATAATATGTCGCCTCCATCCTCCGACTTCAAACCTTTTTTTCGTTCCTCTTGGATCTTCAGTGCGACACGCGTTCTCTTTCCCCCTTTCCTTTCTCTCCTTTCTTCAGTCGCTGTTTTTACCCCACAATATATGTACCCACGTATACAATAGTTGTATAAATTAAGGAAATATTACAAAATACCGACTTTTTATTTATTAATCGGCACTACAAAGGTCCTTGATCTTTATAAACATTTCGTTCACCGAATCTATCGTATTTTCCGATTTATAAGGCGCACCCCTAAAAATAAGGTCATTTTCCAGATACGTATCGTGGGTAAATTTAAACTGTGCCAAATGACGAAAGGTTAATTGTAACATTTTGTCCAAATAAAGGCGTGTGCCTTCCTCCATCCATCCTTTTGCTGTCACTCACTATCCCATTGTCCATAGTCTTACTATCAATCCCGTAAAGTTTTTCGTTGCTCGGGTTACCCTCCAGAGTTCCGGCCACGAGTCCCGCCAACTCCAGTATTCCCCTAAAGTTTACCTAATACTCTTGTATCTTCTCTTACGTCCGCTTCCACCTCCGTTTTTTCTTCCCTTCTCTTTCTCCGTTCTTTCTCTGTTCGCCATATCTCCTTCCTACACATTCTCCCTCCCCTTTCACCTCTTTTGTCCTTATCTTTAAGCCTCCCTCCCTCCCTCCGTCCTCTCTCTCTCTCTCCTACTCCACTCCTCTCTTCTCCACTCTCCCCCCCCTCCTCTCACCGCTATCATCCACTCTTCCCCTTTGGAACATGCTGATCGCGACATTTCGACCGGCGTGTCGTGGGTTACGGCGTCACGTCCTCCAGTATGGGGTCGGTAGTGGATTGAAGGAGGGAGGGGTTTAAGGAGGCGAGGGAGGTATGAAGCGCGAGATGGGGAGTTTTCAGTGGGAGAACTTTGAAATCCCCTTTTCCGTTGGCTGAGCGAGGCCTTTAGGTTGTTTGGGAGATTCGAAACCGTTTTAAAGGGAGGGGGGGTTGGAGGACGTACGCAGCCGTAAGACTCGCAATGATACGCCGCGGGGGAAACTGAGCGCCGGGTTCCGCATTCTAAGAGATTCTTCCGACTATCTAAGCTCCCGCTAAGGTTTATTTTTTGCCTCCTTCGATATTTTCCGCTTGTGGCGCACAGGGAAAAATTTTTACGTCTCTTATTCAAAAGGTTATGTCCCACCTCGGTTGATCATCGCCTATGACTTACGGATAGCGCTAAATTTTGAAACTCTTTGACGTAAATGTTAAAATAAAACGATTATGTGCCGAAATAAGCCTAGTACAGCGTATAAACTCTTAAAAACTCCGACCTCATTCTTAATCTTATATCAATTTTAACGTCTTAGCTCATCGCCTTACGCGTTTCTGTCAGCGTATACCTCACAAAAATTACGAAGGTCAAACCGCGTTCGCCCGCGCCTTGCGCAGTCCGCTGACCTTTTGTTCCCTTTAATTTTTCAAGCGACGATATCTCTCAAAGTCTCTCTTCTTTTTTTCTACTCCGCATCGGGGAAATGGTATTGTGGAATATCTGGGATAGGGAGGGGAAGATGCATCGGCGGAGGGGATTGGAGGGGTGGAGAGAGTGGGAGTGAGAGGGAGTGGGAGGGGGTGAGAGGGAGGAAGAGGGGAGGGAATAAAAGAAAGAACGGGGAGAAATATTCTCTCTCTCAGCCGTTCATGCGCCGCTGGTTAGCATTCCCTTAAGGCCGAAAAAGGGTTCCTTGTTTCCGAATGATCGCGGAAAAGAAGAGACCTCTCTTACCTCTCTCGCTCCCTCTGAATTATCGTCAGGGCTTTCCGCTACGGAAACTTTGCCGAGAGTGCGTGGGAAAGGTCGCAATGAAAGCTTCGAGGATCTCCTCTTCGCCCCTCCCCTTCCCTCGCACCCCTTCCCTACATTTCGATCTCCTTTCTTCCCGATATTTTTCCCCTTCCCTCCGCGTTCGACTGAAAAGACACATCCGGCGGCGTGGAAATCCGTAAAACAATGGCACGGAGGCTGATGATTAATTTGTGCAAATTTTTGTAAAGTTTAATTAGTTAATTAGCTTTTGTAGATCGAATTTCTCGCGAATTTCTCACGTATAATGCTTTGATTTATTTTTAAATTTAATTGGGTTGTTTCCATAAGATAAAAATTGTGCAAAATTAGCTCTATGTCTATAGAGATACGACATAGGTTCCCTTACTTCTCAGGTACATATTAATTTCCTTCCTAAAAAGGAAAATAAATACTCTTCTCGTGCTTATTACTAGAGAATAACGTCCATCGAGCGTTGTATTCGGTAGGATTTTTAATTCGCTTTTGTTTTGATCGTCATGATTCCTAGAATAATCTGCTTGAAGACTTCTGTATTTATTTATATAATATTATAAACTGATTCACATAGATATATCTCAGTGGAAGAGTTTATAAAAAAAATAAGACTGTTACAGAGTTTGAACTTCTATTCAAACACTGCTGGAGCATAAAATAAGAAAATTATTGATTTAAACAATGATGCGAAATTTCCACTGAAATTCCACATTAAAATGACAATTTCAAAAATAAACTATACAACCTGTCTAACTTCACCAAGAAACTTCCTTGTTTTTTTAAAATGTGGCGTTTAATTAAATGGATATTTTGGTTTGCATGGGCATCTCATTTTTACGTATATAACCTCTGTTTCAGCTTGTATCGGTAAATAAAACATGGCTGTTTAAAATAATTAGTAAATAACTCGAATCAAATGAAACACGGAAAGGCTTTATATTTCAATGTGGTTAAAATCAGTGGAATACATGAGACATTTCAATAATAATTATCTAAAAAATTCTCTGAAAAATACTTTATGTTACGTGTATATCTAGCCTTTACGCAATGCGAAATATTATGGTAAAAATGAAGGAGTCGTCAAAAATAACCCCTTAAAAAACATTTTCATTACTTCACTTCCGAATACATCCCTACCTGAAAGGTTGCGTGTTTTCGCAACAGATGGCATGCTTTCCCTTAAAATACAACTTTCGTCTTTATTTTTCTTCTCACCTCAACCCTTTCATATTCTTTCGCAAAGCTCAAACCTAAGGTTCTCGTTCGCATATAAACATTCATAAAAATTTCAAATATTAATACTCAAGCCGCTTCAAACTCCATCTTCAGCGCCAAGGGAATGAAAATGCAGATTCTTTTCTTCCTTCTCTCGAAAAAACTTTGAAATACGAGTTTTCCCGAGACATCCGAAACATGTAGAGGTACTAAAATAAATTAAATTCGCCCCAGATGGTAACGTATTTATAATTTCTTTTTCCCGATTTCAGAGACTTCCAGGAAGAATCTCACTTCCTCGTAACTTTATGTTATTATTCTCCCCTCTACAACCGTAGCTTAGTACCGCAGAACATATCATTCGTCAGGATTCACAAAATTAAATTTCCCTGTAATGACATAGTATTCAACTTGGCTGGATACAATTCAAGGGAGAAATTATCGAAGAAAATGAATGCCTCGCTACGCCGTTAGTTTAAGGGCGTTCAGACAGCGATTTTGTTATTCATTGGTAGTTCTTGAGCATCTCTGTAAATCCCGTAGAATTTTCCAGATAATGGAATCGCAACTACAGGTTTCCCTCGAGATATGTCGGTGATGTGTTCCTAGGAAACTGAGTGTATCTCGAAAAAGCGTATCTCGGGAGACATTTTCCCATACAACCCTATGTTATAATGGTTAATGTGTTCCCAGCTCTCGAAATTTTCAACTGTGTCATTACCTAAATATTGATGCGATTGACCATAGTTCGCTAATATGTTGATGCAATTACTTTTCCTTTTCCTTAATCAAAACACATATTTCTTTGAACCTGCTCTTCAGTCCAGATGTTAAGTAACTCCTCCATCTTCACCATGATACGGTTCTGTTTCTCAAGAGTAATCCTAGAAGCAGTTAATTTGGACATTGTTTTATGAAATATTTAAAACGTCGTATAAGCGAGGGAAGAGCGCGTATCTCAAATGTTGTGTCCTTAATTTTGCCAAGACGTATTAGCGAAAAAGCGTATCTCTAGGGATACCTGTATACAGGCCGTTCCCGTCTTATGACACTAATGCGTTCCTGAAAATCGCATCATAAGTCGAATTATCGTAAGTCGAATTATCATAAGCCGAATATCAATTTCCCATAGACTTACCTACATGTTATAAATTGAGATACGTTCCAGGAGCTTGGAAAAATACGTACCAAGCCTTAGGTATAAATTAATAGTTTAAGAACAAATTAGTGCTATATATTGCACAATAACATTTTTAAGGCTTAAAACAACGAATAAATTAATAGCTACAATGCGGACGGTTCATATCGTCCAATTGAATATCGGCCGAAAACAGGTACAAGAAAAGAAGACTCGGAGCGCATCGGATGTCGAATATCTAAGTCAAGAGTATGGTGATTTCGATTTCGAGGTATCATTGTATTAATGTCGTAAGTCCGGATTTATCGTAAGTCGAAACATCGTAAGGGGGCGGGGGTGAAACGTTCATTACCTGTAATAATAACAGAAAAATCCAGCGTTTTAGAGCTAATTTAATTTGTATTTCACTTCATTCGTTGTTCCGTGAGCATAAATAACATCTGAATCTCATTAGCTACAATCTTGGAGGAAAACGAAATAATACAGATAAACAAATACTGAAAACCACCTCTATCAATAGGTATACTGCAGAATAAAAGCTCCTCGATATTTTGGGCTCGAGATATATTCCGATTGCAGAGGCTGAACGTTAAATAATTGATATTAGCGAGAGATATCTTGAGCGCTTATCGGGTGAAAATAATCGATATGACTGCTTCGCTCGGAGGCATCTACTGAGATGAACCTTTGAGGCCCATCTATGGGGTAACCACCACTGCCTTCGGATTATGTAAATATTTACTTAGAAGCGCGCTCTGGTAAAGTTAATTATCTCCGTATTTGTATTGCACGAGGTGCCGATATTTGAAGATATTTGGCCTGAGGAATATATACATACACACACACACACACACCATTACGTATCTTGTGAAAGCACTCTTTATTAGATAGGTCTGAAAATATTCGCACCATTTACTCTACAACCTTGAAAACATTTGACCTGATTAGAAAGAAATTTTTATCGCTGTGCCGCCATTTTTCCTCATTTATTTTTTCACTTAAATTAATGCAATTTTTGGTTGCGTCCTGACGTTTGCTGTTTTACGCACGTCCTAATTCCTAGTTTAGAGCATGACCCACTCGTTTTTCGGACTGATTCCACATTTCACGTGCATTTCTGAATTATTTTGGGTTCTGCATGGTTCTTGCATCACTCGTCCTCCAACTTTGGACTTGAAGAGGGGAATGAGCCACTAACTTTTCTCTAAAGAATACATCACGTCTTGTGATATATTGCCCCGAGTTACTCCTTGTTCCTACTTTCTACTAGGTACGCCTAGTCGAAATTTTCTCGCAGGCTATTTATCTTCACGAAGACAATGTAATTTTTAAAGGATCATAATTCATCGCATGTTAAGTTTTGTTACGAAGCAGGTTGACAATTTTTTACGACTAGCGTTTCCTTTGCGAGCCGCCAACATGTAAATAAAATAAAATGCAACGAATATAGGTGCAATAAGAAAATATGTTTTTTCATTGTGATAAATGTATTTTCAATCGTTGCACTCGTGAAAGGTGTTTTCGAGTTATTTTGGCACATCCGGGTTCAGTGTCGATTACGCTGCTTTTAAATAAAGGAGTAAATGACCAAACCCAGGCTGTTTTTACGAAATCAAGCAGTCGCTGCAGTACATAACTGGATTCTCCTACCGCTTCCACCGTCCACAATGCAGTTGATCATTCGTGAAATTCTCCCGTAACGATTTCTTTGAGGCAATATCATCTCTGTGATAAAAAATTTCCAGGAACACTTTTATTTCTTCCACGGATTACTTTGAAGTTACATATGGATGGTTTTTGTTTCCTACACTTTGTAAGGCGTTCAAAAGTCATCGATAGAATTGAAAATCATTCCACATCGCTGCTCCTTATTCCTTACTTATTGGCGTTCCTAATTTCGCCCAGACAGCTAAAGGATCATATTTAAATTCATGAGATCTTTTCAACTATTCAAGCCACTGATTGTGCTGCAGTTTTATACTATACGATCTATTTATGATAGTATAGTTTTATACTATTCTTTCTGTTTGTGATGCCACCCTTTATGGAAGGGGATAAGGAGGAGGACAAACGATAATTGAAAATATTTTATAAATTTCATTCCAAAGGATCTCCATCTTCGAGTGTCTCCATGGGACGGATTGTTATAAGGTCTAAGAACTTCGGAAGAGGCTGTCATTGCATTTATTCTGTTCTCACGAACACCTAGCAACCAACTCAACGTTTTCAACGGACAAGATAGTGAGCCTCTTAGTACTTTAATCTAAGTTACCGGAGAAGTTTTTATTCACGGAATCTTTTGAAACATGATCATCTGAAATAACCCTTATGATTCTTTTAGTCTTCGTTTCTTTCCTCTCCTTTCCAGAGAAAAACGCTCTGATGCTTGAATGTTTGTAAACTTTTATTCAGGTGAATTGCAATGATTATTAGTTCTTCAAGTAATTATGCCGCCATTTTAATGGATCCAATTTGTTTAATTATTACGGTCACGTTGATCTTGTATCAATTTTCTCCATCGTTAATTCACCTTCTATAAAAAAGTTCACATTTAAAAACGGTTGTACGAAATTACCTCCGAAGACCTCGTCGATAGAATTAATGCTCCGGCCATCGCAGCAGATCGATGATATAAGGATTTCGCGGCTCCCGAGGCTGATTTTTTTCCTCGGAATCTCTTTCACGCGGAATCTGCTCCTGCTCCACCGTCGTTTACTCCTATCTTCATAGGGAGTCCTCGTACGTCATCCTGCTTCCCGGTCCGCCGTGCATTTGTTTTCAATTCAAAGGATTTAACTAGAGAGGAAATCCCAGCTGCGTTTGCCCCGGGGAGGTTTTCCACATCTCTTTCATGAGCCTCCATTACCCTCATCCCCCTTTATCCCTCTCCCTCCCTCCCCCCTCTCACTCCATCCCAACTACTCTATCTCCTTATCTCTCTTTCCCACACTCCAATGACCTCCCGATGCGCCTACTTCCCTCCATCATGCCCATTCTTCCTCTTTTTCCCCGTGCCTCCGATGCTCATGCATATAAAGATCGGTTTCAAATTGTAATTGTTTCCAGGTGAGAGAGTTTTTTTTTTTTAGATATTTACGACGAATGGACCGTTGAACTCAGGTTGTTTTATTGGATTTCACAGGTGTAGTCAAAACATAGCTTCCATATCTACGGACAATAATTTCAATTACAACAAAACTTTTTAATTTCGGTTAATGACATGAAGAAAGCGACACTTTCGCGCAATTAAATTTAGTACATCAAAGGTAACGGTGGATTTTTTCTTTTTAAAAATCTACTCTTTTATCTTGTCGAGGTCTTAGGACACTTTTTATCTCATATATGTATGCTGAACATTCATTTTCTCTCCAAAGCGATATCACACAGCAATATTGCAAAAAATTAACCATTCAAAATGCACTTTGATCTTCTTTGACCTCGTCGGCCGCCTACGCCTGCTACGGGAATTAAAACTGAATTAAGATTGATATCGCAACTCTTTTCTTTTGCACGAACTACCTCGAATTGATCGGCACGCAGGCAATGTGACGTGCCGACGTTGCTTTATCGCATTACGGCACACGGGCCGCACCGCAATGCCTCGCCCATCCATCTCTCCCTTTCTTCTTCTCTCCCTCTTCCACCTCTAAAACTCCCTACCTCTCTCTTTTCATCTCTCCTCTTCCTCTCTCTATTTTTCTTTCGCGGTTTTCACGCGAAACTCAAAGCGGTGGATACTATAATCGGTTCGTGATTCTCAGCCGCAGAACAAATATTTACGGCCGATAATTCCGGCGTGTGTGCCGTGGAAGCGAATGTCCTCCCTTAAGATGGAATGCAAAATCTATTAATCGTTCCGAACTCCCACTTCATGAGATCTCTCCTAACTATTCTACTCAACCTCCGAAAGCGTTGCTCTCGGGTCCTGTGCGTTAGTTATTAAACGTTGTTTTTCATTCTGTAAACGTTGGTAAATTAATTTTTGAGCTGTTTATCATAATTTATTCCGTTTTTGAAGTGATCAGTCCTAACGTATTATTCGCAAAATATATTGTTTTTCTCGAAATAGTTTGGTGTTGTAAAGTATATTAGAGCATGTCTGTTGTAATTAATGCAACACTTTTTTTAAAGGATTTTACTTACCATACAAAGGTATTACCTAGCTTATATGGAATATTTCAAAACTTTTCTTCACTAATTGGTTAATCCTAAACCACTGTATCTGTTCATACTCGGACATCAAGCCATACAAAAATTCTCCTCTATTTTATAATAAAAATATCACTTTCCAATCGTTTAACGCTCGCAAAAAATTCTGAGAAAGAAAACGCAGTAATCGCTTTTGGGAGCGTGTTGATATTTCGCGCTGAATTTCCTTCTCAAATACCTACCTAAGGGAATTCATATAGACTATCTTCTTATCTCCGTGATATTATCTGAAAAATTGTATGCTAAACCTTAAATCTCCTCCACCTCTCTTGTTCGATGAACAAGAAAAAAGGGAGTTCAGCAAGTCTCCGATCTCTTTCTTCGTTAAATAAAGACGGCTTCCTTCCTTCCTTCCCCTCCTCCCTTAGTCTAGCTCTATTTCATGAAAGTTTTAATGTTTTCCCTCTCTCTCTCTACGTCTTTCCCCTTAAAACTAACACATCTCTCTCTCCATCTCCTTCCTTCACTTCCTCTCTCCTTTTCCTTTCTCTCCTTCTTTCCGAGAGAGATAAAGCGGAGGGGTCGAGATGGATACGTTCGGCGGGAGGGCCACTCAATACCGTCGGATGATCTCTTCTGTCCGCCTCGCGAGCAGCGGAGGTGGGCAACTCCACATGGAGAACCCATTGGAGATAGCGGATCGGGGAGCAAACAAGCCTCGGGCCATACTGCTCCCTTTCCATTCTCTCTCTCTCTCTCTCTCTCTCTCTCTCTCTCTCTCTCTCTCTCTCTCTCTCTCTCTCTCTCTCTCTCTCTCTCTCTCTCTCTCTCTCTCCATCCCTTTCTCCACTCCTCATACCCTTGGGTGTGGAGAATCCTAGCGGAGACGTCCGAGAGAGAGAGAGAGGGTTTGTAAGGATTTTAGGAGAAAGGGGAGGGATAGGGAAAGCTTAGGCGAATAGAGAGAGAGAAAGGAGTAGTGTATGGGAAGTAGCGGAGTTGAGGAAAGGTAGGAAGCGGAGGGAGGGAGAAGTGAGTGGTATAGGTGGGGGGAGGGAGGGGGTAGTGGGCGTATCTAAAAATGCAAACTCCAATCTACACACACACTCTCTCTCTCTGTTTGCCCGCTACTCTTTTCCCTTTAGAGCTGTATCATCCCAGCATCTCTTTCTCTCTCTCTCTGCCTCCCATCTCTCCACCCCCGACTCTCCCTCTCTCTTGCTGCTCCCCCCAGGCGAATGTGTATGTGTGTGTGTGTGTGGAAAGGGGTTGTTTGGAAGAGCGGTTGGAGGAGGGGGAGAAAAAGGAGGGTGGTGAGAAAAAAGCCAATGGAGTTGTAGGGTATTATTTTTTGTGCAGTTCGAGGCGAGCTTTCTGGGAAGTACGGCTTTATATTGAAATAATAAAGGGGTTTTTTTGGAATGCGTTTGTAGCGAGGGGAAGGGGCGAGGGGGAGAGAGAGAGTGACGGTTTGAATCGGAAGTTTGAGGGACGTGTCGTCTATTGTGCGCCCGGTTTTGATTTTTTTCGTAGAAAAATAAACGCGAGCGCGCGGCCTCTCTATGATATGCCCAATAACTCGTGTTTGCTAAGGTCTCCGCTACGCGGCCCAAATTAGTTGCGTCGGAGGAAATTGTTTTTGCCCAGCGGTTGGTTCGTAGAGGGACGCGCAAACATCGAGGATACAAATTGCATCTAAATTCAAACAAACGCTCTACTCGATCCTACGTGAAAATTGGGAAAACTACCAAATAAAGAAGCGAGCATGCGCCCCAGTTGTTAACGACCGCGGTGATTGACCGTCTAGCTCTCGATAAAAATCACGAGAATGTCGATTTGGAAACTAAAGTAAGTTTACCCGTGGGACTTTATATTTGGAATAATATTTTTTCGAGAAAATTAATTTATACTCTGTTCCTGGCGGATTTTACTATTATTACTGATACGGAAGACAATTTGATCGAATTAAAATTATACATTATTCTTAATCACCCTCATATCTCGGTCGCCATTAAGCCTATCTTATCGACGCTAATTTCATTTCTAGGGATCGGAAGATTTAAAGATTAATAAGTTTTGTTTACCATTAATGGAGACAAGCCTAACAAAAATAACCGGCCGAAGCACATTTGCGTACAAAATTATTAATCTCCATTTAACAGAGTCAGATAGAAGAGGAAAATTGTATGAACACTATCGAATCTGAAATGACTCTCGGGTCGATAAGAAAAAAATCAATTTCATTATTTGTAGATACATGGAAAAAATGCCGCGTGCACACTCGCGCCGGCACACACACGACAGACACAATCGCTAGCCATGGGAACAAGGGGGAAGGCGGGAAGTAGCAGGATGTGCGCAGGGCCATGCTTTGAGAAGGACAGTGGAAGGAGGGTCGGGATTCAATGGGGTTAAGTAGGGTTAGGACGGATAAGAGAGGGAGGAGTATGGGGGAGGGGAGGGAATGAAAGGACGTGTCGGTGGAAGGGTCGATGGGGGAATTTTCAACGCAGCACGCGGAGAGGAGGGGAGGGAGGAGGGGGAGGGAGCATCTGGGAGCGAGTGAAGTGGGTGGGATGGTTGAGTGATTGCTGCTATACGTATGAATGGATTGCATTTCATTTGTGATGATGCCACCTCTTGCTGAGGGCCCCTCCCGAAAGAGGTTTCTCCTGCTCGGCGGCGGTGTACGAGGGCCCTCCAGCGTCGCATACTTTACCAGACTCTTCCTTCCTTCCCCTTTCGACGCCGCGAACCCAGCAGTAGCCTCCCTCCAGCCTTTCCTGACCCCTTTCCCCGGCCACCAATCCTCCCCCTTCCCCCACCCCGCGAACCTTCTCTCAAACCCCGAAAACTCCCATTCCCGCCGGCTTTTGTGTCGAGAGGCGAAGTGTTAAATGTGTTCCTAGGATAGGAGAGCGCCATTGGGTGAGGAGGGAAAGAGGAGCGAAAAAAGAAGGGTGAAGAAGGAGGTTGAAGAAGGAGGGGGAGGGAGCTATCTACTACTCTTCTCCGCAATAAGTCTCCGTCTCTCTCCTGAATCACGTTAGATTTCGGATCTGTGTCGTTTGTCGAGAAAATAACTTTCTCCCTCCCTCTCTCTATCTTCCTTTCTCTCTCCCTCTCTTCTCCATCTAGTATTCTGGGTTCGCTCGCTCCGCGCTTTCGTCTCGCGGGTGTTTTATTGCGTCTGTGTTGGTGAGTGAGCGAGATGGCGTAGGTATATCCGGCAATGGGCTTCCTTATGTTCCTTCTCACACAGCGAACACATGCGCGACTAAGGCGTGGATATGAACCTTCCTCTCCTTTCTCAACAGTCTTATTGCCCTGAAGATGGGAAGGATTACTTCATCTGTTTCTCTCGTTCCTTCCTCTCCTTCTCTCTCTCTCTCACACACACAGAGGCAATTAACTATTCTCTTTCCTCGGATTCTAGGAATTCTGAACTGGATGACCAAAATAACCCACGTTGAAAGATTGCGTAACGCAGTTGATATACTATAACAGTGATGGCGAACCTATGGCACGCAAGACGATTTTGGTTGGCACGCCAACGAAAGGCGAAAACCAATCAAAGCATTTATCGTACTGATTCAGTACCGCAAAAACATTTGTGTTATTCAGTTAAGTATTGTAAATATTAGTTTGATGGTTACAAATTTCAATCTCGTACGTCTTGATCACGAATTTAATTTAGTTGGCACGCAAAAAAAATCAAGGACTTTTTTGTGGCAGCACGCAAGGCGGAAAAAATTCGACAATTTCAGTAATATTGGCACGCGGGCAAAAGAAGGTTCGCCATCACTGTACTATAACGTTCTACGAAATAGTAAAAAAAACGGCGCTTCGTTGAAAAAATGACCGTGAATTTTAATCGTGCGTGCTAGAAAAATGAAAATGTAATGAATGTCTAAAAAAGGCTTGAAATCGCACGTTTTGTCAATATGAACCTTCGGGGAAAGCAGTTGTTGATGGAATGTTTTTACGCTAATTTGAGTAAATTTTAAAATTTTTGGGAATTTCAAAATCAAATGAATGTAGTGATATTTTTAATAATGGTGAAATGCATATGTTGATTGCTCTTTCGGCCGTGGTTTGCCTTTGACTGATTCATGCAGTAATGATGGTGTAGAACGCGTGAATGCATCCTTAATTATAAAATGTTAAGTTTTCCCCGTTAAAAACAATTTTGAAGAATTTTAATTAATCCTGTCCTTGCAAACAAATTTTCATCGATTATCAGAAAAAAGAAAAACCAATTTAAATAATTTATAACGTGTGAAATGCTTGATGATATAGATTACTGCAGCCATAAAATGGTCGAATAAACGATGCGCAATTTCTGTTACAAGGAAGCTGTCCCTAATGGTAATTCATTGATCGTTGGTTATAGTATTGCATATTTTCTACAATCGCCGAATTATCATAAATTTTCGTCTTGCAGAATTTTCATAAGAGTAGACAAGTGGTTTTTTCGTGTTCTCGTGCTTTAAATATTCAATTACGTGTTCAAAACCAAATTGGAAGTCCGTTTAAAAAAATAATAAATCCATTAGACTCCTGTATTGATTATTCTTAAATCATATATAAAAGTTAATCATCGTGTTCCTAGAAACTCATCATATAACTTAGTTATATTTTTTTATTTTGAGGAATTTCTACACCATGCAGTGATTTTAAAACATGGCGAAAAAATGTGTAAATTACACGGTCGATTTCAATATGTATATTAAACGTGGTATATTCAATTAAAAGGACATTACGATTTAAAGAATTTCTGGATCATTCGTATACAGGTTAAATGAATAAAGGGAAGGATTGCTGTGAGGTATTTCATAATTAAGTTTAGCAGATGATTTTTCCGTATTTCAGTACGTATTTGTATTTACCTATATTCCAATCCAAATATAGATGGTGGAATCTGGAGCCAAGGTGGATTATACTTATCAAGGAGATCATTTTCGATTCGTTTAAAGGGATTTTACCAAAGAAAACATAATTAATTCGGAGATTTTATGTTCAGTTAAAGATATTACGAAAACGATATGAAGTAAATCCTGGATAGTGGCACAACCAGAAATTTAGTTTGGGGGCAAAAACTTGCACTCATTATTATCTGATCGTTTTTTAATTGATTTATCTTCGTATAATGATAGAAGCTAGAGCATAAAGGTACTGATTATAACATAAACGGACACCTTCGACCCAACTGATTTCAATATGCCTCTACTATACTGTATGCTTTTGTAAAGATTAACTCCGTTCTCGGAGAGGAGGTAGGGAAAAATGCCCGGTTGCCACTTCCTTGGCTGCGTCACTGATCCTGGTTATATCTGTCGTAAGTGGACATTTTTTTTTCTGCCCGAGAACGAGTTTAAGCGTGGGCATGGTTAGTAACTCCTTATGACAATAATACCACTCCAGAAGGCATTAATTTCATTTGGCTTACTTTCGTATGACCTTTCTACGGCGAATATTTCTTCGAGTTAAGGCAAATTGCGTGCTTGATGTTGACTTTAACGAATTAAATTTCTGTAGAATTTTTCTCTACTGCTTTCGAATGATAACTATTGATAACCAAAAAAGGAGCATTTATCAGACGAAATAATCTGTCTCCCTAAATCTTAATTTTGTCAAATCTAACTTCGTCATAATGGATAGAAAAATGTTTATGGTAATAGAACGGACATAGGAGAAAGCGTGATAAGAGTCTAAATAAGGAAATCACAAGTCAAGGTCGTGTAACTATCGACTATGAATTATTTACCATAATATTATTGAAACAAATTAATAAATCGATTCTTATATCTTGCCTTTCTCTCACAGAATATCGGCCATATTTAACGGGTCGCTGAACAAGGGCCTTTCTTTTAACCTTTTCAGTCCTTAGAAGCATATGACGCTGTGAAAATTGTCTCATTGGCGTCAATTCTTTCCGGAAGCCTCACTTTCCGAACAGGGAGGCTGTTGGGTTGAAATTCTCTCTTATTCGTTCCTCCATACTTTATATTTACCCCGTTACGAAGAACGCCGCGCCCCAGTTTAAATATCGATGTCTCTTCACTCTTGGCGACACCTTTTGAAGTTTTATTTCCCTTAAAGATCCAGCAAAATGGCCTCCTCCAACTCCCAGGCATACGGGACGCCCGCATCCATAAGTAACGCTGAATTTCCGATGTGCGAAAGGAATTTTGATCACATTCAGCTGACTGTGCTGGTCGATCTTCGCAGTTGAAGATCGATCGAGATATCGATCCCTTGGATAATCGATTCTTAAGCCTATCACTTCTTCGCCCAATATTTTTTTAAGGAATGACAATGCTAATAAAAATCCCATTGTTAAAGGATATAAGCGTCCGAAAGATGATGATGAATTCTGCGCTCAGAACGGAAAATAAGTGTCTCGACAAAAGTATCCCTTCGTGGCTTTGATAATTTATTTATGCGCCGTCCTCCTAGCTTCCTGCCGGCTGTGTATATCTGTCGGAAAACTTGAATGTTAACGGCCAATTCCCACCTTAATTTCTCATAAGCTCCATCCCTTTCCGAAATTTCCAGAGCGAGCGCCATATCCTTCGCGCGATTTTTTTTCCTTACGTTTTTTTCGAGCGCTCGACTGCATTCGAGTTGAAGTATTAAACTACTTTCGCGGGAGCGGCATTGAAAAAGAGGGAATTAAGTCCCTGCTAGCGCAAAATAAAACCTATACTTAAAAAAACTTCCGCGAACGAGTTACACCGTTTAAATCCCTTAATCTCCGTTTCATAATGAAAGGAACGTTTTCTTTTCGTTCAAGACGACGACGACTGCGCCTCTTGCGGAATTTTTAATCGCTTCATCCTTTCTTCTTTCTCTCGCGAATATTTGCGGATCATTCCGCTGAGCTCTCTTTCCTTCTCCTCCTCTCTTTCGTCTCTCGCTCTTCTATCCTCGGCTTTCCTTTCCTCAGAACTTTAGAGTCGTAATACGTTGGCTGTCGTTTTTAGCGCTAGCAGTGACGAGAGTTAAAAAACAAAAGATCGGAAGGTGTATGCATCTCATTATGTTTGCCAAAGGACATTTACACAACTTTCGCCCGACTTTTATGCATAGTATATAAGTTTGTAAGATTTCTAACTTAACTGGAGTTTTTTTCGAACGACTTAGCGTTAGTATGCTAAATGTATGTCTCACAAACATTTGCGTTAACATGGAAGCCTGATATTCAAAATTTGAGTCGGTGAGAAATTACTCCCAAAGCAAGAGAGAAATGATTCTCCGTAATTCAACTTATTCCTTGATAAATATAATTTAAAAAGCAGTCTATAAAAATACATGTACTTCTAAATTCTCATTTTAAAGAATTTTTAGAAATCCGGGTGCGAATAGGAAGCGAGTAAAAAAAATACACTTTAAAGCTGCCTTTCTCGCCTTGCATTTGTCGTCCAGGCGACGTCGGAATTCGGGAAGGATTCCAGATGGGCGTATTTCTCACACGTAGATACATGGGGGAAAAATAATGCTGATCGATTTTATGGGAACTGAGATCTGCATACTTATTCACCGCGCACATATGTATCGGCGAATACACGCTTCACCTAATGTCGCCTATGAATCCGCATTGTTCTTTGGAAATATGCACTGTCGGCGCCTGGCTCCGTGGGGCGGCGTAAAATTTACGACCCCACCCTCTTCGCTCCTTTTCCCTTCGTCGTCCATTCATCGCTCCGACTCACCCCTTATCGCTCTCTCCCCCCCCCCCCCCTACCCCCCCACCAACATGCCCACATCCACCCTCCCGTCTCTCGCTTTCTCTTCACACTAGGCCGCAAAATCCTTACCTTGACACCTTATCCCCTTTTATGCTCTTTATGATGGTCTTCAACCCCCCCTCCCATCCTCCCCGCCCCTCACAACCTCCTCCTCCACTCCTCCTCCCGCCCTCTCTCCCTTAAAAATCACACCACACGCACGCCCTCTCTCCCTCATCCTTTCATCCGAGCCATATTTCATCCCCATCGTCTCAAGCCCTCCCCTTTGCTCTTCCCTCTTTCTTCTAGTGTTTTCTCTCTCTCTCTCTCCCGATGTTACCTTCCATTTTTAGCTCCCGAGTGTCCTTTTCTTATTTCCCCTTCTTCTCCATCACCTCGGATTCTCTTATCTCTCTCGTTTCCTCTCTAGTCTCCTCTCCTTTATTTCTCCACGTTCCTCCCTCCGATTTGTCAACCTCGTAACCTTGGTTACTTTGAAAATTACTTGAATTTTTGGGCAAAAAAAAGAACTATTCCTAGTACAGGATATATTACATATATTGCGGCTAACTCCCGGGAGATGATTTTATCGTTTTTTGTACAATATTCTAAAGAGCATTCCTCAAAATTATCGGTCAAGTCTCATACCCTATTGTTTATTTCAGTAAGAGCAATTTTCACTTTATTAGTCAAATTTCAGCTTTAAATAATTAAATAATGGATGACACATACAGTACTATGATTTAAAAAACAATTTTCCTATGAAAGATCGGCCGAGGACTTTAAATATTATCAATTCAATGAAATTCTTAAATCTGTGCGTCATTATTCAGTAGCGTATTTTTATGTTTTCATTCCAATTGCGGCTGTCCCTGAATTCTGACTTGTGGTGTCTGGATGTAACGAGGAGCTCATTAACCTCATCCCCGCCGAAATGAAGAGATAATCTCGAATATTTCTCATCCCCTCTCTTCTCTTACACTTCTCTCTAAAATGTATTTCCGCGCGATTTCCTCGTTTTCACACAAGCGCCCTTCAAAAGAGGATTTCGCCTCATCTCCATCTCCTAACTTTATCGTCCTCGTTCCACCATCTTCCGTCTGCTTTCCCCTTCCGCCCTTTTATGTTTTACTCCTTCGCCCTCTCTCTCTCCGTCTTCCTATCCATCAATTCTCTTTCTTAACGTTTCCTTCTCCTCTCCCTGTCTCATGATTTAAACCTCCCGTTTCTTTCCTCTCTCTCTCTCTTCTTCCCTACCTTCTTTCCTTTCGTTCATTACGCCTTTCCCTCTCTCTCTCTTGTGATATATTGCCCTCATCCGCCCCACCTCTCGATGCTCTTTTTTCCCTCTTCCACGCAACTCTCTCTCTTCCGTGTCCGTTCCGTCCATCTCAGTCTTATCTTTTCTTTCTCCTCTTATATCTTTCCACCTCTCTCTCTTTCTCCACCTTCGTTTCCCTCTTTCCTTCTCTATTCTCTTCTACCTCCTATCTTCCTACTTCCCTCCCTCCCTCCCTACATAATACACATTCCTCCTCCTCTTCCTCTTTTCTTCCATTCCCCATTTCACGACAATTCCCTTACTTTATTTGCCTCACCTTCCCTTCGCTCTATCCCTCTGGATTCGGATGAAAGAGACGGTCGAGTATGCGGATCCCGGCTTAAGAGGAGTCCGGTTTGAATCCCATCCGAGGTTTGGTTTTTCATTTTTTTTTGCCGTATGCTTCATTTTAAACCAGCTCGATCCCTTTCGGTGACATCCATTGCCGAATTCCCTTTATCCAGGTTGCGGTCTCCAGGCATTCCCGTGGGTGTTCCGTGGGGAGAGAGGAAGGGGGTCTGGCTCATTCGTTTTCGCTGACGCAGATCGCGTCGTACGTCACCAGAGACCAATCGAATTGTATTTATATATCGTCCCGTGATATTTCATCTGCGTGTAAAGGTCGAAGGGCAGAGGTTGACCCAAAACCCGAGCGAAATTTTGATATCTTTAAAAAAAAACAATCGCGGAAACACGATTGTACATCGTTAGGGACACGAAACGAATCGATGTAAAATAAATGATAATTACCGATCACGTTCTTCCATTTTCGGTAGGTGAAGAGAGGAATAGACTGGCGATGTACGATCATACGAATTGATGATTCTTTAAAAGAATTGCTCAACTTTTCGCGCGTTATTTGCTAGCCAAATTTACATTGCTTATTTAAGTACGTTAATTTTTATCTTCCTTTAATGCCTTGAATTCTCCATTTTCTATCTATTATTTTAAAAAGAGCCTAACAAATATGCATTTTCTGTCTCTATGTGCGCATCTGTCAGAGCCTATACCGTCGAACAGATGTCGATTAAATTTTGTACTGATACAAAAGCATGAGACTAAAATGGCATGATTACCGTCGCCAGTTTATTGGAATAAAAATGTTTTTATTTGTCTCATTATCTGAAGAAATGTTAAAATAATTGTTAGAGAAAAACAAAATTACATTTTTGATAGGGTGTACAGCTTTTGAGTAAAATTTTACAAACGTTTTCTACCACATACTTGTATAAGATGGATGCATCAATTTTAGCGTTGTATATGTAAATTAATTATTGTAATACAATCTAGACAATTTGGCATATCTAGCTCATCTCTCTCAATCAAAATTTTCAATATAGTTTAATTGAGAAGTGAAAATGGCGTAACCGAGCCATATCATGCAATTATATAATCAGAAATAAAAATGTAAACTCCGTAATCCTATGCCGGAACTTAATTCGGTGTTAATAAAATTTTGAAACATGGTAGGACAACACAGAACACGAATCATATCATATCATAGCTTGGTGGAAACAAAACATGGAAATTGCACTAGAGTAACGCCTCTAATTTACGCTACAATTTTTTCGTGAATTATCCTTAATCGTTCTCCCTTTCCCGTTCTCTTCGCTCACTTTTCCTCGCTTATCTCATTCGCTATTCTTCTTTTCCGTCTTCAGCTCCTTTGCCTCTTAATTCGTATTTCCATTTCACACTGTCGTTCTCCTTTATGTAAGCTTTTTTCCTCCACTCCTATCCACATGAGTCAACGGTGACCTTTATGCGATCGTTATGTCATTCATGCCAGCGATGTTTCATCTCGCCTCTCCCCACCTGTATCTCGCGTATTTTTTTTATCAGACGTTCCCACTTTTCTCGGCGTCTTCATCGCTCTTTTTGTCATTTTTTTGTATTTTATTCCTTAATCCCTTAAAAACGCTCGGTGCTTCTAAATGCCTCCGGCGTTCCAGTTCCCCATAAATTCACGTTCCTCCCTCCCCTCTTCCCATATTTCTCTTTTTTACAATTTATCTTCTGCTCCGCTTTCATAGTTTTCTCCATATGCTGCCACTTTTGTTTGATTTAAGCAAAAATGTTCCCACTTTGACATATAAATAGTTTTCCCTTTAAGTGCTCGCATGAGTGAGCTTGTGTGCGTTTATCCGTAAGCATTCATAGGTGGAGGTCTTGAGTTCAATTCAGTTTCGTCTATATTGTTCCTTGTGACACATTTAAAGTGTTTTGCACGTTGCTTGTCAGGGCATATTATATTCTCGTCTCACATCGTCGCGATCGGTTTTATTTGATCGTTTGTTCTCGAGTAAATTTCCCTTCGTATTCACATCCATTAGTACGTTTTAATTTTATCAGGGACATGCATGCTTTCCTGCCTTCTTTAATTCTTCTCCTGATCAACTGTTAATCGTTCCGACATTTTTTCCAGTCTCCAACCACAACAAAAATACCCATTCCTCTGATTTAATTGTCGAATAGATTACGCGAAGCACTTTTCGAATTGGTTGACAATAACGCACTCGACTCGGAATGCATTTTCTCGCCCGAGAGAAATAAAAATTACGAAGATGGCTCCAGATAATGGGCGCTTCCTCCACCCCGCAGTTTCAATTTACCTTTTTCCGTCTTCTACCTTTTGTTCACCCTCCTTCCGGTGTCTCCTCCTTGTTTAACCCTCTCTCTCTATTTCCATTCTCCTCTTCTCCGTTTCGCATTCCCACAATCTAGAAAACCCTTTCGCTCGTATTTCAGCTCCTAAGATAATCATCTGGAGTCATTCCTCACTCGCACCTCGCCTTTTCTTTCTTCCTCTCTTCCATTTCCTCACCCTATTTAACCCGCTCGGCATAACTCCGACCTTTATTCCTGTTTTCCTCATCTGTCCTTCCGTTTCCTCAATCCCTCTCCTCTTCTTCACCCTGCGTATCTCTCATTCTCTCCTTCACCCGTGTGCCACCTCCAAGCCCTTCTACGCCCACGCCTTGCTCTCTTGGCGACCACCCAGGCACATGGCTGCTTACTTTATCACTTGGAATACCCTTCCTTCTCTTCCTCCCCTTCCCTAACGACCACCGCCTCGACTCCCTTGCCCGCACCCTCCATCACACAACACATACCGTCTCGTCCCCCCCGCTCTCTCCTTCCCTCTCTCTCTCCTGCTATCCACACCACCTCTTCCCTCGTTTCAAGACCTCCTGACATCGCGTGGGCCACCAGATTGCGCATTCGCACAAGTTAAGCCACCTCTCTCTCTCGCTTTCTCTCTCTCTCTCTCCGCAATCAAAATATCGTCTCTTAAACCGCCCGTGACTTCCTTAACCCACCGGGAGATGGCGGTAGCCGCGGTGAGCGGGACAGCACCCTATATAGTAGGTCTTATCGAGATAGCGTGCCGAAGCTGAGAGAGTGTGTGTGTGTGTATGATCGCTCGTATCGGTGGGTTTGATTGGCTCTCTGGGAGTGCATTGGGAAGATATGGTTCGGATCGCTTTATTGATGGCACGGCGGGATGCGGGAGATTGTTCCTGGAACGTTGGCCTTGTTACGCCCTTGCCTCTGCACGTGTGGGATGCTAAGGTGGCGCTTCCTGGGAGCGTGTGTATGTGGCGCATGTTTGTGTGCGGCGTTGGATGGACGAGTGGCGGTGGTCGTATGTAGGGTGAGGATTGGTAGCTGGGGAAATGCAAATGTTCAGAAGCACCGAACCCCGAACTCTGCTGACTCAGGCTGGCAAGCAAACAAGGCACTCCCACTCCTCTCCCATTTTATTCTCCTCCTTTCCCTATCTCTCGATATCCTCTCTCTCTCTCTCTCTCTTACGGACATTTTCCGATTCCCTTCCTTTGCCTTCTCTCCGTCCGCTCCTTAATCACCCCTATTTTCTCTAAGGTTTCTCCTTTCACTCCGTCCTACCTGCTCTCTCTCTCTCTCTGTCAAATCTTTCCTCTCTCCCTTTCTATATCTCCATCTCCACCATCGCTTTCCATTTCTCCTCCTATCCCTGTTTCATTTCACTGGAATATCTCTGACCAATCTTCTCAATTTCTATTTACTGTCTCGTTTCTCCTCCGCCATCTTTGAGATAAGACGGTAAGAGAAATTATTGTAAAGAGTATATGTGGTGCACGTACTCGTCGACTCGCATTAATAATATGATTTGAAATGTTTCCTCCCCCTCGTTCGTTCCATAATTCCTCCTATTCTCTTATACTACATCACTCTATCCTAAGTATTGTCAAACCTCTATAACACGGTTCTCAATGGAAGGAAATTATTCGAGTAATAGAACTACAAACTGTACCAAACGTCTTCCCGGAGCGAAAATTTAAATTCTAGGAAAAGACCTCCATCTATGTACATGGATTCGACTGTACTCAAAATCTCACTTTCTCCCTTACGTTGCCTTATTTCAGGGAATTGGAAGATGCTTTTAACGGAGGGAGGAAAAAAGGAAGTGAAGGAGGGGGGAAACAATTTCATTCCACTCGTCATATTAAAATGTGTCATCCACACGAAATTTTTTTCTCCCCCTCCCTATACCCCTCGGCCTTCTTCCACTCCGCCACACATCAGCATCCTTTCCTGCACCCGACCCGCACCACTCCCACCGCACGCCCTGTGTGTGCGCTTACTGCTCGCTCAAACCAAAAGCCGCACAGCTGCCCGTGCTAAGGGGAGGAGGATAGACGGAGGGAAAGGGGAGAAAGTCATGGGCGGGCTTTCGCATGTGTCCTCTTTGCTTTCCGCGAAACTTCATGCCACAGATCGGTTACTGGGGAACGTGGAGAGGGGAATGGGAGGCGGGAACCAAAGAGTGAGAGAGACAGAGAAAGAGGATGGATTGGGGAGAGAGAGGGTGGAAGAAGGTAAAAAGGAACGGGAGAAGGTTGTGAGCGGTAGCGATTTTGGGAGGAGGAGGGAGAGAGGGAGGGGAAAGGGTTTACATCTGGGCAAGGGATAGTTTAGCACTCTGGAAGCTTGAAATGCCCGCCTGCAAACCCTCGCCCTCATTACATAAATACATCTCCCACAATTCGTTCTCTCTCTCACACGCACACACATACTCATACCCCCCCCCCTCTCTCTCTCTCTCTCTCTCTGTCGCTCCATACCTCGCTGTCCCGCAGAACGTTCCTCTTTTGTCTCATAGCTCGCCTTTACACGTGTTTGTACTTGTCCTTCCTCTTCTTTCTTTTTCCTTTTTTTTTATTATCAAGCTCGCGCCGTTCGCCAGCCCTTTTGTTTCCGTTCGACATTGTTGTCAGCTTAGAGTACCTTAGGTGTTGTTGACTGAGCGAGGGGCAGGAAAAGGACTCGGAAAATTTAAGAACATTTCTAGAGTGTGCGGAAGTTTAGGTGCGCGTATTCGGACGGAAAGTGTGAGAGCGAGGGAAGTGGGATTTGAAAGAAGAGAGGATAGGGAGGTTGACCCCGTTAATATTTGTTTTTCTAATTGCGACGTTTTAAAGGTTTATTTATTTTTTTAGAAACATTGAGTCTCTCGTTATATTTTATTCGTGCAGATGGCGTTTCGAAAAAGCATTTTGACTTTTCACGCGGCGAGGAAATCACAGAGTCAAATAATTGGAAAAGATCAAATCAGGAATTGACAAAAGATTCTTTCATTTCCTCCGTGCTCTTTCTGTCGTTTTCTTTTTGAAAAAAACTCTCGCGTTTTGATTGATTACTAGTGTAATTAGTTAGCTACTATGCGAAGTCTACTTTTATCAGACGGAGGTGTTGAAGGAAACCCAGTGAGCGCTTACCGGAAGGAGAGCCGCTGGGGTGCTGGAGAGACACATTTGTAGAAGTTATTGGAGCTTTCGGGATGATCCCTTCTTCAGCACAAGAGAGACACAACTGATTTGGCAGCGACACTGGGGTGAAGGTGTGGGGGTGGAGGGGAAGGGAGCGTGGAAAGGTCGAGGATGCAGAGGGGAGAGGAAAGGGGAAAGGGAAGGTGGAAAGAAGGAAATATTAACGGATATTTAGGCCGGGAGGAGAGAAAATTTAAGATTTGGATATGAGCCAATTCCCATTGACGGAGTTGTGGGGGAAGCGTCCTCCGTCCTCGAAAATGCATTCCTCCAACGCGGATACCCGCCGGACCTGATTCGGGACAAAATCCAACGGGCAGTCGCACCCAGTACCCCTAACCTACACTCCAACCGCCCCGCATCCCCCGAGTCTACCCCCAACTCACCCTAATCACCACCTTCTATCCCGGCATCCACGATACCCTAAAAGGCATCCTAAGGGCAGCCCACCCAATCCTCACTTCCTCCCCCAACCAGGTCACCTTCCCCACACCCCCAATCCTCTCCTTCTGCAGACCTCCCAACCTAGTGGAGAAAAGAACCCCCATCACCCACTCCTCTGCACCCTGCAGGGTCCCACCCCTGCCGCAGATCACGATGCCTAATATGCCCTATAAATCCACACTCCAACACATTCTCAAACCCCACCACCAACATCACCTACCCCATAACTTCCCCTACCAACTGCACCACCCGCAATGTCATCTACCTACTAACCTGCACCCAATGCACCGCCTTTTACGTCGGCCTCACCAGCAATTCTCTCAACATTCGCATGAACGGCCATCGCAACAGCGTTAGTCTTAAACGACAGCTACCCGTGGCCGTTCATACGAATAATCACAATCTTAGTTTCAATGTTTGTTTCACGGTGAGGGCCATTCGCGCCCTCCCGGACGACGCTTCCGCCCCCCAACTCCGTCAATGGGAACAGGCCCATATCCAAATCGTAAACTCTTTCTCTCCTCCCGGCCTCAATATCTGTTAATATTTCCTTCTTTCCACCCTCCCTTTCCCCTTCCCCCTCCCCTCTGCATCCTCCAATCCCCGACCTTTCCACGCTCCCTTCCCCTCCACCCAGGGGCACCTTAACTATATGGGCTAAATAGGCTGCAGCCCTAGGGCGCCAGGCGTCGCAGGGCGCCCGGCGCTGCCGCTCCACAAATAAAATTATATATTTTTAAACTTCGCATCTTTGTAATTTAAATTCAAAAAGTATAAATTGTCATAGCCTTTTATTTCTCAAGAGGCTCACCATCTATTACATGCTTCAGGTAGTGAATATGTGGCTACTTCCCTGTAATTCATAAATATTTTGGGCAATCGGAAATGCTAGGGGTTTCCTGAAAGTACGTACTACGTAGGAGGGCAGCATTAAAAAATTTCACTCGTCGCATACTGTATACTGGACAGAATCATAATAACTATACTTCAGAGACTCCGAGGAGAAGTGAAGGTCTGGCGAATTTACGAGGGCTTAACGAAGGTTCAGGTTTACATTGGAAAATTCTCGGGCCATGGGATTTCTTTCCATAAGCATTTCTCGATAACAAAACATGATGATATAAAGGATCATTCATATAGAATGCACACATCTACGAAACGAAACAAGTATAAGCTACGTTTGTTTGTACAAATATCCATACCACTTGAGATGGCAATCTGGACCTACATACGCTGTGATAATTGTTTCTCGGTTCCCAGGAATCTTTCTCGTGCCCTGTGGCTAGTCCGACGGAAGTCTTTACAACGAAAGGTAGTCTGCAGTATTACTGTATTAAATACGTATTAAATTTACGTGAATGCAATTGCGATGTACATGTACTTACACAGATTGAATCGTGTTGTTATTTTCAACATTCTCCGCAATCTACGCATTAGGAGTTTTGTCCTTCTTTAGAATGGATCGTGAAGTATAAAGAAAGTTCCATTCCAGTGCATCGAAAGAAAAAGAATAGGCAAATTGGAGAAGATGGATTAAGAACTACATAAGTGAGTCTTATATTTTTTTATCAAAATCAATTAATTACTCAACCCGACAGTAGTGGTAACCTGTCCTTTTGTACAGAAATATCTAGTTTTGTGGTTTACCTTCGTTAGGCTTAGGAGAGCATTGACCAAACAAAAATTTTATTTATTTGTATTGCGACAATTATTTGGCAGTGATCCCTTTTCTCTGAGTAAGCAGTTAATAGTGGACTGTTGAGTTATTTTGCTAAAATTACTCCGCGGACAAAGTACGCCGCGCGCCCGGTGACTCGTGTGACAAATAAGAGCGCGTCCACTCGAGGGTTAAAATGTTTCCACAACATTATTATTACAATAATCCATTTTCTTCCTATTTAATAATATTACATGCACACGTAAGGAAATTAAACGTATTTTTGTGAGATTGTTTATGTTAGCAGCAATGAAGAACCAGAAATACTTTTAAGATATGTTATTTATTTATAATCTGCGTTATTATTTGAGTTTCTATTTTGTTTTTTATATTTTATATTTTTTGTTTTAATAAAAACTAGTAGGGCAGCCCCGGATCTCAGATCCTCAATGCGATTTAAATAAACTAATGGTTTAGTGAAATAACTTTTATTGAATAATTAATGAAATATAAATGAAATTCAAAGTATTAAAATAAAAAAGTCTCTTATCTCACCTTAATATAAAGAGTAAGATAAAAACCTATAATCCTACCAAATTTCAAGTTTCTAGCACATCTACAAATGTTAACAATAAATTGTAAACCAATGCTGACAGTCCTCAATGTAACCATTTTAAAACGTTATAGTATCAATTGAAACAAAATAAAAAACAAATTAATTGCACAATTTAAAATAAAACAATTCGATGGGGACTTGTTTGTTATACACATGTTATTGACACAGCTAGAAAAGCTTCCCATACGCAGTCAACAGAATAATTACCCGTAAATATTTACGTTGCTATGCTTCATTAATTTCGATGCGAATAATGCTTTTCTTTCGTCTATTTGAAGATTTAATTGGCATTAAATGAATCGGAGGCAACAATGAGAGTCTCCTTGGAAACGCCCGGAATGAGTACGAAAAATCCGCAAAACTTCGAAAAAGGATGCATATTTCTGAAAACTTCGACCGTGTACCGTGTAAACACCTCAAGAACCATATAGTATAAAGCTTTAGACGTCGAATAAAGCAAAAAAGAAGAAAATTGGTCCATATGTACGTATTTTAATGTATGAAGGAAAAAAACCTTGCACACTAAAAAATCGAAAATCCCGTGTAAACTTATGGGAAAATATAATTGTCTCCTGGATTCGAACCCGGGACACTTTTGCAGATGAAAATATTTTTCCAGGGACCTCATAGCCAGTAGAAACAAAACGCCGTTTACCGCATATCTTTATGACGAACGGTTCTCGAGAAATACGCCGATATAAATTGTAAACAAATGTCTACAGACGTCAACGTAAAATTAATATATAGTTAGATTAGATGTGTATTGTTTTCATTTATGATTAATAAATCGATGTGTATTTACGTATTTACTTTTACATTAAAAATTAGTAACCCCCACTCCACTATAAGAGGGTGCATCATGTTGTTAGTCCAGGGCGCCCAAATGTCTTAAGACGGCCCTGCCTCCGCCCCCACACCTTCACCCCAGTGTCACTGCCAAATCAGTTGTGTCTCTCTTGTGCTGACGAAGGGAACATCCCGAAAGCTCCAATAACCTCTACAAATGTGTCTCTCCGACACCCCAGCGGCTCTCCTTCCGGTAAGTGCTCACTGGGTTTCCTTCAACACCTAGTTGCCCTAAATATCCTCATTTACCTTTCCTCTTCCGTAAGTTTATATATATATATGAGGCATTGAGAACCAGAGTGGACCATCCTTCAATAGTCATCTATCGAGATATTGCCATGTTTTACATTCTGCAACCGAATTTGGAAATAATGCAAATAGTGCCATCTCGTGAGAACATATTCAACTATAGTTGATCCACTCTGGTTCTCAACGCCTCATATATACTTACGGAAGAGGAAAGGTAAATGAGGATATTTAGGGCAACTAGGTGTTGAAGGAAACTCAGTGAGCACTTACCGGAAGGAGAGTCGCTGGGATGTTCGAGAGCCACATTTCCGGTAAGTGCTCACTGGGTTTCCTTCAACACCTAGTTGCCCTAAATATCCTCATTTACCTTTCCTCTTCCGTAGTATTTATATATATACAGATATGTGGGCAACATTGCTACTGTTGACGATTAATTCAACCCCATTTTTCTCTTTCTGAGAACATATTTCCAGCAATATTGTGTGGAGGAGAGTTTGTACTTTGGCGAAATCCAAGTCTCCAAAAAATCGTTATTCGCGAGATTCGAACTAATAGGGAATATCTGTCGTGAGGTATGACGGGTAGGTAAACATACCGTCTAAAAGCAGCAATCCGACAAGGATGCGGGCTTCCACTCTGCGTGGGCTGCCATTACGGCGAGAGTGGCGCCAAATGAGCGCGCGGATGTTATGAGAAATAAGAACTGTTTCGGAGGATTTAGACGCATAAAATTTTTTGAGATTCGCTTTTTATATCTCCCTTTTGTCCATCTCCCTTTTGTCCATCTTTCTTCATCTCTCCACCTATCTCTCGGCGGCGAAAGAGTTGTTTACGATAAATTTTATGCTTTTAAATTGAAGTGAGAGGTGAAAAGCACGACATTGCGGGAGAAAGCAGAGGGAAAATTTGAAGTGGCAGGCAAAGAGAGTAAGTGCAGGGGAAGAGGAGGCGGAAGAGGTGGAGAAGGAGGAGGAGGAGAGAGAGAGAGGAATGGGGAAGAGGAGGAGGGATGAGGAGCGAATAAAGCGAACATTTCAGGGAGTAATAAAAAAGGGGGGAAGGCTGATTGTAAGAGAACGCCAAAAAAATTAGAGAAAAAAATCGGATAAGAACGACATTTATTTGCATTAGGGACCTTAATGGAAGTTAATTAATTGAGCCAGACACAATATTTGTTTAAAATTTCAATTATATCTCCGTCCAAGTAAAAACGAATGTCGAAATGAGTCACGAGTTCTACGGACCTTATGGAAGGCAATTAGTTTTCCTGGTGAGCTTACAATATTTCACGGATGAATCTTTTCGAATTAGTATTTGGTAGTTTCGGTTTTTTTTTTTCGTTGTTTCTCTCCGTACGTGATATTCATTTCGCGAGGGTGATTTAGAGGCCGGAGATCTCCTACAGATGTATGTACGTTTCCGCTTTTATCTATGGAACCCTAGACAAGAGAAACCTAGGGAGAGAGACTATGAATAATGCATGCGGCGTAATGAATATTCTCTTTGTGACGAGTTGCGGGTGAAATACCTACTCTTACAACGACGCGCTGCTTAAAAACATCCGGTCAGGAGGCGAAATTCCTACGAATATGCTCGCTGTTGCGGGCGGACTTGCGATTAATGTCTCCATTCATGGATTCCGGCGAAGATCTCGGAGAATTCAATAGCAGTAATTCTCTCGTTCCATTTATTGGGATGTCAGCGTTTCCTAGCATATCAACAACAATTGACACTATATATCGGTCTCCATGACGACTAGGGGCTGTGAAATCCGAACGATGAAAGGAAGGGAAATGAAATTTCGAATTTAAATGCCGTTCGCACGATTTTCCCTCGCCAATCCCGACTTATATGAATCATATTTTTAAACGAATGAAATTAGCTCGCGGTGACTTCGTTAATGTAGGAATGAAGTATTTTCGTTGCGAGTGAATAATTGTTTTTAAAATGCGTCTAGTCGTTTGAGAGCGGCTTCATCTTCCTTTCTATAAAATGCTTTCATTTTGTAATCCGGATAGTGAGAGATGAAAAATGCGATGGATCTTGACTCGGTATTGCCAACGGCATTGGTCTGCCTCGCAAAACTAATTTAGGAGGCACGTATCTTGCTTTGGGCATGGATGTCTGTGATTGTATTTTTTACTGTCATAGAAAGTTCCTCCATGGATATGCTGTTTATGATTTAATACAATTAAATTTAAAGAGTAAAAGGTTTTATAGAGAAAGAGAGTGAAAAATGGCAGGAGGAAAAAGATGAGAGGCGTTCAAAAATTCTCCGCAATGGATCACCAATCACTATAAATAAACCCAGAAACATCTATATATTCCCCAAAAAATTTACCGCTGAAGGAAGATTAATGGAAACGAAAACTCTTGAAAATAATCCAATCTATAACGATTTTATTTTCCGATATTTTATGAATAATATTAATTTTTGCAGTTTTATTTTCAAATTTACGATGGTTGACATAGTATACAAATTAATAATGTATTAATATATCCGTCATTTGATTAAAACTTTGCAAGAATGTAGATTAGTTAAGATTTGCTGAAGATTTACTATTCCGAGAAGTGTTCTTGAATATCCACCCCTTAATAGTACCATTCTACTATTGCGGATACATACTTCGGAGTTCACAGGCAGGCGTTTGTATACGTGACGTGTATGCGCGAATTTCCACGGAGAGGAGAACTCCATGTGAAACGTTTTGCGGCGTAACACACGCGTACGCGACAGGAGAAGAACAAAAAGGCGTTGTTAAAGCGACGAATAAATCCTTTACCCTCTCTCTCTCTCTTTCACTCGATGATGTTTTTTTTAGCCCTTTCTTTATTTCCCTCGTGATTGATGACGGAAAGCTTTCGGCGGACGCCATTTGGACGGATAGTTTTCGACGCGGTTCTCTCTTTAAAAAATATATATAACAGTCGCGAATCGCCCACGAAAAAAGAAGGCAGAAAGAGGAAAAATAGCCTGAAAAAATGGGATCGAAAATGGTATTGAATAATGGACAATTCATTCAATCAAACGGATTCGGATATGATGGGGGGGGGGGGATACGGAGGTCGGGGGAGGAGGGGTAAGGAGAGGAATTGGGGAGGAAAATGGGAAGTAAGAGGGGGATGGAAGAGAGAGATGGGGAATTTCGGCGTGGACAGGGAGGGTGAGGGACCCAGGCGAAAAAAATGGGACCGAGAAATTCTATCCAGGAGCAATTGACGCGGATAAATAACGCAAAAGGGTAAATAAAAAGGATAAACATCGGGTGATCTCCAGGGAGAAAGTCGTGGGGCGCGTTTTTTTCGTCGAATTCCTTTCAAGTATATTTTTGTCGAAGGGATTGGGGTTGGTGGTTGACTGTGCCTATGTGCGGCGGGTTGAAGGGAACAAACACGACGCGAACGAGAACCTTGTTTGGCGAATCGACGCCCCGCAATAAAATGGAGGGGGGAGGCGGTTAGGAAGAGAGGTTTTTTTTGTGGGGGGGGGGGGGGGGAGAGGGATGAGAGAGGGGCGGATGGAGAATTTGAAGCGATAACGACGAAATTTGGTTATTTTCTACATGGAAATCGTCCCATATATATACTGTATCCCCATGATTGGTTTGCTTTCACTTTTGTGCATATGAATGTAATTCAAAAAACCTCGACTTCAGCCGCCCAAGCTGCCGTTCCCTCTTTCCGCCCACCACCACCCACCATCCCCTTTCTCTTACCCCTTTTTCACAACTTCCACCCCTTTCGCCCTTCCACCGCCTTTCTCGCCACCTCCCTCGCCCCCTCTCTTCGCCTCATGTCATTCGGTTGGACATGTCGCACTCTTCCGAATATCTCGCTTTTCAACGCGCGTTTCTCTGCGTCGCCATTAAAAAATGACCTTTTTAGTTGTCATTGATTCAGAGATCGCCATCAATCTGAATGCTTCATTCGCCGACTTCTTGTTTTTTTTTAATTAAAGGATTTAAAAGATACGCTACTCTCTCTCTCTCTATATATATATATATATGTGTGTGTGTGTGTGGGTGTGTGCGTGTGTGCGTGTGTGTGCGTGTGCGTGCGTAATTGCTGTTTGATACGGAAAAAATTGTCGGAATTTCCTCCAGATAACTCTGAAACGAAGTCCCGTCGGAGATTAATTCGATTTCATTGGGTTCTTGGCAATGATTCGGTTGAATGTCCCACGTGACGGACGAAAAGGACAGAGGGCAAATGCGTTTTCCGAGTTCTAAACACGTTCGTAAATGTGCGACCACCGTATATTCGACGCGTGGCTGATATGAAGTCCCGGGGTCATGAACTCGGAAGATACTTTTAAACATTTGGCTGCTGTGATTTCACCAAAAAATATGATATTCTGTATGAAACGACACTAAATGTTTTTCAACATCACGGTCGGAGAGTCATAGGATGAACTCGTTGATCAAGGCTTTTTATAGGCATTAATCTCCGTCAATTTTAAATTAATCCGTTCAAAAAGCAAAATTATGTAACCCTTCTTGATGACTTTCTGTTTTTAATAGGTTTACTGTTTTCACCAGGTTCTCTGATTTTATCGTTTTCCGAATTCACCTCTACGCCCCCATAGGACGGAGAAATTTCTGGTTCTATCAAAACTTCTCTATCAACAGTCAAGCCTAAATTATAAAAATACTTCGGTCATTTAATACTGAAATATTGCTACATTTTAGTCCAAAATAGTATCTCAAATTATTGCTGGGGTATCAACAGGGACGTGACTTGAGGAATAAAGACCCGCGCAATATGTGGAGGCCCCAAAAATAATACTTTGTTTTGAGTCCTCTCACTAAATTGAATGAACAAGAAATGAAAGAGAATCCGCTAAAGTTATGAAGAAATTTATTGACCAAAGCCTTTGTGAAGAACTACTCTTGACATCAGCAAACACTGTTTTAAAAGATGAGATTGAAAACTTTATGGACACTTTAGGAATTATTGGATTTAATAATGGTTAAATACAGACTGCCATTGATCAATAGTAATTTACGTGCAACTTTGATGATATACTTGACATGCCAGTAACTGAGTCGTGAAAAGGTCTTTTTCAAAATTAGAGTTAACAAAAAGCTACCTACGCCCTATTACGTCCAGGAGTAGAAACACAGACGCATGCAACATGAAAAGTGATGAGTTGATACAGAAAATTTCGGAAAAATAAAAAATAAAATGAGGAAAAATAAAAATCATATAAAAGTAATTTTATAAAGATGTTTTTTAAATAAGTGAGGAACCCAAAAAGTTTACTTGCATGGGGGGCTAAAATCGTAGTTACGTCCAAGGGCATCAAAGATGTGGATATGATAATGTCATGTGTTTGAATATCATGATAAAGTAAATGAGCAATTTCTCCCATAATTGTTTTTCGATTAAAAATTTTTATAATCCTACAAATATACACAAACACGAATACGCCTGCAACAATTTGTACCTAAAAACGAATGTAAGGAAACAGCCTTACATTCGTTTATAGGGCGAATGTGTTACAGTAAAAAGTTGAAGTATCAGAACAGAAAAGTTAAGAACGCAGGATGAAAAAGTAGTATACATAATTCGAAAAATACGCATATATAGGAAGGTTTACAGCATTATGAGATGAATACGTGGATTTATGTCGAAAGATGAGACCAGAGCTGCAAACCGAACCGAACCAAACCGCTGAACCGAACCGAACTGCAGCCATTTTCCTGAACCGCGAACCGAACCGTAATTTTTTGCAAAAGTGGTTCGGTTTCGGTTCGATCTCAATCCACAAAGTACGGACCAACGAAAAGATCAGGAATTTTCATTAGAAAAACCAGCGGATTTGCTTCAAAGGAAAGAATGCCTAACTCTTTCCTCTCTGATACTATTGTTATCCACATAAAAATCACGTCAGGATCAAAAATACCATTTTTTAAATATAAATAAATGAAGAACAGCAGCCCGTTGCAGCTACGCTTGCAAATAATCTAAATAGTTCGGCCCTAGGTTAGATCTTCTTTGTTCCCTATTCATTTGACGTGTTTCCCTATTTCTTTGTCTTTCTTGTACTCTCCGCTCCTCATCTACACGGGGAATTCCATGAGCTTCCGCATCTCTTTCTCTCTCTTTCCTACGATACTCTTCCTTTGATCTCTGGCTCCCCTTCCTTTCTCTGGAAGCTGTAGCTGGGCTAATAGCTCTCCTTTTCACTGGTCTACCCCTTGGCATTTTTAAATTTTCTGCGATTTTACAGCAATATATTATAGCAATTACGTGATCACAATGTCACTGAGTTACTCAATGCTAGTTTAATATCGTGGTATATTCAAAGGGGAAAATTTTTTAATTCCACCTTGCCTTAGTTCCAATGATTATCGTTGCACCCTTATAGACGAACTCACAAACAGTCGCTTTCCTTCAAGTGTCTATCAACGACTGCTTTTAACTTCTTACAGGACCTACTATAAAGGCGACGTCAATGCAAGCGTTCATTTAGATTATCAATGAGGAGAAGATAACAATAACGCTTTTCTTTTGTCTATTTGAAGGTTTAATTGGCCTTAAATGAATCGGAGGCAACAATGAGAGTCTCCTTGGCAACGCCCGTAATGAGGACGAAAAATTTCGAAAAAGAATGCGTATTTCTGAAAACTTCGACCGCATAACGTGTAAACACCTCAAGAATAAGATAGTATAAAGCTTTACCCGTCGAATAATGTAAAAAAGAAGAAAATCGGTCCATATTTACGTACTTTAATGAACGAAGGAAAAAAATCTTGCACTCTGAAAAATCGAAAATCCCGTGTAAGCTTATGGGAAAATATAATTGTCTCCTGGATTCGAACCCGGGACATTTCAGCAAACAAAAATATTTTTCCAGGACCTCATAGCCAGTAGAAACAAAACGCCGTTTACCGCATATCTTTACGACGAACGGTTCTCGAGAAATACGCCGATATAATTACGCGAGGCTTCATACGCACTGACGGACGCAGCTTCACTACGCGCATAATATATAGGATGAAGATGGAATTGTAATATAAATTTTTAAAATATAAATTTTTCCTTTCTTTAAATAAATTCTTCTTTCATTTAAAATAATAATGACTGCTGATTGATTTACTTACAGATTAATACTGAATGTGTAATGTATGTATTGGATAAATTATTTCTGGATAGTATTTCAAATGATTAATTTAGTTGAACCGAACCGAACCACTTGTCAAAATACCCGTCTGAACCGAACCATTTCCAAAAACTTAGAACCGAACCGCGACCCGAACCACCTCCAAATTTTGAAGTGGTTTGCAGCTCTGGATGAGACCAAAGCAAGAGCTGCTTTAATTCTTTTAAAACAAATACAGTCTTGTTCAGATGGGAACGCGAAAGTAACTGCAACGCGCTGCGAGTCTGAAATCGGATGTTTCCTTTTATTTCGTAGAATAAGAAGTGTAATCCTTCCGTCCAAAACGCCTCTTCGGCTGGAAGTAATCGGATTTTTATAACTTGTTAGCGAGGAAATCAAGCAAGCGGAAAGGGGCGAATTTTCATAAATAGGATTCGCGTGGTTTCTGGTCGAATTGTCAATGCGAACATTACGACGCCTCCAAACGGAGGAAGCAATTTCGACCACGCTCCATTTTCATTCTGAAGAATTTCCCATCCGAGCTGATCGAGGGAACGATTACGATATTTTATTATTTTATTCCAGAAAAACCGATATTATTCTCTCGACTCGTTCCGTAAACCTACATTTTGAGAGGTTTCGAACAAAAGAGTAACGAAAACACACACACACACACACACATACATATATATAAGTGTGCGTGTCTGTCTTATCAGTACGAAAAAATACTTAGGTAAAATGGCAATGCTAGAATGATAGAGAAAGAAAATTCCGCCAAGGAAAGGGGAATAGGAGAAGATACTAAAAAAAGAAACGAAAATAGCTCATTTAGACCGCTTCTCAATTTCCTAGATGATTAATAAAAACAAATAAACAGTTTTATACTTTTAATAGCGTTTCCGTGGTTTATTATGAAGGAATATCCACAATTTTTTTCAAGAATAAAAAAACGGTTTAGCGAGTTTATTGCCATATTTAATCATCGCAAATTTTAATGAGGATATTTTACTAACATTACGGGCTTGGTGTCATAGTTATAGTAAAAAATGTTATCTTACGAATTGAAAAATAAAATCCACGAAAGGCATAAGTTTGCGAAAATAAACGTGTTAATTTTTCGAACAGAATCGAGTGTACGTGTTTTGATCAGTCGAATAGCTTTGATAAAAACTAAGAGCCCAGGACCGAATTTCCTTAAGCCATTCCATACTTTTTCCAAGGAATAAACAGTAATAACTTAATTATTTCCCGTTTATCGGAACTTCTGCAAATCTCAACGTGGCATGAAGGTATTTACATCCAGATTTCGAAGGAACATACAACAAAAAATTATTCATACAAACTAATCCATATTTTTTCTATCCGAAATAATTATTTTATAAATAAAATTTGTACCGTTTCGCCTCGTTTGGACGAAACCGGATACCCGGTTTCGTTTTTCACGACAAAAGAAAGCTCCACCGCCAAAAGACAAATAAAATAAAAGAGAGGGAGAAAAATGTGATTTCCCCAAGGGCAAACAACAACACGTGAAAAAATTAAACAACCTGACCTTTTTATCGCCATGGAAACAATGATTTTGGAGGAAGGAAGCGGACGAGGAAGACGGAGGGAGAGTGTGAGTTTTAGAGGGGGAGAGATAGAAGAGAGGGCTTTTCACGAGGCAAAAGCGGAAGCGGCGAAGGAGCATGTGATTGAACGCTCTTATTTTTATCAATACTATTATTCCAAGCGACGAGTGGTGCCTTAATACCTCCAAATCCCGACTCGGCGCTCCCTCCCTACCCTACTTTTCCCTCCTTTCTTCCACCCTTTAACCCCCCCCCCCCCCAATAACGCATAGAATCGCGCCCTGGATTTTGCATTATGCATTTATGCTAATGCACGGATCTGCCTATTTCTCTTTCTCTTTTACGCTATCTCGTACTCTAAACGACCTGCCTTTCCCCCCCTCATCTCCGTAAACACGTAGCACTTCTTTGGCGTATCCCATCGCCTTCCTGTTCTCCTCCTCCACACCACTCCTTCTCTGACCGCCCAGAGGGGAAAGCGCGGAGCCACTCGCTATCAGATCGAGTTAAAGCGACATTAGTTACGGCCGCAGCCGCGCACCTAACCCGGGCGCGGAAAAATGCATAACTCATCGGTTTGCTTGGTGGGGAAGAGAGCCGGTGGCCGGACTTTATCACCCTCCTTTTCCCTCTCTCTCTCTCTCCACCACGGCGAGAAATAAAACAGCAGAGCGTCGCCAAGTGGTGCCGCAACGCCAAGTCGCAATCCGTAGAGTGGTTTGTTTAGCGCGACTGCGCCTTCAAAAATGATCAGGGGAACAAGGAGGAGAAATTCTTCTGGCGGAAGAGGGGGTGTAAAAAGCGATGGGATGGTGAAATGGAGGTGGGTGGAGATTTGTCAGATGACCTTCAAAGGGAGGGAAATATTCGCGAAGGGGAGATGTATCCCGTCCGCGAAAGACTTAAAGCAGCGAGGGAGTGTCCCTCCGGCTTTTTTCGGGAAAAATTCTTAATGCTTTCGTGGAAAGATGCTACTTTATTTAATTAAAAAGCCGGAGGTGAATTAACTTGCCCGTAATTTCATTAGTATTCTCTGTCCATCTGCATCTCACGCTTCTTCCTTCCCGTCGTGGCTCTAATGTAACAAATTTGTCACACGGAGGAGTATTTCACCAGAGGCGAATTCGTAATCGCCCTGAATTTAATTAATATATATTAAGGTACGCGTGCAACATTCGTTGCATTACTCCTCGAAATTCGTGCTGTTTGAGGCTTGGCTTTATCGAAAACTTCTTATCACACTCAGACTATGGGTCTCCAACCTTCTTTATAAAAATGTTTGGAAAACTAACTGCGCAATTCGGTTACGAAGCACCCGTCGTCAGCGGTAATTTTCCAAACTTTACCTGTCTATTCGAGCTACGGTGTCTATAAATTGGATCTCAGCCATAAGGCGAGCCCGATAATCATCAACTGTCATAATCACATCGATGGAACGAGTTATTTGGGTCGAAATATCGTCCCGCGAAAACGTCCATGCAAAAGTGGTAGCGAAATGGAATTAGGATCGCCACTCGTCATCCGACGCCGCAACCAATTCTCATCGGCTTCGAATGTGTGGCGTACGTGCGCGTGCGATTCGTTTGGCCAAATTCCAAATTATGCGAAAAATTTTTCACCTCATTTGAAAAATGCACCGTCGGATGTTTTAATATTTATCGCGCAGCTATACCCAATTAATCGCAGCGCATTTTTTCCGACGTAAGAACTTTTCCACCCGTGGAATACCCTTTCGCATTTGTAAATAATTCATGTGATACGATTCGTATTGAGTCTTTAAATTCTCCACCCCTCCATTTTCCCACCCAGCAGGACGCCTGAATAACGAGATAGATAGCCTTTCGTAATTTCCGCAAAATGATTAATCTTCGGTAAAAATGAATTTCATCGTGGACGGCGGACATTAAAATTGTTTTTAGGAAATGAAGGATATTTTGCGTTGTGCTATGACCCAGAAACCGCCCATTTATTGGAAGAAATTGTTTCTCGAATTTCTGCTAAACTGAATCGATATGTGTGTCACTTTGGAAAAAAACTCGGCCGTTAAAGGACTATTCCGATCTATATTTAGAATGGTCCGGATGGAATTTATGATTTTTTTAATCGAGGTAAAATTTTGCATCTTCTTTAACATTCAACTTGAGGAGATGTCGAACGATAGTTTTAATAGTTGCGGGAGTATTAAAATTGTCCGTTCTCGAAGTAATTTCGGTCCATTTTGTCATCGGGGCGTCCGAAAATTGTTTTCGCTGAATTTACATAAAGCATTCTCGATCAGTTTGTGATGACGAATGACAGGTGTTGTTAAACAAGAAACATCATGTTTATGCAATAGATCCAGCGACAGTCACTCGATGACGCACCATGGCTACATAATTAATGGAAAGGTTATTTTAATTTTTGCACTATTTTATTCGAGTATGAAATTTTGTTCATACATCTCAATGATAATGGATTTTGAATTTTGGGGAAACACACGAATTTCAGTTAAATCTATTATTTTATTAAATTTGATTGTCAGAAAATCTTTCATTTTCTAATTTATTTTAATTTGAATGCGAGTAATTTCCTCGTCCGTATCAAAAGTAGCATTACGGAAGATTTGTCGGGCTAAGAAAATTATTGCATTGCATTTTGAAAAAGGCAACGAACATACGTGCAATGAAATCATAAGAAATAGTTATAATTTATTCAGCTGTGGTAGGTTTTTTTGTCATAATACCTAAATATTCAATACGATTTTAAAGAAAAATCTTCCACTGCGTTTAACTTACTAGTCAGTGCTCTTCTTTCCGTTTAATATCTTTTCACAGGTGACTTTAAAAAAACGTCGCTGTGTGAATTAAACCCATTACATATGGAGATTTTCCGTAGCTCTTGATGCCATTTTGGCCATTATGCTTGTTTTTTCTACGCCCTTTTAGCATTCGTCACTGAAAGGTCCGGAGATAACTTATCCGCGTCTGCATGTTTGAAATATTTTAGCATTATTCCGCATGACAAAAAAGATTATTCTAGCTAACGGATTTCGTGTTTGATGTAAGAAGGGTGTCCGGGAAAATAAAGCACTTCTTGTTCGTTGGAGTGAACAGTGAAAGCGTATTAAAAGAGCAAATGGATATAAATAGATCATGTGATATTTAAAAAAAACGCATTAGAGATTCCGACCAGGTCCCGCGTGTACCGTAAACACTGAAAAATTCCGTTCATAATTTAAAATATTATTTTCCATTCTAAAGTGGGAAAAAATTACTTTCTCTCTCCTTTGCTTCCCATTTAAAAGTAATGCAGAGACCTAAAAAAAAAAATCCCCCTTCTGATGCCCTTTCCATTTTTATTTCCGAGTGAGTCATTCCATTGTGATCGCTTTTCATGGCGAGCAAAAAGCATTCGCCGCAACACGTCTCCCGACGTCGTAGCGCTAGCATCACTCTCTCAATCACTGCGGCGGCCATAACGCGATACACCTCGCCTCCGAAACGCTAGGGTTTCCTGAGCACACCCTTGAGGGTCAGGGTGTGGCGTTGCCGCGTGGGGATGGGCGTACCTTCCCGCAACCTCCGATTTGGGTATTTGGATAATTTCGCTCCATTTATTTTTATAATGCCAGGGCACGTCGATAAAAAATATAACCCGCGAAATAACGGTGGACCAGCCATTATGCAAATGGACCCGGGGCAAAAATAAGGCTTTTTCTACCTCTCTTACCTCCACTCCGCCCCCAGGCCGAATAAAAGTCATCCACCCACCACTGCCATTTACAATTACCTCCCTTCCGCCTCTAAGGAAGACAGTCAATCATCTCTTATCGCAGTGTTCCTCAACCTTTGGTAGCACCAAGAGGTATTCATTAACTTAGAAGGAGCACTAGAACAAACTTTTCAGGAAAACATTTGTAACCTACCAGCTGGAATGCCCATCATAGTACACTTGTCAGTACAAAAACGATCTAGGAAAAAAAATGAATGAACGAACTCATAAAATCCAAATGAAATTAAAGACGATCTCACACAATATTATATATTGGATATTTATTTTTAAAAATGAATCCATACAAAATGATGAAGGATGAAAAGCTTGCGGAGCACCTACCTAATGGTTACGGAGCACCGGTTGAGAAATTCTGTCTTATCTGACGTAGGTAAGTCTGTCCCGCCAACGCTAGGCGGCTCTGCATGACTCTTGGATAAACAGGAAGGGAGCGGTGGAAGGGAAGGCGTTTTCCCCGACAACAACGGATGCGCCAAGTCTCACGATGCACCTGGGTACGCCCGACTCTCCTAAATTCCGATCTTTAGTTTCCCTCAAGAATCTCGCAAACGTCTGCTCCTCGCGGTGAAATTTGCGTAATTTGCCTTTGGATCCATGGAACCTCTTCAGAACCCACTTCTGCTTCTCACGAAAACGCTGCGAGGTCTCGAATGAAGAGATGAGATATTTATGGGATTTTTTTTGGAGAAGTTTCAGTTTTTAAAGGAGCTCTCGCGACTGTTATACTTTATTTAATTACCGCTCCATAGAGTGGCGCTTCAGCCACTTAGCATGGGAGCCGTGGCGAAACGCTAATGACGATCTAAACAGACAGGTCTCAGTAAGAGTTTTAGCTAACGAATGGTTAACTTCCACATATTGATGACCTAATTTGGAACACTTTGCATAGACTTTCAAGCAGTAAAACAAGAAGAAAGGAATTTTAAAGTGCTCCTGGTTTAAATTGAAGTTCTAATTAAATAAATATTTGCTTCTTAATTCATTCATCGGTAGCAAAGAGATTCTTGAAATAAATTAGAGAATAAATTAAATAATTTGGATTAGTGGTGTTACTCCTAAAAAGCAAAGTAACATAGGCTCTGGTCTTATAAGAATAAGTTAATAGTTTTGTAAGAAAGTAAGGACAGTAGATAGTGTGTTTTAGTATATTTATCGTGCATTTTATTTACTTAGATAAAATTTTTCTCTAATAGGCAGGATGTTATTTTTGCAACTTGGTTCGTATGACTTGTCGATCCTCCTGATTGCAGACGACTTATTCCATTACTCTTCTGGCGTCATTTGTTTGCTATCCGAGAGCCATCTACGTTAATTCGTCCTCTCGCTCCGTCCATCGCCTTCCCCTTTCATTTCCTACTTGTCCTTCAACTCTTACCCGCACTCTAACCTTATCGTTATTTCCGTCTTCTCCTCTGATTACACGTCCATCTATATAACCGTCAGAAGGAAAATGAACAACTTTTGCCCTTGGTTTCTTTTTTAAGCAAATTACATTCCGCCAGAGATACATTTATGCATCTATTTAAAGCTCTCCTCTCGGTTATTTTGTTGGAAATTTACTGGCGTGCGTCTAGGAATATTTCAATTCTTGTAATGTATGATAACAAAAGTTAAATTTTTGCTTTATTTAATGGAATCTTATCTCGATAAACTCACGGTTTAATAGGGTGGAAAAAGCTACATTTAAATTGTTGAACTAAATCACTTATAATTAATTACAAAAATTCTTTTTTACTTCAATAAACCTTTGATTTTAATTTATAAAACTATAGTAAAACATGATGTAATCGACGATATGATTCCTAATTATGTTAAGAAATAAAACGCGTGGAATTATATTCTTTGTTTTGTCGCAAATGACTTAGAATGCAGAATTAATATATATTTCAGAAAGAGAAAAAATTCAGGCGGTTATACACAGATTGAAAGGCGATTTGTTTTCCGTGTAATGCTCGCAAACGTGAGATAAAACCCGGTTTTTATAACTCGGTGGCAAGTTACTGAAAACCTCAAAAGTTTCAACGGCTCATTGAGTACGAATCCAAGCGCTGAAAGAATTCAGATAAAAGAAGAGTCGTTTTATTTTAACGCACGCGGTCGTATCAATAGAATTAGTTTAACGTCCACCCAAATAATGTTCTGTTTAAAAATTAACAAAATGATTTAGATAGCGGCGCAGTTATCGACTGTTAGTTATACTACCGCGGAACTCGGTCAGGAGGAGAAAAAACGTGTTATAGCTTCGGGTGAGACGTCACGCCTCGTTTATAGCTCTCTTCATAAAAAAAAATCCACCTCGTAGCTTATCGTATTTTTTTGACAGCCTGCGTAAAACGGTTAGTGCACCCGACTCCGGTCGTTTAATGCCCGTCTTTTTTTCTATTTTAATTCCACCTCTGCCCTCCCCACGTCGCCATCTTGCACGCACTTAAACGGAGAACATATATACTCCCAGCTTCGAAATAAAATACACGTCTCCGTCCGCATAGAGAGAGAAAGAGAGAGAGAGAGAGAGAGAAAGGAGGAGAGGAGGAATGGAAGGTGGAGGAGAATGGAGGGGAGGGAAGAGGAGGCGAGGGAAGAGGAGGGGAGGGAAGAGGAGGGGAGGGAAGAGGAGGCGAGGGAAGGGAGAGGGGTAAGGATCGAGAATTTATTCGAATGCACGCACGTACGAACGAGAGTTTCGCAACCCCATCTCCCGACCATTCGAAAAATAACTCGGCATGATTGTCCCATAATTCGAAAGAGCGAGTGCCGCTTCAAATCTCCATAGGCCGCGTCCGCGTTTTAGAGAAGGTGGAGGTGAGAGAGAGAGAGAACACAAGTGGTGTCGGGGGAGTTTCATGGGAAAAAGAAAGAAAAAATAATTGATAAGAGAGAAAAACAGAGAAGGGCCTTGCGCACTACGAGCGACTAAAAAAAAAAAAAAAAAAAATAATCTCTCGTTGGAAATCGCGTTCTTCTTTTTTTTAACATATAAAAGCACCGTCCGCGTTCCCTCGGTTCATTTACTCTAAATCTTGCGCAGATGCAGCCGTCCCCGCATCTCCTGGACTTGGCAATAAAAGTAATAGGACGGCAGAGAGAGAGTGGGCGGTGGAGCTACATAGCAGACTGCAACTCCGCGTACGGGCGCGCATGAAACTTAAAACCGTGATATATTAATATGTAGGGACACGTCCGTAAATGGTTACCGTCCTATTAGCCGCATAAAGCTCCACGGCTCGGCGGGAGACGGAGGCACGAAATGAAATTCCTCTTCGTAAATTTTTTTATGGCGAGCTCCCGGTAGAAGAACCGGTGCCGTATGCTATTTTACGATGACGAAAAAAATATATATGTATATAAAATATTTATTTCTGAAACATTATAAACATAAGGTCGTGAGATACTTTTAAATCTCCTCCGGCGCGGTATACGGAAAAATTTTCAGATTCCGTATGATAAGTGGGAGCTAGCCTTTCCATCTGTTTGATTAATGCGCCTCGGGGATATTATCGAATTTTCTTGACTAATGAGCGGTATTCTGGGAGGAATTTCGTCCCTGTTTTGCCTCTTCACCGAGAGGTTAAAACATGTAAATTACGGAGTCTCGTAAATCATCGCTTCAAAACCAACTATATTTCAAATGCCCGAGAAACTAAATGTTTCCCGAAACTTCGGCCGCCGCAAAAGTCGTATATATTAGGGTTGGAAGTTTTTATTTCCGAGAAATATGCCCCCATTTTAATTAAGAATCAGCAGCCGAGGAGATAAGTGAATCCATGTATTATGAAAATGAGGAGTGGTCGAATTAAATGATGAATTTTGAAAAGAAAAAAAAAGGACTGTTCAAAACTCCCATCCCTTAAATTTGATCCTGCCTTTATTCCTTAGTGCCCGAATGGAATCACCTTAATAGACCGTCCGCCCGTGAATTTATTTCTTAAAGCGTGTCTGCAAGGCAGGTTTATACGGTGTTCTCTGCTCATTAAGGCGATTGAATTTGAAATTATAACCGAGATTTGCGATTTACCTGTTCGTAAATTCAGTCAAAGTAGTAAGTGCAACTTTGAATTTTTTGACGTCATCGTATTCACCAACCGTGCATTCGGAGAGAGCATTTTAATGGGCGCAATTTTCAAATTAACTTTGGGTTTTTTTTATATTTTCAAATTCGAAAAAATTATCCCAAAGCATGCTCGTGAAAATTATAAAATTTTATATTAACTGAATTCTTTCATTTACCGACACTTCTTTCGCACAAATACAAAAAGAAAATTTTCTCATCACCTGAGTTAGTGAAATAAATTTGATAAAATCATACGCACTACGGAGATTTTAAGTTAATACAAATGTCGACCGCATATCAATTAGATTTCATCTCATGTATTATTTACGTTTGTAAAAATAACGTGCGCTGAAAATTGAAGCGAAAGAAGAACGATAATTTATCATTCTAAATGAATCCCAAAAATGTGCATTATTAAATAAAGGATGAACTGATCCACGATCCTTCCTCTCTAATACCAGTTTTCGCTACTATAAAACATTAAATACTTCAAGATTTTGCAAAGGTGATACTTATATGATTTAAATATCTTTCCTGGCAAAATTCCCAAAATGAGACAGTTTCTCATTCAAACGTCACCTCACTCAGCGACATTTCATTTTCTGAGACACGCGAAAATTTATGAAGTCTCATTTTCCTGAAACTCAACATTATCATACGTATTTGATACACACCTTTTTCTGAATTATTAATTTTAATGATGGAGTGAAAATTATGAATTCCCCCTTTTACTCCCTGTCGGGATATTCATTATTTCGGTATAAACAAGGAAAACTGGTTCTTACAAAATGATAAAGATGGTAAGCTAAGAAATAATAGTAATTATCGGTTTCATTTTAAATACTTCTTTGATGTTGAAATAACTTCGAACTCAATTTAAAATGGTTGTCATAGGGATGTATCAAAAGGAAAGAGAAGCTCAATTAACGCTAAGGAAATTAAAACTCAAATATTTCCAAAATAGGTGTAACAGAGTTGAGTGTGGGGAAAAGGAGAAACATGTTGTTAAAAACTCGGAAAAAAGATGGGTGTATTTTTTAAAAAATGAAATGAGTCCTTAATGAAGGGGAGAAATTTTCAGAGAAAGAGACCTTAAATTGTGCCGCCAAACTAATTAAATTTTTGTTGATATTTAATGCTCACTATTGTAACGTCGAAAAAGTGAAAGGGTGGAAATTAAAACTCGCCTAAGAGGCTCTAAACAAAAATATCGAATAAAAGGCCATTTATAATTGGGCCGTATGGCGTCAAATGAACTGGAAACGTCTTCTTTCAAACGTTTTTTTTTCAAGCAAGAACGCGTGGGCGTTCATTTTAGCGTGTAGTCTTTCCCTATTATGCCGCAATCTCCCTATTATTCCGAGACTTATCTCGAAGTCAAACGAGCTAAAAGTAATTTGGAGCGAGCGAGAAAAATATCCGACCCAGTCAATATCCATGGGTGCGCTTCAAAATATCATTCTCTCTTTATGTATTTCCTTTATTAATCGAATGGATGACGACATTCAATTCTCCTTCTATCTTCTCTCCCAAAACGACCAATATTTCAACTCTTCCGTCGATATAAATTTAAAAAATCGGTACAACATACATTGTACAAATCTTCTCCTACACGAATGCGTCGTTTAGTTATCTTTAGAAAAATATGAACTATGTAGAATCCTTATAAACATCAACTTAAAAAACTATACGAAATTTAATGAAAATAGTATGAACAGTTTTTTTAGAAAGTCCAATTGTTGTTAAAGTTGTCCAAGAATAAACTAGCCTTATATTCATTTTTTGAAAAATATTAAGTACTAGCAGAATTTCCCGTCGAATTTCAACGGATTTAGTGAAGCTACTACAGCACAACGTATGTACCAACTCTTTAAAATACCTATATAGATAATTTTAAAATTACAATTAGCTTTTCTTAACAATTAATCATATTTGCTTGAAACAATCCGTTTCCGAACGTATTGCATTCAAATATAACGATAATTGTATTTCCTATCATATATATCACTTTCGCCAAATCCAGCTTCATTTCTTGTGTAATTATGCCTATGAAATGTTTACATTTATGTCTTGTAAGCAAGAAACCGGTGAAAAAGCAACGTACAGTTGTCCATGATTAAACACTGACTGGTAAATGTACACCAGATACGTGAGCTTATTTACGTTAATAAATATTATAATGTAGAATATAATGATTTTACTTACAAAACATGTAAGATTCCAGTATTCAATAGACGAAAGAAGATTCAATTACTTTCATCAATCGTTATAAACGCTTCCTGAATGATAATCAGTATCTATTTACGTTGCTATCCATAAACATCGATCGTTTCGTTGCTTACACAAAAGTGCGAATCGAATAACGCCAAACTTTCGCCTATTTGAATGTTTAATTGGCACTAATTGAATCGGAGACAACAATGAAAGACTCCTTGGCAACGCCTGGAAAGAGTACGAAAAATCCACATAATTTCCATACAAATAGCGTATTTCTGAAAACTTCGACAACGAAAAAAATCGGTCCATATTTATATATTTTAATGCTTGAAGGAAGAATACCTTCCAAGTCAAGAAATGGATTCATACGTGTTATCTTATGGAAAAATGTTAATCCCCTATATTGGCAGCACTGATTAATCCCGGTTGACCAAACCTTGACAATTCACTAAGTTAGGATGTAAGGAAGAATCGTACCAAATTTGGGTATTCAAGCTTTTATCGTCTAGGAGGAGTTCCATGAACAAACCAACAAACACACCCTTCAAAATATATTATAGGAGATTATTGAAGACGTAAACTCAGGTAACTGTACGAAATTTGATCAAAATCGTTAGAGCCTTTTTGAGAAATTCATATTGATAAAAATGCGTAGAATAATCTTCCCTTAATTATTGAGCAATGTTAACCATTTCTTCATAGCTTCTACTCTGTATGATAAAATGCCTGAGTGCGAGATTTTATTCATTTTCGCTGTACCGTTTAGGCTCTAGAGCCGCGAACAGACAGACCCACAAACGGCATTGCGAAAACCACTTTTTCGGATTCAGTGACACCTAAAACGTATATTTCCATAGGAATCTCGAGGTCGAATTTTTTCGCGATAACAATACTTTCTCAATATACTTCGTATATGAGAAAGTAAAAAAACTCTCCAAAACCGCGGAATATCCTCGTCTGACCACTGCGCCCTCTCCGACGGCCGGCGGTATCCATCCGATTTTCGGGGCCGTTCGTCAGAGGCGCATTGTTCGTTGTCCATTCCCCCGCGGATCCACCTAGGCGTACTATTTAGGACACGGGTAGAAGGGCAGACGGGAAGGTGGGGGGAGGGGGGGGAGGCGGAGGAGGAGGAGGAGGGGGAAGAGGGGATGAATTCATTGCATACCAATACTGAACTATTTCCAAACGAACCGGGAGATTTTTTTTCTCCTGGGGGAAGTAGGAAATGGAATTCGTTTCCTTTTCCATAAAAGGACGGTGATTGTTTGAGCGAGGTGGAAACAGATCCACTCGATAGCAATTGTTTTAACCACCGATGAGAGGTAAGAAGGACGTGGATGAAAGGGAGGGAATAAAGGGCAAAGAGAGAGAGAGGGAAAGAAGAGAGTGGAGAATATGAATTAGAGCTCATGGAAGAAGAACGGAGGGACAAGCATTACTGGAAATGGTGGAACGGAATGATAGAATTAGATATTTTAAAAAAACGGTTTACTTAATAAGTATTTCGTGATATTATAAAAAAATCAAAGTTATGTGCTCTTTTTTTAACCGAAAATACCTTCCTGTAATGTTGTCAACCTCCCATTACACGATTCGCCGTTTGCCGTTTTTTTGCACAAACTTCAACAGAACATTGAGTTTTTTTTAGGGAAAAGATTGAACCTACGTCGATAAAGACGAGTTTTTAGGCGCGTTTCGCTTCCCGCGTCAGCGTCTATTATCGTCTGTTTGTCCGTCCGTCCGCATGTTCGTTCTCGGCTTCTACCGAACCCATTTCCATGAAATTTGATATTAAGGACCTACAATCAAATATAATAAGAAAATTGCAAAAATGAATCACGTACGCCAATCAAGGGTACAACTTTACTGGTGACAAAAATTCAATTTTCGTCATATCTCGTAAAGTATTGCTCATATCGAAATATTTTTCAAATAAACGTTGTAGAACTGGTAAAGAAGAGTATTTCCTTTCCTATATATTTTTACCGTAGGAGTAGCCGTTATCGATAAAATCAAACAAAAATGTCTTAATTCGAGTTGAACTTGGAAAATTTCTTGCATGCTTACTTCTTCATTGTTGCTAACATAAATAATCTCACAAACAAACTTTTAATTTCCTTACGTGTGCATGTAATATTATTAATTAGGAAGATAATGGATTATTTATGATGAAGAAAAGAAATTTAAAACGTAATTTCCCTTACACACAGGCAGGAGCGGCCCGAGGAATTTTGGCGCCCCGGGCGAGATAACACCCCAGTGCCCCCTCCGTAAATGTTTGTTGAGATATTTACAGAATATAGGTTAATTTATTCAACGCTCTGTAAAACTTATTGGTAATGATTAAATAATAGGAATCATCATGATTCTAACCTGTTTCACGATATAAATTGGTGTCCAGTATTTATTTATTTGCAAGTAATGCATGGGCAGATGATCGGGATGGCGCCTCCAATAATTAGGCGCCCCGGGCAACCGCCCGGCTCGCCCGTACCTCGGGTCGGCCCTGCGCACAGGTATATATTTCGGCTAAAATTCAGTATAGTAGACCACTTACCTATCGCCGTCTCTTGGCCAATAACAGAATTACAATTTGTTAATTTACCTTAGAAACGTATTAGTTTAGTGCATTATTATCACTTACTTGAATGTAATAACTTTCACGCATAACTGATCAGGCCTGTCGCGACATTGACCAACCCGATCGCCGGGCAACGAGGAGGGTTAGTTTCGTTCCGGCGAGGCGAAGGGCGCGGTAGCGCTCGGAGACGACAACTCATTTAAAACCAAAGTGAGCCGAAGGCTGGCCAATATGATTCCGAAATTTCCGTCATAGATTATTTTGTATACGTTTCTAAGGTAAATTAACAAATTGTAATTCTGTTATTGGCCAAGAGACGGCGATAGGTAAGTGGTCTACTATACTGCATTTTCCCCATAATTTCTTCCTAATACTCCATTGCACGAAACGCGCCCATTTGTGATATGTTGTACACTTTCCTAAATTGTTGTAATTATGTAACGTAGTCCAGTGCTCCGCAACCCGTGTGTCGCGGCACGTTACTGCGCTCGGTGTGCCGCGGTAAATTTTGAAATCGTAGTCAATGGAAAAATACTATTTCATTCTTCTAATGCTAAGGCCAGAGAAACCAAGTATCTCTTACTGTAGGATTTCTTACTCTGTTTCCGCTACTTGAAACCGAAGCCAAGTTGTTTCGTAACTGGAGAATTGGAATTTTTATCATATGATTATTTCGTAATCCGGACCAAACGATTTGAAAAATGTAGATTTTTATCAATAATTGACTTCATCTGTGTGGGAGAGGCGATTTTTATCTTTTTTGTTGCAGGATGATGAAAGTGTTTTATGCAGTCTCGATACATTTGATTCTGTGTGCCGCGAAGTTCGAGAGAATCCGAAAGTGTGCCGTGAAATTTAAATGGTTGCGAAGCACTAAAGTATTCTATCAAATCCCTGTTAAAAAGCATTAAACCGATGCTACTAAAATACATATTGCCAATCACCATTTAAAAGCACTGAACTCGCTGCTGTGGTAGTTGATATTTTTCATTGTTGAAAATGTCCTTTTTAAGCGAGTTGTTATGAAAAAAAATGCGCTTATAGTTTCACTTTGGCGTCTGTCTGTGCACTTGCTTAAATTGAAATTGCGTTGAAACCGTAAACAATAGAGAAGTGAAACGAAGAATGTAGATTTATTTACTGCTGCTATTGGTTTTTCTTTAGTTATGAGTTTTGAAAATGTACAGGTATAAAAAAAACTCCTGGCCGTAAAATCGAGCAGAGAAGGTTGATTTTACGGTCAGGAGTGTTTCTTTATATCATTACATCACCGTAGTCTCCACATCCTTTTTCAACAAATGTACAGGATTTAACTTTTTTTAACATCTCCGAAGGTATAAGTTGAAAATCTGGACTTACATGTTCACATTGATGCCAATTACAAACGAGGTTCTAGTGATAGGATATGTGGCGATTTAACCACACAAACATAAGGATAATAGGCTAAATTTACGCATATAACAGTTGATAAAATTCCAAATTCTATTCATCTCGGCAAATATGTTAATGGAAGAAATCTTCATAGCGAAATACAACGCAAGACATTACCATAGCTAATAATAGAAAAAAATCGCACTAATGTTATCCATTTTCATGGATGACACTATTTGTTTCCTATTAAAACAAATGTTTGCGCCGATTAGGCACCAATTTGAATTTATTCTTCAAAAATATCGTAGTTGTCTTTTATTAATGGAACTGTTTTTGCCCCAAGTTTCTACATTAATTTTGACAAAATGCCCATATTACCATTCCTTTCTTATCCCTTTGTTTACTGAATTGTTGAAAAATTAATTTATCTCAATTTTTTTATAGAAATTTATTAATAATAGGCTATTATACAATAGTATTACTACGTATGAATAATTTGTATAAAACACAAAGATCTTATTTGCACATGGGACTCAGAAGTCCCGTCAGGTCACAATGGTCTTAAATCACATGTATGAAAATTTCAATTTATCCTAATAATTAAATATTACGATAGCATATATGAACAAAGAATTAGTACAATTAATACAGAATTACCCTTGATGTATTCATGAAAACTGTTTTTTCTTTCATTGAGACAGAAAAATATCACATTTTTTACTATGTAATTGAGGTTTTGAATCGATTTTTTTTAGAACAGACTTCATATCGCCCTCTTGCCCACACAAATTCAGGCCTCTATTCTCTAGTCTTATATCTGATGGAACAGAAAATTTAAATTTTCTTGTTTTGGGTTGTGATGGGCTGATATGTGTCATATCATTCTTATCATATGGTCGTCCTCTTTTTACACACTTTTATTGATTTTCACTTGGATCTTGTCGCTTGGATCTTGTCACTTGGATCTTGTTTGCCACCAACGTTTATTCGAAAATTAATTTCGGGCACTTCCCGATAAGTTACAGAAATGAAATTTCGTACGTTCGTAGGTAAGGTGGGTTACTACAATAATTCGAATAGAACATTTCCTTATGGAAGAGCAAAGGTAAATGAGGATATTTAGGGTAACTAGGTGTTCAAGGAAACCCAGTGAACACTTACCGGAAGGAGATCCGCTGTAGAGACAGATTTGTAGAAGTTATTGGAGCGTTCGGGATGATCCCTTCGTCAGCACAAGAGAGACACAATTGCTACAAATGTGTCTCTCCAACACCCCAGCGGCTCTCCTTCTGGTAAGTGCTCACTGGGTTTCCTTCAACAACTAGTTGCCCTAAATATATATATATATATATACACACACACACCCCTATATATAAATGCTTAAAGAAAAGGAAAGGTAATAATAAAGGTGGCAACAAGGTGTTGGAGGAAGCCCAGTGGACGCTTAACTAGATTGGAGAGCCGCTGGGGGTGCTGAAGACACACGAAAAACACAAAAACACAAAAAACAACACAGATATGGAACTTTCGGGATGACGCCCTTCTTCAGCGACGGAGAGACATGTACTAGGTGTCCACTAGGCTTCCTCCAACACCTTGTTTCCACCTTTATATATATAATGTCTCTCTTGTGCTGACGAAGGGATCATCCCGAAAGCTCTAACCTCTACAAATGTGTCTCTCCAACACCCCAGCGGCTCTACTTCCGGTAAGTGTTCACTGGGTTTCCTTCAACACCTAGTTGCCCAAAATATATATATATATATATATATATATATATATATATTTATATATATATATATATCCTATGTAAGAAGCAGCTATTTATAATAGATATCCAAGCAAGGCATTTTGCTGGCCGATGTGGTCAAGATGCGATCTTTATACATCGTACACGATTCACATCATATAGTAACTCTTGTGTTTTGCGTGTAAACGAATAGAATTACTTCTACGATCCCTCGGAGCCTACTGATGTATATTTAGAGAAGATAATCGAAGGGATAGAGTAGGGAGCGATTAGAGAGGATCGCCTCCGCCGCCCTCGCTGGCGTCCACACGCCCTTCTCTCATGCCGAGGGGGGATAAAAAGTTTCTCAGATGACGTAACCCTGAACTTCCTCTCTCGTGTGTCTGTCTGCTGAGGCTTTGTAGCGTCAACCGTCACGCCCACGCACGCTCCCTATCCCTCTTCTCCTATTTCTCTCCTCTCTCTCTCTCTCTTGCCCTTTCTCCCTCTCTCCGGACATCTCGCGGTATCTTAGTGGCTCCTCCTTTGACCTTTCACAGTCGAAAACACTTCAATTATCTCTAAACGTCTTTTTGAAAGTGTGCGTGCGTACGTGCCTTGGTAGTCTTTTATGTTAGTCGGAGACGTGCAGTTACCGCTCATAATCAAATCCTGCACGGTTGCGCCTCTCTCCAGTGGGCTAAAAGCGTAGAAATAAACGACTCGCTCTCGCCGAGGGCAGAAAGAGAAAGGAGCGACGAATTAAATTGCGAACTGCGGTGAGAACACAAAGCCCCGAATTATTCCAGAATTGTCGGAATGATACGGCTTGTGCCGCGAAAATAACACGTCTGGCCGCCGCTTATGTCAGATGTTGTCGAAATTGAACCTGATGTTAACAAATTCCAACTAAGGAACGGGAGTGGTATTTTTTAAACGCTTTACGACATTCAAACAGGGACGGTATATGTATTACGAAGGTTTCGTTAATTTAATTATCGGATTATTCGCTCGACTAGTTTGTGAAACGAGTGACTTTTCCGCCCTGGTACGTTTTTATTAAATCGATAATAATGGTAATCTCCCTTATGGTGGAGGATAAACCGCAAGAGTGTTGACGCTCCTATCCAAATGAAATTTAAAGCAACGAGATTCGCCTCTCCCTTCATCCGTTGCCATTCAAATTTTCGCGAGCGACAGAAATCACCGCCCCCAACGTCCCCCGCTGCCTCATCTCCCTCCAATTGGCCGGCAACTCATTCGAGGACAGTCGAGAAAAATCGATTCCCCCCCTCCCCCTTTCCACCTCTCATCCCTCCTCCCCCTCCCCCTCCCGACGCCGCGATTACCGAATGCCATTGCCCGCTGCCCCGGCGAACGGCATTCGGACTCATTAAAGCCGTGCCTCAAACACTCGCTCGCGGATGGCTCGAGTTGAACAACAACAGCGTCCGACACCGAGCAGTGAAAATGGCTTCCAGCCTATGGCATCCAATTCCCGCTCCGCGCCCACTTGTGTCGCCATCCGTGCTTCCAGAGGGTCGTATTTCATTCGTTGGGTTTTATCTAAAAAAATAAAACTATTTCATTTGTTTTCGAACGAGTTCCGGAGGTCCACCGAATCAATCCAACGACCGCAGGAACCGTTGCCGTTCTCGGACACTCGTTCCGCTTCCCTTTCTCTCTATCTCTCTCTTTCTAGATCCCTTGTTCTCTTCCCTTCTTTCACCTTTTTTATAAACAGTTGCATTCTCAGTGTTTTATTCGGAAAGACTTCGGTCGCAGACTTCCAACTGGAGTGGTTGTCGAAACGCGACCTCTGCACCTACACTGGGAGATTTCTTCTCTTTGTCTCCTGGATCGCCATTTTAGAACCCTTTCTTGCTTCTTCCTTTTCCTCCTCCGTCTTCGCCCTCTCCCCTCTCTCTCTCTCTCTTACTCCCACTTCCCGTGGGACGTCTTCATGAAGGAACCATATGCGTGACATCTTTTCCGAATCACCACCCTTCTATATACGAAAGCGACAAGTGGTGGCTCGGAAGAAGAAGAGGGATTTCCCCTTTCCATTGGACGTGATATGGCGACATATCCCATTTCATAACCTCTCTCTCTCTCGACCTTTCTTTCTTCCCTACTTCCTCCTGAGTATCAAGAGAGAGAGAGAGAGAGAGAAAGGCGTCCTCCGTGCAAGTACGTGAGGGCCCTTTTTCTTCATCGTCCGATCGGTAGAAGTGTTTTCGTCTGTCTCTATTGCTTCTTCCATCGACCGACACCCGTCACTCAACATTTCGCCCGGCCGATGGCTTTTCATGGTGATATCCGTGGAGCATCCCCTCCCTCCCTCCATCCCTCCCTTCCTCCCTTCCTCCCTCCTCTCTCATCATTCTCGTATGGAATCTCGCCAAGGGTCAGTCGTCTGAGCATCGCGACCACTCTTCCCACGAACGCATTCCACCGCTCGATACGACCCCCACCTCCTCTTCCTCCCTCTCCCTTTTTCCATCTCGTACACCACCAATCTCCTCTCCTTCCCCTTCATTCTCCCCTCTTCTTCCTTCCTTTCCCCCTCCACTCTCCCCATGTTTTCTTTAACCCCGCCGCCATATTTCAAAAAGAGAAGAGAACAAATGAAGAAGGATACGATTCCCGCTCTCTTCTCCTTGTACACATTTCATCCTCGCATTAGCGCCGCCCGCACGCACTCCCTTCCGCGCTTCGCTACGCTCTCCGTGCACCGCGGCTTGGCATCTGCCCTCTTATCGGGAGTGCGGATGATGAATGGATCCCTTGCGCCCCTCTCCTCATCTGGACCACTTCCACTCCAACCTCGGAGGATTCCCCAACCGTTTCCTCTTTCACCCCCTCCCTCCCTCCCTCTCTTTCCCATCCTACATAGTGAAAAGAAGTTGCTATAGCTACATGCACTTCCCAGCTAAAGTAACTCTCGAAGACTGGATGGGAAGATATCTTCTTTTTATTTTTCTCTCCGTCTCACTCATCCCTCCCTCCATTTCTTTCTCTATCTCTTACTCCTCTCTCCCCTATTTCCATCTGCCGCTTTCTCCCTCTCTCTTTCTATCTCCCTCTCTTATCCCTCTCTCCTATCCCTAGCCAATTATATATAACGCATTTCATTATTTTTATTATTGTTAACTTATCTGTATGTTCTCATGTATGGCTGTCAATGTATGTGTAACTTTTGTTTAGTTCTCTCAATCCGTAAAAAAATACTATCTGTAGGTTTCGCAGGTTTTTCACACACGCCTTTCTTATGTGGGTGTTTTCCTGCAGTGGGGTTTTTCCTAAGGTTTACTATATGTTAACTAATCTTAGTTTTTCCCCACAAACAACTATCTTTATCTAATTACCTTGTTTTTGTGCATATATAGCAGACTGCCTAATCATATCGACCTACCAAATCAGGCATAGGCCAGCCACTACACGATGGATGGATGGGTGAATGTGTTTTTTTCATCATTCGTGTATTTTTATTAGTATTTTTTATATAAAATTTTTGTTTTTATTTTTTTGTAACTGACGGTGGGTTAGGTGGTAGAAGTGGCTGTCCAGTTTCAACGTCGCCCAAAAATAAAGACGATCTATCTACATATATCTTTTCTCTCCTTCCTGCTCCTCTCTCCATTTCTCTCTCTTCCTCGCTCTATTTCACTCCCACCTACTCCTCTCTCTCTCTCTTCCTCTCTTTTTCTCCCGCCTACTCCTTCGTCCCTCCCTCTCTTTCTCCCTCCTACTTCTTTCTCCCTTCCTCTCTCTCCCTCCCTTTCACTCTCCATCTCACTCTCTCCGCCCACTCCTTACGTCTCTGTGTGAGTTATGTGGTCCCATGAGGATGTATTGTTAGGGACGTCCGTTCAGGCTCAACGATCAGGCCCTTATATGGTGCTTCCGTATCATCACTGGCTCTTTATCATTAGTCATATCGGCCTATTTAAGTGGGTCGCTTGTTTCCTAGGGTGCCCTCGAGAGCACTGGGCGAACGGTAATTCGACAATTCCGTCCTCTTTACCAGAAGTCTTCGGACAAAACGTCAGGTGCGGTGGCGGGCGAGGGAGGGCGTCTCGAGTTAACGGTACGTTTTCCCATTTCCATAAAAAATATTATACTGCCTTCAACACAGGTGCAGTAAAATCATTGTCGTTTAGAATATAGTAATGGTCACGATGAAAAGACACCAGGTATAAACAGGTTGTGAGGGGATAAAATGTTATGCCTAACAGCAGGCATTGGGGCTGTAAAAAATTACGAGCGCTTTCATTTTATATAAATATAAGAATCGTTTAAGTTAAGCTAGTACGCGGGAAATCGTGATAGTTCGATAAACAAAGTGAACGTAAATTGTCCCATGCTTGAATTGCCGTGAGAAATAAGCCTTTGCGAAGGGACCGTCATCAGCATTAAAGTTTAACGGGTATCTAAAAGATAAAGCGCCGTGTTATTCATGATACAACATATGTAGGATACTGAGGAACTACCGTATAAAGTGACGAAATTTTATACCTGGCGCTTAAAATATCCCAACTACTGGTCCTTTTGAATATCAAAGTTTTTCCATCTGCGTTACAACTTGTAATTTTAATGGATTCAGTCATTCTTTCTTTTGAGGATTTTTCCTGGCAAGTTCTTTCGGCAGAATTTGAATATTTTAGACGAAAAATTTAAATTTATTAAAGAGTAAATTTTAGTCCGTCTTTCCAAATAATTATATTATTAAAAATCATGAAATGCTAATTATTTGGATTTCATTTTTGGGGTCAATTTAATTTTTTTGACATGTCATTATGAATATAAAGCTCTTATAAGCGTAACTGTTGTCTGTGAATAAAAGTTGTGTTATAACGTATAATAAGTAACTCAGCTAATAATACTCCTTTATCTTGGAAACATATGTTCTGATACTAATATGTTTGCTAGAAATCCAGGGAACGCTTCTTTGTAAGCTGAGAACTTCGCGCTGTTTCATTAAAGGCCTTTTCACTTCCTGGCACCAAGAAGAAAAATACTGAACTTTTATCCTATTTGTATGTATAAACCGTAGTTTTTTGGGAAACTTGGGCAAGCAAACTGCGGTCTCGGTTCCCTTCTCATCAATTCGACAATTTAAGTTTCTCTGCACGACAAAATGATGCTGTGAAGTGGGCCAACCAATCACCACAGTTGTCTCAAAAGCGGGCGCCTCTCTCCTTGCTTATCTCTCTTTGAGTATCGATTCGAGCACCTACTATATAGAGGAAGAGATGTTCCATCGAAAGAGGTCAGCCCAATAAATCTATCTTCATGACTACGCGGTTCACTAGAAAACTAATAACCGAGATCCAATTAAAAAGTTTCGCGTTAGATGAGTTACTTACTCCGGAAGACTGCTCTGGCGAAAATAACCGATTTTATTCAGAGTTCGAGGAAATTTCAAATTTATTCGTTTTTACCGAAGTGTTTATTCCTCTGTTTTCAAGCGGAGCGGAGTTTTCGTCGATGCCATTCTTTGTTTTTTGGAAAATGTTGGAGGGAAAGAGATTACCGTTCTAAGAAAGGAAATGTGACATTCTAAGATATCGTTTCCCGGACACGGCTTTGTGAGGAATTTTCGCATAAAAATATGGAGACTATTGCACTAAACTATTAGCTACTTCTGCAAAAATAATAAAATATAAAACCAATCAAAAAATAATTATTCACTTTCCTTTTGTTAAGGCAGCGAATCGTTTTTCGTACAACGGAACCCAATCACGAATAATACTTTATCCTCCATTGGCTCCGATGTGAATCCGCTGGGAGATGACGCCCATTTTGCGGTCAATAATCCTCCCACCAAATATTTGCCGCCATATGGCCTTTCACGTGAAAAAAACGAATAACAAAAACGTGATCCTTGTTAATTTTTTATGTATTCCTTCGGAAAATTGAGTCCGAAATATAAGGGTCATTACATGGTATTTTAATCAGGCACAACCCGTTTTATTCGTCGTTCCCACGTCAGTCAGGCTCCGATGGTTTCAATTCATCCATAACCTCTCTCTCTCTCTCCCTCCTTGGTTGCCCTTATGCATCAAACCCATCGTCCTTTTCCCCGACGCCAAAAACCCTTCTCATCCCCCACCCCTCTCTCAAATCCACCCTCTCGTGCTCAGGTCCACTCATTGTTATCTCGCTAAATCGAAAGGGATTAGGTAGCCTAGCGGGACCTACCTCCCGATCGCCCGATGCTTCGTTTTTTTATTCCTCCGCCGGGGTCTTGATGTTGCTCAGCAACAGCGCACATTACTACGCCATTGTTGAGCTACCGTGGATTGCACTCTGCGGAGTAATGCGTCACGTACAAAGCATGAGATGGTCTCGATGTTGTCGGTGAGGCCGATAACTTCCCTTGCCCCCGGAAGCGTCCTCCGCCCCTTTCGTCCGGGTCCCCTAACCCTTATCATTCCCCGACCGCAACCGGTCCTCTCTCCTCCCCCAACCCTTCCATCCACAGGGTAATCACTCCCCTTCCTTTCCATTCACGGTCCAAGTGCCTTAAAAAGAAGTCTCTGGGGTGTTTGTTTTTCCAACGATCCTTTATTAGCATCTTCGGTTCCTCCGGGGAATTGTATTTTCCCGCGCATTTTGCGATCGGAAAATCGTGAGCCTATTGGGGATAGTCAAAATGGCTTGGAATCGTTCCATCCCTTAGACGATTTAAATTTTTCCGTTTTCATAGAGAGGGGGGGGGAGGGGGGGAAGAGAGTCTGAGGTCAGATGACGGATAATTCGAAGCGTTTCCGTGCGCTGGAAAAAATAAATGAAAAGGAGAGAAGTAAATAGAAGGGCTCTTATTTGGCAGTTTGGCAGGTGTCTAGACAAACTCTTTGGCGTGGCATTTTTTCCCTACATCCTGTCTCTCCATTTACCCTCCTGGAAATAGGATCTTTTTTTCTTGCTATTCGACTTTTATATGGGTTGTTCAAAACCGATTTGGAAATTCGATTAGATCTATGGAATTGTTTTCTGAAAGAACGAAATCGAGGCGTATTTTTGTTGTCCTTTTCATTCTAAAAATTCGGTAATGATCGCTTCGACGCCAGAAAGTTTGTACTTTTTTCCTCGGTTCCGAGAGAAATTTCGAACGATTTACGACGGTCTTGCCCTTTGGCGTTCTTTCCTCGCGTTTTGCATATATTAACCCTATTTCAAGAACGTCGAGCGTGTTTGATCTTCATAAACGTCGCGTTGATAAGATGAGTTCCCGTCGTAAGCACTTTTAAGTCCTCTACATCAGAAGGAGCTTTCCTTTTTTTTATTACGGCCCTTTCGAGGGGCCGCCGAAAAAAAATCATTTTTTCCATCGACGAGCCACGCAATTTCGAACGTGTTTTTTTTTAAATCTTGATGTAGGCCACTTTCCAGGTGAAATACGACATGAAAATCGATGGGGTAATTTATCTTCGATGAGCGATATAAGCGTTAAGCGCCGCCATATACGATCGTTACGTAAGCGCCGGCTTCCTTTATGGAAATAAAAAAAATTAACCTGTCGCTCATTATTTACGCGACCTCCGGCATGGGCGCGCGAGCTCAAAGCGAAACTCAGTTCTAATTTTGCGCGCTTCGTAATTGTAGAACACTGTTATTACAACGATCTGTCGGACATCTGAGCGGCTCCTTCCCCAATCACCTCCCTCCCCCCTCCCCCTTCCACCCCATCCCCTTCCCCCTTCCACCACATCCCCCTCCCCCTTCCACCACCCCATTCCACCCAATTCGCCCGGATGAATCGCTCCCGCTTCCGAATCTCGAGGCGTTCGGAAAAATCTCCGCCGTTCGATGCAAATGCTTACTCGTGAACCTTGCTCGAATGGCAATTTGTGCGCACGGCGATGTTAATTTAATGAATGCGCTCGCCTCTCCCAGTCGTTCTGAGTCGAGTCGCTCTGAATTGTAGCAGGACGAGAATATTCATCGGCCTTCGAGATATGGCAAACAGCCACGTCGGCCAAAGGAAGGGATGACTCAGAAACTCACACACGCACATTCTCCCTCTCTCTCTCTCTCTCTCGCAGTGTTTTGGTTCTTTTTTATTGTTGTGATTCACCAACGCTATACGTAACCTTGTAGGATGCTAAGTTGAATAATACTTTTAAAGCTTTTGATTTATTCTATGTACTAAATGAGTACTTAGAAAATGCATGATAGGGCAGCTAAAATATAACGACATAACAGTATAAATTAAATGATGTGTGAATTTGAATAAATGATATTTGTTTATGTGCAGTTGTAAACATGTATACGCTGACCAACTGTTAGGAGAATGGAAATAACATTTTATCCGTCTTCATTTCGTATTATTTGCATTCCAAGCAATTCCATTAAGGAAAAATCATTATTACAGCGACAATATTATTAATTATTATAATCGCCAATGATGCATTCCGAATACACAATATCCAAAAATTAAAACATTTAAAAAAGGATATGAGAAAATTTCACATGTATCTGCTTTTGCTAATGAAGATCTTCAATTGCATTATAGAATATTTCTATTTTGACTTCATGTCTTGGAACAAATTGGAATATCTTGTGGAAAGGTTTTATAATACCAAAAATGGAAGAAAACCTTGCTTATCCTCAGTCATCATATGACGGCACTGGGAGATTTTTTAATGAAGTGCAAATCACTGAATTCAACGTAATCTCATGAATAACAGGTTATCTAAATTTTACTTTTTCCCATGGAATTTATTAAAAAATCAATGTATTTCAATGAAAAAGTCCATTAAATATTTAAGGGAATAAATAAGAATAATTTTTCGGCTGAAAAGAATCACTCAAGGAATCTCTATTCGTCCAGCTGCAAACTCACGCTTCTTGTGATGAACAGCGAACATGTTGTAAACTGTCAGCTTTGTATTTATCACTCATTCAAATACCCAAAGAATAGTCCTTCGATCCCGTCAGACACTTCATAGAAACATTTCCATGAAATGCGATTAACTGTTTCACCTGAATCACTACTCAATACATTCTGCACCATAATCTTTATCTAATTTCCAAGGATAGTGTTATCTTCATTCGTCATACCGAAGTCTTACTTCGCAATGGACTTTGAATTTAAACCATTTTGAAAAAAGGGCTCCTCCTCCTTCATTCGTAATCCTCTCCACGCCTCTTCCATCTCTTTGCACCCCTCCTTTCATTCCCACGATTCGCATGCTTATAAGCGTGACGCAGATGCAAACGAGGAAATTTAATTTTTCCCCCCTTCTTAAAAGATAAGTCGCCGCCCAAGAGGAGGGAAAAATTAAATAAATAACTCCCTTGGGAAAGATACGGCAATAGAAAAAAAGACCGGAACGAATTGCACTTAATTCCTCTTTATTTTACCCCTCTTTCCCATTCTTCCGTCACTTCTCCTATCAATCTCTTTTCTCATATACTCGTGTGTGTGTATGTGTATATATATTTCCTTCAACACCTAATTGCCCTCTATATATATATATATATATATATATATATATATATATATATATATATATATATATATATATATACTATATCCGAATCACTCTCGCAGTTGATTCGACCGACGCTTCTCACCGTTCTCTTGGCGGCGGAGTGGGTGTCGGAGATAGAAAAAGAGTGTGGAGTTGTATGTATAATGCGCGAATGATACGGCGTCACGCGCCGTGTTGAACGTTCCCGTGGACGTGAGCGTGTATGGAGTGAGGATGGGCGTGGACCCGACTCATCCGTCCGCTCGTGACGCGAGCTCTGAAATAAAAGAGCGGCGTTTGTTGTGGAGGTGCCCTTCGTGGAACACCTTTTTCCTCCTCCTCTAACTCCTCCTTGCTTTTCTTATGCCTTTCTTCCTCGCTACATATACTAGTTCCCTTACATCTTCCTATCCACAACTTTTGTTTCTCTCCATTATTCTCAATTCCTCTCAATTTTCCCCATTAAGTCGTCCATTTCGTGCAACCTTATTCCTGCTTTCTCTCTCCTTCTGTCTCCTTACGCTTTAATCTGTCTACCACTTTCTTATCCGTTTCTCAAGCATGAATGTCGGTGTCCGTCTGTCAGTTTCCTTTGTTCGTTACGTAGAATCAACATCGCAAACACGAGCACGCCTCAATTTAACCTCATGAGGGCTCAACTCGCCATCACTGCATTGTAATATGTATTAAGATGCTTTCACATAGCCCATCCCCTTCACGCCCTCTCTGTTTCCTTCTCTTCCTCTGGAGAGTTTATCTTCCTTGCGGGACCTCATGTGCATCTGCCTCGGCCACACAGCCTCCGCTACACATGCATGCGAAAACCCATCAAGATGATCCCGTGTCAAAAGTTTAAACCCTTTCTCTCCGCCTCCCTTCCTTCTATCCCAGAATATACCCTACGGAATCCTAGGCGTAAGTCCACCCTCTTTAAGCCCATCCGCAGAGCGACGCCAGCTGCATATTCTGTGCTAGGCTGCGGGATAAGAAGAAGGCTTTCCTCTTATCTCTCTCTCTCCCCCCCCCCTTCATCTCTTTCTCCTCTTTAAGAGTCCCTTGAACGGGCCTTCTCCTTAGGCAAAACACCTCCTTGGCCTGTCCTGTGCCCTGTTTTAGACCTTCGACCCCTCTTGCTTGCTTACGGTGGATTGTTTTACCTGTTCCCCTTATCTCCCTCCCTTTGTAAGTTTACGGCTTACTTTGCGCCTCCGAGGGCGATCCTTTCTTCTTTCGGATTTAGGATGTGCGGCTGACGCGCTAGGAGCCCTCTCGTTGAACCGAGATGTCGAGATGAGATTACGCGATCGGGTCACGTATGATAACCGGGCTTTTTCCGGTCGCTCTCTTTTTTCGTCTTTTCACTGACATGAGAGCGACGGAGGAAATTGGCGGAGAGCAATATCCGTCGGATATCTTAACAATAACAGTGATTAACGTATTGACCAAATACCGATGTTATATCCTATTCTCCGATACTAAAAATAATTTTCGATTCTCTATAATAAACAACATTACTAAATCATTTTAGTAGAAATCTTAGAAGAATTTAATCATTATTTAAAGTCGAAACAAAAATCATTACGTTAAAATTATCGTCTGCACCGCCCACTAAATGGTGTGTATTGCAAAATGTCACTTTTCTAAATATGTAATAGGAAAATTAAAAAAAACATTTCAAGAAAGAATATTTCATTCGGCCTAGGAAAAAATTTGAACTGACTACAATGGAGCCATGTTCATCATAATCATGTATTTAATTTTCGCTAGATCCAAGGAGTTCATAAAACCGAGCGTTCCGAGGGCGTTCCATTTAAAACATTTGGTTACCTAATAAAGTTTGTTCTGGGTTTATTCTTTTCCGTTTTTTTTTTTTGAGAGAGCGTTGAATTTCGCGAGGCCGATAAGCCACTCCCATTCCATCGTTTAAGGATTCCACAGTTCCGCGAACTTTCTCCATTCCCGAAATGTGCATTTTCCCTTAATTACCTCGAAAGATTTAATTAGTCGGATCATCGTGTTATTTTTTTCCGTCCTCGAATTAATTTTATTTTATTTTGATTAAATTATCAAAATTGCTCTCCGTACAGTTGCCATTTTAGTTCACTCGCACTAATTCTCAAAAAAGTTTCGGAAGAAGATCTTCTCAGTTTCTAATTACTCCCACAGTATTTAATGCCCATCATTTCTGAAGATAAGCCACATTTGTAGACGGTACCTTTGTGGTAAAGGAGGGATTTTTGTGGGAATTGTTTTTGTGTTATGTCCTCTTTAATGAAATCATGATGTAAATACCTTAGGTATTTCATATCTTTTTTCAATAAAAACATTATGGTTCTATTTAAAAAGTTTGCATACAAAGGCGTTAATTACAGTTTATTTTATATGCATCTGTCTATTTCATCTTTAGTTCTTTATTATTGTAAAAGCGGAATATAAAAAATAAGTTAGGACGAAAATCATGATAAAAACACAACAATCTACATTATTTACATTAAGTTGCTACGCAAGCAAGAAACTTTGCAACAAATATAGGTTGGCTTTTTTATTCCACAATAGTTAACCGAAAGCAGAATAAAAATTCTAAAGCAACGGAAGATATTTAATTTTATCTCTTTGAAATTTTTTCTGATAACTTATTATTGGCATTCAAACTGAAATAATGACCTTGTTGAGAGGATAATGGAGCTGCATTTGAGTCATAACTGTTCAAGAAGAGTCGCAATTTATGTTTTGGTAATCAATTATTTAGTGAGACCAGTAATTCATATTGTGTGCTGAATTACAAGGCAATAAACAGTAAAAAAACTCGTTTTCTTTCCAGAAAAATTAAGTATCAATTAAACCTAAAAATTTATGTTTAAAAACGGGATTTCATACTCTCAATCCAGAATAACAGGCATTTGTTTGCAACTCTCTTTTATTTCACGGGAAAAAGATAAAAATAATTTTTGGTGGCGTGCTTCAATTGTTCGCTGCCAATGGTTGTGAGGCGCGGCTTCGTCATTTTTTTTTCAAGCAAGCCCTCTTTTCCGTTTTTCCTCCGGTGTTCCTTTCTTTTCCACGCGGGAGCTTTATATTAGCGGGGACCTCTCTCTCTCTTCTCCAATCCTCCATTCCATATTCCGTTTTCGTTTCTTCACTTCGTCTGTATCCGTGCAATCATCCAAATGAGAACTCTTCAAACCACGACAAATCGGCGTTATTATGCAACGCCTTAACTCGTTCTTGCCACTTCAACTCCTCTATTCTCTTTTCAGTACATATTCTCCTACATTAACCACCTCCCTCCCCCTTCCCCCCCCCCTCTCTCTCTCTCCCTCTCTCTCTCCCTCCCCCTCTCCCTCCCTCTCTCTCTCTCTCTCTCTCTCTCTCTCTCTCTCTCTCTCTCTCTCTCTCTCTCTCTCTCTCTCTCTCTCTCTCTCTCTCTCTCTCTCTCTCCCCCCCTCTCCCTCTCTCTCTATTGCTCTTTTTATCCTTCCTCTTCTTCAGGTCCCTTGCTACTTCAGTGCACTCCCCTTCATTCTGTCACTCTCTATCTCTCTCTGCATCTTTCTCCATCCATCCATATGTAACCTTCTCCTCCATCGCTTCCTTTTTTCTGTCTCCTTTCGTACTCTTCATCATTCGCTCTTTATACCTTTCTCTAACCCACTCTTCCTCTCTTTCTCTCTCTTATCTCCCCTCTCTCTCTCTCTTTCGCATAGTATTTCCCTTCCATTTCCTCTCGCACATTTGTCTCTTGACCAGGATAAAAGTACTTGTTTCCTCGGCAAATCCGCTGGAAAGCCTAGGTTATCAAAGGACATGTCCTTGCGAAAATAAGGATATTTTTGCTAAAAATAATGCAAAAAGAAAAATCCCATCAGGATTTCCCCGTTCCGTGCTTTCATCTCGTTATTTATGGTTTTATCCCTTTGTCTGGAACTTTCAAAATTTTATGAATGAATTATTCATACCGATGCGGAAAATTAAAGCAACAACTTTTCTCCGTCCATTGTGCATATAGAACAGAAAATGTGCTTCCTGTTACGTTTATGAACTTTGAAACACGTTTTTCAAAGCTAAAAATAACCGAGCAGAGTTTGAGAATCATGCATATTTTCTATTCGTAAAAATCACATGCAAACAACTTTGGGAATGTCATTATAATTATTATTGCTAAATCTGTGTGGACGGATCACGATTGCGTTTGTAATATCCAGTTTTAATGGAACAATATTGTCTCGTTTTATATTGTAAAGTTAAAACTGTCGAGATATTGAAATAACGTGACGAGTGATTTAATAAATGTAAGAAAATTTATTGCGTTTCGCGCCGCGATTATCGATTCTTAACAGTCAGTGGTATAGGAATATCATATTTCTTCTAGAATAATGTACGTACAACTCTAAAGTTCATTTTACGAAAACAATTCCCATAAAATTTCATGAAATACCGAAAGAAATTAAAATAATATTAAAAACCAACCTACCATTTTATTACGATTGCTCTCTTTGTTTTTGCGTGTGTTATATATTAAAAGAGCACCTACGATTTCGAAAGAAATTCGTCCTTGAGTAGGACCAGTCCTAAGAGAATTTTCACTGTGTGTATATCCCAATAAACGAATTTATTCTGTCCTATGAAATCAATTCCCACGTGCTTCACTTCGCAACTTCTTGGAAGTAACAGAGATCCTACGTTCAGAAGAAAAATGCCTCGGGCTGCCATACAACGCTTTATATTCTCATCCATCTCCCTCTGGGCTAACCTCAAAAAGAACAACCCATCTTTGCTCAACCTGAGGATGTACGAAGAGCAAGAGCTTCCCAACACAACATTTCTCTAATCCAACTTTATACAATACCCCCCCCCTTCTCTCTCTCTCTCTCTTTGTTCCTATGTATCTCCCCGTGTTTCTCCGCTTATCACCATCCAAGATCTTCAACTCGTCTTTTTCTTTCTTGCCTTTTCTCTACATTTCTCCAAATTTTTGCATGTCGCTATCTCAACCATTTTTATTTTCCTATCATTCTTCAGTTTCCCTCTCTCTTTATCTATCGTTTCTCTAATATTTCTCTTCTTCCTTCCTTCTCGATTTTTCTCTTTTTTTATTTCTATTAAACTCGATCCACTTTTTCATTCTCCTTTACCTCTCTCCTTTCTTTCTTGTGTCTTTAGAAATCTGCATTCCTCTAAAAAAAATTGCATTTCTTTCTTTATTCCTCTTTCCTGTTCCAAGCGTTTCTCGTTTTCTTTTCTTCTCTCTCTTCCTTTATTTTCACCTTCTACCTTTATAACCCTCTCCATTCACCTCCAATCTTAACACCTTCCCTTTCTTTCTATTTCTCCATTTCCATTTGTTTCTCCCTCTCACTCCCCCCCCCCCTCTCTCTCTCTCTCTCTCTCTCTCTCTCTCCCCTTCCACGCACCCTTTCCTGTTTCTCCTCCCCTCTTCCTCTTTCCCCCATCCATCCCAAACCCTCCTGCTGATCCCCATCGCTCTTCGAGATGAGGCTCCCCCGCTGCTTCGTACCCCAAGGCAACAAAATGAATATAAAAATGTTCCTCTCCCCCGCATACAAACGCACGAGATAAAAAAAATCCCAAACCACTCAGAAAAGTTCTTTTATTCGAGAGGGGAAAAACAAGGGAGGAAGAAGAATAGCGTATTCCGAATCCCGAGAAAAAATGAAGGCAGGAGAGGAAATAAGGAAAGCATTTTTACGCGTGTAAAGTCGGAAGCGAACGAGGAAAAAAAAACAAGTCGTCGCTACCGAACGCGTTTGGTCTTTTGGTCCTCGAATCTTTAAGGTTAGCCGAGTGGAGAGGGGTCGCGGGGGCAGTGCCGAGTTTAGCACATTTTGGGCCCTAGGCAAATCAGATTTCTGGGGACCTTATCTAAAGTTAAAACACATTATTTTAGAATGAAAGAAAATCACATATTTACTTATCATACAATACTGTAAATAGAGGATATTTTGCTATTTAATATTTTTAAAGAATCGTAAACTAAAACAAAACTTTAAAATTGCTAGGCCGTTGCCTAGTTTGCCTTATGGTAAACGCGGCACTGCGCGCGGGGAGAGACTGGGGAGGGAGGGGGAGGAGGAGAGGGGAAGATGGGAGAGGTAGAAGAGTAGTCCTTTCATTATTCCCGATGGAAATCTCTTTCTCTCTCTCTTTCTCCCGCGAAGAACCACATTAACGGGGGAGGGGAGAAGAGAGTAGGGCAAGGAGGCGGGAAACGAGGAATTCCTTCTAAAAAGGCTGAGGCCACACGAAATATCGATTTCGGACAAAGATTTCTTTTGTCCGCGGCTTAACTTACTTTTCGGAGGACAAGAGGCGAAGGTTCCAAAAATTGGTTATGGGAAAAATTCCATGCCTCTCGCATTATTTTTATTAATACCCAAAACGGAGCAATTTGATAAAATGGCGGCACGAATATCTCTCTCTCTCCGTTATCCCTCGCTCCTCTGAAAAAGGAAAAGAATTAGACTGGATAGGATTTCGGAAACGCCTATTCAGACTCACGTTTACTTTTTTTTTTTATCGATTCAGAGGGAAAAACAATTTGTAAATATTTGTGGCTACGGACCCATATTTTTCTTTAAAGCTTCCCATTGATATCGCTCCTTTGAATACTCACGTAAATGTGAGTGGATGTGCGTACACACCTATATACACGCTTGAATATCCTGATAACTTTAATGCATTTCAAAACAAGTATGCCTTTTGTAATCTTGAGGTGAAAAAGTTCAGATAAACATTTCCAGGCAATTAGTAAATATATCATTATATATTTTGCATGGATAATCATATTGTACCGATGTTATTCAAATGGAGAAAATAAAAAAGAAAATATTTTTTAAAATTGAAGAGTTTAATCAAATCGGCATAAAAACCTGACTATACCACTTAACTCTTTATTCCGGTTAAAATGATATATTCCTCTTGTTTCTACACGCTGTACTTGCTGAGTTATAAAAAAAACATACATACAAACACTGTACTTTATAGATATCTACATTAGAGGAATGAATCGGCTTAGTTACTCCCTGCTTCGATCGGGCCGCACCAAATCTGTCGGCGGGCCGTGTGTTGTTTACTGCTGGTCTACACATTACCTTCAAACTTATAAATATGTCATCGTAGATGTTGGAGTCTCAGTGGGATTCTTTTAATTTGTCATTTAATTTGTAATGTAATTTATAGAGAGCAATAAATAATTTAACATATGCCTTAAAATATCTCCATAAAAATAATCCCTTAAAGGGGATCTTGGATGGCGTATTCCCTTAGGCGCCAAAACAACTTGGGCCGAATATAATACACCGTAAGTATTCCTCATTTTGAAAGTGTCTCTCTTCCCTGAATAATAACTAGCGTTTTTTCTTAATTAATCCGCTCTCCTGTGATCTTTTGTCAGCCGTTCCCTAACCGATCCCCTTTCTCCTCCACCCCTTTCTCCTTTCTCCTCCACCCCTTTCTCCTTTCTCCTCCACCCCCTTCTCTTTCCCAGCGCTCTTCGATAGATGTAAACGATTTCGCGTGTCACGTAATGAATGCCTTTTGGACTACTTATGAAGGCGAATTACTACGTTTCCCTTAACGAGTTGATATCGTCGGGTCTGAAAAGTTCGTAAACGAGACGGCAAACAACTTGTAGTTCGTGTTCCACGGCGCTTTCTCTAATTTAGAGCAACACTCTTGTGGGTGCTTCTGCGCAAAGTGTGTTCAGGGAGCGTGCGCCTGTGTGTGTGTCTGAGTATACTTCAGCTCTGAAACGTTGTAACATTTGAACGGCTTCTCATTTCCAGCTTCCGACTTGAGGACATCTTCTCATCGGACATTTTCGCTGCCGTCTGAAAGGAGGCCGATAAACGTGGCAGCCGTGAGTAATGAAGCTTCCTTATTTGTCCCCTTTTGGAGACGAGGTCATTAAAGGGACTGCGATGGAAGAAATATCCGTCGTTGGCTGGGGTGACCGCGCTTTTTGAAATATGTGGGAATGCATAGATACCATAGTATTTCATATTTACACTCCTCCCAGAATTAATCGCGGGTGTTATTCTGGAAAATGTGTTCAAAACAAAATCTTTGAGGTAATAAAACGTATAGCTTTAAGGCAGAGGTTCCCAAACTATGGCCCGCGTGTCACATCCAGCCCACCAAACCTAATCATTTCTTTAATATATGTACATTCGTATTTTCGCAGACAGGAAGTTTCCTTAGAAATTATTAAATCTAGGCAATATTTCTCAAGTACGTGGATGCAATGTACAATTTAAGCTCCAAAATCCGGAATGATCCGATATCAGAACGGTTCACAAAATTATACATAAGCATATTCCGAGTAAGATACAGTAAACAAATTTACTGGAATTCGTAGAATTTGTATTCTCCCAATTAATCCATCATTCTATCGGTCCAGTTTTCTTATTCTTAATGGCTCATATTCTAACCCCCTTTAACCTTAGCTAAGGAATCGTATTTTTCAAGTTCATCGTTAGATCTAAATCACCAAACGTTAAAAATTTCCCTACTGTATAAAATAGAATATCGAAAACAAAAAACTATATGACTTGAGAAATGATACGCCTTACTTTCAATAGACTATTCTGTCAATGCAATTATTTACCGAACCCTCCATATTCAATTATTGTAGTACCCGCCCTTACAGTTTCTATTACTGAACAAACACACATCACACGAGATGCTTATGCTCCATACTAGTTTTTAAATCGATACTAAAAATGTCCTCTTATATCTCCAATATAATGATAGACCGGTAGAGTTTCAATTTTAGTTGTCCTAGGGCGTTAGATATGGCGGACAAAAAATACTCAAACTTTATATTACAGGTGGCAAATTAATGTGCCTCGTTGAGAAGCGTGAGAACTCAACAGATAAGTACACACTTTAATATATTAGTGTGGCGCATTACACAATCAAAAAAGTGTTAAAATTGGCTCTGAAATTTAAACAAGGCCGTATTTCAAAATTTGCGTAAGAGCCATTCTAAATTTTTTATCTAACCAGTTAAACAAGCAGTGATAAGTTTGGAAACGTATTACGAATGAAAACAGTGGTTTTCTTCCGTTTTAATGGTCTACGTTATTTTTCCTTAGTCTTTGAACTGGCATTATAGCCTATTAAGATCTCTGCGAGAGATTTTTCTTGGCATTTCGCTTGGAGAGAATGGCTTGCAATCTTGGCACACGTTCAAAAAGATGAACATCGCTAGGAGAGTTACTGACGATTCTCTTCATTATTGCATGGCAAGTTTTATCCTCTTAACGAAAGATGTTAAATCCATCGCTTAAAATTCCTAATCATGGTTATATTTATCTATCAACACGACTTTGTCGAATTTCATTATCGTAAGCGGGGCCAGTCGCATACCTCATAACCACATTCATTTAAATCTCTGGGAAATCTGCATTCGATGAGGCGAATGTAGAATAGCTTAAAAGGAAAGCATATGCTCTGCATTTTCAAAATGAAAAGCGGTTTCTCGCTCTGATCCGCAAACGGCACACTTCAGGTGACATCTCCTATATTTTATATTAATTGTAAAAAAGCAAAATAACTTTGTCTGCTAATCCTGAGAAATTTCAGAAATCAGTAAATTTTTAACCGAGTTATTCGAAAAATAGAGCGTTACGCAGCATGATGATGATCATTACAATTTCATAATATAGATATATATATATATATATATATATATATATACACAAATACATATATATATATACATACATACATATACATATATGTATGTAATTATGTGTGTGTGTGTGTGTGTATCAGCCTTTTTGCAAAATCCTAGAATTTATTTTTAAAAGTACAGATTCGGGTATGGAATTTGAAATGTTCGATTCCATTCAGTTTTTAAATTGCAGGAGTGGACGTAAGCGGTGGACAAACGCGTTTCATCTGTTTAATCGGATCAGTATCCATTTTTATGGGCTATTAAATATCGATTGCAATACAAAAATAAAATTCGAGGGAAGGTTTTGAAGGGGATGAGAGCGGCGGCGGCGTGGACGGAAATGCAGACACTCGCCCAAATAGAGAATGGAGACGAATTTATTTTCGAAAAATTAAATCCTGCGTCGTTAAAAAAATATGAGAAATAATTTAACGCCTCGGAATAAATGAGGGGTGGCGTTGACGAAGCGGCGACGGCGCGCACCAAAAAAATAAAAGAATATGAGAGCTGTAAAAAGGCAGCGCGAGTCATAAATTATTCTTGAACGGCGCTCTGGCGGCGATTTAATGACCTTTGCTAGGAGTGGAAGTATGGGAAACTGTGGATGCATAAAAGTATCTGTGTTTGTGGATATTTGTATATAATTGTAAATAAATTTATATATATATATATATAAAGGGGCGGCCCGAGGAATAACTAAGAAATGAATTTTTAATATATGGTTATTTATTGTTACTCCTGTAAATAATGGGAATCAATGAACTTAGTCCTCCAGCACTCCAGTGTCCCCCTCCGTAAATGTTTGTTGAGATATGTGCACGTTCATTTATTCATCTCTCTGTAAGACTGAATAGATAAATGAAAAAAATAAAAGGAATGCCATCAAGATTTCAGCCTCTTTCACAGTATAATTTGGTGTCCAATATATATATATATATATTCGACTGCAAGTAATGTATGGATAGATGACCGGAATAGAGTCCCCAACACTGGCGCCCCGGGCAGCCGCCCTGCACGCCCGTGCCTTGGGCCGGCCCTGTACATAAATATACCAACCTTCGTAGAAAGTTGTTTAGCGGGTCTAGATCGCGGATTCGAATCCTGGCGAGGGCACTGTCGTATGTGTTCGTCTTTGTCATGTAAAATGCCGCACAGTGCTCTTTATGAGCTATTTAACTGCGAGTTAAATAAAATAAATAATGTTATATTTGCTCTCTCCCCTTTTCTCTTTAGTTGTTGTCTGTAATTTGCAATGATAATACCAACGAAGACGAGCGCGTGTTACCATTGCCACGGAGAATTTTGAACCCACGGTCCTGCCGAATGACATTTTTTTCAATCCTTGAGATGATCCAAGCTATATTATTCTATGGTAAGTTTGAGAGTCGATCCCGTGTGGCAAAAATCCCCAATTGGGTTTGCCTCGTGACTGTTTGGAACCCTCTCAATATAATAGTGTCTGCTGGAAGAAATGGGAATTGGCGCCGTTCGATATTCAAAGGAGTCACTCGAGAAGCGATAACTATGAGGGGGGAGGGGAGGGGGGGGAAATGCTGCTCCCGCGTTTCGCGGGTTGGAAGTAGGGAGGGAGGGAAGAGGGGGGGAGGGAGCGAGGGAGAGGGAAGGGGGAGGTTGGAAAAGGTTCGAAATGAGATGTTTTCACCTCGTTCCGCTGAAAGTTTGTCTTATTTTCCTCTCTCCGCTGCGGCCTCTTTGGATTTCGTAATATAGAGAAATAGATTAAACGCTGACCTTAATCGCGTGCTGGTTTTACTAAGATTTGTGTAAACCCCTAATTTTTTAGAATGTAAACGAGGTATCTAGTTCGGGCAATTTATTGTTTTTATTTTCTATGTACATTTCGTATCGAGTCACAATTATTATCTTCTGCTTTCCATTGTCTCTCTTTTCCTTGAAGATGTTTGGTGTTTTCAAAATATCTTCTAAGTAAATCGGTGTTTTCAATTTTAATACGATGCCTAAAGAAATGTAGAGTGCTTATATGCTGTAGAAAGTTAACTTTATAAATTCTATAATATACAGTAAATTAAATGGTAAAATTACAATAACACCATCTATAATAATAAACTACAATATTTTACTATGTTATATACTAGTACAATATATACTATACTAAATACCTATAGAAGATCCGCGACACATTCTGAAAAATACTTTTGTATTAATTTAGGGAAGTGGAAATTAGTTTGCAATAATTTAAAATGAATCTATTTTCATAGAAACATTACTTAGTTGTCAAGTCTTTCAAAGCAAATAACCCGTGTTTCCATTTCTCAGTGTTGTCGAATGTCAAATCCACGTGTTCTAGGGATCCGTCATATGTTCCATTAGGATCCTGCAGTTTGAAAAACTCTGCTGCAGAATATAGTAATTCAGAAAACAATACAGGTTTCCTCAGATGGAATGGTCGTTACGGAATATAAATGATTAAAAATAGAAATTACTTTATTAAAAGGCCATTATTTTAGGTTTTCATACAAGTTGCGCATATGTTTACTCTCCGATAATTCCAGCATAGCGTACAGTATGCTTTGGCGAATATTTATTTCCAGGAATAAGTTTACATGCGTCGTCGCAAGAAGGACCGCTAAAATTAGTTTCACAAAACTCACATGTTAGTAAACTCAGTCCTAACATTTATCTTTCCATTGTAATGGAATTTTAATTTTGTATACCATGTGAAAAAGCAAGATAAAAAAATCTTGCTTAAATAACGTTTCTCCCACTCGTTTTCCTTTCGGGTTACAAACACCTCTCGATGAGATAAACACATATACAAAGAGAATTATGATAAAAAACACAAAAAATATTTTCGAGATTCTATTTTCATCTTCCCACCTGTGATTTTGAGCGTCACTTAAAAAACCCTAACTTTCTCTTTCATTTGAAGAAGATTGCTTTATGAGGAAACAGATGAGTATCCAGAGGTTGTAATTTTCAACGCTACGGGATAACGAAAGTTTCACATCAATTTGTGTATCAAAGGACATGATTGATTATAGTCGGGAATGAATTTTTCAATTTTAAAAAGTAAACGACTTTAAAGAGCGTTTAAATGCGCGTGAATAACTTTGAAAACTAATTCAAAGTTATTCAAGCGCATTTAAACGCTCTTTAAAGTCGTTTACTTTTTAAAATTGAAAAATTCATTCCCGAGAGGGAAGGAGGGAGGGAGTGGGAGAGAGAGAGAGTGAAGATTTTCGTTTCGTTCCGCTCGAATCTGAAACCAAGGAGTTTTGAGAGTTAGTGGCAAGCGTGCGAGCGACGAAAGTATTCGTCACGCGTTAAGAACGGCTCTTTTTTTTACTGCGAAGTGACTTAATGGTGGAGGTTAAACAATACATGTAGATGGCACTAGATGACATTAGAGGCCTTCGTGGATGGGAATACAATTCGCGGAGAGATGCGCATTGTATGTACATTCGTGGCGAGATCCATCTCCATCCAGCATTGAATCGAGTGACGCATGTTGTTTAGTAAAATTATAGGTCAGAGAAATGCGTGTCTTTCCTAAGAGTTAGGCGAGGTGGAGAGGTTGAGATCATTAAATCTGCTGAATGACTGTGCGGAGAAAAGAATCTATCGATCCAACTCTCGAGAAATTATTTCGAAATATTTTCTTTTTATGAAAAATCCTCACCCGTGATTATTTGCTTAATTGATAAACAAAATAGGTTGAAAATTACTTCATTTAAAGACGCGGAGGCAATTGGAATACGAACAATGTTGTTTGCTCATAGAAGCTAAATCTTCGGAATGTAAACATTTCAAATTATAAAACACGAAACAATGGCTAGTTAACTTTACAGTTAAAGTTTTGAAAACGTTCCTGTGTACACAAATTGAAAAGTTTTGCTCGGAAATGCTTCAATACTTCTCTCACTATTTTTATTTTAATGAGAACCAAAGATTGAGCGTTGTTTAAAAAAAGTTTGCTATTAATTACACGACAAAGTTTTGAGAGACATTTAATTAAATTGCCTTAACATAGCTCCTCACATTGTAATGTAAAGATGAAACTTTGATATAACACAGTGATTCATAGTTCTTAAAAATATAAATCGTTTTTTAAAACGTGATGACTATTATTTTATTCCTTTCTTCTGGGAGTCATTTAAAATTACGATTTTTACTGGTGTTCCATCTTCAACGAGAGGAAGATGCAAGCTATCATTGTTTTCCGCTTGGGAATGTGGGTGGTTGGTTATAAATATACGATGAAATCCGTCTCGAATCCTTGGGGAATAAATGGAAGTGAGGAAAAACGCATCGTGGAATTTAACTTTGCATCGTTAGGAAGATCTTTCCCTGCTTTAAAGGGAAACCTCTCTGCGGCGATGAGAATAATTTTCCGAGTTGACGCAAACTGCGTCACATTTTCTCCATCCTCTCTCTCTCTCTCACACAATCCCATCGCAGAATTTAGAAAACCTGAGAAAGAAGTTATCGCGGAAAGACATATCAAAGTGCTGAGGCAGAAGAGACACATTATATGCAATCGGGTTATTTTTAATGCCGATTTCAAACGTTTTATCGCGTAAAAAGCGCAGTTTCCACGCGAATAATTCGACGATAGGCTTTGCTTTAAAAAGCTATATCGAAGCGTAAGAGATGTTTTTTTCGTTTAATGAATTCGTGTCTTGCACAACTGAAAAGGCCGTACACCTTAAAGGTCGATCGTCGCGAAAATATTTCCCAAGTTCAACTGCGTCATTACTACGTGGAATCACGTGCCTTCCAGATGTTTTCCTCTTTCGCGCATTCGAAATTGCAATTTACTTTTTAAATAACAGACAAAGAATTTTGCAATGAAAGGTGGGAGAAAAGCTACAAGTTCAGAGTTACATTTAAAAACGTCCTCTAGCCTCGTGTTGATTGATAAGGGAGTAAGAAAATGAGGGTGTAAAGGCTTCAGGTTTAGTAACGGTACTAGTTGTGATCCGTTGGGGAAGTGCGTGTTGAAGTGAAATCACCTGCGAATTCGAATCGTTACCCACTTTTTCCCTTTGAAGATTGCCATTCACTCAACCGACCGACAAAAAAAAACCGCCCGAACGTAATGCCGCGTTGCGAATCGCATCGAGCATGAAAAACAAAATAGAAATGGTAATGACCACGCGACGGTCACGGTTCGTCAGGGAAAATGACGGGAGTGAGTGAGTGAGTGAGTGATACATCGTACACAACCTCTTCGGAATTAAATATTATTTTATTATAATGGGAACTCCATTCAGCGGTCACGCAATGACGTTATAAACGTGTTTTCCGCTCAATGAAGACGTAGAGATTTATGTATCCTTCCGAATGCGTTCCTAATACCCTCCGCAGTTTTCTCCCAAGCGTACTTCGTGTTCTTCTCCTCCCTTATCCCCTACTATATCCTCATTTATCCCCACTCCAATTTTTTTACTCCTCAACATATACAGTCACATCCCTCTCACCTCTCCCACGCAATGCCCTCACCTAACACTCACCTCTTTCATCATCATTGAACAGCACGGCAGTCTCTCTTTACTAGCGTGTGTATGTATGCACAGCCCTCGACCTCTCTCTCTCTCTCTCCACCCTCACGTCCATACGCATTCTTTAACTTCCGTTTTTCTCCGCTAAATGATGAAAACAGGAGTGAAAGAGAGAGAGGGGGGGATAAGAGTGACCTTTAACCTTTCACGATCACCGGAACCCGTCTGCACAGCTCGAGGGACCCTTTCCAAAGCTTCCAGCCCCGTCGCACCGCGTTCACTCCCACTCAATTCTAAATGCATCCATACCCTTCATTCTCTCTCTCTCTCTTTCATTCCGAGCTCACACAAAACCGTGCTCGGTTCCCCTTCTTTTCTTCCTCTCTCTCTTTCTCTCTCTCCATCCTTCCAATCCATCTCGCCCGTACTTCTCCTTCTTTATGTCTCGTCTGGCGTCGTGTGGCACGCCTGTTGCTTCCCTCACCCTTTCCCTCTTCACTTCTCTCTTTCTCCGCCGTCTCACTCCGGGCCACGTCATGGCCTCTAAAAACCTCCCAAACGGTCCTCTCCTCGCATCTCTCTGGCATTACTCACACGGGTGCCACACCCACCTTCGTAGTGTGTGTGTGGGGGGGGAGGGGGGAGGGGGAGGGGTGGATAAGGAGTTTGGTGGGCGAGTGGGAGGGAGGGAGAGACTGGGAGCGATTTGAGCGTCGGGATGTACACGGCCAACTGGACAATAACCAAAGATACCTAACGAGAGTCATCACTAACCGTCTCCTCTTGTCCCCTCAATTTTCTCGCTTCCCTCTTCTTTTTATTCCTCTCTTTCTCCTGGGTACTTCTTCGCCTCTTTTACCTCTTCTCCTCTCACTCTTCATTCCTTTATTACTCTCCCGTCTCTCTCTCTCTCATTTCCCGGCACCCTTTTACCTCTACCTTTTTCTCTGCTTTCTTCTCCCATTTGCTGCCTTCCCTTCCTCTCTTCTACAGGTGAAAAATATATCCATCGACCGTTTCTCCTCCTCCCTATTTAGAGTAGTATCTGTTTTTCTTTTCCTCTCTTCACCTTTCTTGCTCCTGCGGGGTGGGGTCCTTCGAATCAAGGGACCAACAGCATTATATTAACCCCCTTTCCTCTTTTGTTTACTCGGATCGCCATCGCCGGAACACCTGTGACCACTGCCTGAGGAATTTCCATGTTTACTCCTGCCTACGCGAGTGTTTTTCTAAAAAAGATATCCTAGGATGTTTCTTTGGCCGCCGCGCCGGCCGGTTGGGTAACGCCGTAGATGATCTCATACGAATTCGCGTAGGTGTGCGCGCTTTCTTGTTGGCGTTCCTATGATTCCTGTTTCAAAGAAGGGGGCGATATGCTGAATAGTGTTTTCCAGGGAATTGATCTAGCCACTGTATTTAAAGGCTGTTTTGAAACTGAAATTATAACAACTTCTATGGGAGATGTGAGACAAAGTAAATAGGTACATATATAAAAATGAGTCATTTCTTACTATGCTCAATATTAGCCCACCTAAACCATCTGTGATACTGGGTAGATGTTATTAACGCTTTGTATGAAGCAACGTATTTATCACGGCTAAAAATTATAATAAAAATCATTTACGGATTCCTGTACTTGGGATTTATTTCTTCTGGAACGACTTCCTCAAATAAATATCTCATTTAGATAGGCGTAGTTCCATTTTAACAAAATTATTCGAGGATAAATGTTTATTGTTCATTTCCTCTTTAAGTCTGGAAAACATACTTATATCGTGAAATATTTTTTTTTAATTCATTTTAGAAACATTTTAGCATCGTAATAAGCCGATATATCGATATTTTCCTGCCTTCCGCGATAAGACCCATATTCGAGGAGTACGTCTACGTTAACGTTAACCGTTCCTTCGAGGACCTGCCAATTTCAGATTGAAATGGATCATTTTCATCAACAACGCACCTCGTGAGAACGATTTATTTTTTCACCATTAACCAAGGGAAGGGAATTATGATAAGACCAACGGGGAGTTTGTCCCAATTCCAAAAGAGTTCATCGCAAGCGAATGGAATGACGGAGCAATTGCAAAGCAATTATCTGTCCTTCCGCCCTTACTCCCTCTTTGCCTCTAAGGCTATCCTCGCCGTTCTTACGAGAGCCGAATGCAAAAAAAAAAACTAAGCAATACGTCTCCTCGCTTGGAAGAAAAAGGGAAGTGAGTCGCCATGTTAATAATTGAAAGAAAGTTATGGATGGGGAGTCTCTAATTGAACCGACGACGTCGCCGCAATTGTTTTGGTCCTCCACTCCCCTTAATGGACCAACGAGAACACGCTATTTAGCTTTTCCAATTCTTCCACGCTGCTTTGTTAATTTTTAATTTTTTTCTGCACGTTTCTTTTCGCTGAACCTCACAGACAAAGGAGGGGAAGTACGTACAAGTATATAGAGCAAGAGGAGTATCGCAAATGGAACTCATTCTGACCTCTGGTAGGAGGTTTCGTGATGTCTTCACACAGACAAGGAGCACGACGATACCCTCGGCTCCGTTATCAGCAGATGAGATGGAGTAAGGGAGCGAGAAGAGAGAAAGAAAACAGATATGCGAGGGGAGTTCGGCTGGATGAAGGAATGAAATGAGTTGTTGGTTGTTTATGAAAGGGTATGGCAAGTTAGAAATAAGAAGGAGGAGGGATAATGGTGGTAATGAGAAATAGAAGAGTAGAGAAGAGAGACGGAGGTTAGAAAGATAGGACAGAGGGAGGGAATGGAGTGGGGAAGAAAGGAGAGAGTGAAGAAGGGAGAGAGAGAGAGATGGAAAGAGGAAAAAGAGGAAAGGGATTGTTGCGAGGATTTCTCGCCAAAGTGGTCCATTCATCCTCCGAACAGGTCTGCGGACACCCTCCAGAGTGGGGAGGAGAAGGTCAGAAAATGCCCTTTAAGGTTTTTCAAGCTCTCTCCAAGCGTCTTATGCAGAAAAGAAACGGGAAAAGTATTATCGTAAGAAGAAGAATTGCAATTACGAGTTTTGAAGGGTTTAGAAAGAGTGTAATTCCAATTTTATAAGGGTACCTGGGCGAAAATAAAACTGCCGACTTGTGACGCAAACGCCTGTTGGTGACGTCACCAGTATGAGATCCTATAAAGGATTTTTCTATGATACTTTACGCCAGAAGTACGAAGAGGAAAAAAATGTTCAAATCTTTCAATATTAAAGAGAAGTGCTATAGAACATTTCATCCTAACTCAGAAAATATTTGGCAAATAAATACTCTCCGAGGATATTTTTAAAGCTGCATCGCGACATAAATATACACAGAATGGGAAACTAATCATCGTTTTAAAGATTTCATTCAATGAAAAGATACATTTTTATCTGTTGATATATAAAATTCTCCTGTGTATCATGAAATATTTGTTGGTATGTTCCTAATCTTTATTACAAAGCTTTTCTCGTTAATACATTATACACACACTGTTCAGCTCTCTTAAAGCGTATATCGGACAGATGTAATGGGCTTCGATTTCCTTTCGTTATATAGAAATTCGATAATTGTTATACCGAATTTCACGTGCCGAACTCCCTTTGGCAGGCATCAAACACATTTTTCTTCATTAAACTGGGACACTTGTTTAAAAATTCGCATGGAAAAAAGGCAAGCGTATATCGAGCCAAAAATGAATAACTCGCGAAACATTTTCCACTTAATCGTAAGCAAATAGTGCGAATACGGAAGATAAAAAATAAAATAAAACCAGTTATTCTTAACAGTGGTAAACTGCGAGCAAACGAGTGTAAACAAGCTACGCATAATTTCTAGCAAACGTTATTTTACAACGCTACAACGTCAGCCCTTGTTCACCAATAAAACCTCAAATAGATAATTTAAGTTTAGTTGCCTGGCCTTATACTCCATTCCGAAAAATATGGCCAACAATGAGCTAGTTTTCAAGTAATTATGTCCTTCGCGTAAACGTAGCTCACGTACTCCTAAACGCAAGCCAGGGTTTTCACAGCCTGGCGGTTCTCAACAAAGCGTCCCAGTGACTCGGTGATGTCGTTCTACTTCGCCTCGCAGTGCATCGTTACCGCTCTTAGCGTTACATCCCTTCGTCCATGGGTGGCCTCACATAAAAAAACGATACTCATTTACCCCGTTCGTCATATTTTTTCCTCCTCTTCTGGCGTTTTCGTTCCCATGCAATAACTCACTTCGCTCGCCCTTTCCTTTCTCTCTCATAATGGGGACCACCAGCACCAAAACCGACAAACCTCCGCTTCCCTTTGGAAGCCCCCAGTCCTCCCCAAGGGGGATTTCAGTCACGGCCGTGCCTTAGTTACGCCCTCCCTCCATCCCTCTCGACCGCGTCACGACAGCCCGTCACACAGATTTGTTTTCTCAGCATTCCCCACGAAACTCGCTCCAATCCAACAGACTTCTCACGACCTTCTCGAACAAAAAAAAATATACAAACGTAATTGCTCGAGGGAAAATGGAGACGTTTCCACATATTTCTTTTGTCTCTCCTTTTCCGAGAAAACGAAGTCAATCGTCATGATTTATCCGTTTCGCTGCCCATTGGTTCGAGAGGAGATTCAATGGATGTCGCAAGTCATAGGCGTGCGCAAGACGTGAGGTCTATTGTCGGTTAGAGGACGTGACCCGCGCGGTATTCGAGCTCACGGGAGGAGGAAGAAGGGCAAACAATTCCTCTTTAGTAGCAGTGCACGCGCACGGAACGACTAACGAGGCGGCCCTCGGGATTTGCGGAGGCGGCCGCCATAAACGCCTCATTATTATGTAAATTACTGCACGCCATGCTGGAGTGAGTTCGTTACAAATCAAACTTCGTCGTTTCGGGAGAAGGGGAAAAAATGTCCGTTGCTTTTGAAAGATTTCTCGAGGAAAGAATGGTTTCCGAATCTGTAGTATGGATTTTTTAAAATGAAGCCGGTCAAAAAAGAGTATGGGATTCTCTTTATGAATCATATGTAGCAGGTTGGTTGGCCGTGCCGTTAATTCCGATCAAACATGTCTCTTCTTTATAGCATAGTTGACACTTAAATCAATTCTGTATGGCGATGATCGTTAGCGAAGAAAACGTGTCTCTCTCAGTCGTAGGCTATTTAATAATGCAATTTGCGATGCTCTTAGGCAAATAGATCGCCTTTATTCTCGAAAACGTTGAAATGCATCAGCGCCTGCGAAGTTAAAAGCTGATGAAGCGAGTCGAGAGAGGAAGAGAGATGGAGCAGCGAAAGAGAAATCTTCGAAATCTATGCTTTCGAATTCAAGCTGCAACGAAACGATTCGTTAACAACCCGCCGATCGATCCTGCACGTTTAAATCGCTTCTCTTCATAGCTCCGTGATTTACTCTAATGCTGCGCACACGCTACCAGAGAACCCTAATCATTTGTCTTATCCAATACGCTGCCTATTCCCAAGAAGGAGCGATGCACGTGATCGAGGCTATTGAGCGGCTGGATGTTAATGGATGACACGGCATCTAATACCATCCCACAACTCCATATATGTCTTTATCAGCGATTCTCGATCGGTTAAAGTAATTGAAATAATTTCTATGAATCAAAGTATAAATTCCTTCAAAAGCCATCTTATTATCCTCAATCGATACTCAGGCATTCAAAATACTTGAGGCGTTATTTCTAATCTCTTGAGTCGTATAGGTAAGGTTCTCCAATTTAACTGCTTCATCTAAGTAAATTATAGTAAATATAAGCTTATGCAATCTCTATTTTTAACAGTCAAGGCTCTATTCTAAAGTCCTATAAATTAGCCCTTATTGCTAAATTGGTAGGTTTTGGTAATACGGAATCAGTGATTTAATGCTTAATGGTAATAAATAGAGTGAATTTCTTTAAATTACATATTAGGATTACTTTATCAATAGAGTTATCTATGGCCACCTACCGAATGCAAAGTTAAAATTTTCAAAATTATTTTTTTGATAAATTTTAACGATTTGATCCCAAGACGTCTGCACATCGTTGCAATTAGATAGGATGACACCAATTGTAATACATTTGATCAATTTTGGACACTCTATTTTCTGATTCGGTTACTTCTAGGAGAATATGAATTTAATAAACTTTGGGATAATATTCCACAACTAACTCAACCGAGTAAATTTTATGTCGATATAATGAAACCTTCCTCTCTAATTCGCATATCAAACATTTACGAGTCTAGAATGAATTTCATCATCGGCTTAATCGCCCGCGGTTATTCAAGGTTTCTCTCGCCATCTTCCTCTCCCTTTATCGCCCCTACGACGCCATCAAACCTCCTAACTTTACTAATCAAATATGGCGGACCTGGCTGCCAAATGATCTTTTACCTTGCACCGATATCTCAGATGTTCTAAACGCACGCACGAGCGACAAATAAAGCTTTCAACCGCTGGAATTCGTTTTCCGAAGGAGTTAGAATTAAAAAAGGAACATTTCGGTTAGGTAATAGAAACGATGGCTGAATATCGATCCGACTGAATTCTCAGTCTCCCATTCCGTATTCAGTACACGCGGAGAAATTGAATCTCATCATCGGAGTGCAAAATTCCGTTTTATTAAAAAAAAATGTCGGAGCTCACGCGAAGATTTAGCCGATTCCCTGTTTTTTTAGCTCCACATTTAGGATATAGGTTTTTCCAAAAGTGCGAGGATTATGGAACGTAGGACACAACCGAGATATTGTGGGAAATATACAGCACACTCTAGTTCGATTACCCTTTAAGGAGAGGGATCATCTGGTACCGGTGGAATTTCCCTCGCAATCCGTGAGTATTCCTTTACTTCCGAGGTAATTCCATCTTTTGAAGGGAAAGAGATTGAGAATTTGAGAGTCGGCTCATTCGCCTCCCCTTCTCTTTCTATCACGCCCCTCCTCCTCCTCCTATCTCCCTCTTCTCTTCCTATCTCCCCATCCTTCTTCCTTCCTCTCCCTGAAGACAGCAAGGCACCCTCCTTTAAAGACCACATACCCACCATTTTGCTTTCTGGGGGACCAATGTCTGAGGCATCAGACGAAAAATTTGAGTAGGAATATTCATTCAGATGGAGAGAAGGGAGAATAAGAAAGGCTATGAGGGAAAGGATAGAGCGAATCGAACGCGGACGGAGTGTGAGGGGTTTAGCCGCTCGAGGTAACCGATAATAAAAAAAAGAAGAAAACAATCCCGACTCATATTATTTTGGGGGCGTCGGTTCGAAAGGGTTTTAGAGTGTGACCCGAATCCCTTGAAGGAGAAAGAAAAAATAGAGCGACCTCAAGTTTCGCAATTTTACCCGCCTTTTATATTCGTAAATTTTATGGAAAACTTCCATCTTGGGCTTCCTCCATGAAGTAGAAGGGGAGAGTGGGTGGGGGGGTGGGGGAGGAGGATGGGGCGTATACAAACCATTTTTTTTAAAAAAGGTTCCTTGCTTCTCTCTTCGCGTGACCTATGAAAACCTCGATGCTGTCGACCTGCGCTTTTTTCGGGAGCGGTTTGAGAGGCCGGAGTGGAATTTGCATCGGGAGAGAAATAAAGGGGAGTGCGTGTGTTATAAGAGGGGGTGAGAGGGGAAAGGAGGGGGAAGGGGGGGAGAGGGGGAAGGAGGAGGGAGAGGAGGAAGGGAGGAGAGGAGCGATCTGGGCCGAATGCCCTTCCGCAGTTCCCATCTTGACGCTGCGGCCGCTTAACGCGTCCAAAATGCTTTTGAGATCGCGTGAGGGTGCAGACAAAGGAAGGAAATGGAAAACCAATCCTTGGGGTCTTTCGGAGGGAGGGGGAGGGGGGGAAAGAGGAGGAGGGAAAGGAGGGGGGATAGGAGGGAGTTCCGGTTTAAAAGGCAGTTTAGTGGGAGGGTAATTACATGGCAATGTGTTCCTTCGATTGAAACTTTGGCAGGGACACGGATATAGAAAGGGAGGAAGGAAAACGGTCAGAATTCAATTTTGGGAATGGGATGTAGACGAGGATTTGCGAAACCATAAAGAGCTTTAGGCGCACAAAAGTCAAAGATACAAGGATTCAAAGGGAGGCGCAGAGAGAGAGAGGCGGTTTTTTGGAGCGAAAAATTTATAAGTGGATAATGCAATAGTATATGGGTTTAAATAAAACATAAAGGGGTCGGTGAAGATGCATGGGTTCAATTGGACACGCGCCTAATTACGATTAATGGTGTGAACACTCTTGCGGGAATAAAAAAGGAAAAATGTAGGCCTTTCTGTGATTAAGTGAGCTAACATTTAGACAAAGAGGGAAAGGACTGATTTTAGGCGAAATAAAACATTCTAATTTTTAATCTAAATCGATAATTTTTTATGTTGGCAAAAGAAGTTGAAATAAATATCGGGATAAAAGATTGGAAAGGAGATTAGCGTATTTCTTTTATCAAATGCTATGTCCAGAGAAATTATCTTTATCCTTTAAATAGAAAAATGGTCGATATCTCGTAAAATTCCGGATTTAGGACGCGCATTTTTTTCAAACCTATCTCGCCGCCGATTTATTTCGGAGTGATTTATTGTGATATATTTATATCAGTTTGTCCAGTTTTCAGTTCCAGAGAGGGGCAATTTGCTTCTCAGTGTAATATTTCGAATGATTCTCGGTACTGAAGAAAATTTCTCCTTTCGGGAATATCTAGCAAAAAGATATGTAATGGAGTTTTCTTTTATTTGAATCCCTCCATAAAGAAGAATATTCTTGATGGAATTAAGGAGATAGCTCGTGGATATTTCGCAGAAATGGATCAAGGAATGTGTTAAGCTTACACATGAAGTGAAAACAACGAAAATGAAATCCATTTCTAATCCGTGATATGTCTGCGTCTGTAACGTATGATTTTCAATGAATTAATTACAGTATATTCATAATTGGGGTGTTTCACCATCTTTTGAAAATAATGATTTCACCGCATAAGTTTTAAATTACGTTTAACAGGCTTGCTTCAAAATGAGGCTCCATTGGAATAAAAATCCCACAAATTTATGCGCAATCCCTTAAGAATATTTCATTTTACAGTGGCATAAAATCTTAAATTAATTAATTCGCGGTGTTTTTTTCCCAAAATCTCAGGACAAGATAGGGATACCAAAAGATCCGCATTCACTAGACCCGACAAAGGAAATGTCTCATTCGTAAAAGAGAGACAGAGAGAAAGGAGTCAGAAGTAATAATGGGATGTTTTAATTAGACAAGTTTTGCCGAGAAAAAAATTTCCCTTTTGAAACTTTCGAATACAAAGACGTATCTAGGCCGCAAAAGATTACCAAGTGAAGCGGTATAATTACGAATCCTCGACTGATGGATTTCAGCTCAAGCTCTTTTCTTCGGAAACTAAAACTTATAATAGAAGCAGAATGTGGGACGTGTATATATGGCGGATATATTGTGCGCGTTGAAACTCCAGGAAGCTTCAAAGCCACTTATCCTGGATAAAAATGCAAATTCGAGCGATTACGTTCGAATGAGCCATGCACGTCCGAAATAGTATTCAAAGATTAGGTAGTCGGGTAAATGATACAAACGAATGTTCTCAAGGGCTTAAAGCTTTTTGGAAATATATTTCATCTAAATACTACTAATTGAAAATGAAATTTTTATCCCAAAGAATAGTTTAGATCCATCTAGGGCTACATTGGAATGAAAATAAATTGAAAAAAACTTCCTTGGATGAATACGTTAAGAATATCTCACAGCTAGAGATTGTTTTTACAATAAATGACAAATCGCAATAAAAATGTCCGATGGCAGTAATAAATTAGGTAGCAATTAAATTATTCTTCCATAACTTATATTCGTTAATTTTTACTTTATGCAAAATTTATTAATGAAAGTCACTTTGTTTATAGGTAGAAATTTTTATCACGTTGGGAATGGAATTTCAGAAAAATATAAAATTATAATTTTGAGGTGAAAATTCTTTACATCTCGTAAACGTTGAATTTCCAACGCGCGGTCGCTCTAATATTTTATTAACATATTTATTCGGGACCGCCGATCGAATTAATTCCCGCCAGGGGTTCAAAATTCTGACCTTGAGGTCGATGGAGGGTCACGCCGACCCAATTGGTTACCAAGGCGTTTTGCCGGTCCGTTTTTTTTAAAAGGGTTTTAAAACCTCGCGAAGTCAACAGCGGATATGTTTTATGACCTTTCGCGTCTCTTTTCCTTCCCTTCCTCTCTCTCTCTCCATCTTACACTTTATCGTCCAGTTAGATAAGCGTCCGTGCAGAAACCAACCTTTTCGACCTCTTTCATTTTTCAAATGTTTTTTTTAATCCTTCTACTTTGTTTTGTTTCGTTAACGGTTTTTTCAAACGTCCCCTGCACGTTCGCGCGGTTGTTTGAGTCCAATGGCTACCTATTTTTTTCCCCCTTGGAGAGCCTTTTGTAAAAACAGACCAAGAATGTATGAGTTATTTCCACGAGGCGGAATTCAATTAATTGCAGAGAGAGAGAGAGAGAAATTAGCTATTTGCAGCGGGGTCAATTGCAGCGATGGCATTTCTTACGTTTCCATAGGCTGATTGAAACTGTAGTATATAACTTACTTTGCTAGTTGTTGGACTTGAAGTCAGACATTGCAAAAAAATAAAGGGAATAAATCAATGCAAATTGTAGGTAGTAGGTATAAAGAATTAAACGTGTATAATTTTTATTAGGTATCGATTCTTAGCGCACTGAGTCACAGTTCTTGCCTTGGATGCGTTTCTGAGGGTCACACAACGAAAACTATGCCGATTAGACTATTGATTTACATATATTACACATGCACATGCATATATATTAAGAGGACGAAAATATATCTATGGTAAACTATATGACCAATTTAATGATCAGTTTTACAATAATATATTACAAATATGTTAACGTACAGTATTGCTATGCCTCAAAACAGCATTATTATCGATCTCTTCCCTATGGAAACGTTATCTAAGTCATTTTAGCCTAAATGCACATCTGGCTTCATAGCCTTTTTTTATCGTTATTGGAGAAACATTATCTCACTTTGATCAAAGTGTCGCATTATTATTGCATTAAATTTTACAGTGAAGTGATTTAAATTTTTTTGAGTCAATATTTTTTTAAATTCCACCAACAATTTATTCTCAAACGACTAATTAACTAAACGATTAATAACGAGGACTTTTTTTATTATGGAAAGTCTGTGGCTATGCATACGTAAATATATACTCTTATGACAAAATATATCCCACATAAATCATTTTAAATCAAACATTAAAATTCTTAATATATATGCTATATAGAATTGAAATATATCCGTTTTTAATAAACCATTCAATGACGAAGAGTGAAATATTATTTTGGCTGAGAGATAAAGACAATAGTTTTATGTCAAAGTGAAAGGGTCGTTAATATTTAAGGAAAAAACGAGAAATATAAGTTGGAATTAAGTACCAAAATTTACCATTAAATTTCAAACTGAAGGGCGAAACATATATCACATTTTCCGCCTTGATCGACCTAAATGATGGAGGCACATTCTCTGCCGTGATAATGATCCGGGTCATTAATTGTTGCGAAGTGTGACGTTAATGGGCCCTTATTTCTAAGACGGTTTGAGTTGATGGACGAAGAGAGTCATTCTTTCTCCTTAGCTGGTTCAGGGTCACCTGAGACAAAATCCGCCTCTCCCAAACGAAATATTTTCCGAAAAATTCTCCTATCTTCCTTAAACGTCTCTCACATTTAATCTGTTATATTTCGAGATTATGCACTAATCTCACATTCGCCTGAATTCGCCTATAATGCTATGCAAAACAGCATCGGTGGCGTTTACGTCGTTTTCTGGAGCTAGGAAAACGAGTATAAGATTTCATAACATTCACAGGAGTCGAATATGTGGGCTTACCTCTCCAAAAGCGGGCTTTATTGCTGGTTGAAAATAATTTCGCCGCTTTCTCGATGCAGGTTCTAACATCAGAGTCGGCCAAGCACCGAAGGCGGGATGCGAATATCATTGGTGGGTCCCACGATATTAATATTTATAGTAATAACGAACGATTTATGGACACCCAGTTTAATATTGTAACTTTTACGGAGTGTTTCTTTATTGGTAATCAGAGTTCGAGTGATGTTTAGTAAAAGCTTTTACAAAATTTACACTCAATACTTGAATAATTGAGAACTTCTGGGGCCACCATTATTCGCGGGCCCGGATGCCTCTCATCCCCAACTTTGGTCGGCCCTATCATTAATAATTTTAACTATGATTCCATTGCTGTAATTTACAATTCGGGAAGATTTCTGAAAAAAAACTCACCTAAACGTGGATCTATTATTCATCGTGGAAATATTTCTACAAATAATTTCTTAGTATCTGAAGAAATTACTTAACAATACATTCATTTAACCAGCATGGAAAATTATACACAACATCAAGGAATGATTTTAAAAAGTCAGGCAGAAACTTTGTCACAAATCAGATATGATTTTTTCTCTCTTTCGGAAACAGTTAAAAATAACATCGATATGAGGGTTCCGCAGACTCTCGACCTATTTTAACCTCTCCCTCTCCCTCTCTCCCTCTCTCTTTCTCTCCCTCCCCCTCCCTCCCTCCCTCTCCCTAAGATGACAAACGTCCGATATGTGTAGGGTCGAGGGCAGGACGAATAGTAGAGGGGAGAGGTGGATGGGAGTGAGCGGGAAGGCGCTCCGGCTCTCGAGGAAGTCGTACATCTCCGAACGTATTTGAGTCTGCGAGTTTTTTTCCCTCCACATTATTGCACCTCTGCTCTATTCGCAACGATAGAGGCTGACGAATGCCTTTTTTTCCTCTCGGAATGGATTTATGGACCGCAAAAGGCCCAGCTAGGGCCATGCACGGAATGTAATCCACGGCCGTCGTGATAAAGCGTATTTTTCAGAATGGGACGCGAGACATGATGTTGCTGAGGGGATATTTTTTTAAAGTTAACTTCGCCGTTTCTCAAGCACGTGTTGGTGTGTTCAATATAGTTGAACAGTAGTTAATGGCGTGCGATATTTAATGTTGAAACCAATTATTTAGCGTGGGATATTGCATATAAATATTTCTAATTCAGTTACGCACATAATATCGTTTAAAATGGAGCAGAACTTCTATCATTATGGCTGAATCTTATAAAATTGGGGCTAGCTGTATGAATGTTTGCAATTAAATAATTTAATTTCGTTTTTACATCATACATATATTTCATTTAAAAATTCAAAGAGAAACAATAGTTTATCTATACAATGACAAGTCATTACGTCGTTCGTTATTTGGATACAGTTTTGGATTTATTGGTCTTACAGATTTCATTACGATTGGGTGATTTTATAAAGCATTTTTGCTTTTAAGAAAACATTCAGATCTCATGAATACATATATTTTTTCGCCGCTGCTTAAATTCGAACAACGCTTTCTTCGGTCTTAGTGCCAGAATAAATTACTTCTGTATGCTTTTACGCCCCTCGTTTGACATTTTATTTTATCCGTCTTAATATTTATGAAGCGCTCCGTTAATACAACCAATTCGAGGAAATAATCGACTTATTTTCTCGTTTATTTTATTTAAAAAGGAAATCGCTTCTAAGAACGTGAAAAGTGCTAAGCAACGGCTTTCCGTCCATCCTTCCGCTCCACCCTCCTTCGCTTTCTCCCTATACACTATAAAAAGCCTTTCCCTAAATTTCGAGTGATAAAGCATTTTCCTGCTTTGAAACCCTTTTGTACACCAAATTCGCCCTCTAAACCCGCCGAACGCACACAGGCCCGCCTCGCCTCCTCCTCCCATTCCTTAACCTCTTCCTCCGTCCTTCCATACCTTCAACGTCTTTTCTTTTACAGTACTCTCGGTTTCCTCGGCGGCGCCACTATCTTTCGGAAACAGGCGGAACGAATGGAGCTGAAGTGATGAAGCGACCGGCGACTTCACGCTTTATTTTTCTTTCCTATTCGTCTTTACACACACACACACACACAATAGGGGGCAAGACCCCTGTTTGCTGACGCTCGCCACCCCCCTCCCCCCCCCTTTGCTCGCTGTTTCTTCGTTCCTACCATGTACCTATTGGATTCAGATTAGTTTAACGGAAATATGTTTTGAATATGAGTTTCATGAACATATTTGGTTTTTAACAACAAATTTAGAAAATTAGTCGAATAACTCGATAAAAATAAACTTAGTGGACTGAAATTCCCGGAGATGAAAAATGGTTGAGGTATAAAGCGTTAAATGAGAGAGAGAGACAACCAGAAATAGGATTTTAGTAATATAAATAACATGAATACTGCGATCGATTTATTTGCATTAAATTCATATCTTCGGTCATTTCGAGCAAGTTTTCGATCTTTAACCCTTTATTTAAGTGCATATGCACGGAAATAACCGAGGAAAACAATACCGGCAACCACGGAATCTTATTATTGGAATGTTAAAAATTTACCAAAACTCGAGTATAAATTCAAAATATGAGCGAATTCGAATGAGATTTATTATTCAACGGTAAGAATAATAATCCTAATTCATTTTGGCGTGTTTTAGCGCCAATTTCGTGTCGATAACTTAATTTTGAGATATTTTAACAGTAAAAGAATGAAAACCTTCAAACCAAAAAGGTGATTTTTAAGTGTTATCTTATGCGAAACTACATTCATCCTTTTGACCCGAACCCATGACGTTTTTGGAAAGTTTTTTAGTCATTACGCAAAGATTCATCAACACTGAAATCCTGAGAAATTCAGGCTTCTAAATTTATTTCTAATCGAGTTATTCACATAATTAGTGTTACGCATCATGATAACCATTACGATTTTATAATATACTAGCAGAATTTCCCGTTGAATTCCAACGGATTTAGTGAAGCTACTACAGCACAACATATGTACCAACTCTTTATAATACCTATATAGATAATTTTTAAATTACAATTAGCTTTTCTTAACAATTAATCATATTTGCTTGTAATAATCCGTTCCCGAACGTATTGCATTCAAATATAACGATAATAGTATTTCCTATCATATATATCACTTTCGCCAAATCCAGCTTCATTTCTTGTGTAATTATGCCTATGAACTGTTTACCTTTATGTCTTGTAAGCAAGAAACCCGTGAAAAAGCAACTTACAGTTGTCCATGATTGAACACTGACTGGTAAATGTACACCAGATACGTGAGCTTATTTAAGTTAATAAACATTATAATGTAAAATATAGTGATTTTACTTACAAAAAATGTAAGATTCCAGTATTCAATAGACGAAAGAAGGTTCAATTACTTTCAACAATCATTATAAACGCTTCCTGAATAATAATCAGTATCTATTTACGTTGCTATCCATAAACATCGATCGTTTCGTTGCTTAAACAAAAGTGCGAATCGAATAACGCTAAACTTTCGTCTATTTGAATGTTTAATTGGCACTACTTGAATCGGAGACAAAAATGAAAGACTCCTTGGCAACGCCCGGAAAGAGTACGTAAAATCCACAAAATTTCGAAACAAAAGGCGTATTTCTGAAAACTTCGACGGTGTAACATGTAAACTTCGCAGAAATAAGATAGTATAGAGTTTTATTCGTCGAATAAAGCAAAAACGAAAAAAATCGGTCCATATTTACGTATTTTAATGCTTGAAGGAAGAATACCTTCCAAGTCAAGAAATGGATTCATACGTGTTACCTTATGGAAAAATGTTAATCCTCTATATTGGCAGCTCTGATTAATCCCGGTTGACCAAACCTTGATAATTTACTAAGTTAGGATGTAAGGAAGAATCGTACCAAATTTAGTTATTCTAGCTTTTACCGTTTAGAAGTAGTTCCATGAACAAACACACAAACCAACAAACTCACAAACACACAAACCAACAAACGCACGCTTCAAAATATATTATAGTAGATATACAAGTAATATATGCTTTCATTCTGCAAGCATTTTATATTACTTTATTATAATAAGAGCCGACAAATAATTTTTAAACGCTAAAATTTGCGTCTCTGCACCGATTTACGTGTTTTTCTCTTTGGAAAATATTGAGGTAAAAGCAACCCCTAAAATTTGTAATTATAAAAATTTTATAGTTTTTCGTCATTTGTTAGGAATACCTCAAGTTTCTGCAAAATTTCATTGATGTAGTACCTATAGAAGTGCATTTATATATATTTAATTGTTTAAATTTTATGAATTTTTAACAGCCACTTTAAAAAACTTTTCACTGTAATTTCCCGCTGGAACACTATTCCCTAACTTTCTCAAAATTTTCATCTCCCTAGCTCTACCGAAAGTGCATAAACATTAGTCAATTTGTTTAACATTTATGAATTTTTAAGGGCCGAATAAATAAACATTTTCAAATTTCTGTAATCCCGTTTTCGTTATTTGGTAAATTGTACCGTTAGAAAAAATTTCAGCATTGTAGTATATTTAGAAGTACCTAAACCATGAAATGTTTGTTTAAATGTTTATAATTTTTAACGGCCGAGAAAATAAACGTTGTAATTTTCGATTTATTCTGTCGGTTTTGCCACTAGACCTACCTATGTACCAAATTTAAAGTTTCTAGTACATCTGGAAGTGCCTCACAGTTTTGTATCCTCCTCTCTCTCTCTCTCTCTATATATATATATATATATATATGATTTTTTTATTTTGTTTTGTCGAGGAAAAGGTGGCGGAAAGGCATGAGAGGAGACAGAAGGGAAAATTCAGAGGGAGCGAGAAAGAAAGAGAGAGAGAGCGGTGAAATGTCCAGGTCGGAAGGGTGTTGCAAGACGTGCTCCGCGACCCGGCGAAAGGTTTCTACGGAGGCGATAATTTAGTGCGAGGGATAAGAGAAGGGAGGAGGGAAGGACCTGATGGAGGAAGGGAGGGAGATGGGAGGAGTGGGAAGGAGGAAGATGGGGAGTGGGAGGGAGGTGCGAGAAGGAGCGGTGAGATGGAGAAGGGAAGGAGAGAGACAAATATACGGCGAGAGAGAGAGAGGGAGGTTGTAAAGAAGTCGGAGAAGGGAAACAAAAAGAGAAAAGAATAAAAAAAGAGGTAGAGAGAGGGCAGTAAGACAAGAGATGTGGAAAAGGAGAAAGACCTTAAAGGAGGGAGTACATGAGGGTTATTAGAGGAAAATGGGAAAGTTGGGTAGGAGATGAGGGAGGAGGATGGGGGAGTGGAGTGAATCTGGGGAAGACAAAGGGAAGGAGATGGCGGGAGTAGGTCATGCAGGAGGTAGGGGAAAGATGAAAAGGGGGAAAATAGGAGGATAGGAGAAGAGGAAGGAGAGAGGAAGGGATGCAAGAAAGGGGGAAGTGAGGAAATAGGACAAGAGTGTGAGGAGGGAATTTGTAAAAGAGAGAGAGGAGGAGGATGGGGTACGTGTAAAAGAGGAAGCTGTAAATTTAGATCTTCTTCTTTTTGCTCGAGCGGGGGAGGGAAAGAATTGGGTCGATTCTAGAGGTAGGTTTTCTTATTCCGCACCACGTGCCATTACGCCTGGCATCAAGAGAGGAACGAAGAAAAATGTACGACCATCTACTTCGGCGTCGGGAGAGATTAAAATGTACCTACTTTTATTTAGAGATAGCGTTTCTTCTCCAACTGAATTTTTTTTAAATTGTGTGCGTTCGCGTTGCATTCGTTTGCGATTCATTTGGATTTTTTTAAATAAAACACGCGTCGTGCTTGTTTTCGTCGGCGTCATGATAATTACACAGAAATACTCGGTGTGTTACGCTAGAGAGCGACGCGTGTTTTTTAAAATACAGTTCAACAACAGATGGTCGACACGAATGCGCAAATTAATTTCGAAATGCTCACTTTTAGTGAGGAATGAATTTTTCAAACGACTTTTTCTAAATTGCGGTACAAAACGGCTTATTTTCGAGGAGTTTTCTTTCAACGATTCTAATTTGAAATTTCGAAATTAAAAAAAAATGTCTAGGATTTTGACGAAGTAAAGTAAAAGCTTTGTGTAACCTTTTTAATTCCTCTAATGGCAAAAGACGCCCAAATTACTTAATGCGTTCAACTAGCACGAAGCCAAAAATCAGAAAAATAGTTTCAATATCCTATATCACGACAGATTAGTCGTACCGTAAAAATAAAACCCTTCGTCTTTTCCTCCCACGCAAGAAGAGTTAAATCAAGGGTAAAAAGTATCGCCGTGTAAGTGTGTGTGTGCGCGAGAGGCAGCTTTCGGAGTCTTTCATCGCTTAATTGGTCGTAGTTGCCATTTTAGCAACCTCTGTGAAAGACCAAGAACTTCCCGCAACATGCTAGAGTAATTGCAGCGCCCTTATGAGAATTGCCCGCATAGGGAAAGAGGAAAATTATGGCATTAATGGTAGTCGAGAGAAGTAAGAGTAAACCAAGTACGAAGGATAGTAAGAGAGAGAAGTTCAGAATGAGAGATCTCGATAGAAAGAGGGATAAAAAATCCGTTTAGAAAAAAAAATCCATATATATATATATATATACCTATACATACATACACACACACACATATATATATATATATATATATATATATATACACATATACATACATACATATACATAAACACAGACATTCTATATGAATTATGGAAAGAGTAACAGATGGGCATAGAAGGTTGGAGGAAAGGAGAGAGGGAGGAAGGAGAATAGAGAAGAGGTGGATGGCGTAAATGATGGAAAGAGGAAGAGAGTGAGGGAGTGTTTGGGTGGGGCCAGAGGGAAAAACAAGGCTTGAGGTGAGATATGATGGAAGTTGAGAGGACGCAGGGACTGAGGGTCAGGATGAAATGGGAAGGGAGGGCGGCTGGCAGGGCTAAGGTTGGCGTAAAGGTAGGAGAAGCAGGGCTTGTGCTAAAGGGGGGGGTGGTAAAGGAGGGGAAGAGGTGGATGCAGCGTGGGAGGGGATGGAGGGGAGGTAGGATATAGACGTAAAGAGATAAGAAGCTGGGAGAGATGACGAGAATGGGAATGGGAGACGGGAGGGAGCGCATTGCGTATTTGAGGGGAGGAGGGGAGATAGGGAGAAGACGGAAGTGGAGTGGCGGAGGAGATGGCGGATAGGCGGGGCTATATAGAGAGGTCGAAGGGTTGACGTATACCGCGGGATGGAACATTTCCTTCTCCTCCTGGGCGAACAGGGGTTCAGGTAACCACTCCCTGCACACACACACACACACAGGATGGAAGGGGGAGGTGGAGGGAGAGAGGCTGCAAAAGGAGGAGGAGAGATATCGGTTAAAGAAGCGGGGGGGAGGGAGGGAGGATGGATGGGAGAAAAGGGGCAGGGACGGGATTGCGTCTGGGGCTTCCACGTGTAGTGGCAATGGGAAGGGGTTAGATGATTCTGACCTCGCTAACTGAACCGGTGCGGTTTGGGACCCTTCTCCTCCAGTTAGACCCTGAGGGCTTTACGTAGAAGTCTTATTGCCAAGAATGAGAGAGATGGGGAATATAGTGAGTGAGACTTGTCTCTCTATCTCACTGCCGTGCCGCATGGACTGAATGTTTGGCTCCTCCTCGGTTTATCCTTTTCATGCGAATAGGGAGTGCTAGAGGAGGAAGGGAGAGAGAGGAAGGAAAGGGAGAGAGGTCTTCGCGGTTGAAGAAACTTCTCCGCTCGCCCTTCCGAGTTTACTGGCTTTAAATATTCCATTTCGTAGAGCCAAAGGAAGCTCCCTCCGTCTGCCCCGCGCGTCCATCTCAATTTCTCCAAATGGCGGATCGCATGCTGCGAAGGAGCATCGACGTTATGTCGAATTAAAGGTATGGCCTGTTTATGGTTCCTTGTATCATCCCTCGTAAACGTTTCCGTGGGGTTTACGTATGCATAAAGTATTTATTTCACTCCGAAATTCCTGGGTCTCTGGATATGCGCGGCGGACGAGATGGTAATAAAACGAGTGTCTTGTTCCTCTCATCCCTCGAATAAAGTCCGAAATGTATTATTTTTCCCGGCTTTAAGTTTTTCCCTCTCATTCTCTCGCTCCTAGTGAGAAACTCTTTGCGAGACTTGTTTCCTTTTTCTTTTTTTTTTTAAATGACCGACTTCAAAACGCTGATGCGTGTAAATTGCAGCATGCGGTTCGGCTGTAATATTTTTTTCTTTTACGAGCGTCGAAGCTCGCGTCATATACTCCGTCGTAAATTTTCCATCCGTGAAGTGCCGCCGTCCGGTGTGGATTCATTTTCCACGCCGCCCGCCGCGGGGAGGAAAATTTTCGCACTCGTGCGTCAACGCGACGCGTCGCCGCCAATGGCGTGCGGTGTTATTTCCCTTCCTCGAAGAAAGTTGTTTTGTCGCTTTGCTTTCGAAGGGTATTTGGGAGTGTTGTCTTCACGGGAGGAAAAAAGGGATGAGAAATACGATGACGTCCTTAATGAAAAAAGTCTAGTTGGGAAGTTATTATAGACGGCGAAGTTTCGCGTAACAAAGGGAATTAAGAGACTAATAAAAAAAAGAAAACGAGTTCTCCGAGAGAGAGAGAGATGGCTCAGCCATGAAGGGAGCATCATGTTCCGATAAAAAAAAATAACTTTTTTGATATATCCGAGAACTTTCCCCCAAATTGAACGTCTATATGACGAAGCGGCTAAATTGCTCGGAAATGCACTTAATAAGGGAAATAAATTTAAAAGTAATTGTAAAGTTTATCAATACTTAAATTGCAAAGTGGAATCGCGACATAATACTAAAATGAATTTTTTTCGATTGAAGGGATAAGAAAATATTAAGGACGATGTTTGACTTATAATTAGTATGAATTACATACAAAATTGTCTGTTTTGAGATATTCTTAAGTGGTTTCTCAGGCGCTTCTTTTAGTCAGAGGTAGTTTTCCCTCGCATAAAAACATAAATTGTTCGAAAATAGCCTGAGATCCACTATATTGCAATTTAACAAACAATTAATTTTTCCCTTGCCATATGGAGAGCGTAATTCATTAAAAGCAAACAAAGTATATTATTTTATACCGTATTAATCCACTAATATAGACATATTCAACACCGAATTACATTATTCCAATGCCGAAAATACAGTTTGACAAGTTCATTTTTATCTAATGGGCAAAATAATGTTAGCACAAATATTTGTCCAAATAGTATACTTATATTGTTATAGAAAGAAAGAAAATAATTCGAAAATCATTCGAGACGTAATTTCAAGATTATAGACAAAATTTAATATCCTGCCTTTTCGGGAGCACCATCGGAATAACTAATTTTTATTTCATAATCGCGGGTTTTTGTGCAGTATTCATAAATGTGTACCTGCAACCAATTGCAAACACGTGTAAAAAAGTTACCAAAAATATATTCCTAGGTTTTATGAAATATTTTTATATTGGAATAGGTTTTCGGATCTCGTTCAAATGAAGTCCACGCTCTGTAAATGTGCCACTTGGTTAATTTTTGCTCAAAATTCCACTGATTAATCAGAAATCTGGGCACCAGATGCTTTTATTGCACATCGCCGGGTGAATTTCCCAAGAGTTGGAAATTATTGGTGAAAAGCAGAACTTCCCGTGTGAAGGGATGTAAGAGGATTGAATTACGACCTTGTTCAACCTCGCAAATTCGTCCGCAGCGGGGAGGTTTACTAAGGCATCAATATTCTCGCCGACCATTACGGAAACTTGGCACTTAAATTATTCCTGGAGGTAGTACACGCCTTTTCTTACATGGAGGAGCGACGCAAAAGCAAAATCCTCAAACAAAGGATCAGGATCGATGAAACGAGAGGAAAAAAATGCCAATAAATTCAAGTTCCTCGTAAAAGAAACGTTTTCTTAAACAAACCTTGACGGAGCCTTTAAATTCCGACGTTTACCTTTTGGAAAAATAGATAACAACGATGGGGAGTTGCTTTTTTAAGATGAGTTAAAACCTTACCTCTTCGTCTGCTGTTCAGGATATTCTTTATCTCACATTATTGGGTCAATGCCCCGAGTTTATATTCAACGACATTAACTCCTTGTTTTCAAAATACTTATTCCAAATTCTAAACATATTTTATTCATAAATATAATGTAAACCTATATTCCACCTTGCACTTTAAAAATCTTAATTCTTTATTTACCTTTGAAAGGTTTCATGTTTTATTTATTCCGATAAGTATTAAATAAAAAAGAAACTGTGTTAAAACATCGAAAGAGTGAACGAAAAAAAGCTACCAAAACTCTTTTTAAAAACGTTTAAAGGCTAAATAAACAAAATACATTGCGCAGGATTTTGTATGTATTTCCCTCTTCACGGCAACACAAGAGAGAGATAGCGGCGGACAAATATTGCGCCGAAGAAACGATAAATATAACATACCCAGAGATAGAGACTTTTTTAAGTCATCTAATATACGCCGCAAAATCACCGTGCAACACATTGTGCTTTCAAAAAAAAAAAAGAAGAAGAGAAATTGACAAGAGCGGTCCCGTATATTGCATGGCGCGCACAGGCGGCATAGCGCTGCCTCTCCTCTGTTAAACTCCTCGAAAGCAAGCTCCCGTGTATGTAACGGGGATCGTTCGGAAATGAACCGGGGCGCATGGAACATCGGACGTCGGAGGGAGGGAAGAGAGGGAGGAAATGGGAGGGAGAGAGAGATGATGAAAGGGAGATTAAAATGTAGAGAGGGGATTGTAAGGAAGAAAGGGTATTGGGGGGGAGGGGAGAAATAGAAATTTGAAGATGAATGGAAATAGAAAATAGAATAAGAAATTCAGTAAAATTTCCCTGTATCGTATTTCACAATAACGCACTTAATTTTCATTACCCCTCAAATGATATTTCATGAGAAGAACGTAAAAATATTTCAGTATAACGCACTTCAACTTTGTTTAGTCTGTTGTTACAGTGTGTAAAGTTTCGTATTCCCCTATCATATTTTTATAGCAGGCATTTTAGCCGAAAACTACTTTGCGCGTTGAATAACTGACAGCTGATACTCACTGAGATGCGTTGAACGAAAATAAATGAAGCGCAGGGAAATTTAAAATCTATTCCGAAATGTTCAAATTCACTTCTCTTAAAACTAATGAAAAGAAATATTTTTATAGAAGCATAAAGTCTTGGTGCAGAATGTCTCTTTAGGTTTGGTTGCATTGTTTAGCTGGCAAACATTTTCCGAAATACCAAAATTATAAAGTAATATATGGTCCGCAGGCACGTTTTAACGAGATCTCACTGAATACAATGGATATTGGAAGAATACATCCTAGTTAAAAGAAGACTAAAAGAGGAGAGATATAGAGAGCACGAAGAAAGGAAATTATGAAAGGAACGTGTCGCAGATAGGAGAAGGTTACCTACGAGGAATTGATATGGACCGGGAGACGAGAAAGAAAGAAAGAGAAGAGTGATAGGGAAAAAATTGACAGGAAGAGGAGCTAGGAAGAGAGGAGAAGGGTTAAAGGAAATAGAGAGAGAGAGAGATAGAGAGAGGAATGGATATCGTGGAAAAAGGCTGACTTTGAATTTACGAGGAGGTAGTTTTGGGAATGGAGAGAGAGAAAGAGGTGGTGTTGGAAGGAGTAGTGAGTGTTGGTGATGGAAAAGGGTTGAGAGAGAGAGAGAGAGAGGTTGGGACTGCAGCCGATGCCATTGGGTCGCACTGGAAACTTATTGCTTCGAGTGACGATGTTGTTGAGTGATGACCGGTTTGGGGGCACAATTCTCTCTTTTTCTATATATGCATTTTGTTATTTATATATATATATATATATATATATATATGTGTGTGTGTGTGTGTGTGTGTGCGTGCGCGTGTATGTGCGTGCGCGTGTATGTGCGTGCGCGTGTGCGTGTGTGTGTATGTGCGTGCGTGTGTGTGTCACATAATGTATAAACACACCCGCAAAGTCGTTCAGTGGTTCAGATAAGGGCCCTAAAACTCTTCCACCTTTCCATCTATTCCGTCTCCTTCCTCCCTCTCTTTCTCTCTCTCCTTCCAATGAAGGGTAGGAGGAATTTTATTTTTTCGGCCCAGTCCTAGCCATCAATCGGCAGAAAACACAGCTGGCCGGCACATGCTCCTTGCCTTCACTAACACGAAATGATACGGCTCCCGGAGCGTCTCCGTGGGAATTTAAACCATCGGAACGTCCTAACAGCGCCGTCGCCCGGTAGCAATCGGAGGTTTTATCGCATTGTTTTCGCCCGCCCTCAGTAGTTTATTTTCCTCACGATCCTATTAACTATTTTCCAGGCGAACGCGTTAAAAAAATTGTCTCATTGGGTCGGACCGAAAGAAAATTTATACTTCGAATGTTTTTTTCGATATGATAAAAATTCCGTAGAAGATTTTGCGTTTTATTGTTCCGGTTGGTATCGTCAAGTATGCATACACACACCCACAAACACAACGAGTCTTTGTCTCGGTGGCGAATTCAAAATTGGGGCAATCGACCTTTCTTGGACACACCCTCGCACCCTTTTCGTAAATAACATCTTGATGCTCTGGCTCCACCCATGGGAAATGTCTGGTTCCGCACTTTGCTTTGTATGCACATATTCATTATTCCGCGGGCGATGAAGATGTCATTGTATTATCAAAACGCCAGTAAAAAACCGCGTCATTTGAGCGAAAGGTGAATCCCATGCAGTATACGGTGAAGTACTTCAACGACGATACACAATTTCCGGCTTTCCTTTCATCGAAAGCAGAATATTGCCCGGAGCGCACGTTGGTAGGGATTTATAAATGGTTCTGAAATGTTTGCTGGAAATTTTGATCGGGCATGGAAATAGATTCAATCAATTTAAACGAAGACGCATCTGAGAGTTTACGAAATTCTAAGAAAACAAATGTATAAGTTTGTAATTATGAAAATTGATTTCTTAGGATCTAGTATGTAGAGATCCAGTCGTAAATTTACAATTTCTTTCTTGCTCGTTCTCTTTAATTTTCAGAGTAACTTGTTTGCCTTACGGACTAACATGAACATTTTCGAGCGTTTTTCTGTCTTTTAACACATTCTCTATCTGTTCGTGTTTGACCATTTACTTTATAATGTGCCTGAATATTCCCAGCATGCCAGCCCAAATCTGCTTTGATACCGTTTTCAGAGCTTTAATGTTATGCCTTGTATTCCGTGTCGAGGCCTCTGTTCCGTTGATGGAATCCATTAATTGGAAACTTTATAAACATTACTTGCTAACATCAAGCATAAATCTCCTAATATTTGCTCTTTTAGTAGTGTTATTGTTTTGTAAACGGCATCTGTTGTAAGTAAACATATTTATGATCCATTAAAATGTTAACAGTTAAAGAAGCAATTATTTACTTCATTTGAAATTAATCAACAGCCTGGCGCTTTTATTGTAATACTACTTAGCTAAGCGAATTTAACGACTCTGCGTTGACGTTTGTCATTTATTTTATGTAGATTTGCATGTATTTTAACGGCGTCCTAAAATAGTTCTAGTTTGGAGCGATAGTATGAGGGACAAATGTCAGTTCATATCCCTGAATCTCAAATCACTTGTTTTCAAATGCTAATTCCGAATCGCAGAGAGAGGGAGAGAAAGAGAGAGAGGGAGAGAGATGTAGAACTGGTTTCAACGGTCACGCATCGCCAAAATAACTTCTGCTGCTATGATATGGTGTCATGGGAATCAATATGTACTGCAGCGGTGGCGTTTCCATCGTTATTTTTATTGTCCTCCGATGCTTGGCGAGGCCACCGACAATGAGGTCGCCCGACGAGCGCTTTAACAGTTCTTCATTTCGCGGATCTGGGCGTTGGTATTCATCCATCATCCGAGCCAATCGTCAGATCATCTACACCGATCAGATCTCCACTTGTCACAAAGCGGGAATTTGGCTCCGCTATGGGGATAGGGAGGAGGTGGAGGGTGGAGGAAAAAGGGACGTGGCGATGGTGGGGAGGGTCGGGGGACCTCCACCCTCCTCCTCCCCCCCGTATCCTCCGCCGTGTGAAGGTTATTGAAATGCAGAAATCAATCGTCATTATCTCTCTATCCCTCACTGCTGTTGCAGTCGATTGGTTGGCGTGACTCTCCTCGCTCCGCGAGGTCGTATGTTCGAGACTTCAAATGCGAGGTCACGGACGTTTTGACGCCGCGAAACATTCAATACGGCGCGGCGCGTTATAATATCCTCCCCGCGGAAATCTCCGCCTCTAATTGGTTTCCTTATCATATGTTTTGTCTTCCCCTTCGAAAGTTGTCGTGTTAATTAAGTAGGGATGTTTGGAACGAAGGAATTGGATTTATTGGGAGAAGAGACATCGGTGAGAAATTCCAATGGTCGAATCGGCAGTCTTCGTCTTTCGCACGGACGTAAAATATGTTATCATGGATCTTAACTGATATGTTTTTAAAGAAGGTCTTCGGAGTGAAGAGAAGTAAACGATATATCTCACCTTTAAAGACTGTTTGTGCTCCTGAAACGCTTGGGAATAATTTTATCCTACTGATTAATGGCGTTAGAAAATATTAGATCTTCGTGAATTATAATGTTAAAGTTTCTATACCCAACTTGAAGTCAAATATCGAAGAGTAGCAGTTCGGTGCTTAAATTTAACGTCTTACGTTGAAGGTATTGTGATATTCTTGGCAAAAGTGAATACAGAATGTTCTAATTTCAACCAAAGTCTTAAAATATTAAACAATTTATATTGCTTAATAAATAAAAACCATATGCCAAATAGTTGTATCATTTTTACTAAGTTTTCAAAAAAATCAATTAAAAAAAATTTTTTACTTGAAAAGGAATCTGAAAATTCATACCCCTGAAATTTTCAGTATTGTACGTGAAAAAAAAATTATTTTAAAATCTCGTGGTGATATGTTTTCTCGATTCATCGAATTCAAATTATCCGTAAATCGTTGAATTAACAGTATAAATCTTATACGGTTTACGGTGTTACCCCTCGACTAATACGAGAAATCGGTATACTTTGGCGCAGAACCACAGAAGAAAAAAGTGCCACTTGACTAACAAGATAGCTTCCCCCCTCCCCTCCCCTCTCTCTCTCTCTCTCTCTCTTTGTCGCTCTTTGTAGAATTTATAATATCTTATTCTGAAAATAGTGTATTACGAAAGCCCTCCATTTTGAAAAATTCCAAAAAATAATTTTTACGCAGAATTTAATATGAAAGTATGACGCCATTTGCCAAGTTTAGGAGTGCATCATCGTTTCAATGTAAAACAAGTTTCCTGTCGCATTACTGCGGCTATAAAATTTTTTGCTGTATCCATCGGAGGAAATAAAAAAACAAATTTTCTCTTGTTGAAAATGATAACGAGGAAATTCTATTGCGTTGTACAGATTGTATTATACTTAGGATATAAATGTTTCTTCATCTTCTATGAATCAGAAGTCTCAATGTGTATTCGAATCCGGAATTAAAACTCAAAATACAAAAATATTAAATAGGGCGTAATATTTATTCTTTATCAGTGAAAGGAAGAAATTTCCTGAAACTTCTGAGCAGCTGAATTGTGAGGATCATAAGGACTACGACGCGAGGACATAAATTCACGCGAGGGAATTGAAAAAAATAGAGATTTAGCCGCAGAAAGGCGACGTTTGGCTCGTCTTTTGGACTAGGCAGCCAAATGGACTCGCAGTCTGGTCGCCTCCAGGCGAAAAACGGAAGCGAGAAAGCGCGTCATGACGCCAAATGCCTCTTCCCACCTCGCCTAGCCTGACAAATGCCCTCCCACTCACGCCAATTCGAAGATTCCGTATGTTTTCGCGGCAGAGTCGGATGCGCGGTCACGTGGGAGGTCAAAAGGATAACTAGAACACCCCGTATACGCGCGCGTCATCGCGTGTTGTACTACAGTAATACCTCGATATACGAAGTAGATGCGTTCCTGAAACTTCGTTCGTATATTGAAACTTCGTATACAGAATAACATTAATGTAATAGGATGCGATACCAACCTTAATAATTTAAAATATTATAACATAAACCTTTTAATAATTACTAATCGCATTTTTAAAAGATTGTATTTAAAAATAGTATTATACTATTTACATCCTAATCAGGATAACTTACACTATTAGAGGTAAAAAGTGCAGGTAAAATTTCACTTACAACACTGCTTTTGTGCTAACGAGATAACTTTGCGTGATTTTATGACTGCTCCAAAAACATCTGCACGTGGTTTTATTAGTTTCGGCATTTTGAGGTAAAATAACATTCTTCGGTTAACAACAGTCACTTTTTGCAAATTAAACACTTTATCGTGGTGAAAAACAACAGAATGTCAGAATTCTTACAACGAAGATGACGTTACGAAGATAACTTGAAAACAGTCAATACCTATGGAACGCTCGGCGGAACGAACAAAACTGGAGAAAAGTATATGTACTGCGTTGCATTGAATCTGATATTCACTGCCTAACTAAGATCATTGTTTATTAGTTCTGAGCCACAAGTTATTCCATCATCATGTACACTAACATTGTAGGCGTTGATTGAATCGGCTCGATTATCATAATTATTAAGTTTGTAATAGCGAAACTTCGAATATGGAGCATTCGTATATCGAGGTATTACTGTATCTAACAAAGGAATATAGAGGAGGTTGAGGAGCAGCGACCGCTTCCGGGATGGAAGGGGAACGGTGGGAGTGGAAGGGGAGAGGGGCGGTGAGACGCCTTGCCCCCCCCTCCCTTCCGCATCTAGGAGAAGAAGAAGGGGGGGGAGGGGGGGGGCGGAGAGTTACTCACACGAGCGCGTACTTCAAGACTCCCGGGCTAGCTTTAAAACCCAGTAGCATTCTTCGACCCTTTCCCCCCTCTTTCTCAGCTCGTAACCGCTCCTCTCCCCCCTCCTCCTCCCTCCCCCATCTACCCCTTTCTCTCTCCCCCACCACGCTTCTTACGCTCCTATTCCTTCTAAACCTTCTCGTTACGCCTCCTCCTCTTTCTCTTCGTGGGGCACGGCTAAATTCGCGCCTCGGGACGTGAGCTCACCTCCCGTTTTCGCCCAGTGCAATCACGCGCCGGCCCTAAAGCACCCACCCCTCTTAGCCTATCCTTTCTCTTTGCATTCGGGAGTCGGGGACGGAATCGCGCGCTCCCTCGCCGCACCCACTTTGCACGGTGCCTCAGTGTAAGCGACGACCCGCGGTGGCGAGGCTAACCCCACAAACTCTTGGAGAGCTCGCGCGCGCGCGTGTGTGTGTATGCGTTCGACTATAAGGACGCCAGTAAAAGTCGCTTTGTGTGGGAGATGAAGTGGTCCGTCTGTTTGTGAGAGAGAGAGCGTCAAACCTTTGAGGAAGTGAGCGGAACGAATCGGGATTCGTTTGCGTCCGAGAGTGTCTCGTGGAAGGAGAGTGACGGTGAGTCCCTTTTTTCACGGAGAGAAAATATATTAAGTTTGGCGAGAAGGTTTTGTGGAACATGAGTGGCTCCTTCCTTCCTTCTTGTGGAATGTCTCTTAAACCTTTTACTGTTGACGTACGAACGAAATTTCTCCCAAGGTCTTTTCAAACCTCACGAAAAAAACCCAGGTCTCCGATAGAGGGTTAAATTCTCCCGATTGATCCGGCTTATTCGAATAAGAAACATCGAAAGAGTTAATGGGGAGGTGTATAGGTTAAGATAACAGTTATGTAACGCGTGAAACTTAGAATTGGAATCGCCAAGCAATATAATAATCGCTTCCTTTTGGGAATAAGCCTCGTCTTACGTATGCGTTCATTTGATCCAGTTGCCGTGTTTCGATGAGATGGAGATTCGTAAAATTTCATCGGGAAATCCCAACCGACGGTGGACGCCCCAAAGTGGTTCTTTCTTCGTTTGGATACCCTTTATGTGGCGCAGAGGTATTTCTTACTTCTTGCGGATCTTGAAAAGTGTTTTACCAGATTATTTATATTCAACACTTCAGAGAATGTTATTTGGTTTATTAACATAGGTGAAAATATTACAGGAGACACAACAAATGTATGTCAGTGATTTTACAAATGTGGTTATATGTTGTTTTCAACGGTCACACGTCATCGTTAGTAATTGAATTAAAATATTTTTAATTATATTTCGATGAATGTTTAATAGGCCTTTTACGGTATGATAGGAGGTTCGACTCTTCTTTCCCTTTTTTTTTTAGGTATTTCTAAAACATACAATTTGAGATTCATAAGCTTTTGAAAATCATATTTGCCGGTGTGTTCACAGAAGATCGCTTACTTCAGAGTGAATTCTATTTCAGGTTAATATTAATAGCTTCGATACATCCAAACGAAAGGATCACGTGATGCTTTTTGCATATAATATAATTCTTTCAAATCGGTTGAAAACATTTATTGAGAATAATTTTGCGAAACAGAGCACGTCGCAGTCGTTAAATTTCGTTAAAAAAATACAATCGTTATTTTCTGTATCACCCATGTTGAAATATCGTCCATTGTGATCCGCATAATGCATAGTGTGTGTTTAATATAGATCAGATAAAACTAGGTCAATAGTCAATTCGTAATGTATTGCATACCTTTGGATGGAGTCCAAATTCCAGTGTGAATGGCTGGCAGTATAGACTGCACGGCAAAATATTTGGAATTTCTGTTTTTCCAGAGTCATCCGTATCGCTTTCCAAAATCTCTTCGCAACGCGTTACCATACGAAGGAATGTAAAGGCTTACTTACCGATTGCGCCAAAGAGGTAGATTAGTCGTGTATTAGAACGTTTTCACCATTGTTCTGTTTACCCAAGCTACTATTTTGTGACTTTTTATTTTGCAATCTAAGTGAAAATCATGTACACGTGATTCTTTTATCTTAATCGAGAAATTGTCTTAATTCTTAATAACTCTAATAGGCTACTTTTATAATGTTAATAGTTGTATGAGAACATGTAAATAACATTACTGTTATAGCTGGAAGTTACCGGAAAACAAAATCAACAGTTTCCTGGCATTCTTAATAATTTTGCCCCTAGGACTTATTTCCTTCGAATAAATACTTCACTAATATTACAAGCAAATTTACCCATTAAAAAAACTACATCGTAAGTTAATCCGATGCGTGAGAAGTTTTTGAAACAATGCTAAAAACGCATCGTAATTCCATTTTATCGCTCTTCGATTTTCCTTTTTTTGCCAAATCGCGAGCAGAATCCAGCTTATCGTTCAGAGCAATAAAATCTGATAGCGATGAAATAAAAATCGTTTCGATATGAAAGATAAAGCACAGATACGCCATCATTCCGTTTATCCACCTGATATTCCAAGAGGAATCCAATTTACAGTATCTCATTTAAAAACATTTTTTATCTTTTTTTTTGACTGCCAAGTAATTCGTTTTAAAAGAGTACCTTCATTCCGCTCTCGAGGAGTGACTCGAGCATTGCATTCAAAGTTCCACTGCGGCGGCGCTCCCTCCCCTTCCTCCTCTCTCACTCTCTATACCTCTTCCTCCCCCCCTTCTCCCTTCCCCCACCCCTCTTCGTCTCCTCTCCCCCTCCTGTCACATGTAAATTTAGGGGACGTCTCTAATATAAAGAAATAAACGCGAATAAACCTCGCTTCGCAATTTCACGATCACTTTGAGTTTCATTCGAGAAAGGAAAGAGGTTTTTGTCGCTTTTCTCTGCGGCAGAGAAATCGTCTCAATTGCCGAGCCGTCGTTGCTAGGGAATGGAGAGGGAAGATAAATAATGGGGATGAAGGTGAAGAATAGGAGGGAGAAATGAGAGAGAGAGAAAAGAATGGGGAAAAGGGAGACGGAACGAGGAAAAACACGGCAGGATAGAAAAGGAGAGAAAAGAAAGAGAAAGATCGAGAGAGCGGGAGAATGGGGAAGGAAGAGAAGACGGAGAAGAGACACAGTGGAGAGAAGAAATAGAGAAGAATAAAAGATAAGAGGGACGGGAACCAACAAAGGGAAGATTATGAAGAAAGAAGAGAGAAATGAGAGAAAGAGACAGGAGATAAAGCAGAGAGAGAGAGAAGGCGAATGAGAGAGAAACAGAGAAAGAATGGGAGACCCGCGAATGAATGAATCAACTTGCGTCAACATGGCGGCGTGCGCGAAGGGTAAGAGGGTGAAAAGGGTTTCGGATTGAATATGGAAACCTCGTATTTTGGGTTAGGGTTCGAGGTGGTGGACGTGAGCGGGGAAAGGGATCCCTTTTTTTTCTCCTCCCAGGGTGATGCAAAAAAAAAAACGGGGATTCATCGAAATGTCACGAGGGAAAGCAACCCAAGCCTCCTCGCCGCCTCCTAACCAGCCTCGGCTCCCGATAGAAAAAAATACCAAGGAAAAGAGAGAAAAAGGTGAAAGTGCCCGCCCTGAGATTGGAAAAGGATAGCAAGAAAGGTGAGGAGGTGGGAAGAAGATGAGTGGGAAAAAGAGGTGGGAGGGGCGGGAAGAGAGAGTGGGGTGAGGACGCCCCCCCCCCCTGTCGCTCCTCTTTTGTCTTCTCCCGCGATGAGGTCATTAATTTTTTGAATGAAGCCTAGCTGATTTAATATTCCTTTTTTTTGGCTCCGCCCTCTCTACACGGTGGAATAGTCTTCTTCTATACCCTATCGTAATTTTTTTTAAAGTCACAAGGGGTTCCCTCCCACTCCCTTAGGGACCATGAGGGAGTTGGTTCGGAACAAACTTCCTTCGCGACCGTTTCACGAAAAAAAGAAATATATATATATATATGTGTCGCAATACCGAACTTGTCCTCGCGGCTAAAGGGAGTTTTTGTTGAAGGTTAGGTAGACCGACGATGCGTAAAGTTCACTTTCGTTTGCGAATTCTCCTGTTTGTCCTTTTCATCCCATGTTTTCTCTCTCTCTCTCTCTCTCTCTCTCTCTCTCTCTCTCTCTCTCTCTCTCTCTCTCTCTCTCTCTCTCTCTCCTTCCCTTCCTTTCTTTCTCTCTTCACACTATTGTTGACGGGACGTGATTTGCAGAATAAATATGTGCGCCTCGAAATCCGGGGAATGTATCCCGTATTCTCTTCCTCCTCATCATGCCCTTCCATCTCCTCTTCCTCCTCCGCCTCCCCCTTCACATCCAGCGCTTTCTTCTCCTCTTCCTCCTTCTTGGAGATACATTTCACAAAATTAAATCGCAAATGCCACTAGGAATTGAAACGCTTGGAGTTGACATTTCTCGACACTTTGATCTTTAAGAAATTAAAAGCTCCGGTTACTCTGCGATCAAATTAAATATTCGTGCGCGCGTGTTGATGTAATACCGTAGATGATAAATATTTTACTTAGCGAGGTTCCCTTAATTCGCCGATCTACTTCCGCGGAAAGTGTTTCCTGGATGTTTGAATTAGCCTATTAAAGAGGTAAGGCTTCTTTTTTTTAATGTATTTAATCACTTTTGAGGAGAGAGATATTGAAGACAATAGAAAATGATCGCTAGTTTTCAATTAATAGTTCATTTACATAATTTTATTTTTGAAATTGCGTGAGTTTTTAAAATAATAAATTATTATTTGTCTGAATGGCTTTGACATTATGAGTTTTTTAAAAATAATCATGAATGATCTTTCTGTATTTTCCGTTTCCTTTCATGCTGTTTATTTATCAAAAATCCCACTTGTATATTTATAATGTCATATGTGTTTCGGAAACACTTTGGGTGGAGCATTTTGGACGCAATATTTAGTCGCAATAAGAAAGTGAATCTCAAAAACATTAAACTTTAGCGGTTGAAGTGATCATTTAAAAAAATAAGACGGTGAAAAAATTAACAGCCATTCCGGGAAAAAGCCACGCCAGCTCAACTCCAGAAAAGGCATAATTTACGGTTGTTGGGGGTGTGTTGGGTGGATACGAGGGGAGAAGGGAGCCGACAAAAGGGGAAGGGAAGAGAATGTTGTGTCTAGCGGTCGAGAGGGACGCGGGGCGCTCTTGAGGTCCGCTGTTGGCTGTGGCCTTGGTCCCTCTAAAGAGAATTAGATGGCTGTAGTCCGATAGCGAGGAAGGGTGGCCGTTTCATGCTCGGCCAGACTTCCACTTCTCTCCCTTTCCATTTCTCTTCCCTCCGTTTCCCCCTCTACCTCCCTTTCCAACCCTCCCCCTCCCTTTCCAACCTTCCCCCTCCCTTTCCTTCTCTCCCCCTCCTTTCCTCCCCTCTCTCTCTCTCTTTCCTGCACGTGGAAACGCAAAGACACGCAAGGGCAGTCGGATAAAATAAATGGAGTCTACGAGATAACGAACGAAAATTCCGAGACGAATTATCATATTCACAGATATCAGAGATATTCGTGGTCACGGGGTCTTATTCTCGATTTCTGGAACGATGGAGCAATAGATTTTGAGAAAGTCGGAGGGGAACGGGAACGTTTCCGTAATTAAGACTCGAGTCTCGAGCGGAATTATCAAATTCTTTGAACAAAATCGTTTTCCACTTTAGAGCTTTTACGGTTCACAGTATTCCTTGCAATATTATAAATAAACACCAGGAAGTCAAATTTCATAATAAAAAATGAGGCAACCGCCGGAGGCATGGAGCTGCCCCCTCGCGAAAACAAGGAAAACCCTCGCTTGAATATCTCCTTGAATCAAATTCGCCTCGAATCTATCCAAAGAATTAGTTTCTGCGGTTCTACTCTTTTGCCGTCAAAAATAACCGCAGTGTTGCTGATTTTGCGAAATTGCGTTCATTAAATTGCTGTAACTTAAAAAACAAGTTATTTGAAAGTTAATGCCATGAGCAAGGCTAAAAAGCTAGAAAACCTTGAATATGGCATGAGAAGAAACATGGTTGACTTCGTTATCACTTTAAGAAACGGTTTTATTTAACAAAGAATTTTTTTCTTTGTAGAAATATTATAGAGTTTGTTTATAATTTCTTATTAATTCTTTGGCCCTTGGCGGCACGGAAAATTATAATTATATAATTATTTATCTAACGATTTGGATTTTTTAGAGAAATGCTTTTTTTTGGAAAATGCTTTAAGAGGTTCCCTTAGACAATTTTGGTCTAGGTATGCATCGACTAATATTTGTAACAAATATACGTAGCACTAGTGTATAGCCCGTCAAAAATGACGGAAGTAAAGGAAATTCAAAGTTATGTTATCACACCGTAATTTCCTAAGTGAGAACAATTATAATAATGAGGAAATAGCCTGACCGTTTTCTGAAAGCTTCTAGCAGTTATAATAACTGCCGAAAGGTGGCAGCACCAATCGATGAGGTGAAATCTTATTTGCAAATACACATACAAAAGACAGAAACTGCCCCTTATTCTTCTTTGATGATTAGATGCGTGTTGCCTTTGTAAATAAATTTTGTGCGTATTAATGGATAAATAAATTTATTCTTTACAATTTTTATATACGCTATCAACCAGTAACCACACCATAGATTGAGAAAAAGGAAATAAACGTTTGTAATAGAATAAATAAATGTATGTCTCGTTGAGTGCACGTCCAAAGAAGTGTTATCGCTTTTTTGGCCGTTGATTAGTTCGCAAATTAAATATTTTTTCGTTCATATACAATTATGATTATGGTTGGATTTTATCGAATAATTAATGTTTCCTCTGCTGATGTTTTTCACGCTGCCTATCGTTCCGTAGGACGAGTCAAAGGAACCAATCAGAGCGCAGAACACGAAACTGACATCAAAGGAGATAACTAATTAGCGTAGTGGCGTAGAAAAACCCAGAGTATCATCGCGTCGTATCTCATTAGCATAGCGATCCGAATTAACCTTTGTTTCTATCGAGATACGTATGTCAATTTCAGGTATGGTCGCCTATCCCGATTCGCCGGATAATAATCGCCTGGCACTTCGGTGTTTTTTTTTTGCGCCTCTATTAAACGATTCTTTCGGATTATGAAAGATATTTATCATCTTTTTGCAACTGTTTTGCTGTTAGTATTGCTTGGATATCGTTGTTAGAGGAGGACCGCGGATCAGATGTCAGTTACAATCACATTTTGCACCAATTTAATTTTGAATCCAGCAATCGATGTAAGCGAGTCATTGCACATGTTACGAGCAACCAATTGGGAACGTCAAAATTCGAAGCTGTTCCGAAAAAAATTAGCATAGCCCAAATAACATGCAAAGACGCTTTTCGCTCAAATTTATATAGTATGTATATGCACACGAATATGTATAGGTATATATATAATATGAATTTTCGACTCCGACGGCGAAAGAAAAAGAATGGAAGCGAAATAAAATTGCTCGTTCCGCTGACAGCGCCTCCTTGCAAAGGACATGCGGGACTATTGGTAGTAATTTGCTGTCCACGTAATTAAAACCCACGAGGTTTCTAGCGAGCGCGTGTCACCTGCGATATGCGCAAAGCGGCGTCGCGCGTCACGAAGGTTGACGCGCGGGCGGTGCGAGATCACGCAAATCTCCTCTCTCTCTCTCTCCTGTCTGCCCCCTGCTGCACCCTTATCTCTTTTTCCTTCCCCCTTTCATCACTCCCTCCTGCTGTGGTGCTCTCCCTTTTAACTCTCTCTCTCTCCCCTTCTTCTCACGACAGCCACTTCCGAGGCATGGCGGCGGGAAATGGCCGATAAGCAGCAAGCACGAGGGGACATCGCCTATTTATGCGCCCTCTTCATTTCGATTGCGGTTTTGCTGCTCTCTTCTCGATGAGACGACGTCCCCCTTTCGAAAAGAGATTACGTCACATTAGGCGAGACCCGAGTGCGTGTGTATAAATATTGATGCGTCGACGACCTTTATTTTTCTTCTCCGGCGGTTTTGATGATGATTTGTTTATTTGCCGATTCGAGAAGGCGTATCGATTGCTCAGTAAGATGTTTCCGAGAGAGTGCTGATTTTGCGGAAATTTTACTTATATATCGTATCGGTATTACGATAACGTGTATAGATGGGTACGTGCGGAGTTGATTGTGTTATTATATGACGTAATTGTCGTCTGCGTTTAGCATTCGGACCGTTGTAATAATAGGCAGAATGTTTGCTTATTTTACTGGTACAATTCTCGTTTTAAAGAATCGACATATTGTTTATAAGTTATTTATAAATTAGGAAATAAAAATTTCCTACTGAGAGGTGTCGTTCCTCATTCGTTATCCTGTTAGCTACAGCGAATATTTAGTTTACAATAATATATCCCCTTTAACGTATATGCCATATAAATTCAAAATTATTATAGATTGTGTAATGTTAGTTTCATAATTGAGTGTATTTATTTTTGCTTAACATAATTTCGTGTCAGTTGAGTGATATAATTTAAGAAAAGTTATACCAAAACCATTTGAAATGCCAATAAAAATTTGTTTGAAATTGAAATGATAAATATAACGGCTAGAAGTGAGAGGAGTAACATAAACATAGTAACAAATGGGAATTGAGGAAATTAAGTTTAAATAAATGAAGAGCTTCATGAGAAAATGAACATTCCATTTTTTAATTAAAAACAAAACTTCGCCTCGGGTATAAAAAAAATGAGTGTCCGCATCCAAATAAACTCGAGAGCGGTTTCCAGAAAATCTTTTGAAATTTGACTTCTATAAATTTATTGTTCTCGCGTTGCCAATTGCGTCCTGCGATGCGCGGCTTTTCTCACAGTTGACTGCAACCATCTTCAGAATGAAGATGCGCGTATCCCTGTTTTGTACAGCGGTTCAAGATAGCTTTGCCGCATTCGTCGATCCCTTAGGGTGTTTACGCTATATAAACATAAATACATTTTTTAAATTTATAAAAATCATATGTAAACGTTATCTTAAGTCACGTTGTTTCATTATAAGGAATATTAATCGATATACATTATAAATATGTATTCAGAATAATGAAGGTATTATCGCGTTTAAAGGGTTCTGTATTGTGCGATATGATGAAGCGAATTCACTTAAACTTATCATAGAGTGCGACTTGTTTCTCTTAATCGTCGATGGCAGGAATTCACGCTCACCTTCATTACACGTAAAGGCTTCTTGTTCTAATCCTGACATTCTAATCCTTAAAAACGAGATTTTTAGAACAAAAGTGTAGCTTATTGGCTGTTGTTTTCATAAAATTGATTATGTTATCATATACGATATTACTGATTTTTTATAATCGTAAGTTTGTGCGTAATGCTATATTCATGGATTTTCGTTATCGAACTCGCCTTGAATATAGAGAGGTCTCGGGAAATAGGTTTCTTGGCGTATAAAGTTGATATATTTTTGTGGCAAAGTTCATCACGAGGCGTTTTCAAAGCATCAATATCCAAACACTCACCGGCATCACCTGCAGAAATGGACAGGTGCATAATTCAGGGGGCGTTTTTGGGTTAATGCGATGGGGGCGTAAGGGGAAAAGGGACCACCTTCACCGTCAAGGTTGAATCCCGTATATTATCTCCCCGGCCCGTGCTTCCTCTTACCTCTCCGCAATAGGTACATCCACCATAAGTCGACCCAATTTCCTTTAATAGCACGCACCCTCTAGAAAGCGAAATTTTATTCAAGTTTTATGCGCTCCTCAGCCACGTTCTCCGCTCGTAATAGTGGAAGTTTCCACCGTTACGTAAATGAAAGCGCAGGCGTGGCGTCGAACTAATTTCCACTCGAGTCTACATTATATACGGATGCACGCAACTCCCGTGCTCTTCTCGAAGATGACTGCTACGCACGCTGTGTATAAGGGAATACGGAGGCGGTAGGATGCAACGTTTTTCCGAAGAGTGTCACGTGGCCGAGGCTGCTGCGTGCTAGCAGGCCTCCCAGAATCCCATTTCGCATTACACAGGAGTGTCTTCCTCTCCAACAACGCAACTCTCCCTTTACACCCCTTTTCGCCCCCCTCCCCACACCTCCCCTCCGCCCCCCCCCCTCCTCTAACGCCGCGCTGCCCCTTGTATCCCTTCCACTTCAACAACGGATGACGTTTGCCCTTAACAAGGCACTGTCCTGCCACCTCCCGCCCTCTTCTCATTCTCCTCTCTCTTCCTTTTTATTATTCTTTCAATTCCTCCATTTCTTTCTCTTTTCTAGTTTTCAGCTCCTTTTTATTCTCCCTTTCACTTTTGCCAACTCTTCGCATATCTTTCTTCTCCTCCTCTTCCTTCCTCTTTCAAACTCATTTCCCGCCCTATCATTTGCTCTCTCTCCAAGTACTCCTTTTCCCTCTAATTTGCCTATCTTTTACTCCTTACATACACTTGGCTCTCTCTCTCTCTGCATTCCGCATTTTCCAACCATATCCCTCCTCCCTTACCTTCCCCTTCATTCCGCAATTTTCCTAATATCTCTCTATTCTCTTATTCCTTTTCTCTCTACGCCATTGCGAATTCTGTACTATTCCGCTCCCTTTCTCTGCCGTGTTTATCGCATGGTCCTTTTTTACACCCTCTACAGTCCCTCATCCACTCCCATATCATCCCCATTGCTCTTTCCTCCCTAACATGTCACCCCTCGCTATACATTTTCCAACCCTCCCCCTCCCCCACCCCACCCCCTACACCCTCTCCCATCCAACCTTTTCCTCCGTATCTGTCGACCCAAGTCTCTGCAACAATAATTTCGTGTCTGACGCGTTACACAGCCGCCTGACTTTCTCTCCCTCCCCCCTCTCTCCCTCTCCTATTTCTCTCTCTTCCTCTCCTATATTTTACTCTTTACCTCCTTCTCTCTCTCCGAGAGGCAAACTGATTGCAGTTGTTTACGACCTAGAGAGGACCGAGGGATGGGTGTCTGTGTGGCGCTCGGGGACGAGGGTCATTTTCAGAGCATCCATCTGACGAATCGGTCTGCAGGGGCGAAATACCCGCGACGCTTATCAGATTTGCCGCGTGAAAAAAACACATACATATGCATTTATACGATACGTATATTTCCTCTCTCTCAGCGATGCAATGTGCTATCGTGTTCAACTTGTTCAACACGGAACGAAGAATCCCAAGTGCATTTCGAGCTGGAGGCCTTACGAGAAGAATGCAAAAAAGATCTTTTTTTAATGAGATTTATTTTTATCCGATGTTGAAACTGTATATAGGGAGAAGGATTTTTAGATCACTGCTATTACAGCAGTTGCACCGCAGGGGAAAATGCTTGCATTATCTAAATTTTAGCATCAATTACTGGCAAATACTCTATTTAAAATTATATTTTTCTATGCTGAGCGTATATAGAATTACCTGTTACTGGAAAGTATGTCAGTCCCTCACGAGAATTCGAAAATGCTACTGCAATGTATAGGAAACTTACTCTACAACTGCTGTACATAAGTAGTAATGACAAAGGTATATATCTAAGTTTTAATTTTGAAACGGAATTTGCAAAATAAGCTATTGCTAGAAAATTATTTTTCAACATATCGTACACGTGCCCATAGGTGTACATGTTTAACAGGTACCTATGCAAATATTTTGAATCTATTGGCATTTAAATTTTAACCTTAAAGAATTCCCTCTACATTCTACATTATTTATTGTTCGCAAAACTTTGTAGTCGCTATTTCTAGGTGCATATTTATATTTTTCAGCTGTCTTTTAAATTTGTTTAAACAAATCGCCAGGAAAACGATAGTTTTATTCTGCGTTATTTTTAAGATGATATCACAGTATTTTAAATTTCATGAATTTAATTGAGAAGCTAAAAACATCGACCTTTTATGCTAATAATTTTAGTACACCGAATACCATATTTTTTCCGCGGTAGGTTTTATTTGTGGTAAATTCAAAATTCAATTAAAACTGAATAATTTGGCAATAACGATCCTTTCCGAATTCACATTTTAAAAAAAAGCTTCCACTAAAACATAAATAGTTTCTGCTGTGAAGAACTTATTTTTATATGGAGAATAACACGTTCGAAATGACGTCGACGATCGGTCTTTCACACATTTCTTTTCCGTGAGATTAAGGGCGTTGACATTATCGGTCGTTTTGTTTGGGGAAAAGCGTTTAACGAGGTCCAATCGTTTCGATTGCGAGAGCACGAGGTAATCCCCCGTTAATCCCTTGTTTATTCGCCTCGGCGTGGGAGAGGGGGGGAGGGAGGGGGGGAGGCGCTAACTTGGCCATCCCTTTTACACCGTCCTCCGCCTCCTTCTCTCAACCCTTCCTTCGGTTACGCCCCCGCCCTTCCTTTTCGACCGAAGAAGGAATACGGGTAAAATATAAAAAGGCTCGAGCCTCGGAGAAGAAAGGGTATATATACACCTTAGGAACATCCGTTTGCGTGTTACAACCTACGCCCTTATAAAAAAAAGAAGTAAAAAATTTAAGGAGCCTTAACTTGAGCGCACCGCTCCACTAGATCTGCTATAAACTAGAGGACAACGAGTGCCACGTAATACCTTGGATCGCCCTTTGATTTGTGACCTTTAGGTGGCACGCCCCATCACTCTCCCCCTCTCTCTCTATTTATCTCTCTTGCTCTCTCCCTATCTCTTACCCCATCCTTTCCACTCTTTATCGTTCTCTCTCTCTCTCGGGCCATTCTTCCCTCCGGCGAACGCACACCTACCGTGTTTCTTTTTTTTATTGGGCGTAGGCGTGCGTTGGGTGGGGCGGAGTAAGCACGGGGGTAGGGAAGTGGGAGGAGGAAGGAAAGAAGAGGGTGGAAAAGGGGGTGGGTGGTTAAGGAGCTGGTAGAAAGGAAGTGTGTGCCTCTATACGGACGCGTAAGAGGAGGGAATAAAAGAGAGCCACTTTCTTTTGTCTCCTAAGAATCCTCTCTTTTCCTCCTTCTTCTTCTCTTCTCCTCCCTCTCTCCTTCTCTCCTCCTTCCCTCCCCCACCTATTCGCCCTTCGCAGCACGCCCGATGCTCTAATTGCATCGCGCCCACCAACTAATTTATTCCTCCTCCCCCTGCCTCCACCCACACTCGCATAAAGCCACTCCTATCCTTCCCTCTCGTCTCCTCCCACACGCTCACGCACCCTCTCTCTCTCTCTCTCTCTCTCTCTCTCTCTCTCTCTCTCTCTCTTCATCTCCACCCTTTCCACTTCCGCTCGCAGTGTCTCCGTCATTTTTTTTTAGTCCTACCCCACCACCTTTCTGCCACCTACCGTCTTGTTACCAACTCTCGTCATATTTACATCACCCGCTGTCATATCTCTCTCTCTCTCTCCCTTTCTCATTTCCTCTCTTCTCTATCCTCTCCCTCCCACGTACCTATTCTGTCAATACTTGTCATCGGACCTCTCTATCCTTACCCGCCTACGTCCGGGATAGCACTTTTATTCTCTATGAATCTCCGTTCGTTCTGCTAGAACCATTTATAAAACCCTGCTTGTGAAGCCTTCATAGTTATTTCGTTCTTATCGCAGGGGGATTTTTTCCCATTCCACAATTATTCTAACAGATATAATCGGAACATTTACTGAGTGAAATAATTTAGCCTTTTAGAAAGTTATTTTAACAGACGCGACGATACTTGAATTTGGGTTGCCGTTTAAATATTACAATAACATATCCTCCGCCCATAGAATCCGAAATATACACGACCAAAGAGACACAAGAGCTGTGCGTATGCATAAATATACACGCGCGCGTTCTGCTACATTAAACTGGTTACCATTTCTCTCCCGCCGTTGCTTCACTTTTACCGCATCATTGCTTACTCTTGTGTCCAGAATACGCGTGATCGTCTCCCTTTGTGTTCTCCACTACGTTCAATTATTTCCCCGCTTACATTCGTCGGCCGCAGCGGCGTTTTACGCGTCATAGAGCACACGCCCCGGCTGAAAGGTCAGGTCGACCTGAGTCCTAAAAGAAGATTGACAGAGACGTATTTTCGCCTAGTAAATTCGAGCTGGTCCAGCAGTCCAGGTACGGCGAAGTGTTGGGTTCGATTCCCCGGCGAGTTTATTTTTCTGTCCGTATAAGTCCGTTAAACCTCTCATCCTCCGAACATGTTCCATTCTATCCTTCCACTTTCTCTTCCTCGTTCCTTCACGCTCACTGTTTACCACTCCTTTCCTTTCTCAGTTCCCTTTTTCTCGTTCTCTGCCGTCAGAGGGCGATTGTTTCACTGTTCAAATCGTTCCGTAAATTCCTCTCGCACCACCTGTCCTTCAAAAGTTTTTCTTTTCGCAAAAGATGGCGACACATTCGATAAAATAACGATACAAATGCGTCTCATTTTCAATTAGGCAATATTCCTTTTTCTCTCTTTCTTGCTCGTTGATTCATTATTCGATTACGTGTATTGATTTCAAATCGGATGTGTAACAAGCCATACCGTTAACATAAATAAGATGAACGAGTTTTATAAAGCGTAATTAAAGGCTATGCCCGACCATAAATAATTACAAATTTCCCCCTTTTAACGCTACTTTCACTTTTAATATTCTCTCTCCCGTTTCATAAATCAAACTGAAAACACAAACAGAACGGAGTCGCGATATCCATACGCTTACATTAGTTTCAGGAAATTCCATTTAGGATCGGCATAATGGAAAATTCTAGAAATTCCCGGCATTCGTCGATCTCTGCTGCACACGTTTACTCCTGCCGTTAACGTGAAATTTCAATTGTAATTCCTCTTTCTGTTCGTGGTATTCAGTAAACGTCCGCGGCCATTATGTCGTGTTGGCTATCTCAGCTTCGCTCGTTTAAAGAACGTAAATGATTAAACTTTCCCGTTTTCTCCTTCGTAATATTTTATAAACTCCTTTAGTTTTTAGTAATTAAGCTCAGGATAGAACAACTCGTGTAATGCTAATTTTGAAACTGTTTAATAACAGTCCGCCAGAAAATATTCCACTTAAAATGCATTCCAGAATTTATACCTTTGAAGCTAAGCAATGCTTTCCAATTATCCACCGCTATTGCAGGTCTCCCCTACGCAGTGAACCAATCGGAATTCAAATACCAGAGAAGTATATAATGCAAGTGCAGATACAAATATTGTCTAAATTTTCAAGTGATATGTATCATATGACGTTCTATCCAGGAAAACCATAACTTCAGAAAAGGAGACGAATATTATAGGTGCAATAACTCGCGAAAAAGTGTCAAGTTGAAATCTTCGAATCCTGATGAGATATTTTCATGGATCATGAACTCCGCTTGCAATTTTCGGAGTAAAAAATTAGCATTCTCCTATAATCAAGGGTAAAAGATGAAAGCCCAAGGCGGGTATGCAACCTAATCCCATTCGCTCAAAACAGAATCAATACTTGGACTTGCTACGAAAGGTCTGTTCAATCTCTACATATCACTCTTTTTCAGCTTCTTCACAAAAGAAAATGTTTTAAGCAATCTATTTTTCATCCTCGTTAGATCCGTGCTTTACCCAGCTAAACAAAATTAAATATATAGATCATTATAGGGTCCTAAGCGATAATGTAAAACTAGGAAGGTCAAAGCAAATCAAACTAATTCAATCAGAGCTCTATTTAATTTTTGTGAGAACTGAATGAACGTTATTTATATTTGGAAAGAAAAAAGTTCGTTACTGAAAATGATCGAATTTAGCAATAATTAAGCTTTCCATTTTCTGAATATTCGATGAAGTTGCTAAACAAACGTACCGATTATTACCTTAAAGTTTGTATTTCGCGAATCATACTTTCTTTCATTGGCGATTCTAAACTTTAATTATTTATTTCCTTTTACTCTTTTTGTTGAGATATTTTTATCAATAAACACGCACTCGTCATAATATTTGTTTTATGAAATTTAAAATTTTATCGTGAGTGGACATTTGAACGTCAAACACGTAAAAAAATGACTAACGGAAATAAAATTAGCATATAGCAGAACAACAGACGTTCCGAAAATGCTTTTCCGTACTTTCGTTCACTATAAAACAAATTGTTTGTTTTTATCCTTTGCTGAATATTTTTTTATAATCTTGCAAAGTGGTCCGTGAGCAATTGCATTCCAGCTGCACTTAATCTCTTTTGCTTGCAGGAGAGGAAAAAAATACCTCTTTTGTTAGGAAAAGAGCAATGGAGTCTAGCCAGTTATAATGGCGGAGCATAAGGAGGAACGCTAATCTCGGGGTTCAATGACAGCAGAACTAACGATCCTCGTCTTTATTTTTTTAAAGCTTCTACCTTAAGCCAGATCTTACATGCGAAGCCATTAATCGAAGCATTTCTCTCAGGATCTCAGAAAAATTACGGTGAAATGCGTTCGTTATATTCAAAAAAATATTCCCTTGAAAAAGATGTATCAATGTTATAAATAATTTATCAAATTAGACAAATCTTATGGAATCCTGAATTTGAAAAATAATATGGAAAAGAGAACGTATTCAAGTTAATATAGGGCATTCGATGACTTGAAATTTCACTTAGCTTAAGTGTATAAAATCTGCAACTATAAAATGAACTGATAAATATAGGTATCGGATATTCTTTTCCTTTTGGAAGAATTTTGTATTGAATATATCATTTTTGCCATGAAAACATTAATGAAATGGTAAACTAGATAGCGAATGGCTCAATTAAATAATTTCTTTATGCTTTACAGTCATAAGGTTACTATTTTATTTTAATATCATATTTTAATGTTTTAGAAGGTTAGTAAAATTAACTTGCCACGTCATTCTCCTGAACGGTAGTATTTATTAACAGGCAATCACCAGCTGACTCTCGTTTAATTTTAAATCTACTAATCTACTCTCCGGATTTTCGAGGGCCATTGTTTTAAATTTCGATCATCTGGACAATCAAAGTAGCTGCACCTCAAAATAATATTACGCGGCATGCATTATTATAATGGCCGATAATATTTTTAATGTTATGAAAAATTCTGCGTTTATTATGGCTGAGGTTATCTGTCAAGTTATAGATGGCGCGCATTTAGGTGGCTGGGCATTTTAACGAGATCCCCGTTGTATAGATCTCGTCCATTTTTCAATGAAGTGATTAGCCGAATGACAAAACCTCAGGGTTAAACACCACGCCTATAAATTTCGAAAATCGCCGCCGAAAAATAGGGTGCTAACGATTTCCTTCACCCGCTAATTATTAACTCGAAGCCATAACCTCTTTTACTAATTGGCTGATAACAATCATTAAACGTTTTCATTTACCGAAAAAAATTTATATCCTTTGTCTAACGTCCTCTTTTAGTGCACCATTAATTTTTCACTCGTGAATTATACTGCCGGCCAATTTGTAATTATCTATAGCTAATTAACTAAAAATATTTCCTTAAACTATTAAATATTTTCAGTCAAGCGGAATCTACGATAATATTTTTTCCCGTCGGTAAATCTATATCGCTAGGCTTTATTGTACCTATGCTAAATGGCGTATGTGAGAGTTTGTGCTCATCTGTCGGATTGTATTTAGGGTGCCGTATTTTATAGAAACATAAGCTGCTTTTTTTAAAAAGATAATTAAAGGCGGGAACTGTATGTCACGTATGACTTAAATTCCCGCATCAATAAAGTTGGAAAGTTATAATTCAAAGTTATGTCGCTCTCCTAAAACAGAGGATATTCATAAAATAGCGCTTTTAATGCCAGATTACTACGCGTGAGCAAGTGAGGGCTTAACAAAGAAAGAAAATCCCACGCTTTGCATTGGAGATTTTCTTAAACGCCCATAATCCTAACATATTCTTGACGCTCCGATGAGTTCGACATTGCTCGCAGCGTCCTTTTTTACGCCTCAGTTGCCCTGCGAATAAAAGGGAAACAAGTTCTTCGGACCGCCCATATGTAACCTTCCGTAAGAAAAATGGTCCGAGCGAAATCCTTTTTCTCCCCCCGTTGTCGGGTCGATCCTCTAAGATCTCCCAACAAACTAATTAAATAGTTTACGCGCAATGAAAACGCAAGTCCCGGAGGGAAAAAAAAACCTTTTTTATCCCTTCCTCTCCCCTTTTCCCGCACTCCCAAGCACACGCAGTTCGATGCATTTCCCTTTTTACCCTTTATGCCTCCCTCCTCTTCGTCGAACCCTTTTTTTCTCAAACCCCTCCTTTTGTCCCCCCCCAAGGCCAAACTCGATTTTTTAATCTCCTCCCGTCCAAAAATCTCTTTTCAAACAAGTCCTACTTTATAGCAGTACTACTCCTCCATTACTCTCCCCCCACTATGCTCCCTTTTCTGACCACTCCTCCGCTTAATCCGTCTCACCCTCTCCGCTGCTCAGATTCCATACGACATTCACTCCAACCGACACCTCGCCTTTTATTCCGCTAGGATCAACGTCAAAAATGGACTCTACGGTCGCAGTGTTCGCTGTATAATTAGCGGAGGAAATGCGCCTGACACCCTCTCTCTCTTCGCTCCATTTGGCCTCTTTCTCTCGCACGCCCATTCTTGTAAATCCCGACTCTTGGAGGTGCAGTTCTTACCCCTCTCTTGCCCTTCCTCCAATAACCAATCCCCGTACGTTTCTCACCTGTCCGACCGAGAAAGGACCGGATTCTTAACAACCCCGGATTATGAACCCTCTCCAACCAACCATTACCTCAGAAAAAAAGGGGGGGATCCCATTTCTTTTTTCCATTATAAATCCTAGCGGCAGCTGTCTCGGGTATTTTGACGCGAGGGGGGAAAATGTACTGCCCTTGGCACTTGCCATTTATATTCTTCACATAATCCCGACGCCATCCATGCGTAAGCTCCCATCGAAACCACGGACGGGCCTTATAACCGCGCCTCACACCCTCTTACGTCACTCCAAAGCAAACTCTCCCTCTCTCCCGATTTCTTTCTCCGAGGTCATACGAATGGGTATACTATCATCTTCTGCAGATTTTGTGTTTTTCCCATGCCGTCATACTGTATAGTTAGCACATCAAACCATCCCTACTATTCTCCTTATCTCCCCCTTTCCTTTTGGTGATTCGGAGCTGTAAAGACGTCAGGATACACTTAAAATTTTATTTATGATAGGAGAAGAGGCCAAGAATGCATCGTTCGATTCCAAGACTCAAAATAATGCTGATCGCGGAGGGAGTTTTCATTTTTTTTCTGTCGGTTGCCATTTGGCGTCACAAAGGATTTTATCTGCCGGAATTTATAGTATTATGCAGGGCCGTATTTACGAATAGACACTTGCCTAGGACAGCAAATTTCTAGAGAAGGCATTTAAAAAAATATATTTATTTGTAAAATTTCATTATTAACTATTAATTTTTGTAATTGTTTTTTATACTTAATTATCATATTAAACTATGTTGAATTACAAACAAAAATTGATTATAGAAAGTTAAATGGACTAAAAACTGTTTTATTAAAAAATGCATATAGACACAGGGGCATAAGTTTATAGTATGTAAGGGCGGCAAATTCGTTAATCCGCCCCTAGTTTTATGGTGAAAATTTAATAATTTAAGATTTTGCTCCCATGGTTTTACTTTATAATACAAGTTTTTATACATTATTCTAAGCGTTAACGGTTTTGTGTCTCTGGGTATTTATATCAGCATTCTTAACTTTAGAGATTCGTTTCTCATTTGTATTATTGCCGCTTGTAGCGTTTTCTAACAATTTTTCCTATTTTTAGAGACGTTTCCTAATAATCATTACAGTCGTTACCAGCAGACTTTTTTCCATCACCGTGCACAGGTGCGTGAACGGTTAGGAAATTCAAGGGAGGATTTTCATGGCTAGCCTTAATGAAGCTGATTAATGATCTGTCTTCGCCCTTTAACAGATGCTAGGCCTAGATTTTATTTTTTATGAAAAACTCCCTCTCTCTCTCCTTATTCCAGATTGAATTTTGGCCATTTTTTCCACCTTCCCCATTTCCCTCCGCAACCCCCCCCCCCCTCTCCGCTTTTTTCCCCAAGTCTCATTAGCGCTCATTAAGGATCAGCGGGCGCGAGCGATAAATGGCTTTGTGCGGAGCAGTTGAATGCGAGGGATATCAATTTAAGTCGGTTCGCCCGAGCAAGAGTGTTTTACCGCTGGCGGTGACTGACTGCCCTCTCTCTCTCTCCCTTTCTCTGCCACCTAGAAGAGAGGAAGGGTCATTCGGATAGGGGAGAGTGGACGTGGCGGCGTAATGGGAGGATGGATAATGTGGGTGAGATATATAAAGGGGAGAGAGGAGGAGGAGGAAGAGGGATAGGGATTGACCGAGGCAGTGGGTGTGTTGTGGGGGAGGTCAGCTCGCATGTGTCCGGCGATCCCTCGCGAGCTTGTGGGGAGGGTGGGGGAAGTGAGGGAGGTTGTTTTTCGTCGGATGGACGTGCGTACATGAACCCCCTCTTTCCCTCTCTCTCTCTCCCTCTAGCGTGCGCACACACGCACCCCCTTCTCCGTGTCTCCCGACGCCAGACCACCGCTCATTTGGGTCCACCCGTATTTTCTGGTTAGCGTAGACCACAAGGTCACGTGACAGCCGTCATTGCTTCCTCCCACATCCCCCTCTATCTTCCTATATATCTCTCTCCTTCTCCCTTTCTCCGTCACTATCTGTCACGACGAATGCAGCGCCACGTGCGGCGTTATCTTTTTTCATCATCGCTCATCTTTCCCCTCCTCCGATTTTTATCGTAATTTTTTGGCCTTTGCCTCTCTCTCTCTCTCCCTCCCTTTTTATCTCTCTCCCTCCCTCTCTCATCCTCTGCCTTTTTATTGCTCGGATGAGGGGAAATTGGGAATGAAGGAAACGAGCAAACAAACGCACCTTGGTGTGCGCAATGCCATTTGTCGTGTTCTCCGGAAAAACACACCCGCTGCGTACCGACGCGGAAGGGTTTAGCAGAAGAGGGGAGAAAAAGAGGAATATCGGTAATTGAATCGAGTTGAAGAGGAGATTGGATAAAGGCGGTGGAGGGTGTGGCGTTGGATATGAGCGATTTTGAGGGCGGGGAGATTGTCGGAAAAGGGGGTTGATTTTTATTCGGAGGAATAGGAGGGGCGGCCAAAAAAAGAAGAGAGGAAAAAAACGGAATTTTCCTTCCCATAAAGAGGAATTTTTCTCTTCCGCTCTCGTCGCTAGTGGTGACGTTTTTTTAAAAAAAATTCTTTTAGCATTTTATTACGCGATGGGAAGGGTTTCAGGTGGAGAGAGAGAGAGAGGAATAAAGGAGGGAGGGAGGAAGCCATGTGGTTATGGCGCTTAAGGGGGTTGATGGGGTTCGGAATAGGGTGCGATGTGTGCCAACGCTCGCATCTCCTTTCGCCGCCGAATCCATCGGCGTCCGGGGGACAATCAATAACCCCCACCACCACCACATTCCCTTCCCACGATCTCCGCAAATCCCTCCTCTCCAAGCACTCTCATCCAAAAATCACACCCCCTCCCCCCACCTCCCTTCTCCCTCCCTCCCTTCTCCCTCCCTCCCTTCTCCCACCTCCTCCTTCCTTCCATCCCGGGTCCTACCTTTAGCGTTCGCCGCTCCTAAACCCGACCGCCCACAAAACCTCATCTCTCTCTCTCTGTGACTCTCTCCATTCCGCGCGCAATGCCTCTTCCTCCCCTCACCGCCTCCCGCTCCCAAATATCCTATCCGCCCTGTAATTTCCATCCAATGCCAAACATTTCGTCCCCTCGCGTCTTTCTCTTTCGCTCTTCCGATTACATCCACTCATGTACTCATCCCCCCACCTCTCTCTCCACCCTTCGCTCGTGCCTCCCACCGACCGACCTTCCATCATCCAACTTCCCTCCTTACCCCTTCCTCCCGCTCCCCCCCCCCCACTCCAAAGCCCCCCATTTTTATAATCCGTCCTTCTCTTTCTTCCCTCACTCCCCCTCTGTTACACGTATACAAACCCAAACTCTACCCTCACCAATATGCCCTTATTCCCAAACCTCTGTTCTCCGTTTCTTTCTTTCTCCGTCGAGCGGAGCTTTCGCGTCCCTGTATGATCGCCTCTCCTTCGCGATAAGCCATTAATTCAAAATAGCTCCGTTCCAACAATCGACGAAAGTGTTCCTGATTTGGTACTCTGAATGGCCCCTCTGAAATGTTTACATACATTGCTGCAATGGTCACGTCAACGGGATTTATTGCGTTGTTTCTGTGTAGAATTTTAAGCAATTCGCTTGATATGACCGCAACGCTTAAGTTGTAGTAATAGTAGTAGTTCATTAATAACATCAATAATAACCTCTTTCTCTCTCTCTCTATGTATGTATATATAAACAATGGCGGATTTAGACATTCTGAGGCGCCTGGGGCTAAACAATTGGGGGCCCTGTAATTTAAATATATACTGAAACCTAACCTAGGGGCCATTCCTTTGTTTTAATAAATTAAGTATCGCAGTGCGAAAAAATAAAATGTCCTTTACGACCTTTAAAATGAGATGTTTAATATTCTGAGATTATACATAAAAACATTTTCTCGGGGTCCTTACTTCAAGGGGCCCACTTTTCTCATAAATAAATATACATATATGTATATACACAAAGAAATATATATATGCATACATACACTAGAATAAATACTTATTGTACCTTTCATTTCCTATAAGGACCCTCCTTTTCATTTTTATTACGAATTTATTTTCGTTTCCTTAATCAAATTTCCTGACAAGTGCTGTCAGTATGGAAAAGAGAAGGGGGAAAGAGGGTCGCCACATTTTATTCGAAATTTGAATTGACTTATCCGAATTTCCTCTAGATGCATATTTGGATCAAATTGGACCTGCTAATTTGTGGCTTTCGTTGAAATAAGCCTCTTCCTCCCTCGCTCTCTTTCTCTCTCTCTCCCCTCGTTCCTCCCTCTCCCAAATTGGCTACGCCCGTATAATCCTATTCCATGGAGACGTAATTTATTTTCGATGTGGACTTTAACGAGAACATAAAAATGCCGCACCGCTTCTAATTTGTAAACGTTCCTATTTTACCAGTCAGCAAAATAAACGTAATAATGAAATTTTTTTCACTCGTGCTCTTTTTTTATCAGCAGTTGTTTATAACTTGTAATACATCCTGTTTTAACTTCATTTGATCCTAATTTTTGATGAATTCTAAAGATGTCTTTTTTTGTTATGTTGAATATGTAACTTTAATATCGCCTTAGTCTTCAACTAACCCAACATTACTCCTTTTTTCCGTCCGGTCACTCATTCTATTACAATCGAGGATGCTTTGCATTTGCGTCCGTCCTGAAAACGAACTTATTGAACAGATACGTTAATCCTAGCTCCTCCCAATACATTTCCAAATTTATGTATACCGTGCCGAATATTCCGTGGCTCCTTTTGTGTTCTTCCTTAGCAAATATTTGCTATCAAGGGCGGATCCAGGGAAGTTGAGGGTAAAGAACCCTTCCAGGAAAAAATTAATAAAATAATAAAAAATAACATCGGAGAAATGTTATTTTGTTACAGAACATATATGTTTCTTGGTTGTTGCTTCAGATTTCAGCTGCGTCATTTGGAACATGACATCCGACATTTCACACCCGTTACATATATATTTTCTTTTTACGAATTAAAATATTTATGCCTTCAAAAATATTTTCAAATAGGTAGCTTATTTTTTCATCTTTGATTGGCCCCTTCTGAAGCTTGAATCCACCCTTGCTTCCTTTTGCGCCGTTTTTCTAATTTCGTTTCTATTAAAAGAAGTTCTTTACAAAGAAAGGAATTTTCCCTTAGATTAGTATTTCTCGACCTTTTGCATTTTATGACCAACCAAACATTTTATCAAAAAACTCGTATTCCACCACGGTGAAAACCAAATTCCACATTTTCCAAGATTAATAATAAACGGACATTTTTAATAACATTAAATACTGCAATAATTTTGTTTAGGGAGAGTTTTATAGGAATCATTTTCGAAACTTCGCGTTGAGAAACACTGCCTTAGATACATCATGAAAACCTTTTGCTCCTAAATGTACGTTATGACACATTATCGAATACTTGGTTCTAAAAATGAATTCTCTAGTTCAAATTTCTAGTTAGCTCATATACCGACACAGTTAAAAGAACATCAAAGTTTATCTTTCGCTTTCGTTACAACTCAGAGAAATCGCACGTATGCATTTTGCTTTCTTTCTCTTTTTTTTATCCTCCTTTTAATTTCACTTGCTGTTTGTCTGATTTACAAACAGCTCCAAGTGTGCAATTTATCCAACCAGTCTATCTAACTAGACTCGCCCCTAAAGCGTATCGAATCAGCGCTCAAATTGACTTTCTTTGAACAAATTCCAAACAGAATTCCTCGGTTGACCGAAATTGCCTCTCATAAACAAAACCTAATTCAATCAGCGACGACGTCATTAGCACAGAAGATCAATCCGGTCCATTAATGCCCTAAAGTATTGCGCACGTGATGGAACAACTGCACCGTGAATATCTGGAAAGAGCTTTTATAAGTAACTAAAGATAGCCGATTGATCCATAGCGTAGAGTGCGTGGATGGACGATTTGCGAGGTTTTTCTTGCACACGGTAAATAGAACTCCCCCTCCCCCTCTCTCACCTCTCTCTCCCCTTTTTACACTCACCTCTCGATTTCCACAGATATATTTCCCCAGGCTCCTCTTCAAACGCTTCCAATCTGGACTCGCTGATTCTCTCTCATCTCCCAGCATTTGGTCCAACGTGTTCAATCTGCTCCAGTTCCCATACGTATGTTGTTTGCACTCCTAAACCAAGAGCACACGATAAATAGGGAAGTAAAGATTCCAAAAAGTGCAAATTTTTGTAGAAACAATGTTTTTGACGTAAATAAAGGAAATTTAAATAATTATTACATATATTTACTATGAAAGAGCGTATAATTTTTTATGTAATTATATATCTACATTTTTAATGCATGCTAAATCGTTCTAGGAATTATGATGGAGTTTCTTATAAAACTGTAAGCCGTTACCTTTCGGTTTTTCAATAGTAACGGGCGAATAAGTTGCAAAGTTTTGCCTTTTACTCATGATATCCTAGAGTAATTCTTCCGAACCCTTTTGGAGTCAGATCAAAGGCTTCAAAATCAAAGTTTATTTGATATCTGACAGGAAAATGACGAACGAAAAGTAACATCGCTCACTGCCTTTTAATGCGCGTTGAAACATTACTTTCATTTATCCATTCTTACTTTCGTTAAACTGATGTCTGATTTCGTTCCTCATCGGATAAGTTTCTATAAGGTCGTAATTCTTCGCAGTCTTAAGGATTCGTGATCTTCCATTGTACTATGATGCTCGTCATATGGGAGGAAAGGCGTTCGAAGGGAAAACATTCAACCTTTTCGAGTCTTATCAAGGGGCTTCATGTAAAAAAGTGGAGACGGATAGAGGAGGAAATTGCGGGGAAAACACAGGATTTGCAGATTGACATAGGCACCCGCTGGGATTTTTTTAATAAAAGAAAAGACAACATTCCATCGGAAGATCATCTTTTCTTTGTGGGCGGAAGATCGTCCCCGAAAGAATTTCATATGTGATATTTTTGGGTTTCGACACCTACGCCTCGCCTGATCTCCATTTTCTTTAGGGATTCTCATGGCCTAAGGATTCGTTATGTTGGCCATTCACCCAAATGGATCCATTTCACCTCTCCCTCTTTTCCTTATGCTCTATATTTATTCCTTTTCCTCTTTTCTTCTTCTCTGCTCTTTTGTCTCTCTTTACCCCGCTCTGGTCTTCTCCACTTTCTATTATTATTTGTTCGATAATCCATTTTTTTAGTGAGGAAGGTTTCATCTCTGTCCCCCTTACGTTTGTCAATTTCACCGGTTGTATTTACTTAAGGATCGAATGGTATCACTGAGCGCGCGTAAGGTATATATGCGTAAAACCTTATTTTTCCTTATAATAGGAATGAGCTTTCCCTTTGGTTTCACAACTCGCACGAGCTTCTACAGAAAAAATGCGTTTTTTTCATTTAAAGAATATTTTTAAAAAATATGATTCATGTGCATGTCTGCCTTATCTAGAGTGATGCAATACAATAATTCCTCATCATTCATCGATATTTTCGCATCAGAAAATTAAATGGTCATTTCGATAATATTTTAAAAGTATTTATTGAGCTAACGCCCCGCAATTCTGAAACTCTTATTTCCTAATTAATTTTATTCATTCATTATTTGCATAGATAAATTTAAACCAAACGAGTAATACTATATGCATTTCTATCAAGTATTCCTAGAATAAGCCGTAGTTTGTTCAGCCACTATTTAATTCGACAGAGAAGGGAAATTTCTCGAGTATATTTTTAACTAATGCGTCTTTGGAATAGTTGGGCGTTTAAAATATCCCAAAACTCTTTAAAGTCCTCCGCATCCTTCCATTTCCACTCTCCCATTTCTCCTCTGGTAATATCCGCATTTAATTAGCAACACTCGTAGCGACGTAACGATTTGCATGAAGAATGAAACAGGCCCCGAGGAGAGAGAGCGTGGCACTCAGGCGCCGCCTGGGAAGCAAACCTCCTTGTTGCGCCCAGTTGGCAGACGTTAGCATCGTGTATCCGATAAAGGATTTCGGCTCAAACTTTAGGAAACCACGCCCTTTACGCGAAAACCAAAACCCGAAAGCGGAATAAATCGGAGTTGCATTCCTCCCACGCCTTCCCTCCTCTCCACCCTTCACTCCTCTTCCGCCCGCAAAACCGTTATAGTTTCCGGCACCCCACTCCCCCTTCCTCTTATTGTTGCTGGCCGGGAGCCCACCAGAGGCCGCATCCTCTTTCCACCTCCTTCGCCCCGCATCCCGCCATACCGACGGTGCTACGTGCGCCTCTGCGGCTGATGCCGTGGAAGGTTCTGGACCGCTTCAATAAGGCGCTTTTAAAAAAGTTATCGAGAGGAAAACAATGTAGTAATGGGCGCGCGCACCCGGATGGAAGATCAAACATGTATATATGTACCCTTGTTAGTCCATTCCTGCTTGTCTTCCTTCTTTCTATCGCACGGTTGCATCCCAGGCGATTAGAACAACTGAAAAATAAACGAGGTGCGTATGGCGTGAGAGAAAACAAGCGGGGAGTGAGCGAAAGGGAGATATTACTGCCGCTCGAAGAGGTAGTGTTATTTTGCGAGTGTCCATGTCGTGTTTTTTTGGACGCCGCGGCGGCATTGAAGGTTCATAAATAGCTCCAGGGTGTTATTCCTGGCCTCGGGGAATTGTATCCTAGCCTAAATGTGAAAAATAGCTGTGCACGCATGATGATTTCACGCCTGTTTATAAAAACTTGAAAGTTTTTAAATACCCTGTTGGTGCTAGAAAGAACAGGGGGCATTTGTTATTCTTTAATTTAAACTCAGTTACATTATCGCTTTTTACATTCATACGTAAATAAAATACGCGTGTGCATGCTTGTATTTACGTGTGTTTGAGGTCACATGAGATAATGCCGTAAATTTTCTATATTAATTATTTACTACTATGAATAACAGGGCAAAATGTAAGAGAAATATTGTAAGGGTTAGATAACTTATCCAATCGTCAATTTTCTACGAATAACACAGCCTGATTCCATAGCCATCTTTTTCAATTTTTCCTTAATAGTGGACACGAGTTGGGTTTCTCGAGCTTGCACACGAGTGTAGTATAAATTACTGTATATTTAACTGGCGCTTTAATTTGAAAATAACATGGATTAAATTCAATATATTGGAATTTCATATATAAAATTTTATATGCAATTAACCTCGTAGTGTAATATATATAACGTGACTAAAACCTCCGTTAGTCATGCATTAAAGGATAAAGTAGATGGAGGCATCTTCCTTGTGATTACCAGTATGCATCGACTCATACAAGTAAAAAGAAACTGAAATCTCATGTAAAGAAAGAAAGAAGTTTTCGTTGCCAAAAACCGCGTCCGCCTTGAATGAAAGAGTGGGTAAACCGGAGCTGGATTGGGCGAGACAGATTGACGGAAAATAACATGTTAGGAAAGCAAGGGCGGATTGGGAGAAAAAATCGGCCCGGGCAAACACTAGGATATCGGCCCACCTAACAACTAAAATAATGTTGCGGCCTCCTAGGAGGCCGCCGCCCATAGTTTGAGAAACACTACTTTAGAATACGGAAAAGCAACTCCTGGCCCAGGCAGCAATCGCTCAGACAGCCCCGGCCCACCGGGACTTTGCCCGGTGTCCCGGCGGCCCAATCCGCCCCTGTAGGAAAGTATGGTACATAGCGACAGAGAAAGAATAATAAAAAACAGCGAAGATAGTGGCAGTGAGGAAAATAAGGAAAATTGCACGTGAAACTTGTTGTAGAAATTAGATAAGAGGCCTTCGTTCAGTTTCAAATAGGGAGAGCGTGATGATACATTTATCTTTATGCTAGCGAATGCTTTTTCTCAATCTTCACTTTCCCATCCGTCAATTTTCCGGTCATTCCCCTCACCTTTAGCATAATTTATAATTTTGGTCTAAAGACGGCAGCACCGTGATTTTTGGCTCCAGAGAGGAACTTGATTTCTCCATCGAGGAACTGTGGAAAGACGAAAAATACCTCCAGGGTTGGGAAACCACTCCGCCATGGTTTTTTTCACTTCCACCATTTATTACAGCCAGCTTCTGAAGGAATTTTTTTTCTTCATCCGTCAACGCACGCGTTGAAAATTCTTAACGCGTTCGCGGACGTCCCTTCGCGGTGTCGAGCAGCACTATCTAGCCTCCGTTATTTATGTTTTTATCTCCGCGAATTCTTTCGTCCTCCCCTTATTGTTTTCACTCGTACATATCCACCCCTTCTCTCTTTCTCTCCGGCGAGAGAACTCGTCTCCTTGCCTCCGGGAGAAAGAGGTTGGAGTGAGAGAAAGAGAGAGCAAAAGAGGAGTTCCTTTTCTTCGCGGCGTAATTGGTTTTCCGAGGAGCGGAGAGCCTCGGCTGGCTTCGCGACGAGTGAAGGCCCTCGAGTAAAGGAGATTCTCAAGTCCCTCTCCACTACATGCTTCAACTAAACTCGTTATTTAAAGTCTTAAAATTTATCCATCGGAGGGGAATACTTCATCTGACTTTTGCTTTAAAACGTACATTTCATTAGGTGACTCTCCTCCGTTCCACCCTGATAATATGCATCGAGTATAGGTAATGTGTGAAATATTTCGATGGTGAAATTTATGAAAATTTTTCAGTAACTGGTAAAAACCATTTTTAAATGTCGGCTTCGAAAGATATACTATATAGATATACATATATATATATATATATATATATATATATATATATATATATATATATATATATATCTTGTGCTGACGAAGGGATCATCCCGAACGCTCTAACCTCTACAAATGTGTCTCTCCAACACCCCAGCGGCTCTACTTCCTGTAAGTGTTCACTGGGTTTCCTTCAACACCTAGTTGCCATATATATATATATATATATATATATATATATATATTTGAATGCGCATAGCAATTTCAAGCGGATATCCTTGGGTAAAAACACCATTTTTGTCCTCAAATTAGCAAAGTATTAAGATTGGTGTCACGCAATGTGACACAATAACGAAATGCTATTCTTAATGCAGAATTTGCGAGCTCGAGAACTCATTTTCTGAAAGGAAATATCAGCTGCCAAAAGCATGCTATCAAGGTGGAAATGACCATCCAAAACAAATAAAGCCATAAAGAACTTTCGGTTAGAAGAGGGAAAACAATCCAACTGTTATTTCTCCTTTATTTTTTCTATATTCTACAGTTCGATACCTCGATGCTGTCTTTTAAGCAAACTTCTTACACTTTTTCCACGAATGTCACAATAACACGTCAAACAACTCCTTCCAGAAATTCATTGTAAACATTTTTCTCCCTCTCAAACTCACTCACGATCCCTCTTCTCTTCTGAGAACTTCTTTCTCTTCCTTCCATTCCCAACAGAACACTAGAAAAGGGCGAAGTTCGCGCGTCTCCTGAGACTTTCTTGAGTCAATATGTCTATTTCCTCCCCCTCTCTCTCTCTCTCTCGTCTCCTCCTCTTTCATCCTTCTAAATCTCTTTCGCCCACATTCCTATCTCCTCGCCTCTCTACTTCCTCGATGCACTAATTTGTCCTTTTCCATTTCCCCTTCTCATCACCCGCGCCACCGAAATATTCGCCTCCAATTCTCCTGCATGCCCATTTCAAACTCCCCCCTTGTCCTCCCCTCCCCTCTCAATTTTCCTTTTCTCTACTCTCCTTCGTATATCGATCCTGTCTTTCCCACCATTTCTTCAAATTCTCCCTTTTCGTCGCCTTTTTTATTATTATTATTATTCTCGCATTCTTTCTTTCTATTTTCCTATTCCCGTTTTTCTCTCGCGTTTTAGACACCTATTTGCAAATTTCTCCTCCCTACATTTAGTATCTCGCCGTTCTTTCCTCCATTTCTATCCTTCTCTCCTTTTACCTCTCTCCACATCTCTTCTTGATGTTTCCTCTCTCTCTCTCCTCATTCTCTCTCACGTTTTTTTTCTCACCATATTTTCGCGAGCTTTCTCTCCTTCCATGCATTACTATTCTTTCCCTCTCACGTACTTCCCTCTCTCTCTCTCTCTTTCTCTCCCTCTTTCAGTTTTCTAGCGTCGTCATCGGGAGACTAACAGCTCCAGGGAATGGTCGTGTTCGCCCCCCAAGGGAGCTAAAGTACTTTTCGCCGCTGTATGATCCCTTCCATTCTCCTCCCTCCACCTTTCCCCCCTCTCTTTCCTCCCCCCTTCACCTCTGTCTCTCGCGAGTTCTTGCTTGCGCAACAAGCTCCCTCCTCCCTCTTATTTATCGTCGAGTGCTATTAAAAAAAAAGTAAAAACCTTCCCAAAGAACGGAATGATGATATTTCGTGGAAAAATAAAATGAGACCAAAAATAAAGAATAAACTCTTAGGATGTCGCGAGTTTGAAATATAGGTTCGTTCTCGAGATAAGAGGAGGGGAAAGAGAAGGAGAGAGAGATATGAGAGAGAGAGAGAAAGAGATTCCATCGACGACAATTACGGGGCGCGCGTTCTCCATTCCTCGGAGATTCCTCCCGCTCTTCACTTTAATAGAATATAGGTGCACGCCTTTTATGCCTCTTTCGCAGGGGAAGAAGGATGGGGACTTCTGCTGCTGCGTTGACGATCTCTCAAATGGTCCATTTCGCGTTCCATATTTTTATAAAAAAAATTCTGGAGAACTCTACGACGCTGTGACGGTCGTTTCATTTTAATATCCTCTTCGCGAATCGAACGATTTACCCTTCGCTGTCGATGATAATGGTTTCATGGGCCCTGAATAAGTGCGCCCGTGCTCGAGATGGCTTTCTTTTCATTACAGTCTGTTTCGGAGAGAAAGCAAAATGTTTTTATGCTTGAAAACAGTATATTAGCCAGATGGGGAGATTTTGAAAACAGGAAATTTAGTTTGGAAACACGAAATTGGCAAAAAATGAACGAAAACATTTATATTGTAAAAAAAACAGCTTCTAGGTTTATATGAAAAAACGCTGGTAAATCTTTATAAAATAACCATTTTTATTGTCACAGCGTTGTAATAATTTTCATTTTTGCATAGAAACTTCGTTATATACATTTAGTAAAAGATTGAAAGTTGTATAAATCGAAAGTGTTACATAAAACTTTCCTAATTTATAGATTCTAGAAGATGAGTAAATCATTTAAAGTTAACTTTTAGATTGATATTTTGTTAACCAACAATATACTCTTCAATCGTAGATGTAAACAATCCTGAAATATACTCTATTATCGTGACAGCCCTATGAAAACTACTATAGTAATTCTTCGCTAGACGCGATCAATTTTTGAAGGTTTTCTTTACAATTTTTCGAAAACGCGTCTATAAACTTAAAGACAGAGGTTCATTTTCCGATTGTTCGATATTTACCACAGTTAATATAATTTATCGTCAAACGGAAATGGGAGTCGCACTTTTAAGACCTACGCTGTCTCTTAGTTTATAGGCTTTTATCCTTATTTACGATCGTTCCTTCCTTTACAATATGAGAATGCTATCCTTAGCAATTTGTTACCCGAACACTCTATTAAACGTTCCTCTCGTTCGCATCAGCATCGCTTTCATTATTTTCCCCCTCTCTCTATTCCACTCTCGCTGTCCCTCTTATTTCTCGAATTTGCCTCGAGCGGATTAGTATCTCGGTAATTTGTTTCCTCGATAAATGCTCCTTTTATCTCCCTCTCCCTCCATCATATAGCCATCCCTCCTTTTCTCTCCCCTCCCCCCTTTCCCCTCCTCCCCCCCTTTCCCCTCCTCCCCCCCCTTTCCCCTCCTCCCCCCCTTTCCCCTCCCCCCTTTTCCCTTCGCCTCCTCCTACGTAGTTGTATATGGCGCCTCCTACACCGCGTTTCCGATCTCTCAACTCCCTCCCTCTTTTTCTCTTGGCAACCTCCTCTATTCCCTCTTCCTCCCGCATTCCTCACCAATTCTGTCCCTTTGCCCAGAAGAGCAGCCCGTTGGAGAGAGACACCATTTCATTCTATCTCCGCCCTACACTCCGTCTTTTTTTTTTCGCACCACCCACGCACCCAAGCCGTCCATCTCACTACTTTCATATCCACTCCTCCGGTTCCTACCCATCTTCCTTTTATTTTTTCGGCCTTTTTGTTCCTTCTCCTTCGCGTTCTCTTTCTTTCTTCTCTTCCGCTCTTTCTTCCTTTTTCCTCCTGTCGCCTTTCTCTTTTTATTTTTTCGCTGTCTTTTTTCGCTGTCTTTTTCCGCTGCGCTTCCATTTCTCAACTTTCTCGCCCTTCTTATCACTTCCTGTCTTTCTTTCCTCCTTTCTCTTCTTTCACTAACTTCACGTTTTTCGGATCATTCTTTAGGCTTTAAACCTCTCCTCTTTAATTTTCTTCTCCTTCATTTCTCTCTCTCTCTCTCTTTTCCTATAATTCTTCTCTCCTTCTTTGTTTCCACCTCCTATTCTTGTAGCTTTCCCATCTTAACAACGCCATTCTCTTTCTCTTACGACTGCCTTCCATTCCGATTATTCTCTCTCTCTCTCTGTTTCCCTCTCTCTCTCAATTGAAAGAATGCGAACCTTTAGGCTCTTTAGTAGGACGTATCGCTTCAATTCTCATTCCTCTATTTTACCCTATTCTCCTTCCTTGAGGCCGTCTCACCCAATCTATTCTTCCCTCTACTTCTGCCTCCTCCTCCTTTCCTTCTCTCCTTTACCGCTATGATTTCTTTATTTTTCTCCCATTCACATATTTAGCATGGGTTTTTCTTCATCACTCTTCCTCTTTCTCATCTCATTCATTCCTCGACATTCCTCATCACCACTCCTACCTCTTTATCTAATCCTTCCTTTTTCCATATTTCTCTCCTTTGCCTCCTTCCATCCTCTCCCTTCTCTATCCTCTTTCCCTTTAAGATGTCTGTCTGTCTCCCTCTCTCTCCCCTTCCTACATCTCCTTTCTCAATCCTTCCATTTCTCCTTATACTTCCATCCTTCACTTTACTTCTTTTTTCTCTCTTTCTGCAAATCCTTCTTTTCTTTCTCTCCCCTGTCTTTTCTCTCCTTCTCCTCTCTCCCCTCCCTCCCCCTTCCCCTTCCGACTTTGCCATTCTCTCGCTCTCTTCTCAACGGTCTCCTCTTTCCATCTCTAGCGTCGTATTCGGAGTCTTTAAAATTTAAGGAGAACTCTGGGAGTTACTTATCGGGGAATCCTTAGAGACTAACACGTTTTCTGTTTCAGGAATGCATCGTATAGGGGTCTGGGTGGTGGAGCGGGGTGCTATCGAATACGTCAGGGCGATGTGTACCAAGTACGCTAACGTAATCTACGGCTTGCGAAAAATATTTGGCCCGAAGAAATAGATCTCAATACACAGGATGCTTAACTAAATTTTGATACCAGATGAAGATTAAACGCACTGAATATAGTTAGTTAATGGACCAAATATTTCATTTTCCTGTTTATATTTCACAGTTGTTTTAGAAGGTTGTGATTCTTTTAAAACTAAACGATTTTGCGTCTGTTCGTTGAAATGAATTTGTTTTATGTTATTTTGTTATATAAGAATATAAATAATTGACTTAGCCGTATCTTTTTAGAAATCTTTATTTGCAATAAGGTAAGAAGAAAGGGAAAACTTTTCTAATAGGATCTACTGATTGATTTCCGAATTATATTGGAATCCATTTCTTATTTCATCTTAATTGAAATGCTGGTGTTAATCAGTAATTGGTTCTACTTAATTTGAAGTCCTCATTTACTTTTATATAAGAATTCTTCACAAAATAAAAAAGTAAACCCGTTGAGGTTACTCTGTGAGCCTACACTACGTCATTGCTCTTTCGAGGAAGGCGATTTCAGCACATTCTCCTTTTAAGCTCCCTAGCGAAAAACCGGATAAACAATCAGACTCCGATACAAACCGTTGGCCTTCGCCGTGAATGGCCACCCTCTAACAATCGTGGCCCAGATACGTCGTCTGCTCTCAGTGTGCTCCTTCCCTCTTTCGCTATTTAACCAACACGAATTCCGATAAAGAGGTGCTTTCTAACTGCAAAAAAATAACTTATCCGCAATTATTTTAAAGCTTTAATTTATCGAGATTGCAACATAACCCTTCAGATAAATCAGTGACAATCATAGTTGTGTCGAAGGAGCAGAATAACGAGAATACGTGGTTGAACTTTTAATTTTGTGCTCCATAATGTGAAATTAAGCATACCACCCACCCAGAAATTTTAGTTAATCACCGTTGAGTCGATTCATTTATCGATTTTTTATAAATATGTTTACAAAATGCCGGATAATTTAATGCAAAAGAAAGCGGAGTTTCAGTACGATTTTGAATAAAACGTTTTTGTTACATTGACAGATCATTCATTCCCAAATCGTTCCTTAAAAAAACAAAACTACTCCCTAGAAGAAGTCTTCCGTCGCATGTTTTAAAATTGGATGATTTCCATCGTATCTTCTTAAAGGAAGAGGAGAGGTAACATTCAGAAATCCCGAGAGATAAAAAAAAACAAATCCCAAAAAGGAACGAATGGGACCTTTTTCCGCGAAAAACATTTATTATTTGAAGAGAGAAGCGAAAGTATACGCAACAAAAATCATCAATAAATCTCACCGAGAGTGCACTTATATCATTCTCTCCCTCTCTCTCGTATTTTTTTTTACCCTTTCTAGAAGCCAAAGCAGAGAATCAGGTAAGAACAAGAGGGGGAGAGAGTGTATTAGGAGAAAGTAAAGCCCCTGCTAACACCATTCACTACGCATTTTGTTTTATCGAGAAAGTTATTTATTGTCAGCGACGGATGAGACTGGGAGAAGAGAAGAATAGATGGAGAAAAGGAAGAGAAAGACTAAAAAATCCAGATTGGCTCCTTTCTTTCTTTTTCTCGCTTCCTTCTCTCCTTTCCACTCTGAAATTCCATTGTTTGCTGAAAAGACAAAGGGTCCGTGAATTCCTCGTCTCCAAGTCCCTTCTGGAAGATCGACGTATGGGGACTGCCTCCGACTCCCTTCCCTTTTTCGCCCTTTCGCCCTCTCCTCGTGGCCCTCCCGCATTCTGCGGTGCTGCGGGAGAGGTGCGAAGAAGGGGATCGAATCGGCGAGATGCGAGACGCAGCGTCAATTCGCGACCCTGCGTTGACGCGCGCGGTGTGCCTTTGCGCGAAACGGAAACGAGGCGCGTTGCGTGCAAACAGTTTCATCGATTTTTGCCCAAAAAGAACACCCTTTCGAACGGACGCAATATCGCTGCTTTGAATGCTTTCCTCGGGCCTCTTCTTCTTTCCATCCTTTTCTTCCTTCCTACTCCTCAGATTTCCTAGTGTTAAAAAAAAACTCGTATCGATCTCGTAGTACGAATAGAATTCCCGTGTGGGGGCGTTGACATAGCTCTCCAAGAATGCGCTTGTGTTTTGAGAAGGAACCACTCTCTCTCGGAACCATACGTGTGGTCTGCGAAAAAAAAACAATTTTTTTCCTCTCTTATCCTCTGCTTTCTTCGTCTTATCCTTCGGCCCGAAACTGCTGATCTGGTGGGAAAACCACTCTTCAACGCGAAGGATTTGCAAAGAAAAGTTGACCTCCCTAAGACCCTCCCTCACACCCCGATCTCCCCATCCTCCCCTCCCCACCCACTTATACGACCCGCCTGTCTCCCTATTGCGAACGATCCTTCACGTCGGAAGGACGAAAAGGGAAATGATTCACGCCCAGACGAACCCTTCTTCTCTCCTCTCCCTCCCTCCCTGTCCTGCGCCGCAATCCACCCTTCCAATCTCCACTGGACGTAAACTGTCTCACAGGGAGTCATCCTATGCAAATGGCGTCGTCCCGTATTAAGTGGGGAAGAAAAGCGGCAAGAAGTTGACTTTTTTTGGATTGAGGGAAGAGAGAGAGAGAGAGAGAGCGAGAGGAGGAGGAGGAGGTTGTAAGGGAGGAAAGATGGACGGAAGGACATGGCAAGTCAAGAGGGAGAAAAAGGGAGAGAGGTGATGGGATTGGGGGTGAAAGAGGATTTATGTAAAGTAGGAAAAGAAGGAAGGAAGCGTTGAAAGGGAGGGAAGAGGGAAGGATTACGAAAAGGAAGATGGACGAGAGAGAAAAAGTGGGAGAGATAAGGACGAGAGTGTAAAATTGATGAAATGGTAAAAAGGGAAGGAAAAAGTTCAATCATGGAAAGTTTCAAAAAATAGGGGTAGAGAGTAGGTTAAGGCAGTAGTAGAGGAAAGTAGGAGGGAAGAAGAGGAGGGGAAATATGGCAGTGTGGGATAGGGACAGTATTAGATCGTGCGAGTGCAGCGTGATTGATGGCCGCATAGAGAAGAAGACAAGAGGGAGTTTCCCAGAGGGGGCGTCGGTGGGAGCGAGTGATGGAGTGTTTTGGAGGGATATGAAGGAATTGAGACCTTATTTTTTTCCGGTTTGAAAAAGAGAGGGAAGAAGTTCGCACCCGTGAGGTGTGACTTCGATGTTGTCGAATGGCGGTGCTGATTGATAAAGCCTTTTTTCGGAGGCTCCGTGTGATTTAAGAGACGATTTGTATGAGAAAAAGCGAGTTTTCAGCTCCGCGGGGGGAATTGAGAGAGGCAAAGGGAATCTGAAGAATGGGTCACATCTCTGTTCTCCCGAATCCGTTCACACCAGTTGCGCTGGAGAAAAATTGCGGTAACTTTGCATATCGCGTGAGAAAAAAATGTCGAATCCAAACCTTGCGATAGAGGGCGTGTTAAATGAACGGTCAATTTTGGACGGGATAAAAAAATTAGATTTCGAAGGGTTTCATTGGCGACTGCAGTTAGTCATTTAATAAATCGCTGTTATACATGTAAATCAGACGCTGTAATTGAATTTCGATAAAATAAGATTTCGAAGAGGTTTACGGGCGATTGCGTTTGTTCGTTTAATGCATCGTTATGCATGTAAATCTGTTACTGTAATTGAATTTTATGAAAAAAAAACCTCTAGTCGACGAACAGGGGGAAACGTCACGGATGAAAAAATAAATACCCTAATATATTTTGGAGAAAAGTATTTTACTATCCCACGTATAAAGCGTAAATATTGATTTAGCAAAAGGAAAAAATCGATCTTTGAAGACATTCATCGGCGATGGAATATTTGTTCCATCCGTCTTTTTTTGCGGGCACGATACGTGGAGGTTCACGTTTAATGAAAGTATTCACGATCGACGCGGAAATCCGTGCGAACGCAGCGTTTTTCCTTTGTATTTTCTCGCTCGCGTCGAAATCGAACGCGCTCCCGCTCGCCAGAAAATCAGTCTCTCGGATTATGAGAGAGGAAAAAAAATGATAATAATAAAAAAAAACTTCCAATTTTTATTCCTCGTAGCGTTTCCATCCCTCGCCTCTCTCATCACGCGAAGCTCAGTTCCGAATCATATGCTCGTTCCTTCCTTCCTTCCTTCCTACGGCACGAGATGAAAATAAAAAGGACCACGTAGAGCCAAGGGTATGAAGAGGTCGCCGCTCTTTCCCAAGGATATGGTGGTGCTCTCCCTCCCGCAGACACGACGACGTGCCCCCTCCCTCCCTCCCTTTACACCCCTCCCAAACCCAACTCGCCTCGCCGCTTCTCTTGTTTTCCTCCCACCCTCTTTTCACCCGGTTCGTAGAGAGAAAGGGTGGGCGGGGAGTGCTCGTGTTGGTGTGTGTGTGTGTGTATCCGTAGGGGGGTCGAAAGCTTGATCCGTAACCCAGATTCTCCGCCCGGTAGCCCGAAGGGCAGCTGTACCGCGGCTAAAGCCACTCCGCCAGGGTTTTTTGATGGAGAAAAGAAAAAAGAGAAATGAGGGTGAGATAGAGGGGACTAAATAAAAAGAGGAACGATTTCTTTCTCTTTCTCCGTTACTTTGAATCCCGACGGTGGGTTATTGTGTCTCTTGCATGTATTTCTTCTTTTTTTCGACCACTCTTTCGGAATCCTTATCCCTCTCCTTCCCTCCCACCCTATTTATTCCCCTCCACCATCCCATAGGGCCAATCTCCCGTCGTCGTACACGAAAATTCCGAACATTGCTTTCAAGAAAAGTAGAGAGTGGAGAGAGGTCAGAGGCAGTTTCTGAGCAGAATAGACCCGCTCGGAAAGAATTTTGATGTTTAAAAAAAATGAGATTTTACGCTGCGCCGTAAAAGGAGGGTTCTTCTCGTCCAATTAATGCCGGTCTTAATCGATATGCGGCGGACTCGGGTTTTATTCAGTTTAGCTGCGCGCCGTATGAAACCATAAAATTTTTCGTTTATTATTCTCCTGCTAAAGTTATTAAAATTTATAATCAAGTATGTCATGGTTTCTCATTTAATATAGGTACAACCCGTTGTGAAAGTGGGTTCCCCTTTGTTTCATTTGGAAGTGTGTTCGAACTAAGCGAATGTAATTATCAGATTTTTTTTAAATCTACAGGAAATAAAATAAACAATTTCTATTAAATATTAAAAGATGATGTTATAAAAGACTTTAAATATATTGTCTCTTGCTATGCAACAGCGTGGAAAGTTTACTTATACCACTTAGTAAGGATTAATTACGGGCGATCCGGATTTTAATTGTCATAAGCAGGGCCACCGAGAGGGCGGGAATACCGGGGAAAAATTCTCGGGGCCCGGGCCTTTGAGGGGCCCGGTATTAGGATCGGTCGTAAGGTTTTCCTACCGCAGTACGCACGGCATGCCGGCAACCGATACCAACGGCCGGCGTTTTCTCCATTTCCCATTTCCATTTCTCAGATTTGGATTTGGGTTTTCCCAACTCAACCCATTGCTTTTCTATCACCCCTTAGCACCCTGAAACTCCTCCCCACTACTCTCATTTTTCTCCCCTTCGGAAAATTCCGTCTTTGAGCCCGAGGTCCGGACCCACAAGCACTCGGAGTGTCGTCAGTTCTAATGAACAATATTGTTTACTCCCAATTTTTAAAAGATATGGTAGCCTTTCTTTCTTTATTGACCATATTTTATAATGTTGAACTTGGAATATTTAAGTACACTTAATATCGCATATAAGGCTGACATCACGATAATTTCCATAGAATTAAACTTTACTAAAAGCGCATAAATAAGTAACTTACTTCGTTGAATAGTACAATTACGAAATCGCGACCATTCAATAACAGACTTAATGTTACGCTATTATAATATACAACCAAATTTATACGTAAATATTATGAAGGAAAAAGTTGCGTTGTTGGTAAAAAAAAACAGGAGGAATCTAGAAAAATGCCTAGAACGCAAAGACGGAACGATTATGATGGGAAACTCCCCTTCGGAGGATGGATTATCGGTATGGCCCCTATAAATGTAAATTTTATGAGAATTTATTAGTTAAAGTACTATAGGGACATTTTGCGATCGGTATTCATTCATAGTAATTGTAAGATCTACTCTCATGTAATTCGTACTTTTGGCCTCTGTTGCAGCGCAAGATATGCAGTTACTTAAAAATGTCATGGGGACCTCAAATACAGTGTAGGAAATTCCGATTCAAATGTGGTCGTCCCGTATGACAAGTGCCGATTTTTTTACGCGTTGATTTTTTGGTACTAAAATACATGTGTGAATTTTGAAAACCAAATTTAAAAACCATGACGTAATTTTGCAAAAAATTTAGTGATGAAAAACCTACACTTATCGACGGCAATTAAATTTCGTCGAATATTTGATTTTTACAAATTCACTGTTGATTGACACTAACCGAATCATACCAAGTCTAATTATGATGTGCTACATATAGTATCAACATATATTTTATATGTAATTTTGATTAAAAAAATTTGTCCCAGGGCCCGCGATGGCTCTCGGCGGCTCTGATCATAAGACATCATCATAAAGAAGTGGCTATCCCATCTTTTCCTCAATAGAGAGTTTAATATGCCAAGTTTTAGAAAGAAAGATCGTTATATTCAGTATGCCGCGATAAAACGTTGCGCCCCAGCATCGGATTTTTAAAAAAATCATGGAATTATTACACACACGTAATGAATATGCACAGAGACGATATGAATAGTTTGAAGATGGAAGAAGTACTATCCCTGAAACCATAAACGTTACGAAAATAAGAACTCCGTGTTTTGTTCTCATAGCATCGTCCTTGAAGGAAGAAAGGAGATAGAGAAAAGGATGAGTAAGCGGGCTGGGCGGAGATGGAAAATTGAGGCCGTGTCCCCCCATCCGTCCTCCTCCGATACTCCGGGATTCCTCCGGAAAGGAAACCTCCCGGAGTTTCCCATTCCACCACACCCTGCAAACTCATCCTTCCCTTTTCTTCCCTCTCCCTCCTTTATTCCCCGACATGAAAACAGGACAGCCGTCGAAGGAGGGGGAAGGAGATCTGACCCCTTTGACCCTCACTCTTTCCTCCCTCCCCCGTACTCCCTCTTTACTCCATCTTGGAAAGCAGGTCCTGAGACGATGTTGTCCTTTGGAAAGGGCCTGTTAGTCAGAGGAGGAGGAATGGCTTGAGAGGAGAGGATAGAATGTTGGAAGGAGTTCGGAAGATATTTCGGAGGGCTGGAGGGGCCTTTTAGGCCTCTTCCATCCTTTACTCCCTCCCCCCCCCCTCCCTCCCTCTTCCTTCCTACTCTTCCTGCTTATTCTTCTTCTGCTCCACCCCTCTTTCCTCCCCTCTCCACCCCTCTCCCACACTCCTCCCCCTCGGACTAGCACACGTCCGACACTGGAGAGGGGAAGGGAGAGAAGGAGATGATGTATCGCTCAATAAAGCCGACAACCGCGATGCACGAGAACCTCGATTCGAACGCTGCTCCCTTCTATCTGTTCTCTTCTCCCTTTCTCTTTTCATCCTCTTCCTATCTCGTTCCCTTTCTCTCCCTCTTCGCTTATTTTCCACCTCTCCCTTTCGCTTAACATTTTCATACTGGTTTCGTCCAGTCAATTCCAGTATTACTTGACGGATAGGATCGAATTCCGTGGGATTTTTTGCTGGTGCTGGTGATGCCAGAGTATGCGTCCGAGAATTTGTCCGATATTATTCCGAAAACATTTCAATTGCGTTGCAAGGTTTTGCACGAAAAATTGCCTCAGTTGTAAATTTCTTATTTCAGCTTGTACTCGGCATGACGGGCGTTAAAATTTCCAAATATTAACTTCAAATGTGTTACCGTAGTTTCTCTCGGCGTCAATAATTCTACAGGATTATAAATGTAAGTAATGGAAGTACAAATTTGCTAGTTCGCAATACCGTATCAGTCAGGTTTTCCGTGTCCATTCCATACCGGGTCTCGATTACTAGAAATCCATTGTTCCGGGCACTTGTCCTCCAAAAAACTATATATATTCACGGCGCCTTTAAAACTTTTAACAAATAACACCCATAAATCCCACTCGCTGACCCCGAAAAAAATTAATCCTCTTGCATTTGTTAAGCAGTCGTATTCGTAGGTACCGTCTATGAATAAAATTGACAAAAAAATCGGACAAGTGAAATATGCCGCTCGAATCCGTTGTCCCGAACACATGCACACACACAAAGAAGGAGATACACAGATATCGAACGTGTGTTCGCCTCCTCCCCCCCCCCCCTCCCGTCCTCTCTCTCTCTCTCCCTCTGATTCTCTATATACAAATCACACACTCATTCTCTTCTACCTTTCTATCTCCGCCTTCTGGGTCAAGGGTCGAAACCGGTCCCTTTCGCCCGCACCATTTCTCAATGTCTCTCCTTGTATAACATAACTCATGCGAGTGCTTCACGAGGTAGGCAGTTAGGTTTGGGCGGAAAGAGAGAGATAGAGAGAGAATCGGGAGCTGCCCAAATGGAAGAATGATAGAAAGAAAGATCGGCGCATTGTTGGCGTTAATGGAGGTGTCATTCCCCCGGAGCGGTTTTTTTTAATCGTCGAACTCAAAAAATAAATAAATAAAATATTCCCCCAATTTCCATCCGTTACGAAACGTTCGTTTTCCTCTCGGCTCACGCGAATGAATGAATGGATGATGCGATTCCTTCTTTTGGCGCGGAAATAATCATTATTCGGCCGTCGCCTGGGGAGCTGTTGTTTTTTCCCTATCTCTGCCGAGGTTCTGACAGCCAAACAAACGAGTCATTTCTTCTTCCGATTTTCTCTCTCTTTTTCGTTGGGTTGTTTTATTATTGCAGGGGTTTACGTTTATTTGCATGGAAGGGGATGAAAAAGAACTAGGGTGAACTATTCGGAAAAATCTAAAACCTCCCCTGCATTTGACTACATACATACATACGTTAATTGCATAATTATGTGTTTGTATATAGTATATGTACATAAATACACACACATATATGAGTATATAATGTTTTTTAGAGTTTTATCAGTTCGAAACCTCGCGAAAATAAATCCGACCGCCAAAAATATTGCCCTCGCCAATACATCTTCATTGAGCTATCGCGCCGGGGCAATTATAGACGGATGGATGGATAGCGTGACTCGGGAGTTTCCCCGCCAGATCCAGACATTACTTTGGCCTCCTCGGACGTTTATCTCTTATGGCGTGACGTCTTAACGCTGCATATCGCATTAATCAAACGTTTCTTTCGAAACTGTCTCCCCTCGATATTCTTTTCTCCTCAGCATTTGCAGGACTCGTTGATTAAAGGAGAGCTTTCGTGGGAAATCACCTTCCTGGAATAGAATTCGTAGAATATTATACGGTTTCTTGTAAAATATTAAACGAAATCGGAATGAGAAATCAGGTGAAGTTGAAAATTTGAGGTCAGCGATTCCGAACAGTTTTGTAGGTCCGATACCTTTCCAATGGTAAACAGAATTCCATGGTAACTCATATTGAAGAAGGTAAAAATACGTATGCATAGGGGCATTGTTATTGAAGTGTGGGGGCACTATTCAGCAAGTATCATTGCTTCGCCGCCTCTTTATCAAAATGTATTGCCATAAAACACACCATCACGTTCGAATCAAACGATATTTTTCATCGACAACATTTTTTACGACACACCTGGATTTCAGTAAAAGCTCTCCTAAGTCCCGAAGCACGACGGTTGGGAGAAAATAACTTTAGGTGATTTTTTCGTTCGTGTCTCGGTTCTTGATTGTATAAGGCGCTTCTAACGTTAATATCCTCACATGCAGTTTGGATTATTTCGCACATCCTTTTAGCCAAGATAGATTGACGAAAAGAATATTTCATCTCACGAATCACGTCCAAGGTTATTGCTTTTGTTTCGAAGTATAACTTTCGGCTTTGTTGAACTGAGCTCAATTTTATGTTTTGATTGAATCCTTCCGCTTACACGTGGCATGAACGTCGCCTTTATAACAGCGTCTTTATCTCTTAGCAGTAATACAGATGCGGTGAAACGTATATTTTATTTTTTTATATATATACACGTCTTCCAGACTTCCTTTTCTCTTCCTTTTTATTCGTACTTATCACCGGCCGAGAGATGAACAAGCGAAGACGGCGTAGAGGCGAGGAAAGAGGGTGTCCTCGGAGGTGTTACCTCACCCCCTTTGGTACTCGCCCGTTTCGAGCAAGTTCCTCCCTCCTTCACTCCCCCCCCCCTCCCACACCCCTTTACACACCCATTCCCCTCGATCCTCTTACGTCATCCTTCCATCCCTCTCCTTAGCACTCGCACTGCTTTAAAAGCGTAGAGGAGGACATTTTTAGAAATAAGAGTCCACCCGCCCGACAGCCACGCCTCCACCCCGCCATTGTCCGTTCGCAATCTTCACTTCTCACTCGCCGCTCTCGGATATATTTTCCTCTCTCTCTCATTCGACCTCACCTTCTTTCATCCCGCAAGAGGACGCTCTGTCTCTCTCTCTCTCTCAGAAACATTTCTTTTGTCCTTTCCCTTTTGTGATCTCTTTGATACTTCTCTTTCCTCCTCTCCGATTCCTCCTCCATTTCGCTCGTCTTTTGTTTATTTTTCTCCGATTTTCTTTCGATGACTCTTTGCTTTCACCCTGCCTCTCCTTCTATATCCTTTTCTCTTTTTCTCTCGATTCGTTCCTTTACTTAGCTCTCAATCAAAGGCTGCATCCGGACCAGAGGCGACCTTGCTCGAGCTCCGACAGACCGAATTCTTTGACTCCGAAGGAAAGATCCTTTTGAAAAATGGACTGTAACCGTGAAATTGACGCTTGTGCGCCGTCAAAATTAGGCGTTTAATTTTTTTCCATCGTTTCGCTTCGTGTTCCCTTTGCTTCTTTCAACGGAGCGCCGGAGGAATGGAACTTTCCCGGCTATCCTATCTTTAAAACTTCAAATGGAATCCAGAGTTACGTCAGAACCATAAATAAGCTTGGTTATATAATACTTCCCTAGGAGTTCGCTCTTTTAATTCTCTTGAAATATTCCTGCATCCGCATCGAGGAGATGAAAATTCGGATGAACGCCCCTCAGATTTTTCTTATCGGTCTCTGCGTGAAGATGTCAAAAAAATAGAAATTCTTTCGACGCCGACGTGGCCGCATGTAGTCCGGCGAATCTCGGTGTAATGAGGCGACTTCGTCATTGTGCTCAGCACTCGCGGACGAGGGTCGTCTTCATTTTTACGTCTCCCTCCGTAAATCCCCGAAAAAATCCTGTTTGTATGTGATCCACGCCGCGCGTGCTCCATAAAATCCTTCTCTCCCTGCGTATTTCTTTCGTCTTTTCCCCTTTATTTCTTTTCTCTTTTAACCTCCTTTTCACTCCAGTTCATTCCTCATGCCGATTCCCTTCCACTGGGATGCACCTCTCCCCCTTCTTCCTCCCACCTCCTCCAATCCCTCCCTCCCCCCCTCTCTTTCTCCCTCACCCACACCGTCTTCCAACGCCCTGATCAAATCCCTCACGTAGGCCTCCTCCCTCCTTCCTTTCCCCTCCCTCCTTTCCCCTCTTCCTTTCGCTACCCTCATCCCTTCATCCCCTCCTAACCTCTTTGCTTTCTCCCTCTCTCAACCCACTCCCTTTCTCTCACTTTTCTTTCTCTTCACGATCTTTTCTCAGGATCCCTTCTAACGATCGCCTTTTCTCTCTCCCCTCTCTCTCTTTCTTTCTCCTCTCTCTTCCCTTACTTTCTCATCTCCCTTCTCTCTCTCTTCCCCTCCTTTCACCCTCTCTCTCTCCCTCTCAATTCCCCCTTTCCCCCTTTCAACCCTTTCCAGACCACTTTTCGGCCAGAGTGTATTTAAGTCTCCACTCAGGGAAGTAGAGCTTCCCCTCTTTTTTTTCTTCTTCTTTATTTTTCCGCCGTGTACTCCTTTCCATCGTTCTTCTCTCCCACGCTCCTCCTACTTCGTGCGCCTAACAGCCATTATCCCCCATTCACTTAAGCACGAGGGGGACTCGTTTCTTTCTCTCCTTCGCCCACTCCGCCCACATTAACTCCCTCGGATCTCTTCCTCCCTGTGTACTTCCTAACTCTTGCTCCCTCTTTCCCTCCTCTCTCCTACTCTTAATCTTCAAATTTCGGAACTCCCCTTTCTTCAAAACCCCGTTCTCTCTCTTCAGGTCTCTCTTTTCTCGTTTCTTCCTGAGGGACACTTCCACGTCTATTCCTATTTCTCTTATTCTCCTCTCTATTCTTGTGACCTTTTTCTAACCGAGGTTGCTTCGTGATTTTATTCGCAGCTTTTCTTTATTCTCGTAACTCCCCCCCCCCCCCCCCACTTCATCTGCCTCTCTTTCTCTACCTCCCTCTCTTCCTCGTACAGCTCCTCCTCTCGTCAATTGGACAAACTTCTCCTTTCTCATCTTCCGTCACTTTTCCTATTCTCTTATACTTCATCTCTCTCTTTCACTTTGACCGCCATCTCGACGTTATCTATCTTCCCGCCCCTTTCGGTATCCTTTGACTCCGCCTCCTCTTCGTTTCCCACACTCTATCTCCTATCTCTTTCGCTGTCCTTTCCGTTTCATCCCCTTCCTGAAATCTCCCCCAACTCCTCCGTCGTTAGGAACAAGGCTATCCTCCTTCTCCACCGACCACCTCCCCTTTTTGCCCCTTCCTCAGGAGAAGTTCATTCCCCTTTAAGAAGGATACCTTAGCGGTGGCTTGGCCATCCTCAGCTACGCTTTGACCGTTCTGACACCCTTTCCACCCTCACCAACTCCAAAACCTTAGCCATCCCTTTTTACTCGAGTTCCTCCCTCCTCACCTGCTCGTCCTTTCCTCCCTCTCCCTTCCTGACACCTCCATCTCCCCCTACCCTTCCCCGCTTTTCTCTCCCTCTCTCCAAAGACCCTTCCCGGGATCCTCTTAATGCCTTAGCGATACTGACCTCCAGTGGATATCTTCATCTGGAAACCCTTCCCGACCGTACTGCCACTCTCACGTACTCCCCTTCTCCTCCTCTCCCTTCACTTCCCCCCCCCTCTTTCCTCTCTTTCCGCCACTCCTTTCTTCCCTCTCTCTCTCTCTCTCTCTCTCCCCCTTTCCTCTATCTCTCCCTCTCCCCTCCTCTCTCACTCATTCCTTTTCTCCCCTCTCCTTCCTCTCTCCAACCATATTTTTACTTCAGTTTCTGCATCCTTTCGTTTGAAAGAGATGAAAATGTTCTTTTATTATACCTCCTATTTCTATGGATGTAGTCTTAGGGTGATGTTGGGAAATCTTCATCGCTGCAAATGTTAAAGGGTATTTTTTTAGCTCTTGATGTTCTATATCGTAGTGGATTAGCTACGCTGGAATGAACGGAACGTCTGCGGGAGTTGCGTTATGTTTTTTCTTGGTTCCATAGATGTAATTCCCCTTAGGGAAAGAGAGAGAATTTTTGTAACCTTAAAAGCCAAATAGGTCGCATGATATTTATACGATATCCGTATTGGAAAGAATGGCTCGCCATATTAACGTATTTCCTACCGTCTAATGATACGTAGTTACATGATAGTAGTCTTTGAAAAGATGCTTCGCTTTATTTACGTAGAGGTATTCCAAGCTTTGCTCGGAAATTATTAATGAAACCACCAGTTTCTTATTCATCTGTAAATAAATCTCTGTAAATTGAATTGATGTCAATTTCCTTACAAATGTGAATAACATTTACTATGCTAAATTTCTATGCCATAGGTACTAAGAGAAGACATTCGATATCATTTCATAATAATATTTAGTGAGATCGTTTTATCTCTGTATGAGAGTCGTGTATTGATAAAATGGATATATGATTCAGCATAAGAAAATAATAATACAATTCGATTGAAGATGCAGCGAATGTTATTAAATTCAACTGCATATTTTGTACCTTTAATTGCAAGAATTTCTTTGCTGATGGTAGATTTTTATCAATTTTTATTTCAAATTCTGTACAAATTCTCATTATACCGACATTTCTCTGTTCAGTCAAATCTTCAATATATAGGATATAAGATGGAGATGCTAAAGTTGATGTATTTAATTGCATTTCGAGAAGAGATGAAAACTCAAAGGCGGACATTTTTGAAGTTCAATCTATTTGTTATTCTTCAATAATTCCGTTTAACGCTCGTACTCTTTTATGGCACTGTAAACATATCTATACATCAGGCTACCCAGTATTTATTAATCTCGATGAATAGGTCAACTCTAACAAAGCAGCTGGGGAGAATATCGAATAAGTACTATTGAATTTCATCGACTCGCGTATACGTTCGTGAAAATCTATCTTCAAAACTCTATCATTCGATATCGCATCCTACGTACCATGAAATGTAAACATTTTTATTTATTCCTCGTCTACCGTCAAGGAAGCGCAGGTAAAAAGATTTTATTAACTCTCATTGCCGTGTTTGCCATTTTGTAGTACCTCTTTACGCAGCGTATTTTTCCAATTAATAAACATCGCACAAAGGGGAGAATGGAATACTTTTTTTTATATTGCCACGAACGCTCTTGAAATCGCGCGCACCTCTCTCTCTCCCTCCCCCCCCCTCTCCCCCTCTCCCTCCCCCCCCCCTCTCCCCCTCTCCCCCTCCCTCCCTCTCTCTCTCTCTCTCTCTCTCTCTCTCTCTCTCTCTCTCTCTTCCATGGAATCCACGGTTTTCAAGAGATTCCCTTCAACCTTCGACCCATTTCTCGATGGTACCTTTCCCTCACTCCATCTCCACCCGTCTCCCACACTCGCAGCCCCAGCCGTGTGGGTCTATTCGCCCTCTCACACCCACCCGCCCCAGCGCCCTCCACTCCGTGAATGCAAGGAAGCTCCATCTCACGGGTTGGATGAACTCTTCCAGCGACATAAGAGGAGTATTTTGAATGGCTTGCAGTTGGTGGTCGGGTTGAAAAACTCTTCTCTCCTCCTCTTTTCTCTTCTCGCCTTTCCTTCCACCAACCTAACCCTCGTCTCTTTCACTTCGTCCTTTCTCTGCCTCTATCTTTCACGATGCCTTCTTCCAATATTTCTAATGTTATCTCTCTCTCTCTCTCTTTTATATCTCTCACTCTCTCTCTCGCTGCATTTTCTACACCTCCATATTTCTCTTTTTCTTTCTCACCTCACCGCTTCTCTCTCTTTCCCTGTCTACTTCTCTCTCTCTCTCTTTTTCCTTCTTTCTTCCCCTCTAAAAACTGTCTTATACTTTTTCAATTCACATCACATTTTCCTCTCACCTCATCTCCATTGAATTCCCTTTGATTCTAAATATGTATATTTAATCCCTTATCACAATGCCTTTTTCTCGTTAACTTTTATATTTTCTCATAATCCTGTTATCCCTTTTTCATACCTTCTAGTCAGTTGCTTGCCGAAAATGTGTAACCCTCCCAGCCCAAACCAAAATTTGAAGTCCCGAAAATAAAATTAAGGCCCTCAGAAAAAACATTTGTGCTCCCTTTGGCCATGGGGCACGCGCCGCGCGGGTGTTGCGGAGGTGTCCGGTACGCCACTGCTACTCCCTCAACCCCTTCTTTTTCTCTTTGTCTCTCTCACTACTTCCCACTTCGGTTGTATTCCTGTTTCGCTTTCCTCCATTCGCCATTTATACAGCTCTAGTTTTTATAGCCTCCTTATTTTGCGCTGAATTTGCCTTGATTTTATCCTATCCATACCTCTATCTTATCATTTCCTTATCGAGAAGTAAGAAGAATACAAGAAGAGTCCCTCGGTTTCAACGCTCGCCTGAATACAGACCACTTGCCTCCCTCTCCCTTTCTTTCTACTCTCTCTTACCAATTCCTCCTTCCTCTCCCCACCAACCGTTCCTCTACTTTATTCACCTTCCGTTCTCACTCCATTTTATCGGCTCGCTCGCTCTCCGCTCCGCATTTTACTTTTTCCCTTTTACGGTTTATTTCTCTTTCGATTTTTCCCATTCCTCTTTTTTCTGGCTCTCGCACTATTATCCATCTCCGCCACTCCTCGCCTCTTCTCCTATAGCTCGTCCTCCGTTACCCTTTCTCTCTTCCTTTTGGTTCCTCCCCCCCTCTCTCTCTCTCCATTCCCTCCTCCCCCTCTCCCCATTTCTTCCGCGGCACTGAAGCCCTCTTTCCTTCCTCCCTACCGCACACCTTCCAGCCCTTTCCACTCCATATCACCTCCCATATCCTCTTCGGGACATTCGCCCATTCCCACCTCAACCCCTCCCCCACTTTCCTATTCTATTCTTGCCTTTGCCGCTCTATATAACCAACTGATATTCTCCTTCTGTTCCATTTCCCTCCCACGCACTGGCCAAAATCGCGTACACGCACACCGCCATCATCCGTCACTCCCTCCCCCCTCACCTTTCCCTATGCCGCCCCCACTCCACCCTCCTCTTTCTCTATCTCTCCCTCTTTCCTTTAAAATCCCCTTGAAACCTCTCTCCCATCATACAAGTCTTCTCGCCCACGATATCCTTCCCGTTCACCCCCTCCCTCCCTCTTCCTCCCTACCTTAAAATACTTCAATCGCACCGCATTCGTATTTGCAGCCCTTCTCCCCTCCCACCCCACTGACCCCTCTTGTTTCAACCCCTCTCTTTTAATAAAACACGTTTCTCTCTGAATACAGTACTTACACATCCGTCAGACGCACTGACACCCACTCGCACCTACACTCGCCTGTTTCTAAACCCCCTCTCCTTTCATCCTTTCTCCTAAGATATCCTTCCTTCCCCCCATTCCTGCCCCCTTCCTTTCTCCCCTCCTACTCCCCACGCCTGCACCTTTTCCCCGGGACCTTTTGCGGTGAGGAGTTCTGCTCGAGTTGAGGGAGCGCGTGTCTTTCCTCCGAGTGAGGTCGAACTTTTTCTTTCTCTTAAGCTCTTGTCCTCGGTCGTGACTCGTGATCTAAACTCCCGCCTCTCATATCGGATCAGCACGTTAAGTCGGGGCAGTTTCTTGCTTTGGGTGGGGGCGGAGCGTGTTTGTGTAGCAGTGTATGCAGGAGGGACCGATCTTTCAACTTTTTCTCGCCCGTCCCTTTTTTTTAGCCCCCAAATCTGCCCCTTTCTGCCTCCACTGCCCCCTCCCTGCCTCCAATGCCCCTTCCTTCGTCGAGCACGCACTCCGCCTCGGCTCTATTATTAATTCTCTCTCTCTCTCTCCGTCCCTCTTGCTCTTCTTCACTTTCTTTTGGGGTTTTAGAGAATGTGGCCCTCGAAAAGGGGAGAAGAATTAGCGAGGTAGAGAGAGAGAGGGACGGAGGAAGCGGTGTGAATGCAGATGAGGATTAAGGGCGGGATGGCGAGGGGTTGAACAGTAGAAAAGAAGTGAGAGTGAATTGGAAGGGTGGGAACGGGTTGTCGGAAGTTGGCAAAGAGAGAGAGAGGGAATGGAGAAGAGAGAAAGGAAGACTGAGTTGGTCTCTCCCTTTCCTCTCTCTCCCTCGCCGTAAAAATAAAAGGCAACAGGAATGAGATTTTGTTTTTCAGAAGAGACGGGATGATGCTAATGGTTAGAAGAGTAGTCGGGAGTCTCCCGCTTACTACAGTGTGGTAATTGAATTAAAAAAAGGATGTTTCAATCTCTATTCGTCAATGATGCCGAAGGACTTTTTGGAGACGTGTTGGATGAATAATTCTCTCCTTGTGGCTTTCCTTAGAGGCACGAGGGAATAGTTGATTCTCCTGAATGCGAGCGCGTTAACCGTTTGAGACGGAGCTGTTTTTGAAGTAGCGAGGGAAAATGGCGCTGAGTTAGCCTGATGAAATTGATTGAGTGACATCAAAGGGACGTCCGCCGCTCCGTGGCACCGTTATGTCGGATCGGGTGGCGTAGCACGTTGACTAATTTGCATTAAGTCTTTGGATTTCATCCGTTAAGAGGTTTTAAGGGCGAGAGTGCGTGAGAGAGCGTCTGGCAACGCGCGTTACCTTCTCTGAATGCCTCAGATTGGATACGGATCTTCTAGGTAACGTGTCAGATTAACTTTTACGGTGAAACGCTCGCTATTTCATTAAGATCCCAGACGAGACAACATTTTAAACCGTCCCTTCGAGTTGTGAGAAACTTCTTCGTGGAGGAATAGACCGGTAAACATGTCTTCTCTCATTTACTTTCGGAGTTCGGTGACGTTTGAACCGTTATTTAGTAGTTCGGAGCGTCAGTTTGGTCAGATAAATTACCGTATTTTAGAGTCGTTGCTTTCGCCTATCTAAATTTTATAATAAGCTATTTGTTAATTAAACTAACTACGAAATTATATCCTTGAACTTTGAATCCCATTTCAAATTTAATGTTAATCCATTGTGTTATTCAGACAAAAATAATAATGGTAATTTTATTAAAATGGCAATCCTTTGTGAAATCTAGAAACGAGATTTTGTAAAGTTATTTACGTTTGTCAAATTGCTAAATTTAGGAGTACAGCAGTTTCCTGAAATTATAGCTTGAAAACATTCGAGTCTTATTCGCTGTGCTCGTATTTTCATTTTTGAACAGAGCGCTACGTAAATACCATGCGACAGACGCATCCTGTTCTACATTAGATTCTACGAAAGCAAGACAATATTTTTTCGCTTTTGGATCCCAAGTCACTCGGACTTATTTTATTACACTTGAATTCGGGCTGAAACTTAAAAAATTACATGAATACTTAAAAATCTAATTTGACGTGTTACCCTCTGTTTGGGCGATTGCGAAATAACAATAAACCGAAATGCTGTTCGCGTATTTTCATTTATTTTTAAAATTATTCTGCAGGTTTTATTTCCCCTTCCACTACGTTTTTTTCCTTCGCCCAATCAGATATTCCCAATGCAATATTTTTCGTATACGAAATATATGGTAGTCTGGAGCGTCAAATTATAGTCCCCATAAAACTTCGGATAGCAGCTACCGATGAAATAGAACTCATATAAATGTTTAAATACGACGTGTATCGGCGGTATGGACACTGGTTACATGCATTAAGTAGAATTTTTAAGGCTATTTTAGGTAATAAAAAGGCGAGGCTTATGTTTTTGGGGAGATAAATAACATCCGAATTGAGTTTATGTAACAGGAAATTTTCAATGTTTCGATTATACGTAGCTATGTTTGTTCGTCCATAATTATCCTCCAGAATTATAGGACGACCGGCGTTTTTATAAAATCGCTATCGCCCAACAATTTAATTTTAGTGGATACCTATACAAAACTAAAACGAATAATTTATTTTGTTTCCAACGTATCTATAAATAGTATAGTAAATAATTCATTATTTAGAGAAGGGTCAAGAGCCGAGAAACATACCATAGATTGACGACTTTGCACGCATTGAATTTCTGTTGTCATCACGACGATGTCCCCTGTCTCCCGTAATTCTTTCATTGTCCGTCACGCGGAGGAAAATACAAACCTTCCCTGTTTATACTCCGAGTTTTTTTTTCGCTCGTAAAAAATAGCTCAAAAATTCCAGCGTCACAGCCGCGAAATATACCAGGGAAGAATTTTCGCGTTTGATTCAGAGCGGTATCGAAGTTTGATTCAGAGTGCGCTCGCCAGACAGAACACACCGTTACGACGAAAGATGTGTGTTTTTCTGTCCCGTATGGGTGCATTTTCAAGGATTTTTTCACAGTCACTGTGATGTATAAGAGCGGGTGTATGTGTGTGTGTGTCGTATACATACATTTACACGCGCGCGAGGAAACCGAATTTCGATGTTCGACTGTCTACGGGGAAAAAAGCGTGAAAAATCGCTCTGTGCACTCCATCTATAGAAGGAGGCGAGCGTCAGGGGTAGAGAGAGTTATTGGGAGTGGATCGACAGTGTGAAAGAGAGAGAGAGAGTAGGGAGAGAGAGAGAGTAGGGAGAGAGAGAGAGTAGGGAGAGAAGGGGACTTTCTGAGGCGCGTGTTTGTGGATGTCGACCAATGAGAGGACAGAGACCGATTGAAAGGAGGTAGGTGAACGGGAACGAGAGGAAGAGGCGAGGAGTGGGGGATTGGAGGGAGGATGTGCGTAAAATATAGGAGAGTGAATTACGCGCGGGGCCGGAATGGGATAAATATTGACTTCAATTTTTTTCCCTTCCGCCCCTCCCATTTTCCCTTTCCAATCCACTCCTCCTTCCCACCCCTTCACGAAACCTTTTTTCCTCTACCCTTTCGGATCCTCCTCCCAACGCGCAACCCCCCTCGGGCTGTTTGGGAAACATCTCTCCCCCTTTCCCATCCCTTCCCCTCTAACATTGTCCTACTCCCCTTCTATTTTCTCCGCTTTTATCCCCGTGTCCATATGCCGTACTTTTCCTTTTATGCTTAGCCCCCACACCTCGCCTCCCCCTTCCCGCTGCCTTACACTCCACAATGACCCATCCCAATCCCGTGTGACTCTGCATTTCGCCACGGGCGCTGTGGTGACAATAGGGAACTCCGAAATGCTCTTCGCCTAAGGGGGAAACACACACATACATACACGGAGCTGCTTTCGCAGATTGAATGTATGCGAAATGCAGGAGGAGGGCCTAGATAAACCTTATATTTTTCCCTTTGCCATTGTGTCTTAATAACCGTTCCGAAAGTCGCCATTTTTTAAGAATGCCGTGCGTGTAATTTGCTTTTTATTAGGGTGCCTTATCGTGGTGCGAATGGCCGTTTCGCTTCGATCACCGTCTATCCCTTTTCTGGGATATCTTTTTCCACGCGCATCCCTGACCTAGTTTCTTTCTGCTCGATCCGCCGAAATAAAGTTCTAAGTCGATGCGCTGTCGAATTAACCAAGTTTTTCGACTGAATCTTCTCGTGATCGCGGAAGACTTCATTCCGTTGAAATACGTTTATGTGAGGTACGCTATATAATTCGCTTCCGGGTGCTTTTTTTTTATCTTTCACCGAAACGAGAAGGCAAAGACGTGCACTGCCGACGAAATAAAACGAAAAGACACGAAAAGGAATTAGCCATCTCTATTTTTCTCCTCCCGTCGTTTCTTTTAAGGAACTTTGTTTCGTTGAAATCGTTCCCTTAGAAATTCGGACGGAAATGAAATTTTGCGATGTAAATTTCAATCCGCAGAAAATTAATTAAATTTTTCGCTCGTTCCCGGAGACTTGCGTTAACCTCCCTCCTATTTTTTTAATCCGTCCGAACGGCCTCGATAACTTCAAAATAATTATCTCGAGGAATTAAAGTGGAAATGAAAATTGAAAGCCATTAAGTCGGGAGAGAAAGAGAAACAGTCGCAATTTAGAGAATTTTAATGTGAGCCATAAACGCGGTTCGACGAAACGGCTTAGAGCGCTAGACGCGGAGATTTAATAGGGAGGAATATTTTTGTCGGAAGATATTGTGTCCGCGAAGATAGAGAAGGAATTTCCTTCCGTCTTTTTCCTATCGCAACCGCTTGGCGTCCATTGTGAAACATACACCATCATTAATTCTAGACCGGCATTATTCATTTGCTGCAAAAAAAATTCGGAACGTCCAAAACCCGACGGAAATACCATTATATGTATGTGGTTCTCTAAAAGAAGGAATCAAACTAAAAAATATTTTCCCATGCTCCTACTTTTGACGTTAAAGAATTTTAAAAGTGATTCACTGTTTCCTCGTGTGCATGAATGGAGAATTTATTATGCAAATTTTTAAAAATTAAAATATTTGAATGAGCACCATCGAGTTCTCACTATAGTTGATCAACTATGTAGCTCCAATTACGGTTTCTCTAATATTTTCAAGACATTGGAGACTCACAGCTATTCAGATGGAAATATGTTAAGAATCTTTTCGATATTCCTTATGATAAATCCTCGGATGCGACTATTTTGTTGTTGGCCCCAGTAACATTTCAAATTTGTTCTCTACTTTCTCCTCTTTTAAAGTATAGGCTCTTCCTTCCCTCTGCGCCTCCCCTTTCCTCCCTCTGCACCTCCTCTTTCCTCCCTCTGCGCCTTCCCTGTCCTCCTTCTGCGCCTCCCTTTTCATCCCTCTGCGCCTTCCCTGTCCTCCTTCTGCGCCTCCCTTTTCCTCCCTCTGCGCCTCCCCTTTCCTTCCTCTGCGCCTTCCCTTTCCTTCCTCTGCGCCTTCCCTTTCCTCCTTCTGCGCCTCCCCTTTCCTTCCCTCTGCGCCTCCCCTTTCCTCTCTATGCGCCTCCTCTTTCCTCCCTCTGCACCTCCTCTTTCCTCCCTCTGCGCCTCCCCTTTCCTCCCTCTGCGCCTTCCCTGTCCTCCTTCTGCGCCTCCCTTTTCATCCCTCTGCGCCTTCCCTGTCCTCCTTCTGCGCCTCCCTTTTCCTCCCTCTGCGCCTCCCCTTTCCTTCCTCTGCGTCTTCCCTTTCCTCCTACTCCTTCCCACCTCCTTCCTACCATATCGAGCCTCGAGCCATGAAAGGGGAAGTCGCAAGAACTGTGAGTAAAGAACCGACAAAACGAATAGGCAAGCAAACCGTGGGCCGTTTAAACGCAAGAGCAATCGCTTTCCCCGCCCCCATCTAACCCCCTTCTCCTTCCCAAACCGCACAGAGGGCCCTCTTTAATCCATTCGCCCTCTTCCCTTCCCCATAAAGTACACCCGCACAATGGCAAAAGGCGCCGTGGATGAATAATTGATGTACTCTGGGAAAAAGTACTTTTTATGCACAGAAGGAGGAGGAGGTTATTTCCAAGCGTATCAATCCGAGTGTATCTCCCTCCCCTCCCCCTTCACCCCATCCTTTCCCACTCTTCCCCCTCCGCTTTTATTTTTCTTTGACCTCGCATCTTTCCACGAGGGTCTTTTTTATGCAACTCCCCCGTCTCCTATACCTCTCTCTGTCTACTTCAACATTACTTCCTGAACTCCCTTTCCTAACCCGCCCTTCTCTCTCATTTCCTCTAACTCTCTCCCTTCCTTCCTCTCCCTTGTCCTCTCTCTCTCTCTCTGCGCTTCCTCGCTCGCCGCCCTCTCCCTCAGCGCCGAAAAAAACACACCCAAAGGGGTTCCGGTACGACCCGTGCCCTCTTCGAAAACGCGTGAATGAAGATGCTCAGAGGAGATTAAGATCATGAAGTCGGAGAGAGTGAAGGAGAGCGGAGGAGTAAGTGGAGTGAGGGGAGGGTTTGGAGGGAGAGCAGGGAGTGTAGGGGGAAGCAGACCTCGACGCCAGAACGCGAACTGTTGAAGCGCGACTCGGGGAAATTCGATCCGAGGTTTTGGCCTCTCTCTATATTTCCAAAGGATTTTGAATTAGTTTTGAGTTCCCGTGCTTATATATATACATATATATATATATATATATATATATATATATATATATATATGCGAGATGAAGGATCGGGGAATGAAAAAGGGAGCAAAGTGAGAGAGAGGTAGGTAACTCTCTTTTGCAGGAAGATGGATGGAGAGGAAAGATCACGGTAGGCTGGAGACTCCGGTCGCTGGAGTTTCTAACAGAAGAGAGGGTGCGTTAAGAGTTTTCGGTGTGAGAGAGAAGAAGAGGATGAGGAGGGAGTGACGGCGGAGAGGTTGGCCTAAGAGAGGAGAACGTTCAGGTAGTTTTGGGTCATAAAAAAGGGATGGAAGGTATGAGAGGGAGGAAAAAATGGCGAGCATTAAGAGATCCGGACGGTGACGTGAATAATAAAGTTGGGGTAGGTGGCTAGACGTAAGTGGGAGGGAATGTTGGATCGGGGGGTAGAAGGGGGGGGGGGGGGTGAGGGAAGGGAGGTGAGAGGGGGGAGGGGGAGAAAAAGTGCATATATACATACATGGAGAGAGAGAGAGAGAGATAAAGTGAGAGAGAGAGGTTTGGGTTAATGTGCTTTGAGGTTCATGCTCGCGCAGTTGTGTGGAAAGATGCTGTTAATCATAGGGGGTTATTCCTCTTTCTTTTTTTTTTAATTCCTCGTCCGCCGCGGAAGTTTGGGATAGCAGTAATCCCCGGGATGAATGAAAAGCGGGCGCGTGATATGTGTTCTAAAATGACATTGAAAAAATTCTGAATTATGTTCGAGAGAATCTATTAGAGGCAGGTCGCGCGCGTTTCAAAGAGGAATAAAAGATAGTGTGGTGCTCTTTCAGATTCCGGGAGAATTATCTGCGGAAGATGGACTGTTTTTTATGAGGAAGTTCGCCGATTTATTCGGGTTTTAATAAATGTTCTTCAACGTTTGATATACGGAATTGAATTCTAAAATTTTCAAATGAAACACCAGATATAAATTTTAAAACGGCCTGAAACAGTGTTTAAAATTATTAAAGAAACAAAATAATTTTATTTTTTAAATCACAGTAAATTAAATTATACTAATGTCACAGAATCTGTTATTTTGAAGCGATAATTTACCTTTTTTACTATTATGCACTTTAAAATTTTAATGTTTCTTTGTTAAGCTTAAGTAAACTATTCTGAACATGTGAATTCAATATGATTTTGCTCTTTTATTTCAGAATCCTAGAGGAATACGAGGAAAGGGAGTAACTACCAACAAGACTACGCTTAGAAACATTTTGGTGAGTAGTAATCACGTTGTGTGCAACATATTTTCCAATTATTTATGGTGATTGGTTTTCTTAACCTTGAATATGTAAACTACTACTTGCTGCACATCAAATTGGCTACCTTAATAGTAATAATCGTCGATAATATTTACCTCTGATATGGCGCATCAATATTATTTATGGCCTCTCATAATTCCAGGCGTAAATACCCTTTCATATAAACGTCGTCGATTATTATTGATCATTACTGGTGTTTATCATTTATGGCTGTAAGGGACAATTAAAACGAAAGGCCCCTTTCGGACGTAGCTGATCAATTCTCCACAAATCAACCCGCCCATCTTGCGAAGTCCAGTTTTACGATACAGTAGGACAATAAACATTAACGAAGGGAAATATCGACCTTTTCCTCCAACGCCTTAAAGAGAGAAAGGGGCGACATAGCAGTGAATTATGCCCTGGCTTCCCATTGTTGTAGTTGCCAGAACAGAACACTCCTTTTATTCGACTAATCACGTAACAGTGTTTGAGGCCTTGGCTTTGAAGCCTTTTGTGCTTGCTCCGCGGTAGTCTAGTGCGGCGAGGCACGAAGAAATTCATAAAGGGAACTTCGGAGGGCATATAATTACAAAAGGAGGCTTGAGTGGCCCTCCCGTGGCTGCGTTTGGCTTACTATGAGAGAGGGAGTAGGAAGAGACTGATTATAGAAGAGAAGGAGAGAGAGAAAGAGAGGCAAGCAATTCTCTCAAATGAGATGTCGTGGGTTTGAAATCCCTTCGAGGTCGTAACGCGCGCTCCCTTTATATCATAGATCACCTCACATTATAATTACCATCCCACAGAGGATCTAATACTCGTCTAATCTTTCTCGAAACCCAGACCGCTGAGTGAAATATCATGATTTCCTGCGGATGAAACATTAAATGAAATGAATCGTTTTTCATCCGCGTTTCGTCCGGCAACTGGCTTAAGTGTTGAACTTTTACCCATGACCTTAGTGACTTTTGTTGTTTTTAGTTATCCGTGAATTAAAACTTACATAAAATGTTATTAATTTCATTGTTGTTTGTTAATATCCTACAAAAAGTTTATTTTGAGAAAAATGGATGGTGAGTAATTCATGTCTATAGATAGTCAGTGCCCATTACTGAGCTTCAGCGCGTATAAATTCTGTCCAGTTCGAAGGGATAGATGAAATGGATTAGTACACATTTCCTGGTCGAGTATTACTTTAAAAGGTCATGGAGTCCATTAATTTACTAAATTTCGACCATAAGAAATTCATTTCGTGATTTAAACCTGATTTTACGACGTCTTAATACATCAATTATTTCTATCCTAACATAATTTGGTTTCCTTTTAAACCGAATCAATGACAAAAGTCCACACGGTTACTAAATTAATAAGAACAAAATCTACTGCAACTGGATTAATCGGAATCGAATTACTTTCGCTTCGCTTTTGTAAACTCGATAAAATATTGTTGTGAGTGAGCGTCGGTTGTAGCTCGATCATTGAACAAATTACGTGAAGTAATGGAGCGAAATTCAAATGTATAATTCTTTCATAGAATAATGTTATCTGATCACAAACACAACGAATGGCTCAAAAAAGCGATAAATTTACTGTTCTTTTTATTCCTGGAAATCGTCGTTAAGCCCTCTTCAGTATCATCGGCTAACATTTCCCCAAGTACATTCTTCGAATCGAAGATCAAAAAGAGCGATTTGTCAGCTGTATCGATTCATTCCGTTCGGGTAAAACGTCTTTCATTCCTTTATTTTTTACAACTTTATGCGGCACTCTAACTGACAATCTAGGGGAATGCCTAATAGAGAGATACACGGTTGGGCGACGCCGAGAAGACGACGTTATGGGGAACGTCGTTAATGAGAGCGGAAGTAAGGAGCAAAGGGATCTGGATTACCGAGTTCCGTCTCATGCACTCCGCCCTCCCATTCCCAGTCTCCCTCTCTCTCTCTCTCTCTATCTTCCTTGTCACATAGGACCTGCCCGACCTCTGCGACCTGATGCCTTTTCCCTCCCACCCTTTCTCCCCCCCCTCTCTCTCGCCTTCCCTTTCTCTGCCCACCTTCCCTTGTATCATCCCCTATCTGAGTGACAGTTGAATGAGCGAGGCGTCCTTGCTTAGCACTCCCAACCCCATTCTCCCCCTTTCACCCTCTCTGCGATCCTCTTCTCCTCGGGGTTGTGCCGTCGGAGCGAGACGGAGCGAACAATGGAGGAGCACAGTGCGGGGAGAGGATACATGCAGAAGGGGGGAAGAGGAGAGAGGGACGCAGAGGATGATGGGAATGCATACGGTACAAGGGAAGGCGGCTGCTGCATCGCAGTTGCCTCATTCTCTCCGTTGGATAGGTCAGTGGAGTGTGGAGGAGTACGGGAGGAGAGAGAGAGGGATACTTTGAATGCCTCTGTTACAGCTCGTTTACTTTTTCTGGTGCGTTGCTCACCGTGACCGACTCCTTCATCGATAGAGAGGTCTCTCTCTATATCTCTCTCGGGTGCGCGCTTAGGTGTGTGTGTAACGAGGTTTGGTGGAAGAAGGATGGACTCTTGAGGGTATGAGAGGAGGAGGAGAAAAGGGGACGTCCCGGTTGGTTAGGCATCCATCAGTGGACCACCTATTTTTTTAGGTCGCAAAGAGAGGTAGGTCTATAGCACGTCAGGCAGCTCTCTTCCGTGGGACGATGGCAGACAGAGAGAGAATGCGAGAAACTCCAAAATGGCCTCATTCTTCCCGATAAGCTCGTTTCTTTTTCTCGGCCCTCTTTTTTTTTTTAATCCGCCCGTACTTTTCGCCAGGAGGAGGAATGATGGGATTTCTACCCCTCACCTCGTCTCCCAGCCTAGTCGTTTACTCGGAATTTTCGGAATTTAAATTGGGAGAGAGAGTCTCGAAAGTTTCCCTTTTGGTCCTTTGATTCCGCGAAATGCGTTGAATATCCGCCAGTCGGCGGTTTACGGATGGATGGGGGGAGAGGAGGAGATGGAGGGCGAGAAAGAGGATGAGCGGGGAGACCCTTCTCCCACTCCTTTCTCTCTCTTTGCTGGATTGCCTTCTGGATTCCGCGTCCGGGTTCAAGGGATTCGCCTCAAAAGCGATGTTTGCGTCGGACGCGAGTGAGGCTAGTTCGCCGGTGGCTGGAGGATCGGTTCCATTTTCCGACTCGCGAGCATGATTTTTGCGTGCTTTCTGAACCTTCCCAATTCCGCCGTTTGTGTGGCGCCACTGCGGTGGAGTTCGCGTTGTTTACGCAAATGACGGAAGTATTCTCTCTCTCTCGCGAAGAATCGATCCGTTTGATATTGTTTTTAGAAAGGGAATTCCTTTGTCAGCGGCACTTTTTCTTCTTCGAATATCGCGTTCTACCAAAATTTTATCTTTTTTTATTTTTTCAGGTGCTTGTTGTCTAGAGAGATATTTATTGCAGAAGCGCGATATTAACAGGGCGAACTTAATTGGATTCGGTTGATAAATAACGACCCACTGAATTCTTCCCTTCCACGGGAATGCCATTACAATACCGGAGGAGAGAGAAGCGAAAGAATCGCTTTTAGGTGAAAGGGTTGGTGGAAATTCGATGCACTTATTCATTCTTTTAAATATTAAGGCAAAAAGGATTGTGATTAAAAACTTCTTAAGGTGAAAGCGTTCATGTTGAAATTCGATATTCTAGGCCGTTCTTTTAATCAAACCTCAATACACATTAGGGTTGAACCTTCTGCGAAACCCTGGTTGCACAAAACAGCACACGTACTTTGTCAGATACCAAAATCACCATCAAAATCATTCTTTTGAGCGGGAGAGGGTTTAATAAGGGTCGGATTTAGGTCAGATTGAGTTTCAAAGGAGATACCTCAAAATATTTATACATATATTAAAAAATAAATACTAGACGTTATATACATACAAGGCGCTCCTACATCTGCGAATGTTCATGTGCATGGAAAAATTAAGTTATTTTGATGAAAGTAGATGAAATTTTAATAATATTTATGTTATGTTTATATATATATATATATATATATATATATATATAAACATTTTGAAATTTGCAATATTTTTCGAAACTGGAATTTCTGAAAATTTTGGAATTATTAAAATTTATGGAAAACATAAAACTTATGGAAAACATAAAATTTATGGAAAACATAAAATTTCAAAAACTCGTGAAATTCCAAAAATTGGAAAATTTTCAGATTCCAAAAATTTGGAAAATTAAAAAAAAATCGAATTTTTTTACAAGTTAAAAAAATTGAAATATTCCAAATATTAGAAAATTTTCAAAAACTCGGATAATTCCGAAAATTTGAAAAAACGAAAACAAAAAGAATTACTAAACTTTTAATTATTAAAAAAATCAGTATTTCAAAATTCCAAAATTCCATTTATTTGAAAGCATTTAAATAATCCGAAATTTTTAATTACATCCTGAAATATAAAATACATTTAAATTTACTGATTTATGTAAATAATTAAATGAGTCAAGTGGTTTTTGAAATACATAGGTTATATTGGGGTTATGACATCATCGTGTGTTTACGTCGCTGGTTAAAGTACCAGTGAGATATGGATTAAATAGATATAATAGAAAACTTGCCACAGATAAGCTTGCGAGAGCACAAAATTACGATTTTTAGTTTTGGAAATGAAAATTTGAGATTCCAAAATGAATAATATTCACGAATTGCGTAGAAAGTAAGATGTGAGAGAATAATATCTCTACGAGCTTACTATTTGCGAAAGTAAAAAATTAACAAATGAAAATCAAGACTGCCTTAATTAATCCATATATCAGCTAGATTTGTGGCTAATAGCTGTTTCATGAATGTTGTTGTTATATCAATTTGGTTTCCTTTACTGGTAGATTCAATTGAAGACTGTTTAATTTAAACTTTAATTTTCAATTTTGTTTTAGAAGTTATTTGCATTCATAATGTTGTATTTATTAACACTTAGTGTTTATTTTATTTACTAAATTTTCTGTAAATGTTGTATTACGGCGAATTCTCTTGAAGCTTAAATGCAATAGGTGGAATTTGAAGCAATGGATGAGCGTCATGCGATGAGATGACGGGAACTAGTAGGTTACTTTATAGGCTACAGCAAGGGTTCCTAACCTGGTGCTCGCGAGCACCGCTTTGATCTTTGGAAGCCTGTCAGTGTCCTTTGACAGGTTGACTGTTCTATTCTATTGTGCTTAAAATCCCGTTTCTTAGAACCAATAATTTAATTTCATCTGCTGTTTTATTTCTAAAAGTAATCAAGAATATTGAGAATAATTTTGGCGCTGTTTTGATTTTATTTATTATCACTCCTAATTTTTGCTCGCGTGATATTCTGCGTTACCGCTTGGTGCTCGCCACATCTAAAAGGTTGGGAATCTCTGGACTATAGGCTCCCGTTGATTGATTGTGTGTGATTCAGAAGGACATATTACAACTAAATTAATTTTAATAAAACCTCGGCTGAAAAAGCATTGCAATTATAATAATTTTTAAAATTTGAATTTACAGAATTCATTTAAAATAAAAAAATTGTGGAATAGGACTATTTATAAATAAAAATCATATATTTTCATATTACTGAAACATTAAACGTTTTATTGAATAATTTTCTTGTAAACGGTATTATCTGTAATTGTTTTTCCTGAAGCAACTGAATTTCCATGTCTTGAACCATCATGATTTTTCAAAATAATCGCCTCCAGTCGCTCTAGAACATACAGTAATACAATTGTCTACGACCAAAACACGGTTCAAAAAGACAAACTCCTACCTTGTCAAGTGTCACACTGCTTTATTGATCGTTATAGCCAATTGCACCGGAAATTGCCGACAAAAATTGAAAGGCAGTAGATGATCATTTGATGTATCCTATGAAATTATCGGAATAAATTGAATTGAACCTGATTACGAGCCAGCAATTACTTCAACTTTCACTATGTGAATGGAGGAGGGCTCTCAGACCTTTGCCCTCAAATTCTCTACCATACTGTCTGAAATGTGAGCTGTATTGGGCTATTTGGCAGTCGTTTGCAGTCTTTATATATATGTTGTTTTGGGCTATGGTTTTCTAAGTGTGCTATTTTGGCCAACTTCCCGAGCAATGATACAAAACCTCTTGTTTAGTTACTGTCTATCATAATTTTGTCTCTCGAATTTTATTCATATCCGATAATAGCATCATTGCATTTTGATTTCATATTTATTTCCCTTTAAGATGCGTTTATTTTCTTCCATACCACCAGCAAAGAATGTGTGCTCCATTTTCCCTTTAGAAATAGAGTATTTTGGTAATACTTCAAGATTCAAGAGGGTGGACTTGTATTTCAACTTCCGAAGACCTTTCTATGGATCGTCCATTCATTTCAATCCATCGTTTTTTACTTCCCTATAACGACAGCCGATCCTTTCATTTTTCCTCGAACGCTCCTTTTGTGAATTCATCCAGGAAATATGTCCTATGTCCTATGCACTATCATTACATCTTTATCGCCCTTTAGAATGTTTCACAGATGCTTAAGAACTTCTTCCTATGTTTTAATTATTACCAGCAGCTTCATATCATATTGACACGTTCCAAGTCACAGCTAGAATTTTAAATTTTAATGTAAGCTCTTCACCTTAAATTAGAGTTGATGAAGTTAACTAGCCTTAAAGAATTTTTAATTTTGTAACTTGGTCGTCCTTTGTGACTTCTTCAATATTACTGCCTATTAAAGTAACTCACCAAGGAAAAAACAGTTCTGGATTAACTGTTTATCCGCGTTCAACAAACGTATAAACGTATTTGTAAATTTGATGTATAAACAAATAGAGAATGGAAGGGAGTGTTGGATATTTTTAATGAATATAACTTTTAGAAGTAGAATCGTGCAGCTCAAGCGTCTTAAAGAAAACCTCTCCATTTCTAAATCGAATTCCCTCTCATGGGATGACGACGCCAAAAATGTGGGGTGGATTTAAACTTGACGTCCGACGTCAGTTTGAGAGAAAGAGAAAGGGAGGGGGAGGGGAGAGGAGGAGGAGAGTTGGAGGGAGACAGAAGGGCGAGAAGGGAGAGAGTAGGAGTGAGATAGATGGCGGGGGAATAGCTCTGAGAGAGCAGCGGAAAACGCGTCGTGGAGGGAGAAAATAAAGGCCGCTCTTCTTTTGTCAGAGTGCTGGAGGGTTTTACTGCGACGGGTAGTATGGATGATAGAGAATGGAGAGAGGGAAGCAGCAGAGAGGGAAGACAAACGCTGCCAATTTGGGAGATTTGAGTCGTGGATGCCGTGGAGGGGGAAAATGGAGGTCTTGAGGGACGACGTCTGTAAAGTATGAAGCCGACAGGATGGCGATGAAAAAATAATTTCATTAAACGTGGTGGCAGTTCCTCTCGAACGGCGGGCGAACGCAGCTCCCGGGCCATCGAAAGTGAAGGCCGGGATCGATGTCACCGCACTTCGCTTCCAACAAAAGCCTCGCTCCTCTCCTTCCCGCGTCCATTGTCTCTCTCCGCGCTTGATTCCTCTTCCCAGAAAGCATCGCGAGAGCCTTTTGGCAGCTCCTGATTGGGACAGATGTGACCTTCGTCTTTATGCCTTAGAATTTGTAAGCATTGTTAAGCGATGATATTTCCGAGAGAAGTGCTGTTGTGGTTGCATATGCTTAAGGATACGGAGTTTAAATTTCGAATTATTGACCACCAAACCTTTACTGAAAGGGCCCCATATAACTTCATCTACCAATTAGTATCTGTCCATATTAATTTTGATAATTTAAAAAAATTAACTATATTTATTTATTTCTGTTTGAAAGACAGTAATGTGCTATGACTCTAGATCGAGTTTTCAAAGTATGGGCCGCAAACCGTCCAATAAAGGCCTCAAAGAAGAGTCAATCCAATATATTTTAACGCAAAATTTAGGCTAAATTGTTGCAAAGATAATTATATCAACTAATGGGATTTAATGTTTATTATATTGTAACGTTTTGATTTTTAATACATCCTTAGAAATTCTTACTTGACAATATTTTATATGATATCATTTTGATGGACCGAATAACATATTTTCTATTATTATTGGGCAGCGGAGAAAAAAGTTTGAAAAGCCCTTCTCTAAGTGGATTTAAAAAAATCTTTTGCGAGAGGATATATTGATTCTCAGTCGCACGCATCTCCTGCCTCGTCGGTCATTGCGAGGGACTCGAAGAAACGTAAGTGGTATATGTTTATCATCCGCGTCTATAATCTCCAAAACGCGAAGGAACAAAAACTCGCATGAATAAGTCATGAAATCCGACAATCGTCCCAATCCGGCAAAAAAAAGTCGAAAAGTGTTTAATGGCGAAGTGTGTGTGAGAGCAGAATGTAAATGAGCAATCTTCAATCTTCTTTCTCCTCCTACCAATCCCACTCTCCTTTATCCTCTATACAAGGGTGCATGCGTATCAACACATATATTTGTACGCAGAGCCGTAGTGAAAGCGGTGCAACATTTACAACTCTACACGAAACTGATAATAATTTTAAATTTTTTAAGTTTTGCTTTATATAATATGACAAGATGAAATGATAAATTCCTGTAAAATTCTGCTAGTATGTACAAAAACGTATGAACACGAGTTAATCGAAGAAGTTCGCAGTTTCAAACACCACCCGACTTCGTTAAAAAAACGTAAAAATGACGCAAACAAAAATATTGAAATTTCTTCACGAATATGAACTTTTACGTTCACTTCCCAGTGTGGAAATTTTGCAGAGAATTTTCTAGACATTCACCACAGCAATTTCAATTGGAGATCGTTCTTTTAGTAAACTGAATTTGATATAAAAAAATACCGTCATCAATGAACTAAGAGAGCCTTTCTTGCCTAGCTCTCTTATCTATTGAATATGACATTGCTAAATATAGATTTAAATGACATAATCAATGTGTTTGCTGCAAGTAAATCCCGAAAAATAAATCTTTAAAGATTTGATTTTTTATTTTAGTTAAATACTCCTTTTAAAATATGCCCTTTTTATTTCATTAGATCATCTTGGGACGATAAAAAATAACTCTGTCCAGGGCGCCAAAATCGGTCACTACGGTCCTATTTGTACATATATATTTCCATTCAAATCGACCCATTCGGTTCGCTCTGTGGCATCGCGGAGGAAGACAATAACGATTTGGATTGAAGGCCTCTCTCCCGTGAGGGGCAAAGAAGGAGGAAAGCGAGGCCATCGGGTCGTGTGATGCATCTTGAGGATGGCGTGGGGCAGGGCGTTTGGAAGGGTGCGTGCGTTGGCGTGGTGGCGGTCGTCTGTCTTTCTCGGGTGACAAACGGGGGGGGTTGCGTGGGTGTGGCTCCGATTGTGGGCCGTGGGGAGAGAGGGATAGGGTGAGGGAGGGGAAAGGCTAGAGGGGGTGGTGGAGAAGGGAGGAGTCTGGTCTTTTCGGCGCCTTCAGTAGTCACCCCATCCCCATATCCACATCTCACGCAGATGGTGTGGGGAGATAGCCTATTCCAGGTCTCACGACGTGTGAACGGAGGTTAAGAGGGGTGTGGTGGGGGGGGAGGTGGATAAGAAAGGGTTATCAGGGTTAGGGAAAGAATAAAGGGTATTGCGAGATCGCGTGCGTCGTCTGCGTGTGTTCACGGAAAAGTTGGACCGCGGCGGCGCTCTTGTCGTCCGTGTCTCACCCGAGGAGAGAGTAACTAAGGAGGATAGAGGTTGTTAGGGGAAAAAGGGATGAGTCCTTAGAGAGACGGTGCGGTGTTCGGAGGAGGAGGGAAAAGGAAAAGGTTAGGTGAAATATCGGTGGCGTCGGATATATTCGGGAATAGGAAGAGAGCGGGAGAAAGGAAAAGCATTGGCGAGGAAGAGGAGGGAGATGGGAATAAAGGAATAAAGAGAGGAGCCGGACGTGTGAGATAGTAGAAGTGCTTCAAAACGTATGCGATTTGAATATTCATTTACAGAATACAAGCGAGAGGTAGTCGAAAAATGACGTCACCCCTTGTGATCCCGATGGCATTTCGTGCGCTATCGTTTTTTTTTCCGAAAAAATTAAATTCCTATCGATCAATAGGAATTTTCAATAATCAAATTCCTCCTACTCTTTGCACTTGTTATAAATCCTCTCCAGCAATGGCGATTGTCTTTATTTATTTAAATAAATTAATTTCCAACGTGATAAGTACCTGTTTCTTGTTTTTATTGACTGGTTTATCTGTTTATTGCTTCGGTATTCCTCCGCTAAAGCAGTAATTATGACTCCAAACATGTCACTTGTTTCAATTACGCTTCAATGGATCTGAATTAGCGATAATTAATTATTCCTCTATTAAAGCTTGTAAAATACTCCGTTTAAATTGTCAGTGACCAATTGGATCCGACTAATTAATTTGAATTGCAACGTAATACAGTGTTAATATGGACTCCAAGTGCAAATTAGCATAATAATAGAAAACAGCTCGTGAAGTATCATGAGCGCTTTGGGCCTGACAGCGGTTTAAACACACCATCCCATCGTGACGATGAGCGCAACATATTACACGAAAAAGAAATACTAATATTTTTAGGCGCATAATAGTGTTTTCGCCATCAACTGCGCTCATCTGCTCTTAAACACACACACATACACAAACCACTTTTCAACGTTTATATCTAAATGCAATGCAGTTTGCACGATACTTTTCTAGAAACTATCATAGCGAGGAAGTCGCCGAGCAGAAAATATTTTTCGCGTCTCTCTATGACTTGTCAAACATCTTACGGTGGCACTCGGCATACTTCGGAGCATCTATAAACTTTTGTACACCTTTCAGGCGAATTTATGCGAGTACAATGACTACTTTTTTCGGCAATTCTTTCTCTGTGTGTCAGTACCGCTTATAGCCTTAGCGAATGAAGTTTTCAGGCAAAAAGAGTAGGATTTTTATGGCAAAGAAGAGAGAAAAAATGTTACGTAAGTAATGATGGTGAAAATAAAATTTTACTCGAACTTAACAAGAGAGATTGGTGAAAAGAGAATTTGTTTCGAAACAAAAGAAGGAAAACTTGTGAGTACAGAGATCTTTTTTTTTAAATACTACCATATAAAAAATGGAACATTCTAAAATAATAAGAGCGAATCAAAAGGAACAAAAAATCACCAGGAGATAAAAAAAAGAGTAATGGAAGGAGAGAGAAAGAAATAAACAGGTAAGAGAAGATTAGAAGAGTAAAGGAAAGGAGAATAGAAAGAGAATGTGTGATAAAATGGAAGGAGGGGAGAGGCAAATTTACAGAGACAGTGAGAAGGAAAACAGAAAAAGAAAGGTAGTACCCGTGAGAGAGAGGGAAAGAGATAACGGTGAGAAAGAATTACGTGTATGTGTGTGTGTATGTATGTATGTATATATATATATATATATATATATATAGCACTGACACCGACTAAAACCAACAAAAATATACAACTTTCCCCACAGAACGTGTTATTTTGCTTGCTATAACAGGTATATAAAGAGTCAGAAAAAAACATCTTTTTTTATTAATTAGAGGGAAGCCCTGGAAAATGCTTTGTAATCAAACAATTGAAACTGTTCGGCATAAAATAATTCTCTCGCTTGTGCTTGAAATGACCCAATTAAAGGGATAGCGCTTCTAGCCGAGTTATTTTGTGTTTTTTTTTGCTCATCCCATAACTATTTTCCCCCTTCTCTATAGCCTCCTCTTTTGACTCCATACGCGTCTTTCGCATTGCACTGCAAAATGAGTCGCGCTAAAAATATTTCCCCTCCATGTCAAAATTCCTGGGAATAAGTATTTGTGTTCCTGTGCGTTTGTGGGCGTGCGTGCGTGTGTGTGCATGTCGGCGCGCGTGTGCGCCCGAGTGTGTTTTTTTGTGCGAGTGGTTGGTTGGTTAGTTGGTCAATCGCGAATCGAATGAGACGAGGTCGGAGACGGGGGATCGGAGAAAAAAGAGAGAAAAAATGAAGATAGCCACGCGTGCGGGAAAAACACACACAGACTAACGTAAGGCTGGACGAAAAAAAGAGGCAGCGCACTGCACGGTCCACAAAGGGAATGGGAGATGAGGGACTAGAAGGACGATAGCGAAAAAGGCGAAAGAGGGAAAAATGTGGAAGGGGATTATTTTTTGTGTCGAGTTGGAGGAAGGTGCGGGAAGGTGGTGCGGTAAGGAGCGGCAGAAGGGTCGCGAATTAAAGGTCGTGGATCGGAAAGCAGAGGGCGCTCGAGAAAGGGCAGATTAGGTTCCGGAATGGGAAATGTTTCCTAACAACTGAAACAGGATTATAATAAGCCGAAAGGATATAAATTTTTCGTGTTTCCGTTGAAAAATTCTTGGAGTGGTTTAGTAAAAGGTCATACTATGCGATACACGACATATTATAAGAAGATTAGTATTTTACCTGCGACACGAGCAGTTAGGCACTTAAGCGTTAACAACATAATCGAATCATGACGTTATATTAACTTCAATAGATATTCTTACAGTAAATCATAGGTACGAAAAAATAAGACAGAAACGAAAGGTTTTTACGATAAGTCACGACTTACGAGTACTGACCGAGCGTAATATTGAAATTTAAGCTTATGAAATAAATGTATATCTTATATATAAAATGAATTTTGACGACATTTAGAGGATTATTTTTTTATGCAGAGTATCAATTCGCATTAAATTAAGAGCGAAAGGCGTCTGAATTGGATCCGTTGGCGTACCACTTTGACAATAATTTAATTTCAGCGAAAAAGAAACATCGACTTTCGAGCCAGCGGTAAAAATTTCACGAAGCAAAGGAAATTCCATTTATTTACGATTTAGGCGAAAAATTGCGTTACTTCTATGTGTTAGCGCAGTCACAAAGTCGCAAATTTAATTTTAGTGGTGGGTCGAGATATGGAAAAATTTTAAAATAAACGATTATTGATTAGACCAAAAAAAAAGAAAACGGAACAAAAGACTGCAGAGCGTACTAGGTGCGCATTTCGACTGCAAATAATCCGTTCTAATCAGTTATTTTACCCATTTATATATGAAATTCACATCTGGTTTGGCTACGCGAGTTTCCCAGTTCATTTATTTCACTAATCCACAGTATGAGCTCAATAATTCATTTTTGTGTTTTTCATTTTGCGAATAAAACATTGCGCATGACGCAAGGGGATTAATTTCACAACGCCGTTTCAAAGTTTTCACAAAAAATAAAAGCTTCGCCCAAACAACTGTAGTGCAAAAAGTAGTAATTCGTATTAAAAAGCCGATCAAGCTTTAAAAAATATGATTAATCCCCATTAGGATTGAAAATCGAAAAGTTAGCGGCAGGCGTTCAAGAAAAATTGTATAGGAATTGCAATTTAGTGTCTAATCGCTTAATCTAATTATCAAATTACCAATTCCTTCGCAAGCCATGGATATCGTGAAATTCTGACGCGTCCCGCAACATGGGGCCCAAGCAAGAAATTTCGATATAGGATTATCCAAAGTTTAACCGATAAACATTTTTTTAAAGTAAAACAACCGTTTTCGGATTCCCGAGATGGGAAGGAAGAGGAAAAAAAGGGACGGACTTTGACTAGAGAATGGCGAGAAGGAAAAAAAAGAAGGCAAACTCTCGATGGCGAGGTCCCTCTCTTTTTAAAGATTCAATGGTTTTACCTGCGGACTAAGAAAAAAAAACGGAGGCCGAAGTCGATACACGAATGGAAGGGATCGGATATCGAGTGTGCGAGAAGAGGGAAAGGAGAGAGACAGACAGAGGCGAAAGTGAAGGAGAAAAGAGAGGAGACGAAGAGAAAGAGGGAAAGGTGAGAGGTGGCGGATATGTGAAAATTAAAAAAGTGAGGAGAGTAGAAAGAGAGGTAGAGAAAGGAGGAGGAAAGAGGAGGAAAGGAAAAGCGTAAAGAGGGTTTGCACATAAGTAGGCCTTTGGTGTGAAAGAAAGAGAGCAGAAGGAGAGATTGGCCATGGCGTTTGTTGTGTGTGTGTGTGTGAGGGAGGGGGGTAGAGAGGGGGGATGGGAGGGGAGGGGTTGTAAGGGATAAAAGGAAGATGTTCATTACGATAGGAAAGATGCGGTCGCGATAAGTGGCCATGGAGCGAGAGAATGTCCCCGCCTCCAAGCAGTCTCCCACCACCTTTCTCTCCCTCCCTCCCCCTCCTACCTCTCCCTCCTCCCTCTTACACCTTTTTCCCTCTATCTTTCGCAGGTCGAGTCAAAAAGCGTGTCTGGGGTTAAGAGGAGAGACGAGGTGAGGGAAGAAGAGGGAAAGGACGGCGTGGAGAGAAAGAGAGGGGGGGATAGAGAGAGAGATGTGGGATAGGGAAAGCCAATGGGAATGGGAAATAAAGGGAAGAAGAGGGAAAGAGGCCGAAGGGAGAGTGAGAGAGTGGGGGAAAGAGGAGAAGAGGATAGGCCGAGAGAGGGATGAAGATAAGGGGGCAGGGAGGGTGAAAAGAATGACAGGAAAGAGAAGGTTTGGGAGGAGGGATGCGAGTGAAAACTCCCTCTCGTCCGCCTTTCCCGTTGCTTGTTTTATGGCCTCGGCCGGGAGAGCGTAGCCGAGTAGGGAAGAAGAAAGGGAGGGAGAACCCTCAAACGGGTATTCACAAACAGACTCTCTCTCTCTCCTCTCTTTCTTTCTTTCTCCTCTCTCTTATGCCACTCCTTCCCTTATTTTCCCCGTCTCCTCTTTTTTTACGTTTTCTTTTTATCCTGCTGCCATGTCCCTGCAGACGTGCGGAGGTCCTGTACTCCCTCGTTTGTGTTTTTTCCCGGAACGACGGGCGGTTTTATTTCATTTTTTTTAAGAAAGACGAGAGAAAAAAAAGCGAGCCAGTCGCGAGCAGAGAGTGATACGGTTTTGAAAACGCTGGGTTAAGGGAGAGGAATTGGAGGCAGGGAGGGAGGGGGTTGAAAACGTGAACAAATATTTTTTATAAAAAAAAATACTAAAGAATCTCAAGGGAAGAAGGTTTCCTCCGAAAAAGAATGGTGTAGATGTGTGTGTGTGTGTGTGTATTTGTGAGAGAGTTAGTGAGTGAGCGAGTATGGATGCGCAAGGATGTTGATGCTGAGATAGGAGTTTTGCATGTTTGAGACTGTGAGCGCGGGGTTATACTCCAGAGATGGGTTGAAGCGAAAGGGATGGAGGGGAGTAAGGAGTAACAGAAGGGTTTTATTATGCGGGAGGGAAGAAGAAGAGGTAGTAGGATGTGAAGGAGGTTAGCAGATAGAGGGGGAGGTGAAAGGGGAGGAGGGAGGGAGTGAGACGAGCGGGCGGAGGAAGGAAGTACGGAAAATGATGGAAGGAAATTGCGGAGCTACATATTTAGTAGGAGACTGGGTTTTTTTTTAAGTGGATCTCTCTCTCTCTCCCATTCTTCCTCTCTCCGTAAACAATTTCGAAAAATGGAAATTCTTTCTCCATCCTGTATTCTATATCGAGGAAGATGATGCAGGACTGCGTAAAGGCCCTCCTTCCTGAAAATGCTAGTTCCTCCGGTAAGGCACATGCGAGTTAATTCGGAATGGGTTTTTGGATGATTTCGAACGAAATTAATCTAGTTTTCCGCCGGATTTGCATTTTGCGTTGGAGGAACAGTTTTAAATACGCATAAATCCCGCGAAATGTTTCCGGAGTTTCTCCGCTACGCCTTTTTATTTTTCCCCTTCGCCTGAATTACTTTATCTTTAGATATTTAATCGTTGGAAAGTCTCGGCCGGAGTGTGGTGTTATTAAATTACTGAGCCGTCTTTATTCCTATTACGGTTGGATTTCTACGGTAGCCAATCCTCTCGTTTTCGTTACGGAAGAAAATAATCCAATTTGGTATTACTCTTTTAGCAGTATGAAAAGAGAACATTTTTTAATTTTTAGTAGAATTTGAATTTTTTCTGGTGGAACTAGCACGTTGATCGATATTATGCTACGTTTCGCTTCATAATCTACGGCTAAGAGCATCAGTACTGGTTGAACGGGTTCGGAGTAAGCGTATTTACGAATAATCCAATTAATTTAAATAGAATCAATTCATTAACTTGGTGAAATTCGTTGATTTCGTGTCTAGATGAAGGGAATCATTAAAATTAGAACAGAATCCCCATGGAAATCATTATTTTTATAAATTTGATCTTTCCAAAAACGCTTCAGTTACACGCAAAAGAATATATTATCCAAATCCGTAAAAACAAATACGGCAGAAACAAAACAAAGCATAATATTTAAAAACTTCGCGCGCTCCGTACTCCATAGTGAACGTAACTAGAAAAATGTCCTCCAATTACGACACTTACCTCAGGTGCCCAATTATTTTGTTTCGAACAGAAATTTAGCGGCTATGCAAATTTAAAGCGACAAAACGAACCAATATAATCAAATAAGGTTGACCTCGTTCCGTTGCAGCAATTCGAAAAGCGCGGCGAATCACGCAAAATAAATAAAGAAGGAGATGAAAATGATTTCGCCGTATGAAATTAGACTATTGAAAATAATATTTTTTTAAAGCGGCGATGGAACCGCGTGCACGAAACTTTTTCCTTTTATGGAATTTGTCCCCTTTCGCCAATCGCCATGTTTTCTTCCGGAGGAGACGAGATTATATCCGTTAAAAATTCCCATCAAATAAAACAAATTCGCTTTGGTTTAAAACATTTTTCATTAAATACGGAAAACATCTTTGAGAAAAATTAAACAACGGCATTAAACGTGGAATCGATTTATTCAAAAAGGCAGTCATCATTCGGTTGTGTTTTTAATCTTCTCAGAAGAATTTAAATAATGCCTATAAATGCGTTTCATTGGTAATTGGGAGTTATGGCGTCCCTTAAAAATAAAAGAAACCTCTTCCGTTTGTAATTTAAAAGCCGTGTGAGCTCAAATTACATTAAATGAATATTTTCGGAGGGAGGGAGAGAGAGAGAGATGAGTTAGAGAAAGAGGACGCAAGCACGTACATATTACGCAGATAAAAATAATTTATGAAATTAATGATTGCTTTGGCATTCTCGGTATGTCCTCGGAATAATGTATTACGAGTTAATTTTTATCGAATTTCACGTTATGACAATTTCGTCGAAAATGCGCAAATACCTTTGCCTGTCATCAAGTACGTATGATATTTTGATTAAATGATTCGAGTTGATGTATGAAAAAGAAGCACTCAGTCTTGAGTTATATTCCATCTGGCGAGATAAATATGTTTTATGTTTTCCTCAAAATTAGAAAAATAAATAAAATATTTAAAATGAGAAAAAAATCACTTGGTATAAGTTCCACTTTATTAAAACAGATACGAACGGTTTCGATTAATATCTAATCTTCATCGTCATCCCCTGATGATGACTAGATATTAGTCGAAACCGGTCGTATCTATTTACCGAGTGATTTTTTCTCCTTTTATTCATGATAGAGTTTCACCAAGTAAAGGTTTCTTCCGTTGATTTTAAATAAAATATCTATTTTTTGTATTAACACCTGCGTAACTAAATTCAAAAAAGTACTAAAACCGTAGGCTTTTCATTTGAACTTGTATTACTTTAATTACAGTCGTGATATAAGACATTTGATTTAAAACTGTAATTGATGTGAATGAAAAATTATGACCGAAAATGTCAGCCGCATTTTAAAACCATATATCAAAGAAGATAGACTCATAGTATTTTAAGCCACCAAAATCTTTTTCCCTTCATTATTTCGCAAAACGTCCTCATTATCATAATTGTATTATGGCTGAATTCCAGGTCCTGCCATTAGCAATTTTCAATTTAGCCTGCAGCTCTCTTTCCTTTTTCCCGCTTTTCATCTTATTAGATACGGTTTCTTCAGATAGATTCAACCTCTTGAACTCCTCTATGTGCAGCCCTTAGCAGCTGGTAGATTTTAATTAATTAGTTAAAACCTTTGGGGAAGATTCAAAAACATAATTAATTAATTTGTTCCTTTTTCTTTCGAGACTCGTTTTCTGTAATCATTTTTAAATTGACATCTAATCGAAGAGCTTGGAATTTTATCAATTAGTGAGCCTAAACTGGTCTGGATCACTGTGGCGGACGAATGGATAACATTCGTACACCTATGAATAGACGAAGTACTCGACTCTGCAGCGCTCACGCACTGATTAAAGTCACATTCACGTTTGGGAATATAATTGAGGCCTCGGGTGCGAATGCGCCCAAGTGAAGGGTGGCTTTGGGGTGAATTGGTGACATTCTTAGTCGCATCATTATTCCGCGTAACTCTCCGAGCATAAATCGGATAACAAATTAATATTTAGCATAAAAGCATTCAGCGTTAATTGAATTAAAATAGTTTCCCATTTATTACTGTCTATTTTAAATTCACTATCCAAGTTTTTCATTACTATCTCAAACCCGTCTAAAATTCAAAACTCATGCACAAGAATGCCTTTTTTTAGTTTCCATCGTACAAATTAATCCAATTTATATTTCGTTATTTACTATTTTAATTTTTTAAATGCTTTATTTTTCTATTCGTTTATGTTTTAAATCCATCCAAAAGTTATTACTGTCATCTAGTAAAGTAACAGTGTTTTAACTAAAATATTTTAGTCCTTTGGTAAAACATCACCATAACTTTAATAAAAGATAAATCGCGGGAAATGTTTGATGAAATGGCTATTGTATTGCGACAGTTTTCAATGAAATTCAATTTGTTAACAAATTTTATATATTTATATCCTTAACCTTATGCTTCCCGGAGAACTTTTGGAATGAGTGCACCTTCGAATTTAATCCATATTTGTACTTACAATTAGATGAAATTCACATAAACACACTAGCGCAAAAAACAAATGCGTTACAAAGTACATTTTAATTCGAATGTATAAATATACATTTAAGTCATCACACCTTTGTTTCCGTAAGAAAAATATGAAAAGCAAGACTCTCGTCGTAAAACCTTTCCGTTGGTGCCAAGCGAGACCGAGTTCAATTCGAATGATTCTTAAGCGAGTAGAGATGGAATGATTTCATGAGAGATGAATGCCAGCGATGCGACCACGCGTACCAAAAATAAACCATCCCATCCATCTGCATCACAGGACCACTCAACGCATTAACGAGCTAAAGAGGAAGGAGGGAACCGCAGATGAACCCGGAACTGCTCCCGCTCCTTTAATCCATTCCGCATAACCATTCTCTCTCACTCTCTCTCTCACACACACACTTTATTCTACAATTTGTTTGTGTATTATTCAAGATTTTTCGTTTAATATTTACCTAATATATACAATTATATTAACAATAATAACCTTCTTAATGTCTATCAGTCAGGATTTCGTGTTGGTCACAGCAATGCCACCGCCCTGCTTAAAGTCACTGATGATATTCGATTACATCTCGACCAAAAAAAGCCACAATTCTGACACTTCTAGACTTCTCTAAGGATTTTGATACTATCGATAGCGATATTTTAATTGCTAAACTTACCAAAATAAATTTTTCACAGAGTTCCCTAAAATGGATAAGACCCTACTTACAAGAACGATATCAAACGGTTGCTATCTCAAACAGAAAATCTTCCTGGAAGCATGTCTCTCGTGGCTGTCCACAAGGATCTATTCTTGGACCATTATTCTTTGCGCTTTACATAAATGATATATCAGATTCCATAAAAAATTCTCAATATCATCTTTTTGCCGATTATCTCCAAATCTATATTCATTCCAACATTGAACAACTGAGCACCAAAATAGGCGACATGAACGACGATATAAACGCTATCACTACTTGGAGTGTTCAAAATGGATTAACACTAAATTCTGCCAAGTCCCAATCGATCATCGTGGGTTATCCTAAATTATTGGGTAAATTCGAATGGGCGTCACTCTGTCCTATCAAAATTAACTCCGTCCATATAATATTCTCCAAAACGGTTAGGAATCTTGGAGTCACGCTAAAAGGCGCACTTACCTGGTCGACACATGCAAATAACTTATGTCGCAAAGTACATCTCTCGCTCCATTCGCTCAAACTGCTAAAAATGTTCTCCTCGAAAAATTAAAAATACTTCTAATCAAGAAGTTAGTTCTTCCTCATTTTGACTACTGTGACACCGTCTATTTTGATTCTAATCAGGAATTATCCAAGGAACTTCAAAGAGCTCATAACTCCTGCGTTAGGTACATTTTTAATATGAAAAAAAGTGATCACATAAGTGCCGTCTTCAATCGATTAGGATGGCAAACTTTGGAAGACAGGAGGAAAAGTCACCTCCTAATGACTTTAAAGCGCATTCTCACCTCTTCATCTCCCCAGTACCTTCTCACTAGTTTTAATTTGCTAAACTCTATCCACTCAGTGAACACACTCGAGGCTCGTCCAAATTACACATTCCAATGCATCGTAGCAGCATTTACAATAAGTCTTTCACTGTCTCTGCCTGCAAACTTTGGAATTCCCTTCCTAATAATATCTGCTCCACCAATAATTTAAACAATTTCAAAAATAATTGCACAAACTTCATCATCAGTAACAAACACATAGCTCACTTCTCTAAATCGATCTCCTCATTTCTATCTCCACATAGTCTACTTTCGCTAACACTAATCTCCATTTCCTCTGAATTTCGACACATTCTACCTGTCACACCAGTGTGGAAACGGTCATATGTTAGAAGCAAAGCAAAATTTGTAAATTACCTTAATAATTAAAACAATTATTCTTGTAAACTGTATACGGTTAGGTGGAAGAATGGGCTGTGTAGCCTCAACCTCGCTGTTAAAAGTTTAAATAAATAACGTTTATCTTTTTCATTAAATTAACGCGATCTTCCGTCTCCATCCATAGCACCCGTACATATTTTTTATCTGATCAATCTTTCAGACCTCGAATGTTTCCCTCCTCTTTATTCACGGGTGTCTTTAATCCTGCAGTGAATATTTCCGGAGCCGGTCATTGTTCGAATTTCCCTCACCTATTACTCATATCTATCAAAATCACGACAAAGGTACATAGTTATTATATGTTTCAGTTTTAAAAAATCCTTTCCATATTCTCGTACGGGTTATAGCTAAATAAAAATGTAGGCTATCCGTCTCCTCCATTTACGCGGTTTCCATCCTCATCCGTATATATATGTGTGTGTGCGCGCGTGCGCGTGTGTGTGCCTGTGTGTGTGCGTACACACACGGATGAGGAAGCGATCCCATCGAGGGGATATATATATATATGTATATATATATATGTATATATATATATATGTATGTATGTATATATATATATATCCATCCATAGTTTTCAACCCTAAGGTTGGTTTGAAATGACTAGGGAATAAACACATAATGTGGTGGTTTCCCGTTGTCTTCCACACCAGACACACACACATGATTGATGAAATATTAAATTATGAAATTATGAAAACGACACAAACATCATGCCCTTGGCGGGATTCGAACCCGCGACCTTAGTGATGGTAGGCCAATACGCTAGCCCTTCCACCATATATATATATATATATATCCCCTCGAGGGGATCGCTCGTGTAGAAGGATGGCAGAGTGAAGAGGGTGGAGAGGCGAGGAAATAGATTCCGAGAGGGCAGTGATGGATAACGCACGCGTTCTCGAAGTGTCATTCCACGACATACTATATGGCCGTAGAAGGAGCGTTGAGGCTCGCGCAGCTCAACGCGATACGCGTTGTCCTCATTCGGATCCTCCGAGGAGGACTCTAGTAACAGTTCCTCCGGGCATAATCTATCCTTTACTAGTAAAACGTACGGCGTTACGAGGCGGATATCGCTGCGGCTGGTAGGCCAAACGACCATCTATCGTGCGGATGTTGCGTCCGTCTGGGGCCTCTCAAGCGCTGCCTCTAAATTGCGTCCATCCATTCACAGATGTTAAGAACGGGAATGGCATCGTCGTATTTTTTTATGATTATGTTGATACTGACTGAACAAAGGGAATTTAGATACGGATGTGTGCATCCAGTTACAGGAAGTGACGTCGAAATCGTTGAAACGCTGTGCTGGCAGATATGTATTTGAAAATGTTTTACTTCATTTTATGTCGGTGCATTTATTGCATAATGAAACGATCAGCAGTTTTGAATTATGTAGTGGTACGACGTTACGGTTAGATAACTCTTTATGTATAAGCAACAATACAAATTAACGTTGAACTTTCAGCGATGTATGGATATTTTCCTATTTTGGCGACTATTTGAATAGAATCGCATTCTCTCGTCTCGTCAAATTGCATCTAGCAGTAGAAATATACAAATGTAAGAGTTCACTAAAAAAAATCTATCACCTTTCTCTCCAACTGTTCACTTTTTTCACTGTCCTCGTGCTATTTCTTAAAAGATCGTTGAAGATTTTCGTACGTCACAAACGTTTTAAGCGGAGGGCTTGTACGAATAGCATTTAATTACTGTCTTGACGCGCAGCCTAAAAATCCGCATAGTAACGGTTTAAGCTGACAAAAACTTTGTGCATGGATGCAAAGTATGTCTTCGCCTCTTCTTTTTTTTCGCCCAATATCCTGCAGTATAATCAACGTCCTGGCGAGGAAGCAGCCTCTCGCGTTCGTTCGCATATGTTTCCATCGATCGGTCTTCACCCTCAGGGACAGAGGTAACATACATAAACACACGCTCGCGCATAACGAGCACCTGTTGTCGTTTCCATTGACGCGAAACTTGCGAATTATTCCGCGTTTAAAGCGAAGTGCTCTCGTGTTGTCCCCTCTTCCTTCGCTACTCTTTACCCCCCTCCCCCTCCCCTCCAACTCTTCTGCCCTCTCCCTCCGCCTGAAGAATGAAAATGTTTATCGATGCGAAGAGAACGCACACCCGGCGTTTGGAAGAGAACGTCTCGTGTAGAGAGAGGATCGTTGCGTCACCTTTCCTTCATCAATTGCGCTGTCCTATCCTGTTTCGCACTCTTGCCCCCCCCCCCCCAACCCCAAACCCGCCCCTCTTTCCTTTTCTTCCGCGGGAATATTCTGCCAGTTCCCTTTTCTTCATCGTCGTCTCTAGTTTTTGTCTTTGCCGTCAAAAAGCTTTTCGCCTCGACGTGTGATAGAAAGAAAGTGGGGGAGGGGGAGGTGAGGGGGGGGGGAGGGAGAGGGGTGGACGGCCGTAACTCCGGCGGTCTTCCAAAGATGACGCTTATCGTGAGAAAGGCCACTTTAAATTATTCAGAAAAAATGTTCTACCTCGAGTAGGAATGAAAGACGGCGAAGGCCTAAAATGGCTCCTTTAAGCATTTGAGATGAGAATTAGAGAGAATTTTTCATGATAAAAGAACGAAAGAATTAATTCAAAATAAATATTGCTGGAATATTCTGTTTTACATGATAAGTGGCTCTGTAACTTGAAGGCTTTTTTCATACCCAATGCATTCTGTCGAGTCAAAAAATGTTTCTTGAGATTTCCGGGAATTTTCAGCGAATTTCGCTCAGAATTCAAATTTTTATTAAATATGGAATATATTTTTATGTAACTATCATATTAAGTTTAAATTTGGAATAATGTTGAATAGACTTTGAAATGAGAAAAATTAAATGGCTCTTGTGCCTTCATTCGCATGACACAGGAAATAAGGGAAGTACCTAATAGTTCACCAAACTACTTTGGAGCAACTGAAAGTACATCAAACAAAGTTGGCCAAGTTCTCGTCGTTATCCTTGATAATTTGATGGGAGCCCAACTTCGGCGCTGAGCGGTTTAGAAATTGCGCCACAATTACCCTGCGACCACGAATCGTCTTCTGTGACATTTTCGACCTACCCAAATGAGCTACTTAGCGCTGATTATTCTTAATATCTTGGCGAGACCTTACAGAGAGGAAATTACGAGACTACTAGTAGTTTCGAAGTTGTGAAATGTTATAATTTCGACTGAAAATCAGATACATGAAATGTTGGCTGCGAAGACACGAGTTAAATATATAATAATTATTTCTTCGTAAATCGCAGCAAGAAAAATGAGAAAAGCGAAACAATTAACGGTAAGCTTTGAAGGAGCACTTAATCAGAATTCTTCATTTCTCTGGATGATATTCTTGTTGCTTCTCGACCGCTTGACACGGCTTAAGAGTTTTTTTATTGATGAAGATCCTTATTTTCATCACTGCTCTTTAAATTTCAAACGAGATATGAAAAGTTAACAGTTGAAGTAACGCCCAGAATAGCTCTTCAGATGCATTGAATATCGATTTAAAACGGAGGCGAACTCTCCACGCCTTCCAGCAGAAGAAACGAATTAATTACGGCACTCTAAAAAGTCGCAGATCACGGTTGGCATTGTTCATGCAGTGCGGCGAGAAGCTCCTACTAGGATGGAGACTGGGAGAGCGTGGGTCGGGCAACAATCTGTTCCATTCACTCGATCCTCGAGGAGGCGGATGTAAACACCGAGTGGCGCTAATAACCGGCCGAAGAGCGAGTCTCCAAACAATCGCGGAGAGGTTATTACAAATCTAGTACTCGGAGAGGGATATACATATATATATATATTAAAGGGAATGGCGGGAGAAAAAGAGAGAGAGAGAGGGGGGAGGGGGTGTGGGGGGAAGGAGACTGATAGGTCACGAAGGGTCGAGGTAACGCCACGGCCACGTCGTGTACAGCGGGGAAAGGCAATAAAAGGAGGAGATGGGGGTGGGCGTAAAACGGGAGGGAAAGAAGGTGGGCGGAGGTGACGGTCAGGAGGGAGAACACGGAGAGGAGGAGGAGGTCACAGAAGGGCGAAGGCGGTGTGGAGGAGAAGAGGTGGAAACATTAAAAGAACAGAAGGAAAAGTGAAGTAGGATGATAACGGAAAAAAAGGGAAAGGAAGGTTGTAGGTGGAAGAGAATGAGAGGAATTTGGAATGGAGGAGGAAATGGTAATGGAAAAAAGTGGGACGTGGTGATAATGAAGTCATATCACGGGGAAAGGAGGCGAAGATGAAAGAGGAGAGAATGTAGACATAAAAGGGAAGTGTGGGTAAGAGGTGAGGAGGAGAAAGAGAGGAGGGAGAGGAGGAGGAAAGGGAGGGAAAGGGCGTGTATGAGGGATACTCCCCATAGATGACGGGTAAACGGGGTGTGAAATGAGAGCGATACGAAAGGTTGGGACGGTGGCTGTTTATCTGGACCAGTAGATGGAGAGAAAGAGAGGCTGTGAGAGAAGATGAGAGTACCGTTGGGGCTCATCTCTACCTCCTCCTCCTCCCCTCTTTCTCTCTCTCTCTCCTCTCTCTCTCTCTTTCTCTCCACACACACACAGCTCCTCCTTTCTCTCTCCCCAGAGGGAATTTTTCGGAATCGCTTGTTTAGAGGCCGTATGAGGCGAAGCGTGCGTGAAGGAAAACGGCCGAGTAACAAGTTACACAACCGACGTACGTTGTTTTTTCAACGCAAGAGAGCGTGTTTTCTCCACCTTGCGTGTTTGTAACAAATGCGAAGCATGATAAATGGTTCTCTTATTCGACGAGGCGAGAGAGAGGAAAAAAAAGAGCCCGGGGTAGCGAGTCACATTTCCCCGATGAATATTTTCGTCGTTCGTAAAAAAAGAGAGGATCTTCGGCGATTGACACAACAATGCCAGCAGGCAAACACGCGCTTTAACAAGAATCCTCTCTTGTTATTGATGGCCTCGAACCAATCGCTACGGCAGAAAAATTCCCATGCTAGTCTCATAATATATATAACGGTGTTCTAAAAGCCGATAGTTATTATTTATTTTTCACTGGCTCATAAACAGCATTTTACGGCCTTATACGATGAGAGGAGTAACAATAACAAAGAAGGAACAGGTACGACCATGCCCTCTGCAGGATTCGAACGCGGGACCTCAGCATTGGGGTCTAGAGACGCTGACCACCCCTCTACCAAAACCGGGACATATGTGATCTTTTTTAAAGTTGTGGACAAAATTTTACTTAACTTTCAAATTAAAAGCTTAGGAATAATTGGAGTAATAAAAACCAATGCTCCGAAAAGTAGTTAACGTTTAAGTATTTTCTTTTACGTATATTCGAAGTAATAAATACAAATATGGCTGTGATTTTTTATTTTTCCTCTCGATACAACTAAGTTTGAACGAATGTACGTCAGCATTTATACATCCAATTGAAATAACATTCTTTTTTACTAAATTTAAAGTTAGTGCCGATGCATTCAACGCGATTACGGCCTTCTGCAATATCGGAAAGCGCATTATTACGACGGGAGCGCATCTGCTGATGTATAGATGCTCTTAGTTTTGCTCGCGTATATGCGAGGCATTCAAATGCACGTCTATTCGAAATATGAGCTTTCATTTCTCGCTTCGTTCATCTGGGCGGCGCGAGCTCTTATCTCTTACACTACCTTTGATGTTTCTTTCCAGCACAAATAATTCATCTCTTTGCCCCATAGACGTGTGCAAGCAGATGTTAGGCGCATAGATGATAGTGCTAGAATACAAAAAATATGTATTTGTCTATTTATTCATTTATTACCCTAAGTTTCTTTATCCACCGTTTATTTTAATCAATTTATCTTTATTTGTATATTTGTCTGGCTGTCATTTATAGGAAACTCTTGATAACTAAACCTAAATCATTGCGGTCACATTAACAGTACGCGTTGGCTGGATATATATATATTACATTTACGTTGTATTTTCTTAACATCGAGTTTTTCCTGGAATACTGCATTGAAATGTATAAAATAATATTACTTGTCTTTCGACAAATTACAATTATTATTTTATTTGTCGAGAAAGTGTGTTGAAAAAATATTACGTAATATCCTTCAAAGTAAACTGTTAATGCCACAAGGAGGTCAAAGGGCACGAGGGAACGGGCGCCGGGGCTTTCGAGCGCCCTCTATTTCTCGAGAAACTCGATCCTCAATTGTTTAGGTTTCCATCATGCACGCGAATGAGAGGGAGAGATTTTTTGCCCGGAAATGAATAGCAGCGAGAAGGGAAGAAAAATAAAACCTCTCTCTCTGGGGCGTAAGGAAGAAAAATGAGGCGAAAGATAGTATTTATATTTGCCCGTGTCAAATTGAAAAATGTTTTAATCCTTGCCCACCCTAAACCCGAAGGAAAGAGAAAGAGATAAAAACGAAGATGGGAAATGGGTCCCTTGGGAAGAGAGGAAAACAGACCTGCCTCCTCTTCTCTCTATTTTGCTATTCCTCCATTACGCCCCTCCCCCCCTTTATCTCTGTCATTTTCCTCCCTCGCTTCTAATTCATCTGGGTTCAAAATCGACCACAGTGGGAATTTTTATAATTGTTTCTCATTAACGACTCCTTTCCACATCATTCTTTATGAAAAGATATATATGTAGGTATGTATGTATCCATATATATATATATATATATAGTATATATACATATATAGTGTATATATATATAGTGTATGTGTATATATATATATATATATATATCGGCGGGCATAGTTGCCAATTTAGCGATTTTGTCCCTAGATTTAGCGAATTTTACTTCCTTTAGCGACTTTTTATAGTGTTAGCGACATGTCACTAACTTTGCGATTTGCTACTAATTTAGCGACATATTTAAATATTGCATTATGTAAGCATAAATACATGCAATATACAACATAAACCAAACAAATTAATTTAATATTTAAAGTCTCTTTTTTCTAGTTTTTTCCTAAGTAGTTCACTTAACACTATGAATGATGCACTTGCGATAATAATTTCTTCGTCGGACATTGTAATTACAATTGAAAAAAAAGAAAATGATACACACAATTGAGTTATCGTTCAGTAAGACAACTGGTCTAAATAACCGAGCATCAACGAATGCAAACATTCGCTTGGTGTAAATACCTTTGTGAACGCACACTCCGAATGACTCCGTATTCGGAAAACTTCGTTCGCTGTCGTTTGTTCGCCATCCTTCGCATGGTGTGTAGATAGCTTTATACGCGGGTATTTACGATATTTTATTTTCTACTTATAAAATAAGCTTGACCTATAAATGTTAATATCTATTCCATTTTTTTATAAAAGTTTGCAAAAATTCTCCTTTATTTATTATTAATAATTAAATATTATCTATATTGATATTCGTTTATAAAAGAGATAAAAAGTTTATTAATTAGATGAATAAGAATTATTCGAAGTATTTATGCACTATTTTATTTTTAACGACATTTTAGCGACATTTTCTTTGAGTTTAACGACTTTTTAGCTACTTTTTAGGGTGTATTTAGCAACATTTTCAAATTTATTTTGGCAGCTATGTCGGCGGGAACCTGTGGAAACCTACCTAGCTGTGTAGATGTGGAATTTAAGTATTATGTATGTAATAACTGTGGGCACCCACACCACTAGATGTGTCCACTGGTTCCCTTTTACTACTGCGTAGTTGCTTCTTAATATGTAGAACTGACGCACGAAAAAAGAAAGAACGGTGATAGCGGAATAGGAATGATGATGAATATGGAAACGTATCCATTGGAATGAAAATCAGATTCGGGAGAGTGAACTGTAGGAAAAAGAAAAGTGAGGGTGAGGGGGGCGCTGAGATGGATATGTATCAAAAGAGAGGTATTGGGGTGAGGGGGAGGAGGGAGGGTTGCGTGGAATAGGGGGAGGGGGTGAAGAGACGAGAGGGTGCTAGATATTTTCATGGAGAGGGGACGGCGCGGGGAGGATGACGGGAACGAGTTTGCTTCCCAGCTTGTCGCTATTTTTCTTCCTAATGAGGAGGAATATTCGAAGGAGGAAATCGGTGGCACACGAGGCTCCGGAAAAAAGGATACGTTCGCCAGATATTTTTTTGTCTCTCCGACGACAGAATATTATTCGACTTGAGAAAATTGAAAAATCATTTTTGGAGAAAATCAGCTTTTTAGTTTTTTTTAAACTTTTATGACAAGGTTGGGTAGAAGCAAGTATGTATCGAGAAACTAGTGAATTTTAGTTGTTCTATCGCAAATGCTTCTCAAAACCCTGAGTCGTTTGTTAACCCTGTAAATCTTTTTTCGTATTGCACTTCTCATGCTCCGCATTAATGCACAACAGATGGATGTATTCGAGGCTCTCTTTTTACGAGAACTAATGCTGTTTTTCCATTTATTTCCTGAACCGCATATCGCTAAAATGATAACGAAGGAATGAATCGTTTATGGCCCACTAACATATTTCAACGGATTAGTACAATAGAAATTGAAAATAACGTTTTGATATAATTTACATTTTTATCGATGTTGGCCTGTTTTTATTCTTTTCCACGCGCTCGGAATTTAATGCTATGGAATACTTTGTCACAGAGTTTTAAAAAATGTTTTTTTAGGTTGCTCAAATTTTTTTACAGTTTCGTTCTCTTGTTGTTCAACTTAAAAGAGTATAATATTCGGAAGTATTTTTGGGAAAGGTTTTACTCGATTTTGAATTACGTAATTTCTACGCAATGTTTGCCGTTGGTATTTATTAAAATATTAAAAATATGAGTAATTTCTTTAATTTAACTTAGGGAGGGATTTTATCTAAACTTTTGAAGAAACGTTTCATCCTCTCCCGTCTCTCCGCAAACTCGCGTTCAGCACGAAGGCGCGAGAATAGACACGTCCGCTCAGCCGTGAGCAAAAAAAACGAGAGCACCACTTGGGCGAGGCGAAGGCGTCGAGCTAAAGGCGGGGCAAAGAGCTCCTTAGAAATTCAAGTTTTCGGAAGAGGGAAGGAAGGGAGAGGCAGAGAACAGGTCAGTGACAGGAAACAATGGATCGCATAACAAAACGCTAAGGCGCGGGGTCTAGCGAGAGGAGGGAGGAGGAGAAGGGTGATAATAGTGGTGCTATACAGAGAATGAAAGAGGAGAAAGGAGGAGAGGGTGATAAAGCAGGGAAAGTGAGAGGATAGATAGATAGATAGGAAACGGTAAGACTTAAAGAAAAAGACATTAAGATGTGAAAGAAAACAAGCGAGTGAAGAATTGCGGAGCAAATTGCGTAAGGCGCTATTTTTCATCGACTGCTCTATTTTCAATTGAAGTAAAGAATCGCAGATGCGATGTATTGTCGGTTGTCTATATCTGTAGCAGCATGCACTTTTTAGAGATTTTTTTTCCTATAGCATAAATATACGTCCAAGCAGCTGATCTTAGATCCATCGATTTTTTATCATGCCCAGCTCTTACGCAACTAACTTATCCTTAAAAGTATGCTCCTCCAAGATGCAGGATTTCAGATACATTTCCCGTGCAGACGGACGGACTGACAAACCGAGTGCATAATTAATTTTCTTTAGAAAAAAGCGTTAAAAAGGGAGTAAGTTTCACATTCATAAAAGGGAAAATAGAGAGAAACAACTGGAAAATATTGTGGATACGGGGAAAAGATAAAGAAAGATGTTATATTAGTTATTGCGTCTCCATAGATCGTAATTTGGAATGTGTCTTCCACACTTCATAAAATAATATAATATAGCATAATGCCGCGAGTTCTGCTTAGGAAGAAATAGATAATAAAATCAGTGGTTTGGGAATAGGAGAAGAGAGTGGAAGGACGGTTAGGGGAAATAGCTTCGCACTTCCCTCCCTTCAATATCCTTCCAGGACAAAGAGGGGATTTGAAGAATGCACGAGTTTTGAGGGGGAGAAGAGGAAATTAGGGAGGGAAAATGGAGATTATTTTCGTTTGGCGCGATTCGACGATTTCAAAAGAACCAATTAAGCCCGTTCCAATGCACTCGTGCTGTGTTTTTTTTTTTTTTGCGGCCGAGAGGCACCAGGGGCGAAACATAGGGAGAGATTGGGAAGGAGGGAGGGGAAGAGGGATAAAAGGGGAGGAGGGGATGGAGGGGAAGGTGGGAGGGAAGTCAACGCGTAGAATAATACGGAAATAAAATGAAAGCGTTTATATCTTCTATTCTTTCCCCATTTTTTCCGCTCGTTTTCGGAAAAAACGACCACTCAAAAGAATGTTTTATTGCGACGAGAGGGGAAAGGACAGAGAGAATAAGAGTGTAGGAGGAAAAGAGATAAAGGGAGGGGGAATAGGGAGGGGGAATAGGGAGGGGGAACAGGGAGGCAGAAATATGAGTCGATGGGTGAGGTCGAGGGCAGAGGAATTTTAATGGGGTTTCCGGAAGAAAATAATATTATGCCCTCCTTCAGCGTTCGAGTGCGGCCTGTTCCCTCTTTATTCCCCATGAAAAGAGGGGAAGGAGAAATGGAGGAGGGAGAGAGAGAGAGAGAAGCACGCGCGTGTGTGTAAGAGGAAAAAGAAAAGGAGAGAGAGAGACGCAAATATTTGGTTTGACGGGAGAGAAAGAGAGATAGAGGAAGTTTGTGTACAAAAGTACGCCGCGGTAAGTGGGAGACAACGATCATAGGAATAGGGAAAGAGACCGACGCACGGATCACGAAGGGGGATGAAAGGGAGGGAAAGAGTTTACGGATGCGATCGCGTTGCGGAACTTACGTCGCATCCGCCATTTGTATTTATTTACTGTTTTCACCCGAATCTATGACGATTTATGAGTTGAAGGGAAGGAGGGTTCGCCTTTAAAATCGGATGATTGAAGAAATAAATCATAATTTTTTTATGATTCCCGTAATTGTTTCAGTCAAAGAAACTGCTACGTCAACTTCAAGTACTATTAAAATATGGGTTTTTTTATAATTGCCCACAAGTCGTGGATGTTTATGTTTGGTGTGTGGGGTTGGGTGCTGGATTGCTGATAACAGAACACCAGAGCCTCCATTCCTTGCGATTTTTGGCAAATACCCGTGTTTTACTCTTCGATAAAAATATTAAGACAATTTTCATTAACTGCTGTTAAATTGAGCTATTTAAAAATAAAATTAATAAGAATAATATTGCTTGCACTGGTCGAATTTCTGTAAAAAGAAGTTGGTCATCATTTTTTCGTCTTAATTTCAAGGTCCTCTCCGATTAAGTATTCACAATTTACATTCGGCCCTAAATCGCCACATCACAGCCTTTTACAGCGATATAATCAACAGTTATAACAAAGGCGAGAGTGGGCCACCACGCCAGCCGCGCCAGCGGCAAGATTCCAGTCCGTGATCCTGGCTCAGGGACACGCCAGCAACCCCTCTTACAAAGCCGACACGACAATACTGAGAATTTGGGTCAGCGCAGCTTTATAACATTTCTTGCGATTCCATTATATTGAAGTCCTGCTTGTAATTGTAAAAGTTGGTCCATTCTTGTGACGTAACATGTGTTGAGGATATTATATCGAAGAATCGCACCGTATGTCCAACATGACCATGTCACTTTGCGGTTTATTTTTTTTTTTAAAGATTGCTGCCACGCCTTTATATCGTGGGGATCTTCTTAAATAACGTGATTATTTATCTAAACTATTGGATTTTTTCCTCCCGTTTACGTATTCACTTCATGGAGCGGCGGTTTTTATTTGACAAACAAATCAATCATAAGTGGATTTATACTTATGTTTGTGCAGATGTTATCCACTTTGTTGTAGTTCAATAAGTACATATATTTCTTGTTTATTCATTTATTTTTAAGTTGCTGTGTTCGATCTTTTCTATCTTCATCATTGTACTGAGATATTTCGACCTTTTCTTATTACGTTCGCTAATTCATCTCAGAATAAAATACTAATTGGTCAGAGATATACTTACATTAGATATTCTTAAATCAACAGCTATATTACAAATAAAAACACAGAGTACTATTAGCAGCTTTTAAATTTGTTTAATCAAAAAATATTAAAACTTTCTGGAAACTTTAAATATAAATAAGACTTCGCTTTGATTAAAAAATTTCATCCCGTATCCCCCGGAGTGCACACCATGGAGATTAGACGGAGAAGTAATAAATACTATAATTAGCCCTGCGCTCTCCTCTATTCTCTCTCTTTTAAGAGAATGATAATTAAAATCTCGGGAAGAGCGGAAGTCCCAGCTTTCGTCTCACAATAGCCGCGGACAAAAGGGGGACCCTTCTTTTAACGTTCGCACTGCACCCAATATTTCTAGGTTTATTGATTGAGTCTTGCCCCAAGGCTCAAATCCATATCCACCGCCTTCATTTTCAACACCGGATCAACCCACGCGCGCCTCGGGCCTCTGGCAAACAAGGCCATAATTAAAACGCTTTGCAGATCCTTTTTTTCCGCCCGTCTTTCTCGGCCGAGAGTATGTCGGGAAAAGCAAGAGGTCGAGGGATTTGAAAAAAAATAAAGAAGATCTGATATTTTTTCGGGTCGAACGGCGAGAAACCAACCCTTTCCCCTCCCCTCTTTCTCCATCTTACGCCGCATGAAAGACAAACGCGTAATCGAATTCCGAAAGAAACCCACGGCAGGACGCGAGATTTTCTTTTTTTTTAAATAAAACTTTAGAAATGCCCTTCTCCACGCTTTTTTTCTCTCTCTCTCCCGTACATCGACGCCAACTTACTTACTTCTCCTCACCCTCCCCCCATTACCCTCCTCACCTCCCCCATCGCTCTGACGAGTGACCCGAAAACTGTTATTACGCGCCGAGTAACAACTGCAAAAGAATTACGTCTCCGAGAGAGGGATCGTGACTTGTTTGAAAGAGAGGAAAGGGGATTATCGGAAGCTGGTGTAACGCTCGGCTACCGCGAAATTTTTCAGGAGAGAAGGGGGAGTTGGAGGAGGAAGAAGAAGATGGGGAGGAGGGGGAAAGGGGGTAGAGAGAGAGAGGACGCGAGAGAAGGGGGGAGAGGGGGGAGAAGGGGGAGAAGGGGGAGAAGGGAGGAGAGGGGGGGGAAGAGATGCGAAGTTTCACGGACACCCGAAATGGTTATGAGACAGGGAAAACTCTCTAGTAAGAGCGGAGCGAGAGAATATGGAAAAGAGCAGGAGGAGAGAAGAGATTGGGAAAAAACGAGACGTGCGGGGATGCAAAAATGAAAGGTTTTTTGGGTATCGGTAGGTGGAGGGGAAGGGGAGGGGGGGGGGGGAGTGTGTGTAGGGGTTTGAGGAGAAAGGTGGGAAGGAAGAGAGGCGTAATCTCGGAGGTTGAAATGGAAAGAGGATCCCGAATGGATCTCGAGTGCGGTTCAGATAGTGTTTAAAATGGCCGCGGTGGCTTATGGAAAGGCGAAAAGGGTAGGATGGGGAGTCAGGGGGAGAGGGTGAGTGGGAGAAAGACGGCACAGGGTGAGAGGGGTTGCGACGGAATGGCAAGCAGAGGGAGAAATTTGTTTATTGAAAGAGCACTGGAGAGAGAGAGGGAGAGGAGAGAAGATGGGAAAAGGTGGGGAAAAGGGTGTGGCAAGGGAAAAGGAAACGGATGATATCATAAGAAAACAAACTAGAGTCGACGTCCGTCTACGATGGAAAGATATCTAAAACTTAATTTCAACGCTCTATAAAGCTACACAGATTCGTACGATAAATCTTCCTGCCCCTTGAAAAATAACGGTACTTTGGCTTTAGCGAATGCGAATGGACCGCACGTTGCCTGCATTAAACATTACGGGTGTTTGTTTGATATCGCAGTTGTGTTTATAGATGAAAGAGCTAGGAGAGGAGAAATGGAGACGGTAATAGGAAGGGAGGTCAGAGAAGCGTAAAGTACCATTAGAATGTTATTAGAAAGTAGGAAGAGGGATGGGAGAAGGAAGGTAAGCAAACGAATAGAGTGAAGAAGGAAAGAGAAAAGGAAGCAAGTGAAGGAGGAGATGATGAAACGGAGTAAAATAACGGGAAGGAACGTTTGAGAGGATATGTGTGGGTGTGTCGGGAAGGAGAGAGAGAGAGGGGAGGAGGAGGAGGAGGAGATGGGAGAGCGAATATTACGTAGAAGAAGGAGCGAGGGAAGTTCGGAGCGGGTCCTAAAGGGGTCTCTAGAGTCACGCAATGGACATAACTCTCAATTGAAGAGGAAGGCGTTAGGCAAACGAAACCCGGTGTCCCGGACTGCTTTGCTGTCGGAATTCATTTCTACGTATTCTTCGCCCTCCTTATCCCGAGCACGCCACCGCCTCGCCTTCTTTAATGTGCTACGGGATAAGGGAGAGGAGGGAGCGGAGTTCCGTCGGTACTCTATAATAAAGGAGGAGGCGTAAGGAGAGAATGGCTGATATAGAGAGAGGAGGAGGGATTTTCGAGACGGAGGAGAGGCGCCGAGGATAGGATTCCTTGAGATCCGAGTCGAATTCGAGTCTGGGAGTCCTTGTGTGTGTGTGTGTTTGCGCGAGCTTGAGGGGGATTTACGTTATTGTGTATCTTCGCGTGGCGTAATGCGTTTTGTCGTAATAATGATGGGTATTTTGTTCGGAGTGCGCAAGTTTTTTCTTGCCGATACTCCTCATTATATAAGATGGTGCTTATTTTCGAGTGGGTTGTGTTATCTTTAGCGGATTCCGAGAGAGAGAAGATAGAGAGATGAGAGCGAAAAGAGAGGGAGAGAGTTCTCTTTCGTTATGGTAGCAGGTATTTAAGGAAACTTTTTCAGCCTTTTTGCAGGCATTCGTTTTCGTCTTGAAGATGCTCGTTACAATAGCTACTTTTCCTTTAAGAGGGCACTCGAGATACTTTATTCGTTGCCGTTGTGGTGAGATCGTCATGTTTGATTCTGTTCCATAGAGACGCATGAAATGTTACGTTGAATCTCCATTTTGATGAGATTTTATGAAATCATAATTATTCTTGTGGGAAATTATTCACGAAAACTTGGAAAGATTATATTTGGTTTAGCCGAAATAAATCTTGCCTGGCGCACTGAATAATCATCTGCTTATCAATTTCCCCCTGAAAGCCTGGATATCGAAATTCCTCACATTCCTGTAATGGCATTTAAACGCTATGTGATGGAAATGGCACTTTTATATTCACGTTGAATAAACTGTTTGAGATATGGAGCTCAAAATTTTCCATAAACAGCCAAAAAATCATTCTAAATTGAGGACTATCAGTATTATCAGTATAATAACATTTTTAATGCCATCGGTACTCACTCATACAGTAATAAGGCGAATTTAATCATCAATTTACTATGAAAATGGATATTATGCTTTGAAAATACCTAAAGATCTTATTTATCAATCTAAAACATTTCAACGATGCATTTATACAGGTTACGTGCATATCCTGCGGTTACACATCGTATATATATATATATATTTATATGAATGTAGCACTTGATTACGTTATCCTGTTCCCCTTATTATCAAATGATTGATCGGAATCGCGGATTTGCGTATCGGCAACAATTGGCTGAAATCCCGTCGAGTGTTTTATTTGGATGGGAATTCTACGGAATTATAACTGCAGGCTTAATTTCATTCCTCGATGAAACGATTAGGGATAAAAAATCTCCCAAAAAGAAACTAATTTTTAATTTCTTCCCTCTTGATTTTTAAAAACCGAAACAAAAAATTCATATTCAACTTACGAATCCACCTCGTTTGCTTCAATTTTATGGCAATAGACGCGACCGAACGCCGGAAATGTTTAATGGAAGGTAATTGAAGGCGGAATACGAGTTGACGCGTTCGCAACGCTAGGTAATGGACACGCATGCGGCGAAATTGAATCATCAAACACTCGCCTATCGGACTACTGCACGTGTTGCTTTGGCCACATTCGCATTATATCCCTTCGCGGACAACACACGCGTCGAATGTGACCTCTTTTCAGGCATTGGTTTTTGCGACTCGAACCCTCAAAATGATTTGTACAAAAAATAAACGTTCAATCTCAATATATAAAAAAATAAGTGCCTGTTTCGCTTTGAGACGGTTATCGTTGCTGTATACGAGGCAATTAAATAAAAATAACAAGAGGCAGTAACTTTCATTCTCTAACTCTCCATATTGACGGAGCGACAACTTCGCGAGAGAGTGCTCGCAAAAATAAATGGCTTCCAAGAAAGTCCTATGAAGAGGCGAGTGAAAGAGAGAACAGAAAAGAATAGTGGGGAGAGAGAGAGAAAGAGAGATAAATAACGAATGGAAGAGACACGGACGCCCACTCGAAGACGAACAAGGACGTTAAGAGAGAGCAGACTGCGTTCGATAAAATAAAATCCAGAAAGTCGCCAGGCGATTGATCGGAATGTCATCCTAGAAACGGATATAGATCGCAGAGTCTTTTAAGAGAGGTCGGGAAGGAGGATGAAAACATTACAATACGAAGCGGAACAATGACGGATGCGTAGGAAGTTCATAGACTAACATAAGAGAATTTCAGACGCCGAGAGAAGGACTCGGTGACAGATGTGTGGTGCTTGGCAAGTTTTATAGTCACATGTCCCGCCAATAAGGAAGCAGAAGTCGTTGGCGTCCAAGAGTAAAGGACTAACACCGAATGGACTTCTTCCAGAAAGGCGCGAGGTTACGAGGAACTGATTTCACTTCGGCGGAAATCGATTTGGGACTTGTCAGGAAGAGGAAGGCCGGAAACGAGGATAGAAAGAAATGTGGATGCGATTAAATTACACATCGGAAAGGAAAAGGGAGAAGGCGAATGAGGAGTTGAGACGGAGGGAAAAGAGAGACAAAAGAAAGAGGAAAAGCGATGTAAATAACGAATGGCGAGAGAGGAAGAGACACGTGGAAGGTGAGAGATCGTAGATTAGAAACAGATAGATAAAGAAGAGAAAAAACGCGCGCTGCGTAAGAGAAAAAAATGCGAAATAAATTGAATGAAAATAGAATTAACCCTAGAGCGGGCGTGCTGGTGCAAGTCTGCTGCCACTGAAATTTGAAACGAAGTAAACAAATTATGCGTAATTGCCACTTGTTTACTCTTGCTCCTATCTCTTCTAGTCTTCATACTGGTCATTCATTGGCGTTTATCCCCACGCTTGGTACAGATTTAGTAATATTTTATAATGTGTTGGTATCAAAAGTGCTACCGCGCGCCCGGTCATCTATTTTTTACATCACATTTTATACTGTAGTTGGTAAAGCATTATTTTCTTAACTTTATTGAATTGATTTATAAATTATATTACTGTAAACTGTTATTTTAACATCTTTTGTAGGTACTTCGTTCGAATAGGTCAGTTGGAATTTCTGCGTTTGAGTGTATCAGTCTGGTGTTTGTTTCCTTGTACATATATGGATGTGATATGGAAATATGAAGGAAAGTTTTTACATTACAGAGAATCTCTAAAATATAAATGGGATGAGAATGTACGAGAAGAGGATTATCTAAAGGTTTTGAAAGAACTCTCTGAGGAGGAAAACGATTTCCTAGATAGCGAAGAAGAATGAAGTGATGCAGAAAACTTTATCACGTTAGAAAATCATGAAAATCACGACACTGAATCTGAACAACAACCGGATAGTGACACTACAGCTGAAGATGAGGAGGAAAGTGAAGATTATTTTATTGCACGTGACAAAATTACTAAATGGAAAAAAACGGCATTTTTCAAGTTGACATCAAAAGCCAAGAACATCGTAAAAAAATTTCCCAGACCTAAAGGCGATGCTAAAGGAATTTTCGATACATTAGAAGCATTTAGGAAAATGTTCAATGATGAGATGATTGAAACCATTGTACAATATATCTACTAATTTATACATAAGTAACAAACAAGTGGATGTGACATTCCCGGGCTAGAGACATAAAACAAACCACAAAACCCGAATGTTAGCTCTCCTTGGACTATTATATTTGATAGGATTAAAAATGGAGAATCGCACAAATGCACATGAGTTATGGACTCATGATGGTACAGGAATACCGATTTTACGGGCTTTTATGACTTACAAAAGATTTTTATTTTTGCTGAGGTCCATACGATTTGATGATAGTGAGACAAGGGATAAACGAAGAAAGATCGATAAACAAAAAAACATGTTTAATACAACAAAATTTGAGCAAAGCGGCATGGTAGCAGATTTGTTACCACGCGCCCGCTCCTGTCAGAAAATAGTGCGCGCCCGCTGGAGGGTTAAGGGGGTGAGAAGAGAGCGAGCGATCGAAACGGGAGATGAGAGAGGGAGAGACAAAGGAAGAGGGAGCAAGAAGCGAAGAAGGAATAAAGAGAGAAAGTAACGGGAGGAAAGAAGTAGGGGGGAAGAGGAGAGGATGTAGGAGGGGAAAGTAAGAGGGGGGAAGGAGTGGCAGAGGAGAGAGGGAGAGATATATAGAGGGCTGTTAAAGGAGGAGGTAGTGGGCTGTGTGTGTGTGTTTGTGGCTAAGGAAAAGGGTCGTTATATTGAGTGTTGTGTGGCCGAAGTGGAGAGGAGGAAACACGCAGAGACGCCGTAATTGCTCAGCCGTGACCTCACAACCGGGACGAAGATATTGTCGCTCCAATTGGAAGGGATGTGAGTGGGCCTAGAGAGAGAGGAGGGAAGGGGCGTGCAAGAGGGGGAGAGGGTTTTGGGAGAGAGAGAGGGACCCCGAGGATTATTTTTCCGTAAACGGTTTGAGGATGGGATGGACCAGAAGAGGAGAAAGGGAAGGGGCATGGGAGATAGAGAGAGAGATAAAGAATTAGTGGTGGGAGTTTAGGAATGCCGGGTGACGGCATCAGATAAGCGCTTAAACATTTTATAAGGTGGAAATATGGAAAAGGCGAGGAAAGAAGTGTTCACTCCCGCTGGAATGGGTAATGGAATGGGAAATATACTATCGTGTGGAATTCACGCGTGTATTTTTTTTAACATACACACATGTGTTTATGGAAGTATATAAGGTCACAGAATAACGCACGCTTGCTTGCAGGATACTGCCTCGCGTGCTAGGGATTCTTTCACGATATATAATTATTAAAGGTTAATTTGCAGTGAAATAATTAATGGAGTAGATATTTACATCAATTTACACTTTTACATCGCTAAACTGCTAGCCGCCAAGAGCGTTTGGTGTCTAATAATGTCCTATGATACAATGCCCACTTCATTAAAATGCTGAAGAGAGAGTCATCTGGTCCCGTGGCCCGTCTTTTCCATATTAAAACATTTTCCTACTTCTTCCCGCCTTCTGCTGGAGATCGCTTTGAGACTTCCTCGTTTCTTGAGACCTAAATTAGCACAAGTGTTTGTTTTCACTTCTTTTTCCCCTTCGTCCATAACAATAAGCATTTGTAAGCGCACACACACACACCTATGAGAGCGAATGTTTTAAAGATATAAAGCGTAGCTTGAAGATGTGCGAGAGGAGTGGGCTCCTAACAAGTTTATGTTTCGGATGGAGAATGAGTTGAATTAGGATGAGGGGAACGAGAAGAGAATGGAGAAGGGTGGGCCGTTAGGCGTAGGAGAATGACAGAAGTGGCAAAGTGGGAGGGAGAGACTGAATTAAAAAAGACTGCGAAGGGGATATAAAAAAGAGGTCAAACGAGCTAGTGGGTGGTTATTTTCGACTTGAGGAGGGTCGTTGTGCGAGAAAACCATTCCGTACGGAGTCGTCGCTCTGTTGATGGTCCTTGTCATTCTTTATTTGTTTATTTTTTCGTAAAGGGATATATAGAGAGAGAGATGCCCAATGAGTTCCCGTGCGGAGAAAATAATTTTCGCATCACTCTTCATCGTGTCGACGGCCTGTTGCCTTGGCAACTAGGAACCGCTATGCTGCGGCCTGCGCGCCTTACGACCGAAAGATGAACGTCGATTTCATTGCAAGAACAAACAAATCACCCGAATAAAATATATTGAAAGTGAATTTGAAGAAGTCAGAAACTTACACAACTAATTATTCAAGCGGTAATTCATGTTGTTTTATCTTTCCTACCTGATGATATTAAAAATAGGGGAAACTCGGATAATTCCGTTATATTAAGAAATTTAAATACATACACACACACACACACATATATATATATATGGTGCATTATCTAGAAATTACACCAGCGCGTTCTACTTTATCTCTTCTACAAGTATCAACCACCACGGCCGCTTCCAGACGCTGGTTCAATTTCATGAATCAGCTTTATTTTAACTATCACGGAATTAGCCGTATCACAGAATTAGCCTAGTTCCCCTTATATCTTTAAAAATACGTATGCGATTTCTTTTGCAAAAAAGTGCCAAGTGAAACAGAAACGTAGTATTTAAACTACACGGCAACCAAACTCGCTCGCTTATAATTAAGATTTATATTTTTGACAAAATTGTTTCGCTCCTTAAAGTGTAATTTGATAATGTCGCCAATTCGAAGTAGTGTTGGAGATTTGCTTTCAACTTGTTTCGGTAAATTAATAGTTGGGTCCAATCGTTCCTATAAATGTAAGATTAAAGTGTATAATCATTCATTTCGACTAAAAGATTGTATGATGCCATTGATTTCTATTACTTTTTACTATCAGCTACCTCCTAATCCAGTGATGGCGAACCTTCTATTGCCCGCGTGCCAATATTACTGAAATCGCCGAATTTTTTCCGCTTCGCGTGCTACAAAAAAGTCCTTGATTTGCGTACTAACTAAATTAAATTCGTGATCAAGACATAAGGAGATTTAAATTTGAAACAATAAAATTAACGTTTACAATAGTTGACTAAATAACACAAATATTTTTGCGGCACTAAGATAAATGCTTCGATTGGTTTTCACCTTTCGTTGGCGTGCCAACCTAAACGTGCCATAGGTTCGCCATCACTCTCCTAGTCTTTCAAAATATTAAGAATGGGAACCACTGCTTTAAAACGACTTCAATTGATTAATTAAAATTATTGGATATTTTGGTTATAACCCGAATTTAAAAAATCATTTGGAGAGTATAAATCTGATAAAAATCGGATAAAACCCGAAAATGCCATATCCTAAATATAATTCGCCCTTCTTATATTCATCTGTAGGCTACTGTGGAAGACCTTATATGAAATATGTCTTTTTTGTCATAGAAGATCCGCATATAATTTTTTTTACTGCTATAACTACCATCATATAACCGAATGTTTAAATAAAATACACTCTACACGAAAAATTTCCACGCTTTTAACATTGTAATCTGAGTCTAATACCATTCTCAATCATCTTCATTCTGAATCTATTTCTCCTTCTCTCTTCCACGGCCGCTCTTTTCCCCCCAGGTCCCTATCTATCCTTTCTTCTGCTCTTCACTTCGGTTCCAACATTCAATTCAACTCGAAATCTTTTCATACCATTTCATCTTACCGCTTTCCATTCACTTCTCCCAGTGTCCACTTTCAGACTCGAACGCCCTCCATATTTTACCACACACTCTTTTAAAACTTCCATTTTAAAATCCTTGTCATTAACTCTCGTATCCTCATCAAGAGGCCTCTTTGGCTCTCTTCCTCTCTCTCTCTCTCTAGAACACGTCCCTGTTCTCATATGCATGATCTCTGCCTAATTACCAAAAAAAGATTTTCCTATCCCAGTTTTTCCCCTTCAAAGTGAGGTTTGCTTTTGTCCTCTTTATGCGTATCATAACTTTTATTTTACATTCCTATTCATTTGCTTTTCGGATTCCTTTTCCTCCCTTTTCCATCGTATTACTTTACGAGCTCCTCTACACCTTTCACAGACATTCTCGCCAGCGTTTTAACGTCCGGGAAGCTTACTGCCGTTGATAAATTGCCTCCAAATTTTACAATAGTACCTTTTCTCTTATATCATTACTTAAGCATGAATATTAAATACGGCCGAAGAGATTTGGTTGGCTCGTCTATCTCCTATATTTTGCAGTTAACTTGACTCTATATTTACTACTATCTTCTCCATGTGAATTTACAATTTTGTGAAATAAAAAATATTTGTCAAATGTATCGTTCGTACTAACCCATTTACTATTTGGAAAATATTCTCCGCTTGAAGAATCATTCTAAGGATTTCCCTCTCCTTAGCTTCACTAAAAATCTTCTCCAGATTAATAAGAATAGCGAAATGGGTAGATAATAATTGTTCGGGTATTTTGTTTCATAATTTCTCAGGAGCTTGGAAAATGTAACTACGCTGCGTCTTACCATAATTTGATATGCATTTTAATTTTAAGAGCAAAAAAACTAAATGCCATTTGAAGTCGCTCAGTTCATACCGCGATTTAAATTTAAAATATGCTACACTTATCAATTGCTAATCAAATCGAGAAAAATAAATCTACTGAAATACAAACCAGCAAAATTTCGTCGGTCGTATATCTTAAATTTAACAGCGTTAAAGCAAAGCAAATCTTGAAAGTAAGGTTGAAATTAGAAATACGTTCTTAATGTATTAACTTTTAAATATATTACCTGCATTTAACTCTATATTGCCTTCAGGGCAGATAGATGACAGCATGCAAAAGCAATATTTATTAGCCATCAATAAAGTAATTATTCATATCCAATTTGGCGCGATCAAATTGACCTGAGACTTTTCCCGAGCCGATCTCTGGAGTAGAAATTAATGACTTGAGGTTTGCAAGGATGGATGTGAAGGAATCACCACTAATCGATGGTTTAGGAGGAACGAGCGATGAAAAACTCATCTCCGATGTTTCCTGACTGCGATGCAATCGCGATGATTGCGTGCGGAAAGCGGCGTTCGTCGCCGCGTAATGATCCATAGATCGCATTGCGCTCAGCGGGAATAACGATTGCTCGCTGCTTGGGCAGATGACATTTATGGACGCTGGCATGTTTTTTATCGGCGTGGCTTCTGCCGTAGAGTCACACGCCCCAAACCGTCCAATATCCGCACGGGGTGGGTTCGAACCCTGTCTCGAGCGGTGATATATTATTCGCAAGGCTGCCATTCATCATCAGAAATAATCGCCGACTCATGGATCACATCTGGGGTTGTTTACGGTTTCTCTGTTGAGTGTGCTGCCATCTGTCGACTGATGGACACAACGAATTGTTTTAAGGACCGCGTTGAGAGTTGAGGTCAACATGAAAAGAATGTTCCTTCGTAGGTAGATTCGAAAGATGGTTATTAGTTGATATTACATACATATATATGTATATATATAGAACGAGACCTCGACCAAAAAAACATTTGCGATATGCTTCATCGCCATTGATGAAATGCGATGCGAGCATGCGAATAGCGGGGAAGGCGGCTAGAAGAGAAGATAAACAAGTGAAATATAGTCACTGTATGCGTCGATACGGTTCTCAAGGTTTCGACGAGAAAGCAGACAGAATGCCCTTTTTTTCTTTCTTGTCCTGTTTCTCAGTGGAAAGAGTAGGGAAAGGAGAGGAGTTGGAAAGAGGAGAGGCGGGGAAGGTGGCAAGAGCAGAAGTATTAACTTAGCCTGAATGTACCCATAACATGCTGATTTTCTGTAGCCTTTTGATAGTAAATACCATGTAAGAGTTTCGGCGACTAATTATGATTTATTAGTTTTCTTTTTTGAAAATCTCAAAACACGATAGAAATATTTGGGTAAGAGAGTATTATTTAAGGATATCATAATGGGAGCGCGAGACGATGATTATTATAGTTTAAAAATATTTTGTAAGATAGTTTTCGAAGCATGGTTCAACACAAGGCACCTCACATCGTTTGCAACAATAAATTGTTCCATTTCTCTTTATTTATTTCTTTATTTGATTTGCAACCATACACATTTTCCTTGAATGCGACTAACTAGACGTACTAGGATTATAGTCTATGACATGTTTTCCATTAAGTCGTTATAGTGTTTATAGAGATGGTTGTCCTGCCCTCTTTGCTTTTGGGTTACTTTCACTGCATTTTTATCTCTAGGCATTCACTAGCCTAAAATTTATTTGATTCATTTAACCCACGTTTTTGAAAATTACATTTACAATCAAAAATGTTATATCCAATAAATGGTGAAACATTTTCGCGTAATATGGCTTCCTCGCGGTAGAGTAGATGATGCGCTGGTCTGCACGTTTGACTACTCCCATCCATTTGCTATAATCAACACCCATTAGAGGTTTAATTTTTTTTCAGTCAAAATGTCAATAACATCAATATCAACCAAAGCTTTCCGCTTTCTAGACGGAAGACTTTTACTCGTAACCGCGATATTTTAGCGTATCCCAAGTTAAATATCACCGCACGCCACTGATATATATATATATTTGTTTATTTATTTATTTAGGGCAACTAGGTGTTGAAGGAAACCCAGTGAACACTTACAGGAAGTAGAGCCTCTGGGGTGTTGAAGAGACACATTTGTAGAGGTTAGAGCGTTCGGGATGATCCCTTCGTCAGCACAAGAGAGACATATATATATATATATGATAAATATATAGTTATGCCATGAATTGATAATGAAACTCTATTCTCTTAACAAGGTGATTACTTACAAACTAATTTGGCTCATACGTTGTAGTTGTGATGAGCTATGTCGTTGCACAACGATTATATGGAGGAAGTAGCTCCATAGATTCAGCCTCCGCGAGAATGAAGTATAGACTAAATATCGAACTTGAAACATGTTTTTGGTTTGACCAATAAATTTTCGACTTCGTGCTTTCCTTGACTTTATGGTGTTCGATGACAAACGACCTCGTATTTTTATGTGAACGGTTCAATTTCGTGCTTATATCTTTCGGCTACCTGGCTATTAATCTGAAATGCCTGCGAACAACTATATTTCTCTTTGTAGTAAGGATCACTTTGGTGGTATTCCAAATAAACAAAAATTATTGTTTGAAAAAATATTATCAAGAAGAAAACTCTCCTTTTAAATCGATCGATAGATCGAGGGAACCGTTAGCATAGATAACGCCATCTGAGCTCGTATAAACGGATTTGGACGGCACGAATTCATTTACTGCTTTACGAAACGATTACCGTTCTCGTGTTTTGTTTTTGAGTCCCATAAAATCGTTCACAAAACGTAAAAAAAATAGAAATATTCGCCAGCTTTTCTCGAAGAACGAGAGTTATACAAAAAAAAAACTATTGTGTCTTTTTGTTTGAAAGTGCTTCGTTCCCTGTTCCCCATCTCCCCCATTCCACCTCCTCCCCACCCTCCCCCCTTTCCCCACCCTCTTTCCAAAGAAGCGGTTAACGGAACGATCTGAGGAAACAGCAGGGTACAGCGAGTTCTTAAGGGGTGGAAAAGTTCTTTCACCCCTCCCAGCACATTCCCCTCCTCCAACCGTGTAGACTTTGGTGGAGGAGAGAAGGGAGAAAGAGAGGGAAAGAGAACAAAGCAATCGCTCTCTTTCCGAAGGAAAAGGGAGGAGGAGAATAATCGCTCCTCCCTTTTTGGTGTCTCAAGGTCGTTTGATAAGATGTGGGCAGCGCGAAACACAGCTGAGACGCCGACGTCTCCTCCCTCCCTTTCTTCCTCCCACTCCTTCCCCCCTCCCCCACCCCACTGCTCCCGAAAGAGCGAGAGGAAAGAGCCCACGGGTTGAAGCGGCGACGTCAGCTGTAGGAACAAAGTTAGGTGAAGAGTCGACCGCGTAGGATAAAAGGAGTAAGAAGAGTGAGTGGGATAGGAGAAGGGAGGAGAGGGAGAGATGGAAGGGAGAGGGATGAGATGGGATTGGAGAAAGCCATCGAAATGAAGGGTGAGATTGAACAAAAAAAAGCCAAGACGACGTGCGGACGAAAAGTGTCGGGCAAAAAATAAAATATGGCGGGTTTTTAATCATGGAAAAAGTTGTCCCTAAAGGAGATAAACGGAAGTTATTTTCTTTCCACTTCTTCTCCCTTGAATTCCAAAGTGTGCACGCGAGAGACGTGAGAAACATAGCAGAGCGTGAGGGGAAAATGAATCTCTTACGGAAGAGATTTTCGAAGCACTTTGGGTTTATTTATGTTATTACTTTATACGTCGAAACACATTATATTGAAAAAGTTAGTAGGTACATGTAAAAACTATTTTCGCGTCGTATCCGAGTTCTGGGCGAATCAGATGAACCGGTTTAAAAAAAGGCTCGAATATAAGAATTTTCGACGTCGTCCTTTTGATGGATTGCGTAGAAACTTTGCTCCGCCTCAGAGAAGATTTTCTTTGAAGCGTTTCCAGTGTCAAGCAAAAAATGGATGGGTTAAATGTGTTTATTTTTATGTCATTTTTTGGAGGTTTTATATGTATGTACTCGTAATCGGCCTTTTTTCCTGGTGATGTATCTTCTTTTTTCGTTCTCTCCTTTGCATGCTTACCAACTTCTCAAATCGAATTCTTTAACATATGCATCATATCAAACTTTTGCTGTCCTCTAAGGTCAATCGATCTCTCTCGAAAAACTCTCGTCAGGATTCTCACTATATTATTGTAACATTCATTTCAGCTTCCCACAAAAAATTGAAATTCACACGATTTAAAACAACATGTTATGAAAATGTACATTGTATCACAAATGCGCGCGTTTCGTGCGACGGAATATTTTAAACTAAAGTATGATCGGCACCATAAAACAGCGAAACTCCACGATCAGATTATGTTTCTGTGTCTGCTAAAAATTTCTTCCTTACGCTAAGTTGTTGCATCAATAAACGTGTATTGACTCAATTTTAGTATAATGACTGCAAAGCGATATCTCAGAAAAGATTCCAAGCAAATATTCAATTTTTAATTTATAGATTTATTTTATTTACAGTTGTAATAAATCAAACAGTCAAAAATTATATAAAACACCTCGAGTTACGTAGTTGTAACCTTTACGTTTATGTTCTATCCTTCGTCGTAGATAATCCATTACATTCCGCTTACAAAATGCTGCATGCGCACGTAATGAAAGTAAACGTATTTTCGTAATTACAGCATATCTTATTTACTATGAAGATTGTTTTCGTTGACAAAAATTAAACAAGTAAGCATGAAATTTTCAAATTTCAAAGCGAATTGCGACATTAGATTTTCTTGATAACGGCTACTCCTACGATAAAAATGTATTTTGCAAGAAACGTTTTATTTGGCTGGTTCTACAAATTTTATTTGAAGACTGTTTCGGTATGGCTAACATCTTACGAGATATAAGGAAAAGTACGTTTTATGTTTTTATGTTTTCAGTAAAATTGCACCCCTGGCTGGATTATGTGAATAATTTATGACATTTTCTTATTGCCTTTTCTCATACGTCCTAAATAGCAAATTTCATGAAAATCCGTTCAATAGAAGCCGATAACGAAAATGCGTTTGGACGAAAATTAATAGGCGTTCACGTTGGAAAAGAAACGCTCCTAAAAATGCTGCTTCCATATTTTAGCTTTATATTAGAACCAATAGTTTGCCACTGAAATTGAAATACATTTTTCAGTGCACGAAATTCTTCTCGACGTACATTATAACATATATCCTATTTCCAATTGATCTGACTCGTTGCTTCTGATTTCCTAACAATAAGACTCAAGGTTAAAAGGCTGTACAAAATGTAACTTCCGTTAGAGGGAATTGCTGAGGAGTCGATTCTTTTTGGGATGTGATTTCGAGGAAATATTGATAAGTTTCGCAAAAATGTCATTTTAATTACAAAGAGGCTAGTTAATTCCGCCGTTGATTGCATCTTTATTAAACCGGAGCTCAGCGAACTTCATAAGATTTTAATAAACTTTTCACTATCGTTCGCTTCCTTCCTCGCTCGAATGATATGAGATTTCCGTAAAAGAGAAAATCAAATCGCCCTGCCTCTCTCTCTCTCTCTCTCTCTCTCTCTCTCTCATTATCGTCTCTCCTTTCTCTCATTTCATTTTCCACATCATCAACTCTTTTTTAATAACGAAAGACAGTGCTCTGCACGACTTTTTTATAATTTAGAATTTCACCTAACGAAGCAGTTACTGCTACGGCTAATTGAAGCCCAGTGTACTCATCTATTAGGCCGTAGAGATAACAAAAAGCATGGTCACCATTTAGCGAATCTTGACTAAAAATGTTTCTGCGCACAATTGTGGGAGAAGTATTAATTTGGAGCACCCCATGTTCTGATATATAATAACAGCAATATAATAATAATAAATGAATATTTATATAATATATATATATATAATATACTATATGCATCATAATAGCCGCTCTTACAACTTAGCACAAGCGTATATTTCTTTTGTATGAATTTTGTATCCATGACGCAGCATCAGCGGCACACGATCGAGGGAAAGAGATGGAGGGGGAGAAGAAGATGGCGAAGATTCGTAACTACAATTATAATGATATAAATTATTCATGGACATAGTTACTTTTTCACGGTGAAGAACACATTTAGCTGTTAAGCCACTAAGAAATATATTTATCTAAAATAATGTAAGCCATTTTTAAGGGAGAATTTTCACTTTCGTTCACACTATAGTGAAAAAGCGAAACAATGAATTGCATTGGAAACTGTGACTTCGAAAGGTATGTTCTTCATTAACATTCTATTTGGTTTCGAAATTGATTTTTGGTACACGCCATTAACATAGTCTAAATAAAAATCAAATCAAATCGAAGTTCAAAACCCAAATGAAAAAATATTCAACAAACAAGAAAAACGTAACACTATAGCAGGCGCGCACACAGGATTTTCTCTTGGGGGGAGAGGGGGAGGCTCAATTCTAACAAAAAATATTCCACCAAACATTTGTACAATTTGGGTTCCCCTCAACTACAGGCAGGATTCGTAAATTATACATAGTTTTAAAAATTCATTGGCCTTCACTCGCCATGACGCCACCGTACACGCAGTTGAACTAGTGGCATGCGAATGATTTTTCTTTCCAAGAATAATTCAATACGTACAAGGAGAGAAAGAGAGAGTAGATACGCGAAGCACGGAGCGAAAAAAAACCAGATAGGCCATTCGGCGGAGACGCCGCTCGACGAGCTTTATTGCCGGCAAAAGAATAGGATTTCCCCTCCCACCAGCCTCTTACCCCCCCTCTTCCGATGCTCCCACGTCCGCCCCCGCATCCGGAATACACAAAGGGATGGCACGAAAAATAAAAAAAACGAGGACCTCCGCTCCGCGAATAGATCTCCTGTTCCAATTGAACCGGGAAAAAAGATTCATTTGGAATCTCTCTCTCTCTCGGCATTCGAAATTCGACTCGATTGCAGCGCAGTGCATCCGTGTTTTCTTTGGCGCAAACGTGCGAAGGAGAATTAGGTGAAGCAGTTCCTGGAGTCGGAGGAGTGCGGGAGGTGAGGAGAAGCCGATGAGGATGAGAGTTCCCAATTCTGTTTCAAAAGTGGGCCCCAGGCACGCTCCCCTCTCCCCCTCTCCCCCCTCGAGTCGATCTTCTCTTGTTTTCCTCCTCCTCCTCCCCTTTGTCTCCGCTCGCTCAGATGCCGTGACAAGTGCTAGGGCGGCGGCGCGCGGTATGCGACGCCAGACCGCGGCGCGGAGGAGAGAGGAGAGAGAAAGAGAGAGGAGAGAGAGAGAGAAAAATGAGGGGAAGGAGGAGAGGATTTAAGGGAAAGAGTTAAAAGAAGAGAGAATGGAGATTAGAGGCCAAGATGGAAATCTCAGAGAGAGATGAAAGAGATCTAGGGAACAAAAGGGGTGGTTAAAGACGAAAATGGAAGGGAGATAAGAAAAAAGAGAGAGATAAATACAAGACGGAAGAAAAACGTGAAACAGATAAGAGAGGAAGCAAGAGATAGAGAAAATTAAAATGTGGGCAACGGAATGATGAAACCAGAATGATGTGAAGAGGTGGAAAGAAATAAGAGTTTAATCAAATATATGGATAGATATATACGTCTTTATTAGGGTGAGAATATAGTCTCTCTATCTTCTTCGATTGAACGTTTTGAGGTGAAAAAGTGAGAGACGAACGTTAGAAATGAAATATCAGGAACGATCGGGTGGAGGTGGCGAGAGGGAAGATGGGGTATGCGTCATACCCGGAGAATAAAAAAAAAGAGAGTGCGTTTTCGTTCCCTCTCCCCTCCCCTCTTTCTTTCCGATCCAATCCCCTCCCCCCACCCCATCCCCCTCTCTCTCTCCCTCCACTGCGGGATTCGTAGAGATTAATGTTAGGTCCCTCGCGGAGATTACACCGCCCGAGTGTTCGTCGCCACGTGACGTGCTCCTTCTCCCTCTCATCTCGCGGGACAGACGGAAGTTGTCGCTCTCTCTCGCTACGGATGTGGGATTCTCTCCTGAGAGATAGAGAGAGGGAGAGAGATAAAGAGGGAGAAAAAAAGAGAGGGAGAATGACAGTCCCTCGAGAAATTTTTATCTCACGCGCTCTTGATGTTTCCATCCTCGCATCAAGCATAAAAACGTTGCTAGGCAAATGTTTAACTATTTAAGTATTACGTGATGATAATCGATTTAAAAAAAACATTTCTCTCTTCGTTCCTTATTTCATGAAGCTTTAACGAGTCTCATTTTCAATCGCGTATGCTCTCATCATGGCGTACTCAAATGTTTATTCGAACTTCGCTCAATGTCGATATAAAAGGTTTTTATATTCTGGAAAATGATCCACCGTCCTTTTATTGAAGTTTTTCGGATTTATAACTCGACGGTTTTGAATATTAATTTCATATCGGTTGACGATTAAAAATGTAGGTTCATTATTTTGAAAACTACTTTTTTCCTCATTATAGATAAATGATGTGTAATAAATACGTAATTTAAAAAATCTTCCGCGATGCATTTATTTACCATTTCACATATTATCCTAGCCACGCTACGCCTAATACAGGTGTCTTAGGGATTTTATTTATTCTTCAGTTTCCACAGTTATAAATCCTATTCTCCGGCTATAGATTTATAGATGTGGCAATAGCCATTTTTAACTATCGTTAAATCGGTTCGTATTTATCTGTAAAATAAACTGCCTTTATTTATTAAGGTGCATTAAATACGGCAGAGATTCATAGCATAGCGTTCGGGTGCAGTAAATTTTAGAATGGTCTCTTGACATTTATTGAGCCTAAGCTCATAATTTGTGAAATATTTTCGGTCCTATTCCGGTGCTGCGTTATAAATAAGTCTCTTGATGGATTACGTTTCGGCAGAGCTTATTACCGTTCTGTTTAATCTCGCCGAGTATGTTTCCGGCTCGGTTACAATGGCATTTTTTCCGAATCCAGATCTGAGCGTGAGTGAGTGGGCGCCATTGGGCGTGCGTGTGTACGCCCGCGAATGTGTCCGTGAATGAGCGCGTGTTTTGGGGCTCAAATGATCATCGCTCATGATGCCAATGGTGAGAAAACCGCTAATATTCCTCGCGTCGCTCATTATCAAGTCATCATTTATCACCTTACGTTTCAACGCTCCATCTTTTCAGGAAAGCTTAGCATACTGAGTCTAACTACGCCGGCAAACAAATGAAGTTCGGTAAACATCCGTTGCTAAAGTGTAATTTCGTAGTTTGAAATTTTTTAGCAGAAAGTGTGAGAACTCATCACCGGCGAAACTTGCTAAACATTTCCTCCTCTCGAAAGCTTTTGATTTGTTTAGGAAATGCACAGCGGAAGATAGGAAACTAACAGCTATTGGCACCATAAAAAATTGAAGTATTAAACTTTTATTATTCTCTTTTTTTCAATTATATTCAGTGTTACCCGATATTGCTTTTGTTAGCTTGAGAGGCCCCATTGCATTACATCTATGTCCTAACCTTGTTTTTTAGGTAAATTAATAGACTTTATTGATATTAAAGCGCTTTCTATTGCCATCAGCAGCTTTTTATACAAATTAAAGGGTAAACATCATTTAGTAAATAAAAATAGGAAACAATTTCCGAATTTAAGTATTGAGTTATATAAATTTAAAAAATCACCACATAAGTGATATATTGTGTATACATAAAAACCAACCATACCGACAGTGTGGGATTTAAGGGAGATCGATCGCACTTGGTGCGCGCTAGGGGCCTCTTGAAATAAGGGTCTCAGAAAAAATGTTTTATCTATAATCTCAGAATATTAAATAGCATCTCATTTAAAAAGTCACGAAAGAATTTTCTTTCACTGCGATTTATTGAAACGGGGAATCATACAAAAGGTTAGGTGAGGCTTCACTATATATATAAGTATATAATACTTAGATTTCACGGCCCCCAATAATTTAGCGCCAGTGGCCTCAGAATGACTAAATCCGCCACTGCATACCGACGAAATTAAAAACCGGACGAATATTCCGAATCCCATTGGTCTCAGCTGGTTTAGCTGACAAACACATTTCAAGGGAGATTTCCCTCTTTAAACGCCGGAAAACCCATCGATTCTCAGCGAACGTCCAAAATAAAAGCGATCACCCTAGGATCGCTCTCGCAGAAAAGAGGGGAGAGGTAACCCGCGATCACATACGTGCGCACGCACATACACACGCGACGGAAGGCCAAATGGAAATTTGGTTGAGTGCGGGAATGCATGGCGGGACGAAACGGGTTGTTCGCGCTCAAAGGAAGGTCAGACGAAGGACTTAGCATTGGCATTCATGCGACGACGAGTCACATGGGTGGGTCGGTCGGTTCATCCGACCTCGTCGCGGGGCGGAGCGAAAGAAATGCGTACCGCGAGACGGGTTAAAGGGCCCCGGATATGTAGTCGCCTCGAAACACATGTCGCCTCGTACAGATATTCCTTCTTTAGTTTAAACATCACGGAATAATCCACGAAGGGACAGCTATGCTGCGGAGGAAAATGCAATAGAAGCCGAATGAGAACGGCTATAAATCGAAAATTGACGTTGCTGTTTTTTTCCTTTAAAAAGCATTTGGTAAATCCTAATTGGAAGGAAATGTACGGATAAGAGTCCATTAACTTGATTTTATCGCCTTGTCTTGCATCACCATAGGAAAAAATTAACTACTCTTTAAATGGAGCATGTTAAGTTGAATGTTTTGTTTAGATGGAAAAACTTGTTTTTTGGTAGTATCGTAGACCACTTCGAAACAAGCAGATCGAGTTAAAACCCTTTCAATAAGAATTAATGGGATTACGGCATGAAACGGATGATGTTTATATTGAAAACTTTCCTTTAGTTGCGATTAATCTTTCTTTCGATACACTGTTTTTTTGCGTTTGGTTGAAACATGTTTGTATTGGCGCAAGCGGTTTGTCCTCCTTCAAAACAGAAAGCCTACGATCCAAGCCGCTTGAATAGAAATCATTGAATCTCTCACTTTTATTTTTTAAATAAAATTTCTTTCGTTTAATGCGAGTATTCAAACATGAAATATATAGGAGTTGATTTACGTCTGTGCAATTTATTGAAATGCCTGTTACCAAATGACGTGTCACCCTCTAGGTAAAATACTGAGTTTTGATGGAATATAATTAATTCATAATGAAAACGTCACTGCAAGAAAAATGTTCCCCTATTTTTAAAAGCGTTACTGAGATATTAATATGTTTGTACGTCGCTCGCAATTTTGTTATGTCCATAATTTCCACTCGTCAAAAATTACTGCATCCGCAAAAGTGCAATTTAAAAAGAATGCTGATTTCAAAAATTTTAATAGCTTCGTGGAAGAGCTTGGCTTATCAAAATGTGGGACGGTGGTAAATGGCAACTCGGCTGACCTCCTTTCGAAACCAAAAGGACAGATAAAAAATAACGCATAAACGCCCTTATAAAATGCAAAAATCGTACCAAAAAAATGACGGGCTAACCTTTTCCTTACCTTTCTATCATAGCCGCCTATCCGCCCCGTAATTGCTTCATGAGGTGGATTGATAGAGATAGGGGAAAAGAGAAGGGAGGCGGTGAGAGGGGGGGAGGCGGAGGGTGGGAAGGGGAGGGGAGTAAGCGGGGGAGCGGCCGGCGATCAGACCGCTCTTTACGGGGAAAGGATGCGGCAGGGACCATACGCTTTCTCAAGGATGACCGCACATATTTCCTTCCTTCCTCCCCTTGACAACGAGCCGCGGGTCTATAAAATGGACCATCAAAAATATTCCATTTCCATGAATGACGTAAACTCCCTCCCCCCTCCCCCCCCCACTCCCTCCATCCCTCTTTCCACCCTCATCACGTACACCCACACCCTTCTCAAAATCCGCTTTGCCTTCCTCTCCTTCTCTTCCGACCCACTTCCTCGCGCCTTCCCCCTCCTCTCTAAACCCTTCACTCCAAATCCCTCTCTCTCTCTCTCTCCTCGCCTCCCTCCTTGGCATTCTGGAACGTCGACTTCAATTCCGTCTCCGGAGATGGCTATAAAAGGGGAAGCAATTCCTCGCTGCACCCTTTCTCTCTCTCTCTCTCCCTCCCCCTCCCTCCCCCTCCCTCCCCCCCCATTCTCTTCACTCCCCCGCCGTGCACGTTCCCAAGGAAGAAGAAGACTTACTTCATTAAGGGGTGTAATCTGTTGAGGTGACGTAAGAGAGAGAGGAGGAGGTGAAAAGGGACGGGTAAGAGTGAGCGGGGATGGAGTGAGGAATGGGATGTAGGGAAAGGGAGGGAGGAGATTTGAGGGAGCGGCGGTACGGGAGAAGGTCGCTAGAGAAGACAGTTTCCTTTCCCAAACGGCGAGAGACAAAACACTGCGGAATCGCGTCACAAGGTACACCGGGAGGAAGGGGTAAAGGGGGAGGGAGGGAGGGAAGAGGGTTTAGAGAGGAAGGGAGATGTGAGTGGTGGTAAGGGATGGGGTGTTTTTTATGGCGACCGGGAGATCGGCGAGAGAGAGAGAGGGAAGAGGAGAGAAGGAACTCCGAAGAAAAGGGTTTATACGACCGACCCGCCCTCTGGACCCCTCTCCTCCGAACTACGCAGGAGGAAACCATTCGCATCTCGATTGCTGCCACAACAGTATTCTCCTATCGTGAATATTTTAACGCGATAGAGGAGTCTTCTTATTCTTCGGCGGATTTACTTTCTTCCCTTATTTTATAGTAATCTTAAGAGAGTCGCATATCTGCGTGGATTTACATTTTATAGGAAATCGTGAGCAAGGCGTCGTCGGAGCTTTCCTCTGCCGCTATACCAATGGATCCTTTTCCTAAGACGCGCCACGGGAACTGAGATCTGAAATTGGATAGACGTCGTGTTCTCTTCTTCTTTTTCTCGATTTTAAATAACCGTTGTTCACGCGGGGAAGTGTCGAATTTTACTTTGTTAAAGAGAAGGTTCAAAAAATAAATTCTGCAATAGAAACCAAATAATAATCATTATATAGACCAATTCGATCCGAGAAATATGCGTGATATACAGACTTTTTAGTCTGAGTTAATTGATCATTTCAGTATTTTTTCTTACGAAGGAAATCTATGCAGATGTAGAGATTTTGGCGCCCAATATATAGTTACCTTAAGATCGGATTCCAACTCGCGATCCCATAGTAATAAGTTTAAGGCGACGCTATAACATTAAAAGACGTTATCACGCATTTGGACCCGAAGGAAGAAGCAGTAGCAAAGAAAAGAAGTGTCGATTGAGATACGGATGAAAACTTAAGATGACCGTTTCGCTCGCTCTGCGCCGGGAAAAAAGAAAGAAGGAGATGGTTAGCGAGATTGCGAGACCTACTTTCCGCGAATAAGTTTAGATAGTCGCTGTGTCCCATAGGATGGCAGCTTTCCTTATGCCTGCAGAACTTGATGCTAGGCTGCGAAGTAAAAGGAATCCGTTCCGGGATCTTCTTGCGCTATACTTCACCGCATAAACAGACAGAAAATAGAGGATGCATACTCAATGTCGAGATTCCATGCCATGTGAGATTCGCGTCACGGGAGAATTCGAGTTGGAGAGTATCTCGGTGATCATGGAAAAATAGTTCCGAAAAAATTTACTAAATTTTTTCCTCACGAGTGACACCGACGTAAAAACGTCATCGTGCCCCAGTGAGTTTTATCCCGTTCTTTCCCTTGACACAACATCTAAATTTATGCATAGATAAACTGATATTTTAGGAATTGTTTTCGCTCGAACATACGGACGGAAGCATAAGTGGGTCGCTGGGATATCTCACGGGGACGATTTCCATGGCATCTGATGCACACCACAGGTTCCCCGGGCAGAGGGCAGCCAAGGAGGGAATGTGCCTACCTTGTGATCGCGCAGTCCCTCGTGCACACCTTGTCCCCATTGATAGCGGCGCAGGCGACTGCCGTGGCCCCTAATTGAGATAACGAGTAGGCCGCAGTGTAATGGGCTTGCATGGGGGAGAGGAGGTTATGCGTGCTGCGATACCGGGATTGTGTGGGCCTCTGAAGTTTATAAGGGGATGCTGTATCAACCAACCCGAATTTCTGCGAGCTTTAATGCCTCGCACTCGAGCATAAGGCTGATAAGCCACATATATTTAGGATAGAGAGAGAGAGAGAAATATTACAAGAGGAGAAATATATTTGAAATGTTTGGTTTTTTTTCGATGTCATCTTTTGTTACACGAATGGTATTACTCCAGCGATTCTTATTAGTTTATTTAGACCTTTGTCGAAGAGTAAATATTTCGCCTGTAAATAATCTTCATCAACGGAATGCTGTATTGACGTCCCCTGCGTTATCAAATCAAAACGTGATGCGGTTGTCGTAACGCTTTGTGTATAAATGTTGAATTTAAAACTGGCCGTTTACTTGGGAATCAGGTCATCGCTAACCGTAGTCATCATTAAAATTCTTTTTTTTATTACATCAGACTTGTTTGATCAAAAGCGTTGCTGTCGATTTTAAATTCTACATCTACGCTCCAATTTAATAGTAACTTTGGATTAAGAGTTTAAATGAAAAATCGAAACTCAAATATTATTTTACCGTACAAATATTTTTCAGGATGTCCGCTTTGAATTGTGTAAAAACATTCGAGCGGATGAGTGCTCTGGAAGTGCGAGCACACTTTTGCTCTTTTTTTAAACCCTTCGCCGCTCTCGTTAAAAAAATATCCACCATATTTAACATTACTTTAAATGGAATTTTTAATAATTCATTTTATTTTCCTGATTTATTTTTTTAGTGCTTTAACGCGAAAATTTTTCTCTCCTTTAAATCTCACTCTACTTAAAATCCCAACCACTTCATTTAAAAAAGAACAATTTTTCGGCTGTTCATTTCGTCCTTTCGCATTTAAAGCGTTGAAAGTAAATAAATTAACGATCATTGTTATTACTCGTATAATGCAATAGCAAATTCGTTAAGGATTAGACGCAAAATCATGGCGCACTTCTTTGCCTCAACTACGTAATCATGGCCCGGAAATATTTCAATTAACCCAATAAAAAAACCACTGGCGTTTTTTTTTTGCTTCTATCCCCAAAGTAATTATCCATCTGAAATATTTGCAAACGACGCCTTACAAATTTCTATTTAACCTTTGAAGTTCAAAAAAATATATTGCGCAATTTTTATAATCCTGAACTTATTCAGTACTTTTATTTTTGTAAGATCTTAAAACGTATTGGCATAGATATACGATCGAATCTTAAGACCGATCTTAGACAGTATTTCACCACAGCTCTCTTCCTAATTCACTTTCGAAATTTCGCGAGCGTCGCTTTTAAACAAACGCTTCAGCTGGTCCATTATAACTCTTATATGGAAATGAACGAGTAAGAAAGGAGGAGAGTGGGTAAGAGAATAAATTTGGAGCGCCACTGGAGTAGCTGAGCAGCGGCAATATATAATTCGAGGAGTTTTCCTTTTTCAAAGAGGCCTTAGGGATTTTCAAGAATCCTATAAAAAGCAAGAAACTTTTTGAAAAATGGATTTTTTAAAATTCCTCTCGTTCACAACAAACTTTCTTTTACTTAAGGAAGATGAATTTTGTGGGAAAGGATTCTAAATTGGATGGAGTACTTCTTCAAAGGATTCGATGCATCTCTGTGCACACATTTTACATACATTACGCTCAGGCACGCAGGTCTCGAAAGTTCGCTTTGTGGAAAATAAACGGAGCTACATCGGCCTGAAAAAATTAAGGGATTCTCTTGAATTGAAAAATATGGCGATCGCTACGGATTGCGATATTCTAAAGCTCTTTATCTCTCTGGTTTCAATCCTAGGAAACTCACTCGCAGAGTAGAAACAAATGCCACACACAAAAATAAAGGTGCAAGAGACTTACACAGACGCCTAACGATGTATGCCCTTAGAAAAATAGTAAAATCAAAAAAGTGATGATATTTGCTTTGGGCTAAAGAAATGAAATCTTTCCAAAGGGATTAAAAGAGATTTTTAAAGTAAGTATGAAAGTTTCTCGCCGCAGTACTCGTTAAATGTACGTGTTGTGGATAAAGGATGTCATCGAAGAAATCGAACGAGGTGAGGGGCCCAAAAAGCAAAAACTTCTCTGAGTCTCAGTCTTTTCGCGTTAGTAGCGAGAAAGGTGTCTCTGCCTTCGTCCCAAAATCTACTACTAAAAAAGAATAATTAACTCTTCGCGCGTCTCCATGTATGTGCGCGTGCGTCAAAGGAAAATCGCGAACCAAGAGGTGAGGACCACTCGCTTACAATTCAATTTGCGAAATATTCTGCGTCTGGCTCTCTCCCCTTCACTTGAGGAGAGAGAGAGAGGGCGGGAAGGGAAAGATGTGGAGCAGCTAGAAGAGGCGGTAATTGCCGCGATGCGTTCCTTTTCTCGCACAAGAGATAGGCCTAGGAGCAATTGATGGAGTGAAAAAGGGAGCGAAAAGGCCCCGGGGAAGGGAGGCGAAGGGTGGAAGAGAGGAGGAGAGAAGAAAGGGAATTTTATGGAGGGTTTGTAGCAATGGAACTTGTATAGGAACCCTTACAGGGTGATAAATGCAATCTTCTATTGAGTACGTCAAGCTCCTAAATTAATTGACGGTTCGGTTTAATTATTCACGAAAAGGAAAGTAATGAATTCTGAACAGGGAACACGAGTAAATTCTATAAAATAACAGGATAAGGCAAATAAAGACATGCCGTAAACGAATAAACTATGATGTTACTTGGAAGAGAAATATATTGTAAATTTTCTTGTGAATAAAGGAGAGCTAAACTGAATTCGATGAATCGAATAAAATAGGGATATATTAATTTAATTGTTTTAAAGGTAAAACAAACGAAATTATACAGTGGTTTTATTCTTGCGACCAATATCGCATCTCTAGAAAGTACAGCGGTAATAAAGGCGTGTGGATATAAACAGCGATTTCCGAACACAATAACGAAACTTTTTGGGTGGGATTTTCATTTCGAATTCCGTAGTTGTTATCGTTTTATCGTTTCTTTTTTCGTGATATTAAAACAAAAGTAAAGGAAACGAGACTCGGAAGACCGGAAATTTTCGGAAAACCACTAAAGGACAAGAAAAAAGTCTTGACTAAAAGAAGCAACTCGCGTTACGACCAGGGCAGTAAAGCGATAGCAATTAACCCAAATATCGAGAGATTCTTCGGCCAAAAGTTAGTGCACCATATCCAAGGCTGTTTTTTTGCTCGATGGAGAAAACACGTATAGCGAGATAGGGAGGTGGAGGGGGGCAAAGGGGGCGATGAGATGATCCCATCTGGGGCGAAATAGGCGAGGAGTCTAGTCTGGCCCCTTGGGCGTGGTTGCCTAAAGCATCCTCCGACGGCGGACCTCTCTAGGTTTTTTTTACCGCAGACGAGAAACTAGGATAGGAAAGGTCTGAAGAGGAGGATAATGCAAGGAAAACGGCCGAATTGATGACTCACAACCCCTTTTGAACCTCTCGAAGAACAAGTGCTAAACGTCATACAAAAAATAACTCGATTTTTCATCGTAGACCTTGGGATAAAATATACTTATAAGTCCGCCGCCGACGCCGCCGTGAGCAGAGGAGAAAATTCTCTCTCTCTCGCATTTACGCCCTCACTTTTCGACTGGATTACCTAAGTGCCCCGTAAATCAGGAGATAATGATAGCTCTATACCCTATACATATCGACGGAGTTGGACGATTTTTCTTTGGGCGTGGTAGTGGTGTTGGGAGGTCTAATGGTTACACTGAAGGGGTGAGAAGGAGAGAAATCTGCGGCTCCCGAATTAGTTTATTCGAAAAGATAGGGATAGAGAGAAAGAAAGAGAGAGAGAAATGATTTCGACGCGATTTGGCCTTATATCCATTTGTGTATTACACAGAGCAATGTTTGCGTTAAAACACTACTTTAAAATAGTTTGTCTATTTCAAAGACATTAACTCTGTTCTCCCATCCAATATTTTTTTAAATTCAAGTTACCCCCAAATGGGAGGTGTAGATGAGTTTAAGCGTATAAAATTAAAATATTGATATTCGATATTTTTTGCGTATTTTTTCTTTTATTGCGCCATTTTAAATGTTTTATGATAGAAATGTACTTTCACAATTGTGTTTTAAATCACGTCTTCTAACCAAAAAACGTTCACATTTGCGTGATTGAGTCTTCCAAACCTTTTCCTTTTTACCTCTCCGGAGAGCTCTTCTCTGATTTATGTCCCGGGAAAGAAAGGATTTTTTTCTTTTAATTTCCGCCTTCGAGAGAGAGGAGAAAGGTCGCTTTCGAGATTACGTGCAACTCAAACTGTCGTAAATTTTTTTGTCGCAGTTTTTCGTGATGAATTAAGCGATACGTTATTCGATCGAAATGGGAATTATTTTCTTTTTTAGCTGTGTGGAAACGAGGTGTTTAATGGCTCTTAATCTCGGTCAGCCGAGACAGAGTTGGGAAGGGGAAAGGAAGGATGAATTGCCTATGAATCCTTATTATTTTCAACTAGAAAATTTCTTCGGTTAATTCAGTGGATTATAAATTCATGGAAGCCAAACCACGATTCGAATTCCGACTAATAACGCGCGCATCAGAGGTTTAAAAACAGAGATTTTCAACCAGGGGTACGACTACTCTTGTCCGGTACGTCCAAAGTATTAAAAGGTTACGCGAAACTGGTTAAAATTACAATATTACAGTTTTTCTTAATGCGTTATCTTTCTCACATGACTTTGGAATCAAAAGTTTTGCCGTCAAGACTAAGGATGACGTTATAAAACATAAATATGCTAAAAACTTAATTGTAACCTTATGAGCATAAGTTATAATATATTTTAATATAAGATTTATCCAGTTCGCTACCACATTTAAAATATATTTGGGGTATGCGACCATAAAAAATGCTCAAAGGGGTACGTTAACAAAAAATCGAAACCGATTTTAAAACAAAAAATATGTTTATTCTTTCATTTCATGATGACATATATAAGTTAAAATGTGTACATACGAATACGCAAGGCGAAATGCCTCACACAAACCCATTAACTCGCCCATTAGGTTCCGTCTCTTATATCCGTCCGATCTCCGACCCAACCCGCCAGCTTCCCTTCCCACGCACTCCATTCGAAACCCACTTTTTTTCCTAACTCTAGCTCGCACTCGCGAAAATTTCTTCGTCTTGAGACGCCATTAATATTCTCCCCCGAGGCATTTGCGTAAGAGAGAGAGAGGAGATGTTATCCCATTTGAGTGCGTCGTGGATGGCCTCGATCGTACTTTTTTCTGCGACAAATAGTTCGGCTTTTCATTCAGGAATAAATGGATGAAAGTCTCATCTTTTGAATTGCGGCAGTTCTGTTGTTCGCCTGTCCGTGTATCGAGAGTTCAACGGCGTCCATGGAGGATATATTGACCCGAGATCCGTGCATTTATTTCGCAAAATACATCGATCAGAGTTTTTATGCGTGAGATTTGCAATTTAAATGGAGAGTTAAAAATATTTATTTGTTAAAAAATAGCGACAACCGGCTTTTATGCTAATATACATATTTAACATATAAATAACCTATATTGATTTATATTGGTTCACTCAAGAGTCTCCTAGTCGTTTGAATTGACCTATAAACAGTAATTTAATCATAATTACGCAAATCGAAATTTATAATAATTATCGTAACAGCGCTTTTAATTCCGTTTTATTTTTATGTGATTTCACATTATCTTCCGCTCGGGTTACAAATTCAGGTTCCTGCATAGGCGTGCTTACCTGCAGGATCAATTTTATAATTCGGTTTACTTCATTTTTTTTATTCGTGAAATTAAATTGACATTAAATTGCATCGAAACTTTTCGTATTTTCTTTTCCCTTGAAACCGTCATCGATTTCTCCTTTATAGGAGTTCGATTCCCATGGAATGCTTTCAACCCGTCAAGTCTTTTGCGCGGAAGCACTTCAACAGGAAAGGCTCAGTCAATAAAAGCCGTTTGGCCACAATCCTACACGAAACAGCGTTCGAACTACACAAATAAGCGTCAATATATCCCTCTCTCCAATACAATCAACTCGGGAAACACACTGTTCCACTCTCCGGGGCAACACTTTCTTTCTTTCCGACGATAAGCGGGGAACACCAGAGGAGAGGTGTGTGGTTTTAAACATCTGCCAACTCACGTATGGAGTGCGCTGGAGAGGAAGGGAGAGAAAAAGAGGGGAAGAGGGGGGAGGGGAGTTAGGAGAGGAACAGGAAACGGACGGACGGGGAGGGGAGGAAATCTCAGTCTCTTCTCGGCCACTCTGTGACTTCCGGGCCTACTCCACTTTGGGGCAACTACACAACCCTTTTTCATATAAAACTTCCCTCTTCACGGCATTCCCCCTAACCCTTTCTCTGCTTTCCTTGGGTGTGTGTGGGTGGGTGGGAGGAGGAGGAGAGTCAGGAAGGAAGGGCCTCTTCATTGTGTCCACCACCTAGCTGCTCCAGTTTCAAAGGAGAGAATGAAAGAGAGAGAGGGTAGTAGAGAGGGAGGAGAGAGGAGGGAGGGGGAGTGTTGGGTGGAAAGGAGATGAAGGGTTGCTCGAGGGATAGAGAGGTAGGGAAAGAAAATGAGAGAACACTCGAAGATACGGGGCACTACTCCACCCCCTTGCTCCCTGCTCCCCCTCTACACACACACACCCAAGTCCGCCGTCTGGTGCGGCGTTGAATCCCTCTGGCGAGGGGTTCCCGAAGGACTTTTTAAGTCTGTACCCCTTCTGGCGGAGAGACCGTGTCAAGCTGCGCGCGCCCTTAAGAGAGAGAGAGAGAGAATACGATCGGGTGAAGTTCCTTTTCCTTGCGAGTTCTCTCTTTCGCTCCTCCGAACTTTCCCCGTTCCCCAGAGTGAGAAGTGTGTGTCCCGCTCCCTCGTCTTAGCGTGCTGAGGGAGTCTCCGCGCAATCTTTGATTGTTCGTGGCGATTGCTTCGATGGGTGTTGGCAGAGTTTAGGTGAGCGTTCGTAGGAGATGGAGAGGAGGTGGAGGAGTGGGTGAATTGAGGCAGCGTTTAATATCTTGAGCCGGTGAAGGAGAGAATGGAGCTCCGCCATAAGAGCGAATTGATCCTGCGGAACGCGTCACATCCGGAAACGTTTTCGTCCATGCAGTCTTCTTTTTCGTTTTAAAATAAAGTTTCTCTCCGCAGTTTTAAAGAAATGCAAAATATCATTTCGTCCTCGATTTTTCCAGTGCCACTTTTCATCGGAGTTTTCCCAAAATTCTCTTTGAGTCTGGCATCAAGGAGGATTTTCGTCGTAATGGACTTTGAAAGGCCTCGCAAGTTCCGGGTCGAAATCCAACTTTGCATAAATGGACTCGGTCTTAGGAAGGTCTACCTCGTTTCCTAAATTTCACCTACTGCTGGAAAGAGAAACAATTTGCTCCCAGTGTGCAGCTTACTAAATTAACCAAAACTTCCCGCCTCGAACGCGGCGAATGAAACTTTAATATCCCCGCTCGAAAACTTGGAAGAAATCGCTGTGACAGCTGAGAGAACGCGTCTTGCGAACATCGAAGGTTTCCCAAGGGTCTTAAACAAGGAACATTACGGAACAGTTCCCTCGATTTAAAAATATTGCTTATTTGTACCGATAAACATCGAAGATAATTGATATTTATTCTTCGTCTCGGTTTGGCATGAAAAAAAACAACTGCGGAATTCGAGGCGTTAATACGTGCATTGCCATGTTTGGAGTTCTTTTTAATCGATCTATATCTCTGAAATAACATCCTTGGAACCAGTTGAGCACGACTTTCTGCTGATGAATCTCCGGAGCGCAAAACAGCCTCACATGCGAAAATCGTTTTAATTCGCGCGACTGGCATTAAATTGCTAATTGATTACTGTATCCACCCGAGCGAATCTTTTCTCCCTACTCTTCATCCCCTTCCTTAATAATCTCCACCTCTCCCTCACAAGACTGCAAAATCTCTCGAATAAATACATTTTTAAAGCGACGTACTCGTACTGGTGAAGCGGAACTGAAAAGTTCATTCGTCGAACGTTGCGATTATTGCGAGTCAACTGCCGCACTCAGCAGCGTAACCTCTTCAGAAAAAAAGGTTGTACGAAATAAAAATAAATGAAACCAACATCGCGGCGTGTCCTTCCTACCGTGGAAACACTCGAACAGTTACAACGCGCAATTTTACGAACAAAGAGTATGGAGTGACAGAGAGAGGGAAGGAAAGGGGTGATAAAAAAAATCTCTTTATCCTCGTTTTGCACACCCCCTTCTCCCTCTCGTCCCCGTTTTGCACACCCCTTTGTTTTCCTCACCTTGTCAGGGCGAGGGATGCCAGTTACCGTACCTCTCCCCTGGAGCACCTCCGTCCCTATCCGACTCATAGAATTCTCCTATATGTTTAGGGTCTTCCTTTTCTCTAGTCCTCCACCCCCCCTCGAAAGACCTCCGCTCGCGCCCTCTCACCTCCGGGGCGGTGCGAGAGCCTCCCTCTACGGCCTCGCAGTGTTTGCGGAGGCGTGCGGGCAATCAGTGCGCGCGACCTTCGGATTCCTCCTCGCCTCAGTCGTCGTCCTTGGCGCGCTTAACGGCTTAATTGGTCTTTGACTGGAAACACGACCACCAACCGTCTATTTCGAGAATCCGGCCCAGTGCGCGCCGAGTTTTCCGGTGTGGGTGGAACGGGAATGCGAAGGAAGGGATCGGCTTAATTGAATAAGGCCCGCCTAACCGACTCACTTCCACGCTAGAGATATTCGCGGATCCTGCATTTCCTATCCCTCGCCATAGCCCCCTCTCTCTCTCTCTCTGTCTATGTCATCACCTTTTTTACCGTATCCCAAAAAAAGATAGGAGTTTCTGTTTAAATGTTGGTTGCAGTGCGGTCAGTGCATCAGCAAAGCGAGAAGGTTCTCTCGTTTCTAATTCCGCCGCCAGCGTGGGCGTTTCCTGAGAATTAATAATCCTCCATCGGATAATTTTCCCCTCTCACCCACGCCCTCAAACCTCGCCGCCTACCCCAAAGGCGAATTGTAGTCCGCTAAGCCGGCACATGCGGTGAATGGGGTTCGATTGTCTCTCCATTCCCGAGAAGGATAATACTCAATTTTTTCCATCGAGATGAATGCATTCACCGCCGTCATACGGTAATAGGTTCCAAATAGTATCTATAAAAAACTCTTTGCTGCAGGTGGGTGGATTTATTTACATTATTGTGTATAAATCTAAGTACGAAAGATTGACGAGCGCCGGATAGGTTCTTTTTTGTTAAAACCGCCCCATACCTAAGGGAGAAAAAACGATTTATTGTCCACTAACGAATCGCGATGTATCCGTATTGCCAGGAAAACTACTACGACGCAGTGTTTCAACGTGCATTTCATTTAATATAAATTTTCAAACCAGTTGTTTTTTACTTTTGATTAAATTTTATTCATAATATTGCTTTTGCATATATGGTCAATTCTCCCATTCCTTTTGAATGACATCAACGTCGTCGTCCAGTACCGCAAGCGTGAAAAGTGTCATGTTCGCAACCGCAAAAGAACAGATAACTCTTGCGAATTACCATGAAATAAATGTATTTGTATTTATATAGTGACCAGTATGAGTTCCAAACTTAAGAAATTTATTGACAATGTTTATATTATACAGATTTACCTAATTTTTCCTTATTAATAACTTTTATATTAACCTTACTCGATATATATAGATGTGTGTGTGTGTGTATGTGAAGGTCTGTATCACTTTTAGCAAGATTGATAGCATTCCATGGGAATACATACTTTGACGCTTCCTACGCGACTAATGAGATAGGGATTAATAATTTATTATTTTAATAACTGATAATCAGTAATATATCCTACTCAAATAATTTCTTGTAATTTTTTAGATTTTTCTCTTTGCCTGGCATCTAGCGGATAATCGAAAAATCTGAGCTTTGCTCGTACGGACGATAGATGACGAGTTAAACATAGTAGTTAAACTACGAAAAACATTGAGGAAATGTTTATTTATTACATCGTATGTCTCTACAAAGTAAACTATTTCGTAGTTTGAAGCATTTTCTATGATAATTAATAACTGAGAACCAGTAAGGGAGAGAGTAACAATTTCTTCCGTATAATTAAGTATACCGTCACTCGTAAAAGTAGTTACTTTGTTGCCTTGAGTTGTTTGTTTCGGTTTGTTATAGAGATTTTAACTTTCTTACACTTTTAATTATGCTAAGTCACACTAGTGTTGAGGGCTTGCATGGTGAATGTTAATATTTTTAGTTAGAGATAAAATTTGTACATAATTTAAAAGCCTTAAAAGTGCTTGCAAGGACTAAGAAAATTGCCACATTTCACATCAAACTGTAATTAGGTAGATTTTTCAAAAAGTATAACTTGAAATATTGTATACAAAATATTATTTCACAGATTGTTTGACTTTTACACTTTATGGATTTATGATCAATTTGTCTTGTTTCGTTTGTTTCGGTTTGTTGTTATTTCCATTGTGTTGTTATCAACAACTTTTGTTTTTACCTCACCCTTACTTATAGAAATCATGGAAGAATGTGGAATTTCATTGCTTGAGACTAAAAAGAAAAAATAAATTACTTAAAAAAAGGTTTTTAAAAAATAACATATCTAGTCGGTTATAGCACCACCACTCAAAAATCTTCGGTTATAGCACCACAACTCACACAATATTTATTGTAGAGAGGCTCATGGGATTGCTATGTAAATATTTATTTTGCGAGATTATGTATAGTTGGAAATTTTAATTACAAGTAATCGAGGATATTGACGAGCCTTCGGCTCGCTTTCTCTTTAAATTATAATGCCTTTTATATCGGGTGTAGCCGTCTCCTGGCGCTATCGCGCCCTTCGCCTCTCTGAAACGAAACTGTCCCTCCCCATTGCCCGGTGATTAGAGTCCTGCACGGGCCGGGTACGGGCCGATTCTTTAGAATTAATTACGGGCCCGGGCTTTAAAAATCACGCGAGTCACACTGGTTCACCGTAATGTCTCACGGGCGGGCCTACAATTATATCGTACGGGCCGGGCCGAGCCTAGAAAATCAGGCCCGTGCAGAGCTCTACCAGTGATCTGATGGGTAAATGTCGCCACAGGCAGATCAGATAATTTTTTAGATAACCCTTTCACGCAAAACGAAAGCTTGCAAACCCATGACTGATCTGCCTGTGGCGACATTTATCCACCGGAAAATGGGGAGGGATAGTTTCGTTCCAGAGAGACGAAGGGCGCGATAGCGCTCGGAGACGGCTACACCCGATATAAAAGGCATTATAATCTTAAAAAAGCGAGCAGAAGGATCGCCAATATCTTCGGTCGCAATATGAAGCTGTGCCCCCAAACCCCAGTATGCTTCGGCTGGCTTTGTTTTCATTGTTATTCTTGGGTTAATAGGTATCAAGAAAGTGGTGGTGCTATAACAGACTAGTTCCAAAATAACTTTTATATGTATTATGCACTAAAATGGAAAAAATAATTTTTAATTATTTATTGATAGTGAGTTCAGATGGTAAGGAGGAACTAAATTTACAACAATTTCAGTGGAATAAATTCCTTCTTGCTCAACAATGTTGATTTACTAAACGTTATTAAGAACTTTTATAAACGTTATATGGCGCCTTACAGGTTTTATTATCTTGCGCCATATAACTTTTACAAAAGTTCTTAATAACGTTTAGTAAATCAACATTTTTGAGCAAGAAGGAATTTATTCCACTGAAATTGTTGTAAATTTAGTTCCTCCTTACCAGCCGAACTCACTATCAATAATTAATTAAAAATTTATTTTTTCCATTTTAGTGCATAATATAAAGTTATTTTTTAAAAAACCTTTTTCTAAGTAATTTATTTATGTTAATGTGCACCGATTCTGTTTCGCTATACTTCTCGAGAATACTCCGCAATGCACGTGATTGCATTTTGACCGCAGACACTCATAGCTATGCTATTTCGAAAAGAAGCCATCCTTTGAATTTTCATACCTCTATCTCTCTCTCTCTCTCTCTCTCACTCTCTCACCCTCTCTCTCTCTCTCGCTCTCTCTCACCCCCTCTCTCTCTCTCTGTCTCTTTCGCCCTCCACTGTTCGCTACACCACTTTAGAGCATAAATTTCGAGAGGGCGCAATTACAGGAAATTGGAATTGGAAGTGTCGCAACCCCGTTTTTTCAACGGATTTCTAGAAACTTTAACTCTTTCCGGATCCTATTAGACTCTTATTGAATGTAACGTCAAAGAAATATCTGCCGTCCAATGCCTCATTCTATCCGTGCCGTGAAATACCGCCGGCCATTAACTCTCCGGACGGAATGGCGAGTGAGCCGCGTGTGGGTCTTCTGTAATGGAGGTGTGATTCTGCATACCTCGCACGGCGTGGATTTAAAGTGATTCCCTTCTAGCCCTCGCACTCTCTCTCTCTCTCTCACCTTCCCTACCTCCCTCCCTCTCCTCTCCCGTTATGCTTCAAGCCGGACAACTTCCCTCTTACCTCGCCACTCGCTTCCCCCTTTTCTTCTCCTGAAGTAACCATTTTTTTGCTTTTTGTGGCCTCGTAAAAATCCGCTCGCTACATAAACGGCGAGACTGCGAACGTGATCTCTTCACGGAGACCCACGGCACCGGTTCGCCACCCCCACACCCCCTCTTCCCCTATGCTTCCTCCCCTCCTCTTCACATATTCCCCTCCTCCCACACTCAGAATCTAACCTCCGTCACGACTCCTGTGAAAAAATAGGAGAGAAAAAAAATACTCATTCACAGCAGCATCTCGAATCTATTATTCAGATAGCTCTCTCTCTCTCTCCCCCTTTCCTCTCCACCGTTTTCAAACCGCACTCTTTCGTCACACTACCCTTACCTCTCTTCCTCCTTTATTTGTATTTATCTATCGTACTATATCCTCCTTTTTACTTTCCCATATCCCCATTTTTCTACCTTTTTCCTTTTTACTCCCCTCTCCATCTCTAACCCATTTCGTTTATTTCACTCTCTCTCTCTTCTCGCATCTGTTATGTCTCTCTTTCCATAACGCCTTATACTTCTTTCTTTCCGTTATCTCTTAACTCACTCACTCGTCTCTTCTCGCTCCAATCCATTCTCTCTCTCTCTCTCTGTTTTTACCCTTCTGAACATATTTATCTATCCCTAACATCTCACTGCCTTCGCTCCTATCAACTCCATCTCCGCCGTTTTGATAAACCCGAAGGCACTTTGCCGCCTCCACGATCTCGCAAAGAAGCGACGTTGTGTTGTTGCTCTGCCTGTTTGTTAACCCTTTTCTTCTTCGCTCCGCCTGATCCCCTGTAAATGATACAGACTTAACGAGCTCCTGAAGTGGGTGCCCACTGCTCCGTGCATTAGTCTATAGACATCGCTATGCATTAGCGGCGGCTGATGAATGCTTAACGCCCCAAATACGATGGTCTCACGTCAACCGTGCGTGTTAACGTCAATTCCATGTAGTGTTGATGGCGGCGTCGGTTTTAGTCCCCAGCAGAGAGGGCGGAAGGGGTCGGGGTAAGGAGAGTGGGAAATTCGGCCCTTAGCAATATCCTTGAGGCTCTACGCCTTTCCACATAGTGGGCTTAGGGCTTCCTCCGTTGAATGGGCCTCCGCTAGGCACGCGTGCCATTATTACAGCAAGGGCTAAGTACGCCGCTAATTTGCCTGTTGTTGATAATTTTGGTGATTTAACAGCCAATTTAGCATTTCCGAAGAATTCGATGCACTCCACTCCATTTGGATGTTTTGCATAATTAATGGCGGTTATTTCGTCCTGTTAATGAGCAATGATTAATTAATTTGGAAATTAATATTTTAAGACTCCTTCATAATAGATCTCAAACAATATTTCGCAGTTGTATAATTACCACAACTACATAATTATCTTCTTTGTACGCTAATATCTTCATTTTTTCTATCACAACGAAGAATTGTTAAATTTATTACTTAAAAGAGATTCCTAAGTGCTGTAATGAGAGAAGCAACAAACAAATGAGTTAGTAAGCAAAGTTAATTTCCAATCCTGAAAGTTTTAAAATGACTACGAGCGAAGAGGCCTTTCCATCTTGCATTATTCCGTTCATCATTTGCGCACAACCACTGCGTCATACATCTCTGCGAGGAAAAAAATGTCCCCACGTGCGTATCAACGCTTGGATATTTTATTCCCCAGTGCAAGGATCGGAGGGACGTTTTACGCTGAACCCACTTGATGAGTGTCTGCATAAGTTACCGGGCTTTTGCGTGGCGCTACATAGGCACGATGAAATTCTCACCAAATTAACCTTCCCTTTCTCCAACCTGCGGGCGATGCCCGATTTACAATCCCATTAACCCAGCGGCGGCATAATTCAGAATAAACGCTCTCGAATAAAAAAACCGTCCATCTCACCCTCTTCTTTTTTTTTATACACTTCCCCACGCCTCCCGCACGAATTGAGTCTCAAAAATGTAATATGACTTGAACCGTGAGAAGGGGATTCGCTCTAAAAAATGGGGGGAGGGGGGGGGGGGGGGGGGAAGACTGCGAAACAAAGCGAAAGAGAGAGCGAACGAGAGATATAAAGAGAGGAAAAAATTGCCCTCCTGAAAAAAATAGACTCGATTTCTCTCTCTCTCTCTCCCTCTCTCTCCGCTCATTCCCCCGTCTCCCCTTGAATGTTTCATATCGCGGCAGCATCTGCTCGGAATGACACGGTCAGCAGAGTCGATTTCCCGTAAAGGGCAGTGCGAGTGGGTGCGCGTGGGAGAGATAGAAAGGGAGGAAGAGAGAGAGAGGACGAGAGAGGGAGTGGCGAAGGGGGATGGGATGGAGGTAAAGAGAGATAATGGGGCGACGCTTGCACACTACGCCGACCACAAGAGAACGATGGAGGCAGCGGAGGGGGAAGAGAAAGGGAGAGATTGTGTGCAGGTGGTTATAGGCTGCGAGGAAAATAAGAGGAGGATATAGAGTTATGTGGAGTAGAATGCGAGACGGTTATGGTATATAGAGAGGAGGAGAGAGAGAAATACAGCGTGATAAGAGAGGTCGTGTAAGAGAAAAGGAGAAGACCAAGAAATAAAAGGAGATGGCGAAGGAAAGAAGAGTGGGAGAGAAGAGGAGAGACGGAGGAAAAATGGTGCAAAGAGGGAGGAGCGGGGGCGGAATAGACCCAAGAGGTTTCCGAGCGGTGGTTGAGAGAGACAGACAGACAAACGACTTTATTGAGGGCGAAATTGAGACTATATAGTCCCTTCTTACATTTAGAGAGGGGGGGGGGGGGAGAGAGAGAGAGAGAGAGAGAGAGAGAGAGAGAGAGAGAGAGAGAGAGAAAGAACCTCCACCCTTGACTCTCGCAGCCGTACCAAGGTTTTAAAAATGAGAATTAAGGATAGAGATAAGAGGAATGCTGAAATGGCGGAAAGAGAAAAGGAAACATGTGACAGATTTGCAAAAAAAAGGGACACTCGAAGGCCAAAGCGTGGAAGAAATATTGCTGCCACGCTACGTTAGTTAGTTAAAGATGTAGGCAACGGAAAAACGATGGATTGGAAAGATGTGAAAGTTTATCGTCTGAAAGGAAAGCGAAGAGCGTGACTGGAGAAAGAGAATTAGACAAAGGGCTCGGGGAAAGATAGAGTTAGATACAGTTAGCAAGAGTTGAGCGGAACAAGGTAAGAAGGTTAGAGAGGAGGTGTTCAGGTGGAACGCCGGCAAAGTTGGACGAGGAGCAGAGGATAGGAGCAAGTGTGTTAGGATACAAAGGGCTGAGCGACGAGAAAGGCATTCGGAGGGTGCAGTAAAAGAGAAGAAATGCGAAAGGGAAGTGAAAAAACATGAAAAGACATTAATTCGAGAAATTCATATAAAAATCAACGGTGAATAATATAAACCGTGATCGGCAATTTAAAATACTTAATGAATATTTATCAAGGTTTAATAGAGAGCGCTTGGCAGCGTTGTTCAATTTTTACGAATAATATGACTAAAACGATGTGGAATGCTTCCGTTCAGAAATCTTTAACGATGATTGAAGTTGGGGGCGTCATTAAAGTTTTTTATTCAAACCACTTTTACACGGTTCAGTGAATTGATCTCTTCAATTAAGGGGATACATGCACGATTAAATCTATAATTTTGTGTTATGAAACCTCCAGTTGTTGTCAATTGGATTTACTGCAATGAATCCTTTACAAGAATCTATAAAAATGAAGCTATTTGGAACGGCTAGATATTTACAAGGAAAGACAGGCCGAAAAGAAAGGGAAAGGAGAATGGGAATCCCGAGAGAGGGACGGGAGGGGAAAGTCGCCAGACGTGGGCGTTTAAATTGTGACGGCGGAAATAAACGCATAAATAAGGAAGTGAAAAAGAGAGAGAAGTTAAGAGATGCAGGGAAAGAGAATAAGAAACTATTCAAAGAATCGAGGCGGACGTGATAGAAGAATGAGGTAGGAGGGACAGACAGACAAACGACTTTATTATGGCGAAATTGAGACTATATAGTCCCTTCTTACATTTAACCATGCGTCATCAATTACAAATGAGAATAAAATAGTAATAATAATTTCACAGGAAAGAACCAGAAAATAAAATAAATAGAAAAACATACAAGCAAAATAGCAAATTACAAATTCGGAAAATTTCTATAATTGAGGTAAAAACCTAGAAAAGTGTGGGGGAGGGGAGAGAGAGAGAGAGATAGGGAAGGGGAATTGGAGGTAGAAGAGAGGAGAGAGGGACGCCCGCGGTGGAATTGAAAGGAAGACATCGCTGGAGTGGGTTAAAAGTCTGGAGATGTGCACGTTAATATAAGACAGGAGAGAGAGAGGGAGAGAGAGATGTTTAAAAGGAGTGATTTATCGGAGGAAGAAGGATGAGAAAGAGGAGAGAAGGAGACGTAATTCTAGTCTAAGGCGGATGGGAACCGGCGTTAAGACGCGGGAAAATGCGGCAATTTAGGAACGAGAGGAAAAGGGCGCGAGTAGTAGAGATACGAGGGGAAACATGGAATTGTGAAAAAGATACGAGCAGAAATAATAAAGATCTGAGACTATTCTGTTCGCTTTATATAACGGGAAATGCGAAGAGACGAGGTTAGTGGGCTTGCTTTAAGAAAGAGATGGAAGAAGCGAGAGAGAGAAAGGAGCAGTTTAAGAGAGACAACGAGCGGAAGAGCGAGGCGAGAAATGGAGGAAAGAACAATGAGGTGCGTATACGTAGTACGTCGAGCGGGAAGATGAGGAAATGGGATGAGAGGAGGTGAAAAGAGTTAAGGGGGGAAAGAGATAGAGAGACGGAGAGTGGTGAGAAGATGGAGGGAATGCGGAATGGGGTGTGTTAAGAGGTGCGCTATCGGAGACAATGGTGTAGGTGGTGAGGGTCACAGAAGATGGAAGGAGGAGGAGGTGACTCGTGAAAATTTAAGCGTCTGGAGAGAGAGAGAGACTGGAATGAGAGGAGCGGTGGGCGGGGAGTGGAGAGGTCTTGGTCTTCAAGGGGTGCAATGCGAGGAAGAGGGCGGGAGATGAGGGGGAGGAGGTAGGAGGAGAGACCGCCAACCGGACGAGATAGTCGGTTTCAAGATACGAAGGAAGGCACGTTTCGGATTAAGAGCAAGTAAATAAACTGGCCAGGCAATGAAGGTGGGGAGGGAGGCATATGAAGGCGGCCCTTCCTCCTCGCTGTTATTGCCCCTTTTTTCGTCGTTAATCTCTTTTGAGAGGGAAATATATCTAAAGCTTAAGGGAGAAAGTTCGTTGGTTGACGGGAGCGAGCCGAGATTTTTTTAAAGAGACGGTTGTCGTGGATGTCTCGCCTCTTCTCTCTTTCTCCTCCTCGCCCATTATTACGGGTTTTCCTCTTCAATTTTTTTTATAGTGTCGCTTCCGAGATTTTTTTCAGGAAAGGGATGCTTAAACGTGTGCTATTGTTCCGTAGTCTGTCTACTATTTGAGCTGTCCTCTGTTGACCTCCATTCCGTTTGAAGATTTTATGAGGCCTCACATAGTATTTGAATTTCCTAAAGCGCGGAGTCTTTCTTCCGTTTTCTAAGAAAAATCAACCTTTCCGCCGCAGTTTCCATTCTGGGCAGTAATTAATTCCATACATTTTTAATTCGTTACTCACTGAGACGTATCCTTTCATTATCGTGTCTAATTGAAAGAGCGCGCCGTTCTCTTTAAGTTACTTCACTACGACTGCACATTGCTACAAGATGTGACTGCTCCACATTTGTCTAATGAACTGAGTTGATGCTATTGAGTTTCCTTATGTAATTAAACCTGTTTTCACTATGAGGAAAGATCGGCACTAATTAAAAAACTATATCTTAAACGTAAGCGTAGAAATAGATAGCGACCTGCATTTATAGAAGTGAAACCCAATCATGATTTTAACTCGGTAACATTCTTGAGATTCTAATTTATAATAACGCAGGCATCAAATTTATTACGTTTATCTGTGCTGTGAATTATTGTAGGGAAGGCATTCCCTACGGGTGCCTTAAACCTTAAGGTTATTAGAACTGGAGCGTAAGCATTGAACTTCAAAATACGACCGGATAAAATTGAATGGGTTAGCCTATGGAAGGGATACGTTAGTGGGAGGCAATTGTTTTCCAGACGGATCGGATTTAACAACTTTCCTCGCCAAACCGGTTTCGTTCGAATTCCTAATGATGCGATTATGCACGTGCACATCCTTTCTCTCTCTCTCTCCCTGGCGACGCAACGTCGTCCGCGTTGCCTTTTCCTCCGCTCCGGCGCGGTGCACGTAAAAGTGGGCGTCGACTATAATTTAGAGCAAGTTACGACCGCTTAATTATATTCCGGAGAAAAGGGGGGAAAGTTGTAGTGCGCACGGGGCTAGTCTTCTTTCTCTGTCTCTCTCTAGCGCACGGCGCGGCGAGAATGAAAGAAAAATCCCATAATACGGCGAAATATATGGGACGGCGTAACCTCCGGAGACGCGGGAAGACACAGGAGGATGAGAGCACGCGGCGGCGGCGAGAGAGACTAAGCCCTGAAGGGAATAGGGGCCCAAAGAGGTCCTGAGGCGCACGCAAACATTCCCGCATCCAATTTAAAAAGCGTGCTCCCGTCCCGAGGAGAAGAACCAAGGACCATGAGACAAAAGATATGAGACGGTTCAAAAACACCACTGCGTGGTTCAACGGCGCTAAAAATGTTTTCCGTACCCAAAAAATAAACTTTTTTTATCCAAGCATGTAGTTCTCCATATTGTAAACCGGCATCTGTTGATTTTCAAAATTTAACGTTTAAACGTTTTAAGTAGGGAAATGGGTCGTTATCGAATGTTGACGAGCTTTAGGAATATATGTTTAATTTATCAAAATATAGGACGATAAGACTGACAAAAAAACATAATTTATATTATATATATACTAGAGAATCCTGCATTTCAAATTTGAAATGTTGCCAGCAGAGCAGAGAAGCTGGAAAAGTTTATTGAATATTATTTTTTAAATTTCATATTTATAATACTTACGTACTTTGCGTAAACGCCCGGCAATATAACAGGAAATAAAATTATATTTCCGTATCCCCTTTCCTCCCCCCTCCCCCTTCTCCGTCCCTCCCCCCTCCCTCTCCCTCCCTCTCCCTCCCTCTCGCTCGATACATCTACATAAATGCTTCGTATTTCTTTGGTATGACGTATGAGTATAATAGGAAACTCGAGTTTCAACAATGATATTCGTTCCCCAGGAAACTTATAGATAAAATCGCGATATCTGGTCAAAATTTGAAACAGATTCGTTAAATATGAATAATTTCGAACGGAAGGTGAAATAAGAAACCTTGTACATTCTTCTTTAAAACAGTCACATTCTAAGATTGTAGGTGAATTTTTTCTCATTTTAATTTGCACAATAGTGAAAGCGAGACGTCGAAAGATCGCATTTTACGGGAAACAGAAATTAGGAGCCATCCATAAATTACGTCACGATCTGAGGGGAGGAGGGGGGGTTTAAGAATTTTGTGACTGATGTCACTTTATTGAATTTAATTACAAATGTTTAAAAAATCACAATGTGTATAATTTATGTGTAATGTACTAAAATAAACTTAAATTAAAATTTTAATTATTGTTTTGTTAGCAGAAACTAAATCCTGTATTCCTTTATATGGAAAGGGGAGAATTGAAAAAAATTTGTGACGTAATTTTAAGGGAGGTTTAAAATTTTGTGACGATATGTTGAGGGGGAGGGCTAAAGAATTCATTTTTTGCGTGACGTAATTTGTGGATGACCCCTTATCTCCTGGAGTCGAACCCGAATCTTTTTCGGGATTTTTTCGTCATTGCCTTTTAATGCGTGATTCATGCTTTCCTACCAAATTTAAAACTCGTACCTACTCGGAAATTATCTTCAATCACGTCTAGAGAGTGGCTTCAAGTGTGTAGACAAGAAAACAAGAAACCTAAGCCTATTATAATCTATTATATAAAGCGCTTATAATATATGTATATATTTTTATATGTATGTATGTTAACATTGCTACGTTGCTATCTACAACCAGTAAATAAACAAAAGTTAATTTAGCTGAGTAACACACGCAACGAATGCTATGACTCTTGCATATAAGTCTAAATTATGGAAAGAATTTAAAAACTTTACGTTGACTGAAAATATGAGAGTTGAAACTGATAGTAATAATAGTAGCAATTGGACTGATTATTTGTTAAAAATAGGAAACGGAAGTATGCAAAAGGATTCTGATGGTTACATAGAATTAACAATGGAATGTAAAAGCAGTGGTAATTTAATAGATGAAATATTCGGAAAGAAAATCGAAAAAGGTAAAGAAGAAGAACTATACGGAAAAGTTATATTTCCACCTACAAATGCTGATTGCTTAGATATAAATAATGAAATATTAAATCGAGTGGTCATTGATGTGGATGAAAACGAAGTAGTATATACAAGTGCGGACGAGTTAGTTAATTGTAATGAAGAAGAAAAGGCAAATTTTCCGGTTGAGTTTTTAAATTCACTCACACCACAAGGAATGCCACCGCATAAATTAAGATTAAGAATGGGAGCTATGGTAATGCTACTAAGAAATATCAATGTAAAAAGAGTACTTTGTAATGGAACCCGTCTAATAGTTAAAAAGTTGGGAAAAAACACAATTGAATGTAAAATTGCGACTGGTAGTAACAAAGGAAATTCAGTGTCGCTACCAAAAAGTGACGTTACAATGTCAGAATGCGAATTATCATTCGAAATGAAACGAAGACAATTTCCTATAACACTGTCGTTTGCAATGACAATAAATAAGAGTCAGGAGCAAACTTTTGACTATGTAGGACTGTTGCTCAAAAATCAAATATTTGCCCATGGGCAACTTTATGTCGGTTTATCAAGAGTACGACGACAGGATCGCCTAAGAATACTGTCCAGCAAAGAAGACAAAATGAAAAACATTGTTATTACAGATGTAATTTCATGACTTTTTTAAATTAAATATTTATTTAACTATTTTTAATCTGATTTTTATGTTGTCTAAACGTTAGATTGAGAGTGTATTATAAAACTGGGCACATGATGCCCATAGTTCGCTGGCATAGATATAAAACACCAAGAGTGCGTGTAATGGGAGAGAAAAAAACGTTAAAAGAGAGGATTTGGTGGGTGACCTTAATCAGATGTGTTGGGTTTGGAGGGCCACATGCGTATTAAACAGCCGGCGACTGGAGCGTTCTCTTTATTAAGGCGGCTCATGGGAGACACATCGGATGGAAGGGGGAGACGGTACGGTCGAAGAGAGAAATGGAGTTGGAGAGAGCGGAAGAAGAACGGCGTGGGGGAGACAATGCGACGCTAAAGGAAGGAAAGGATAAGGGGAGAGGCTCCTGGGAGTAATGCGGACGACGCGTGCAGTGGCAAGGAAAATGCATTAGGAAGTGGGAGAGGAGGAGGATGAAGGGCAGCGTGTCCCTAAGGGAGAGCTGTGGAGAGAGAGAGGGAGGGGGAGGGAGGGGAAATGGAGGGGACGTAGTATAGGTTCGAAGAAGCATGCTGAAGGATGCAGCCAGTGCCGTCGGGGAGGGTGAGTCCGATGAAAAAAAAAGAAAAACGGACGGGGAACGGAAGCTTATGCCTCTTAAAGGACAAGGGAGAGAATGGAATACGGGAACGAATTAAAAAAGTTACAAAAAAACTGGATGGGAGTCGTAGGCGTAAACTGTAAATCCCTCTCACACGCACTCTCATGCCCCGTGCTTCCCAAGACGGAATGGAGCTGATGCTAAAATGCCGGAGGGGATCGCTTGGGTGGGCAGGAGAGAGGGAAGGAGCGGAGGGTGGGGCAGGGAAGGGTGGAAAGAGGAGGCAGGGGGGAGAGAGAGAAGAGGGAAGGAGAGATAGGTGGAGGGAGAGGGAATAAAAAGAGGAGAGGAAGGAGTTGTTACTAGGAGGGGGAGGAGGAGAGGAAGGATATAAGGGAAGAGGGGGGGGGGGGAAGAGTGATAGGAAGATGCGGAGGATAGGTGTGGGATGAGGGAAGAAGATGGAGAAAGAGTGGAATAGCAGCGGGAGACGGAGAAGTGCGGAACGGAAGATTTATCGGTAAGCGAGGGAAGGAGAGCAGAAGGAAGGAAGAAAGAGAGACAGAGAGGGGGAGGGGGTTAGAGGCGTGCAGTGCCTGCTGGGAAGTTTTGAGATTTCGTCCTCCCATGCGGTTCGCTTCTCTCTTTCTCTCTCTCGAGGGCGTTGCTCATAATGAGGCCCTCGACTTTAAAAAAAACTGCCTTTCTCGTACGGAGATGGAAGGAGAGAGAGAGAGAGAGAGAGAAAGAGAGTAAAAGAGAAAGAGGAGGGCTCCAGCCGCGGGCTAGGTTGTGTTGCGTACATAAAAAGGGCGAGGTGGAGGTAGATAAAAAAGGCGTGGCGGCGGCGCATAAAAAATCGCGACGTTTAGCACATAAAAATACAGAGTTGAAGTTTATAAAACGGGACGCCGAACCTTCGAATAAAAGGAGTGCTGGTAGTTCATTTAGCAGGAGTAGTGGCTATTCATCCAATGGAGCGATGGTTTTCATAAAATACGCGGAGCTTATATTTAGAGTCGGATTTGCTGCCGCAATGTATGGTAGAGAAGCTTTACCACATCGAGACATATGTGAATAGTACACGCTTTATGGTCATAAAAAATTATGGTCGGTACCAAGAGAATGAAATAACTCCGTGATGCACGAGATTAGAATTAGAATTCGAAAGATTCCATTTCTAAATCCTATCTTTTACAAACGGAGCGGGGGAGTGGATTATTCGACTTAATTTCTCGAGAATCGAACGAGGATCCCTCGCGAAATGTTGCCCACCCCCCTCTTCCTCGGCATTCGCCACCTCTCAACCCAATCTCTAAACCGCGTAAAAACTTGTTATATAATAGGGAGAGATCCTCGAAATGGGCGGGCGGTGGGGGGGAGGGGGAGGGTGGTTTTTGAGGGCGGGCGGGGTGGGAGGGGGTGTGGGCGTGGGGGAAACGTGGTGAAGGGCGTGCCGGCGCGTGATGCGTCGGAAAACCGACAGGAGGATGACGGGAGGGAGTGGCGGCGGGGAGGAAGGAGGTGGAGGGAGGCGTAGGGAGGAAGAGAGGCGGAGGGAGGAAGAGAGGCGGAGGGAGGAAGAGAGGCGGAGGGAGGAAGAGAGGCGGAGGGAGGGAGGGAGTAGCGGCGGTGATGCGGCAAAGGATTCGAAGGCGAGATATAAGCAGAAGAGAAAGGGTGGGATAGATTGGGAGGCTGAGGTGGAGATGAAATAGGTTAAGAAATGCGAGGGAGAGGAGAGGGTGAAGGGCAGCACAGGGTTGTGGAGAGTGGGCGGAGGTGAAAGAACGAACTTCGTAAAAAGGATGAGGATGATGAAAAAATTGGAGAGTGCTCTAGTCGTGTATTACATTGCCATGAAGATTTTGGTAAAGAAAGCTGGAATTCGTGAAAGGGGGTGGTAGATAGGGGCGGAATGTGAAGGGGGGAAGGATGTATTGGTGAAAAGGGGGTGTTAATACTTGAGATTTATGAAGATTAAGGTTGAAGAGGAGTGGGAGATAAGTAGTTGGAGGGGAGGTGGTTGAGGGCATAGAGAGAAAGGAGTGGGTGGGAGGGGGAATGGGTGTGTAAGAGGAGGCATTAGGTGTCAACAATGAAAAGGGATTATGGGAGAAAAGGACGATGAAGTAAGCGCGGCATTACGATTTTCGCTATTGCTCTCGAACATAAAATTAGTCGAATTGTAATGCGCTGAATATGCTGGAGATATTTGTCTTGTTACAGAAGATGCTTGTAAGGGGCTAAAATTTATATTATCCAGTTGCCTTACTCTTGTAAGTCAAATTATGGCATGAAAAAAGCCATAAAGGCAGTGGCGGATCCAAGGGGGGGCGATGGGGGCGATCGCCCCCTCCTTGGATAACCCCATTGCACTCCACTGGGCACTTTCTTAAATTCATTCCGCGGAAAAATCCTCAATTATACGCCGCAGATTAGGTCTGTATGGCAAAGGAAAGAAGGATTCTGATAGGGGTAGGGATTTTCAAAATATAGGGCCGGTGGCAGGGACGGATTTGATAGGTGGAGGGGCTATCACCCCCCTCCCTTTGAGAAGTTTCTGGATCCGCCCCTGCATAAAGGAAATATATGATGATATGCGTGGCTTTTCTTACCCAATACCGCGATATAGCTGGCTTTTGAACATAGGAATGAAAATAGATATTTTGAAGTGTAATAATTTCAATGGGTGTTTTGAATTACTTTTTTAAATAAGGTTTATTTTCCTTTAATAATAAATTATGTTATATAGGCGATTAAGAAATCTGGAGATATTCTAGTTTAAGGTTTCTCATATAAATTCTTTTGGGAGGAAAAGTTTCGCATGCCCCGATATTTTTCCGATAAAACGTAATTCATCAAATACGTCAACTTAATAACCGGAATTTATAAAACATCTCCAAGGTAAATAGAAATTCCCTTTTGATCTAAGGATTCACCGCCCACGCATAGCGTCGAATATCCGCCTTATATGACGGAGTCAGAGTAAAATTTAATTTGAAATCCACAACGCTGAATGTCACCAAAGTATGAATATGAAATTTTACTTCCCGACAGAGGTTAACCCTCGCAGGGAGGTTTACGACATTTTCTGCCGAAAAGAAATTAAATGAAAGCGGTGCAGCGGCATTTACGAAATTCCGAGTTATACTAGTACTGGAAATGTGTCCTATTTCTTCAAAGCTATCTCAGTCCTAAAGTGCCTCTTGTCATATAACATCCTTTCATGATAGATCTAATACTTGCATTATGCAGATGATAATTCAAAAACTATGTTTAAGTACACTTACTAGGGTAAGAGCGATTCGGTGTACTCTCAAAAGGATAAAAGTACGTAAAAGTAAGGGCACATTAAAATAGAGCCGCGAAGCCGAGATTGGGATGAGAGGCAAGATAATAGAAAGAAGCGGAGGGAAGAGGAGGAAGCGGAGAGTAGGGATCCGGAAAACGAAGCCTCGTGAGGCGCAAGGCATGAAATGCCTAAAAAGGGGAGTTCATATTCCCTTGTCAAAGTTATGAAAGCATTCCTCACATAGTAAGGATCCGGCTAGAAAGTAAGAGAGATACTTCGGATACATGCTAGAGATGCTTGCAAGAAAAATAAACCCATATTAGGATTACCGTGGAAACGGTCCGCTAATGTAGTTTTTAAAGTTTAATGGCCTCGCGCAATGGTTTTCTTCGAGAGCAGGTGAACTTGGAGTTAGCACGATATATGGCCATGCAGAGGCAAAAATGTTCCGCAATAAATCTTGGTTATGGCCTTCTTTATGTAATCCAACAACAGTGAAGATCCACTGATTTTAAATGGGCATCACGAAAAAATCTCCATTTGAAGTGATATTTTAATTAATTATAGATAGATTTAAATTGATGATTTTAATTCTGAACATAATATTTCTCGTCAAATTTTCGTGTACTTAACTATTATTTAAGGGTAATATCAATTATTTCTTCTCTAAAATTATAAAGATCATTATATGTCAGCAGATTTAAGCGATAAATCACAGAAAAATTACTACAGAAATGTAACGTCAAGGCTAAGGTATAATTGAATTCTTATGTATACACTAGGGGTGCCATTCTATCCGGTTCACAGATTTGGCATCGAAGTCGATTTTGATTATCAATGCTAGAATAAATTTAAGATCCTTCTCGATTAAAGCGCTTCCTCTGGCGCTTGGAGCTCCAATGCAGGGGACGAGACCTTCTCAAGAATATATCTCGTAAAGAAAATTGCCTGCGTAGAACTTTTATTGAGAGGCTAATTTACCCATGGAATTAGGGACGTATTTTAGAAGCGCATTTCCGCGTATTACTTACGTTCTGATTCTCTCCCTCCCCTTTCTATCCCTCTTCGTTCCAGGATAGAAGTGTTCTGTTTTAATGCATGCATTTTTGAAAGAAATAAAACCTTCTGCGTCTTCTTTTAGTTTTAAGCATGCCTGAAGAAAATCCCTACTTTACGGAGGCGAGAGTAAACTTTTTTCGGAAAATAAACAAAAGAAGAGCGTAAAAAAACTCCTCCCTCGCTCTCCCCCTCCTTCTCCTCGGCACTACTGCCAATTCAATCTTGGGGGCTCCATTAAATCGAGCAAAAACTTTTTCTCCTCCGTTTTTACGATTCCTCTTCATCCATTGACACACCCATTTCTCCCCCTCTCTCTCTCTCTCTCTCTCTCTCTCTTACGCTCTCTCCTCCTCCTAATCTCTTCCTTTCTCCCCCAATCCCATCGCTCTTTCTCCTTCCAGAGGGAAAGTAAGAACGCGCGTAAAAGTGTATTTCGGGAAAATACCTATATATTTAAAAAATAAGAAAAGAACTGCAGGAATTTTACTCGGAGAGACTTTGAGCCTCCGAGAATATTACTTTAAAGAATTTAATTCGGTCAGATACATTTAAAAAAAATGGAATCACACCCGCTTTATTACAAATGTTAAGCCTCTCTGTGTTTGCCTACCACTAGAAATCTCCTTCTTGTTCTATTTCTCCGGTCGTATCACATTCATTGCATACACCCTCTTTTTCTATCTCCTTTTCTCTCTTTCTCTCTTCTCTCTCTCTCGCTCTATATATATATATATGTATGTATGTATGTATATATGTATGTATGTATGTATATGTATATGTACATATAAGCTTAAAGAAAAGGAAAGGTAATAATAAAGGTGGCAACAAGGTGTTGGAGGATGCCTAGTGCACACTTACCTAGATTGGAGAGCCGCTGGGGGTTCTGAAGACACACGAATATATGTGTGTGTGTGTGTCTCCTTCTCTATCCTCTCCTTACGCATAGAACTTTCCCTATTATCGCCATCTCAATCCTCTCCTCGCCACTTCTCTCTTTATCCCACAAAGGGAAAATTCTGTCTGTCGTCTCCTTCACGGGGTAGAAACGGCGGAAGAGTATTTGCATGAGCGAGAAATGGGATGAAGTGAGGGAGATGGAGAGCAGTGAGTCGAACGAGAGAGAAGACCGGGTAAACTTTGAGAGAAGAAAAGTAAGAAATAATGGTGAGAGAGAGATTTAAGGGAGGAGAGGGCGGATGGAAAAGAAGCGTCCCGTGCGGTTCGTAAATAACAAAAGATGGCAACTGCTGTTGTTTATCGAGTGTGCGCCCGGGAAATATATGTAAACATCGCGGCTCTGTATTTCTGCTTGTAAAACCGACATCGAGAAAGAACGCTTAAATTAATATAGACGATGAGGTTCGTGACGAGGTACTTGTAGGAGTATTTCAATTATAAAAAATAGAAGTAATAAATTAAATAGAAATTTGAAGAAACGCCGCGTTTAGCTTTTAGTTTTGAAGTGGAGAATCGTAGCGAAAAGAATATTTTATCGATTAAATCAACCTTTTAATATTACTAGATTATTATTTATAATGGTCGATATTTGTCATTATAACAAATGCTTAAATTGACGTCACAGGTTTGCTTTTGTATTGAGATTTTTTCACCCATAATATAAAAAATATACATTTCAATGAATAGTTACCACACAATAGAACAACCAAAAAATAAATAACAAAAATAAATGAAATGCGTTGCCTTATTTTTTTGAAAAAAAATGGGAAAGAGATTTTTGGATATCCACACATTGCGGAACTGTGTTGGTAATTATAAAAACATTTCAATAGTATTGTTAGACTTCATTTGCGATTAAAAAGACCTATTCGCTCAATTTTAACTGCTGTCAACGCGCTCAACAAATTTTATACGTATTTCGCTGAAAATGTTGTTACAGAGACAAAGTTCAATTTTTCCAACATCGCAGAAATCTCTCGTTTTGTGAAATCCCTCGGTATTGAATGAATAGCCACTTCAACGGGAACACAAAGCATTCAAATTTCGCAGGAATCGTATTTTAATAGGTGATGGGAACACAATGGAGCTTTTCCCATTGAATCCCGCTCTGGCTGACCTATATTTCGAGAATATTTCGCGAAAATATCTGACGGCCGACTTTATTACGATTCAAAAACTACTGTCATTACGGAAGAGATATTTCAATTTGCTAACTTTCGCGGCGATGTGAAGGATGAATACTACAAAATGTTCTCTAACAACTTGTTTTGGTAGCATTTGTAAACTCGAGTTAGTTTTAAAATGGGAATGACTCTTCGAGGAGGAAAAATAGCTCTAAATTTAAATAAGAAGACGAAGTTTAAAAAAAATTATTCAAAGGGATACAATATTTTTTTAAATGTTACCTAGTTTAGTATGATCGAAAAATAAATAGGAAAATGAAAATAGCATAAAAAGGGACCAAATCCTCATTGGTCGAGTATATTCCTACAAATATCAAAGGTCACAGTGAGACGCGTGGAGTTTTCGTCCGAATGTTAATTATTTAATTGCACTCTATCATTTAATTTTGGCTTTTAATTACACGTTTTATTCGGACGTTTAATACTGACGAAATTAATCGCGTATTACAAGTCTTTAGGCGATAATAAGTAATCCATTGCAGGATCTGCGATGAGAATTTTTCGAATTATAAAATGAATTAAAGACAATGTCGTGATTCATGTGTAAAAATACTTCAGTAATCTATAAATCAATTCGCGCCGCAAGATATTATTTTTAGATTAAAAAAACAAAATTGCAGGAAGAGAAGTTACTTGCTGATAAATGAATAAATTCCTGAAAGTTAAAGGACAAAACGTGGAAGGAAAGGCGAAACAATGGGCAGCGTAAGATAAATTATTGTGATATAAATCTATTTTCGAAGGAAAACCAGCATTGACAGGGGGCGTTAAATGAGAGGAAAATGGGGTCTAACGGAACGAGAGAGAGAGAGAAATAGAGAGGAGGAGGGGGTGAGAATGTGAGAGAGGAGAAGGGATGGAGGAACAGGATGAAATCTACTGAGAACGGATTTGTGAAAAGCCTCGCTAAATGGAGGCTGGATAAAATAAGAAAGGAGAGTAAAAGTGAAGAAAAGAAGGATGCAGAGAGAGAGAGAAGGGAATTTAGAAGGATCTGGGAAAAAAAACAATGAAAGGGAAAGTAGATAGCAAAAAAAGAAAGAAGCGATAGGGAGACGAAAGGAGATAGGATATACGGATGGATAAGTAAGTAGAATCATAGGAGAGCGCTTCTTGGTAATTTACTTCAAGTCTATCGGCATAAATGTATCCGAATTACTAACGTAAAAACTTAAAGAATATTAGATACTTCTTGGAAACTAATGTGGAGGGGAAATAGATCATTCGAAAATCTTATCTAGTATATTATATATATATATATATATATATATATATATATACTTTACACACACACTTGCAGAAGAGGAAAGGTCAATGAGGATATTTAGGGCAACTAAATGTTGAAAGAAACCCATTGAGCACTTACCGGAATGAGAGAGCCGATGGGGTGTCTCTCCTTCCGGTAAGTGCTCACTGGGTTTCCTTCAACACCTAGTTGCCCTAAGATATATATTTTGTTTTGTTTTTTTGTGTTTTTCGTGTGTCCTAAGCACCCCCAGCGGCTCTTCAATCTAGGTAAGTGTCCACTGGGCTTCCTCCAACACCATGTTGCCACCTTTATTATTACCTTTCCTTTTCCTTAAGCATTTATATATATATATATACACACACACACACACACACACACACACACTAGCTTTTCGTACCCGGCTTTGCCCGGGTGCATTTCGGACTGAAATGTTTGGAAAGGGATGTGTCCCAAGTAATAGAATTTTTAGTGGTTCAGCGTGTTCCATTATCATTGGTAACTTCACTTTACCATTAAAGCAACAAAGGCTGACACTCGTTTTTCCACTTTTTAGCTGTGCAAAATTGCAAACTTTGTCCATTTTGCCTAAAAACCAATTCAGCATCATTTTTGTATTCTATTCGGGGACTATGGCGAAAAGCAGAACGAACTTTCGAGTCCATCTTTCTACTTGGCTCTCAATCCTATCTTGTCTTTCTGCACTCTCTTGGCTAGACAATTGAGCGCGCCGCCGAGATGAGCGTATGCGCTCGTTTTTAAGGCGAACTTCCCGGGCATTTGTCGGTTCGCGTGCTCGACGCTCTCTCTGCCTCTCATTAATAAGGGACCTATCGGGACTTTCTAATTGTTCTCGCCGTAAAGAAGATCGCTCTCGTTCGATTTCTAGACGATTTTGGTATGACGTTGTAGATTCATCTTCTCTAAAACGACGACTTCGCCATGCTGAACCGGACAATCGCCCAATTCCGGGCATTTTCTTAAAGGTATATGCACAAAATTTTATTAGTCAAAAGAGTAATTAAACAATAGAAATTTTAGTAACATCAACGATGCAGGTATATCAGAAGAAAAGTTAGGTAAGTAAGAAGAGTGTATTAAAAAGTGTTCACTCGTACGAAAACGCATGAAATTCGTAGCTCAGTATGAAATGGCGCGGCCGCGCTCGAGAATGTATTAAAAAGTGTTCACTCGTACGTAAACGCATGAAATTCGTAGCTCGCGAGAGGAGAGCGCGAGGGCGGGGATAGGAGGAAGATCCTAGTTCCTAAGATTGCCACCGGGAAGAAGTAGATAGCGCAGTAAGTGCCGCACTCCGACATCCCCCGGAGTTGCTTTTCTCGCTGACGGAAAATGGGTGTTCGCGAAAATATCGCCATATCCTTGAAACGGCTTAAGTTAGAAGAATAAAATTAAGCCTGAAACCTATTCGAGATACCTCTGAATCTTTCAGTGAAAGTTTCGTAAAAATCGGCCCAGTAGATTCGGAGATATCGCGTTCCAAACATTCAAACTCATTTATCATTAAGCCTTATATATATATATATATATATATATATATATATATATATATATATATATGCGGAAAATAGGAGTATATGGAGAACCAAGTTTAACCACGAATAATCACGGACCTGTCTACGGACAGACTACCTATGATGAATATATATATATAAATACTACGGAAGGGGAAAGGTAAGTAAGGATATTTAGGGCAACTAGGTGTTGAAGGAAGGAAGGAGAGCCGCTGGGGTGTTGGAGAGATACATTTCGTCAGCACTATATATATATATATATATATATATATTTGTGTCTCTCTTGTGCTGGCGAAGGGATCATCCCGAAAGCTCTAACCTCTACAAATGTGTCTCTCCAACACCCCAGCGGCTCTACTTCCGGTAAGTGTTCACTGGGTTTCCTTCAACACCTTGTTGTCCTAAATATCCTTACTTACATTTCCTCTTCCGTAGTATTTATATATATATATATATATATATATATATATATATATATATATATATATATATATATATAAGGCAACTAGGTGCTGAAGGAAACTAGATAAGATTTTCGTAGTAGGAAACGATAAAAGAAGTGGGAAAGAAATAATCACGAAGATGAAAAAGGAGACTCAAATATCATTGTAAGTTCAAAACGAACGACGGAAAATTGTAGGGAAAAACCAATATTGGGAAAGGTGAAAGGGAAAAAGGGCGGGAAGAAAGAGAAAGGAGAGAGAGAGAGAGTTGTAAGGGGCAACAATAAAGCAAAGAGAGAGGGAGAGAGAGAGAGGGGCGGAGGAAGGAGACGAAGAAAACTCGTGGATTTAGTTGGATGAGAGAGAGAGAGAGAGGAGGAAAAAGTTGAGCGAGTTTAAGTGGGAGAGCAGGTGGGGGAGGAAGAAAACTTGCGTGGGAATGAATGAAAGGAAGGAGAGGGAGGGAAATTGGAGGAGGAGGAAGAGGAGGAGGTAGAGAACTCTTAAGAATGCCCCGAGGAGTTCCTGGCGTGAAAAACGCCAAGCGAATGATCCCTTGGAGATTTTGCACGAGGTGTTTAAGAACGCACCCTCTACCTCGCCACATTTTTGTTCTTTCATTCCTCCTTTCTTTCATTGCCTCTCTCTCTCTTTCTCTCATTTTCCCACCCCCTTTCACGCAGACTCTGAAATTTCCCTGGAAACATTCTCTCGCCTGAAAATTTTTCCCTCTCACCGCAATCTCGCTCGGCGCTTATCTCTACAATAATCGGGCCGCAACATCTGAAAGTTAATGATCTTATTCGAGGTTTTAACCTTTCATTCCTCGCCTATCTAAGTAGTCGCCGAATCCATATGTTTACGAAGCCGTGTTGCTATCCGGCTTCAAGGGACCAGATAACACTTAGATAATTCTATTAGAACTGTTTAGAGAGAAATGTTGAGTCTTAAGTGTATCTTAATCGTGCACCGCATTGTTTTATGAGCATCATTGAGGGTTAAACTAGCTGTTGCTAGTTTTTGTTTGGAATTTCCATTTTGGTGGATGTTTTCGTCGTATTCGCCAAAGGGGTTTATCGAGAAACTCTTAACTCGAATTATCATTATCAGAAGTATTTAAGACTCCAAGCAGTTCTCGAATAGCAATTTGAGAACCGCTACTGAAGCCGCATTTTTAAAAACAGGTAAGAATTTTAAAAAATTCAAAAATAAATTCTTTTTGCTTTATAAAATAGGCGGCCTTAAAAGAATAAAACAAGAAATTTTTCAGATTATTTATTCGTTATAAAAGATTTTGTGTCACATTCTTTTCATTACTGTTGCTTTACATATTATTTACGTAATAATTTCGCTTTGATAGGAGGTTTTCTAGGTTGAGCTTCATTAAAATAATGTGTTTAACTATTAACTTTATATTCAAAATCCATTTCTGCTTATGGAATGAGATTATTACGTAAATGTATGTAAAGTTATAATAATGACAAGTACATGTACAAGTACATGACACCGAAATCTTTTATAACGCACAATTAATCTGAAAATTTTCTTTTTTCATTCTTTTAATGCCGTCTATTTTATCAAACAAAAAGATTTTATTTTGAATTTTTTAAAATTCTTGCTTGTTTAATTTTGAAGTGCGAAAATGAATAACATTCGATGAAAAATAACGAACATATATAATTTACCTTAATCACTTTCTTACAATGATTGATGTCAAAGTTCGTGATTTGTGGTACTTTGTGACTTCATACGACTCTAGCGTTTGTAGGCTCGTCAGTTTAAATCACAAAGCAAATAAGAAGAGAAACCCAGTACCGGCATTAGCCTACTCTTTTCGAAAAGCACCGAGGAGGACCAACGGCTTAACGTCCCTTCCGAAGGATGAAGCGTTGATTCACGTGCTCTCCTCTAAACACGCAAATAGGGGGGCCGCATGATTTTATAATAAATTCTTTCCAAACATCTAATTCATAATTAAAATCCATATTTTGCCTACATAGTTTGTCCGTTTTAAAGTCGGAACCGGCTCCAGGATGGATTCAGGCGGCATTTTTCTAGGGCGGAATTTTTCACTTTGTTCCCCGTCTTTTTATTTTTGGGAGCTGTGATTCTCTCAATCGCCTCAAGCGCCATTTTTCAGTCCTGAGATTTGGCATTTTTATAAAAATCGAAACTTGAGCAAAATTTTAATGCAACATGATATTTGTAATGAAACCTCTATTGATTTATTATGAGTATTGTTTTGTTCTGGGTTAAATGCTCACGTGAAATTTTATTCAACATTTGAATAACTATTTTGACGGCGTCACTTATTCGGAAACACATGATAAAATAATGTAAGATTTAATGCCAAATAAGTTTCTTAAAATGTACTCATGAATTTAGAATATATTATTATCATATATTTTGCGAAATTCTCACTAGAGATAGTTTCCAGCGTTCATTTCATTGCAAATTTTTCCTGGAAAATGTTCTCTTCGGAAGCTTTCAACACGATTTCTAGAGAAAATTTAAATATTTGAAAAGTTTTCAGTCACATAATTTCGTATTTCATGAAACTTGAGTTTCATTTCCCTTTTGCTCAATATTAATTTACGTGGGACTATTGAAGTGCTACAGACATAACTATTTAGGCGGACTTTCTGCGATAAATCAGTAGAAGTTGTTTTTTTGTGTTTGATCAGATTATGCCGCGTTTACAGGTATGTTTTATAGGGAACTCTGTACGTAGATACATACTTCAAGGAAATAAGAACATGCAAAATGGAAAAAAAAGAGTGCCGCGGATTTCTTTGTATTCAACTAAAGCTAGCTCACTCCATTTATAGTGCACAGCTTCACGCGGAGAATCCTTTTATTCTCATATTTAGCGAAATTAGTAATTGTTTCTCCATTGTGTTTATTTAAAGTTATTTTTTTTTGTTATTTGAATTTCACGTGAAAAACAGGATAAAGTTCATAAACTGTCAAAAATTTGGAATCCGTATCGCCACAAGTTTTTGCTCTTTCAGTCCGAAATTATAAAATCTCTTAACTTAAATTTATAATATTTACATGCTTCGATGAGGGTTTCCAGAGAAATTTATGCCTGAGTACATATCACGTGGAAAGGATTTTAATTTTTCCTCCAGCACCGGAAGCATAACTGGCCAATTCTTTCCGCTCGTTACATCAACTCCAGGTCTCTCCATCAAACTGCGCAATCAATAAAGTAAAAAGAACTTATTAACTTATATACGATATATATACTAGGAGTATTCATGTTATTTATATTTTTTATCTATATTACTAAAATCCTATTTCTGGTTATCTCTCCCTCTCTCTCTAACCCTCTATACCTCAGCCATTTTTAATCTCCGGGAATTTCAGCCCTCTATGTTTATTTTTTATCGAGTTATTCAATTAATTTTCTTAATCTGTTATTAAAAAACAAACATACATCCCTTATAAAATATATTCATTAAACTCATATTCAAAACATATTCCCCTTAAACTAATCCAAATCCAATAGGTACATAGTAGGAACGAAGAAACAGCGAGCGAAATAAAATTGAGGCAGTCTTCTTTGACCTGAAATCATACCTCCCGCTGAGAGGGTTGCCTTCGATCCGAGTGAAGGTTTGAAACCCTCGCCGCGGGTAACTAGTGTGCTTCAAAAGCTGACCGTCCCCTCTTGCCAGGTATATCTCTGTTTTTCAGAGCGTGACAGGGAGTGACATAAGGGCAATGGACAGAATAAGGCTTTTATATATTACCGATACATTGAAATGTTTTATTATTATATCAAAATGCTACCCTGAAAATTTTATCAAATTCGGTTCAGTCGTTTGCGAGATATTAAGTTTCAAAAAGCATTACATGACAAAAGGACAAAGTGACATTGTCTTTTACATGTTTTATGATATATCTATCTATATATATATATATATATATATATATATATATATATATATATATATATACATACACAAATACACACACACACATATACATACACATGCCCACACATAAGTATATTTATTTATTTGGAGTTCCCCTCCACTCTCACTCCCGTCCCCCTTCGTGAAAACCCACCCCGGGGCCTGTGTTCTTTCACCCATAGTCCTCTCAAAGGAGAAACGAAGCCGTTTAACCACCGCGCATCCCCCTCCGCCCCATACGAAAAGGCTATCCCTAACGCCGCCGCCGCCGTCCACAATATAAGCTCCGCCTCTCCGTCATAATCATAGTGTACGCTTGTTCCTTTCTCTCTTGCCTCCTCATTAAAGAAAAAAGGGCGCCAAGATAGCTGGAGTGAGAGATAGATATAATGTATATAGTATATATAGTAGTATAGGATATAGGATCGCCCCCTCCCATCATCTCTCTCTCTCCTCACTAAACTTCCCTGTTTCCCCAGCTCAATCCACCCCTTATCCTCAAAAATTTCTCTTTTGTTATCCTCTTCTCCCACAATCCTTTCACATCCGAGTAGAGAAATCCTCTCTCTCTCCCAAAGATCCCTTATATTTCCTTTCCCTTCCTCCCTCTATCTCCTTCCTCCCTCTTTTTAAAAAAATTCCTTTCTTTTTAAACAATCCATCGCCGCGAGAAGAAGGACCCTCTCCTTTACCCTCTTAAAGGATAAGAGCAGATGTCCTTTTTTCCTTTTCCTTCGCATGACTTATTTTTTTGGCTATTCTTCTCCCTCTGCCGGAGAAAATAGGCCCCTTTTTTACATGCGTCACCTGGTTCGCTCTCGTGCTCGCGGGATGGAGGGAAATGGACGAAGTTCTATCGGTTCTTCTCTTTGAAAGGATAGAGTTAAAAACAAAAGTATTTCCTTGTTGTTTTTTATGCAGAAGCGTCCCTTTCCTACTTTTCTTACCGGATATTGATACAATGGAGACCTGTGTTGCGTGTCTGAATTCAAGGGAGGGTAAAGTTTGATCAAAATGTCATAGATTTATTGTTTAAAGATTATGCTGATGTACTATAGCAGGGGTCGGCTACCTACGGCCCGCGGGCCTCTTGCGATCCCCAAGAGCGACCCGCGAAGCAACTATGAAAAAGTTATCGGTATAATTTAACACAGTCAATTCCATATTTTTCAGTTAAATTATGGTCTCAATACATTTTCTGGTGGAGTTTTTACGCTAATAAACAAATTAGAATTGATTTTCACTAATATGAGACCACAAAATCTCCAGGTAACTCCGAAGTTCTCGTGATTTCCAATGCGGCCCTCCGGATTTCTCGTGATTCCCAATGCGGCTATACGAAGCATTCACAACAACGAATGTGGCTCGCCTTATAGAAAAGGTTGCTGATCCCTGTACGTCCTATAGGATCCATACGCGAGCAGTGGTCAGCGTTTATTGTTGTGCTTATCCTAGATTCGGCAGCTGTTTAACTGTTTAACCTGAGTTACTACTCGATTGATTATTGTCAAGCGTTTCTTGAAAATGTTATAATTTCATATTAAAAAAATCATAAAAATTTCTGCTAAATTTGTGTGGCAAAATTTATTATTTGATTTAAATTTGAAAATGGTAAATTGAATTCGATTCGATTTTTATATTTTATCAGGAGATTTGAGGGTATCGGGGCTTGAAAGAGGCTGATCGCGCAGTCATTTGTTTCCTCGAAAGGTTTCCTTCAAATAAGCTCGCAGTTGTTTCCTCTCATTTATTTAATGTTTGCGCAAAAGGGTTGTTTTCCTCCTCTTTTTCCTCCGTAGAAGAGAATAAAGACTGGAAGAGTTTTTAGAAAGAACAAATGGCTAGCAACGCCCCTCTTTTCTCGTGTGTTTCTCTTCTGCTCTCCTTCTCCTTATTTCCAGTCCTTCCTCCTTTATCCCCAACTCCATCACTGTAGTCCCCCATCTTTCCAGGAAAGTAGCACAAGCGCCCTCTCTCCTTTACTCCCCATCGTCCTTGACTGTCCCTCTTTCACTCCGATCCAGACCTGCCACTCCCAAAACTCCATTCCCTTATCCCCATCAATCGAAAAAGGATGGCTCACAAACGCAATTCTCCAAATTCTGTTGTCGTCTGGCCGCTTAAATCATTAGGAAGCTTAAGTCCAAATCCTTAAAAAGGGAGAGAGAGGGCCGAATAAGGATCTTAACGCGCACCCTCTGAATTAAAGGACGTGAATCGACAAAAGACAGTCTCGCGCGCGCACACACACACACACTCTCTCTCTCTCTAAATCTTCTTCCTCTCCCTGTTTTATCCCTTTCCCTCTCCGATACCATTCTTCTCCATCCCTTTCCATAGCAACCCCGCCCTGTTTATCCCCCTCTCGCCCCACCCTTTCCCTCCCCACTCCTTTCCCTCCCCCCTCCTTTCCTCAGCCACACCCACGCACACACTCACTTTATATCTCTCTTCCTCAAGTCGGATTTTGTCAGGGTGATTTTATTTTAATCTTTAAGTCTCCTCAAACTCCCATCTCACGCAAATTTGGCGAAAAGAGACCTCCTCCATTTTGCTACGGCCTCTGAAAGATTGGTTCCGTAAAGGGTTGTTAATGATAAACTTTTGTAATTACGGTTAAACTGTTCAGAGCATTTTTTTAAGTGTAACTTTTGTATCTTTTTACTTCATGGCATTGATTTTCGGTCTAAAATCCTTTATAAATAAAGCATTACTGCCGCATAGCGCGTTATTGAAATATTAAAGCTCGGGGTCATGCCGCAATGAGCCTATCATTAGAATTACTTCTCATTAATGATGTAAATAGCTCTAGGATTCGAGATAAAAGAAGGTTATTTCCGCAATTGACGTACAGTTTGCTCCTGTGCTCAAGAGTTTTATTTGCAAAATAAAATTCTGGAAAGTTAATAAAGGAGAATTTTTCCTCGTTACAGAAGAAATTTAGCCTTTAGTGCTTGTGTGCCTGGTGGGTTAGATGGAAAACGATTCATCATAAAAAATATTAAAGGGGATAATTAATAAGTCTATCATGGTGTTCCGTATTAAAGTATGTAATATTCACAGAAATTGCAATGGAAAAAAATTCCATTGGAAATTGACCCGTTTTCACACTTTTTTGCCTGTGTATTCTATGTGAAATTGAATTGCTGGCTTTTGTTTATGAAATTTCAATCACTAACGAATTTTATATTAAAATCCAAGCTTGTGACAACCTGCCATAATATTACATTAAGAAAACATATTTTACCCAGCTACGAAACACGACGCGGTGAGAAATATTCAGGTTGATGTCATTTACTCTGTTTTGAGTTAGATTTAGACGATGACTCTCTTACTAAATGATTTGCGATACTATCAAAATTAAGTACAGGACAACGATAGTGAGTAGCACAAGGATTTTTTTTCTCAAATAGAGTAAACAGTAATTTTCTCCGAAAAATGTTCAGATATGGTTAAGTTCACGTCTGGTGTCCCATAATGCCTTTGGTTAGTTTTTACCCTTTTTATACGCCAACGATATTTTCTGGGTATTTCATCGTGAAGTTTGGCACCATCGTTAATAAGCAATCAGGACTACCAGAAGCCACTCCAAAATAAACCGCAAGTAATTAAATATGCGTGATGTATTAAGTGTCGGGTATTAATGGAAATAAATGGAATAAACTTCGAATATATAAAAGATGTCTCAGCCTATGAGTCTGTTTAATATCTAAGCGCTGCTGTATTTCGTGCTGCTATATTTCGTGCACCGTGCATTATGCGTATTCGTTGAGTCACAGCCACGGCCAAAAATAGTGAATTTCATAAGAAGAGTAGTGCACTGTCAGATGACAAAAATACATATGTTAGTTATCTCTAGTTCGATAATAGAACGAGTTCCGACCAATTATATAGGAGGAGAACACATTGGGTATTCCGCTCGGGACCGTCATATTTAAGATAAATTCTGTGATATAAGGAAAATCTAAAGAGTACTATAAATTGACAGCTGGCAGAGGAACAATCTCGTGAGGTTTTATATCTAAGCGAAATAAACGCCAATATAAGAAGACAACCACGAAGATAAAAATACATTAAATCGATCGCTAGGATAGAGCGATAAAGATGTTCGTTTTATTCCGTTGGTCAGGTTGGGGGGGGAGGCTACCTTTATACTTTTAGAATAATTGTACGCGTTGCGCCCTCTAACAAATAACAATTCAGCATATCGCAAAGTAGGATGTGTATATGTTGATAGTACCCAAAGATAAAACCATGGTTGCGGCAGAATAAAGTTCATTCGCACTCGACTTAAGCACATGTAATTAATAATATAATTTTCATAAAAGTATTTTATAATAATACGGCATTTAACACATTATCCGAAAAATAATTCTCATTAAATATAATTCGTTCGGATCAACTTTCATAGCAGAAGTTTTTTCAATCGATTGAAATAAATACAACGAGATTCTTAGTAAATAAATCAATTCTATTTTTTAATGAACGCGATTGCATTAATACTAGCACATTTTATTAAAAATAAAACTTATTATATTTCTAAATTTATTTATGTATTTAGACATTCTTTTGCAATAAAAAGAATGTTAAATACAAGTTATTGTACAGCTGACGAATAAAAACTAAAAGATTGATAACTTCGAAAATAGACACAAATATTAAAAACTGAAAAAAGAACACATCCTAGGTTTATCCAATAGCCATAACAAGGTTATGAAAATGGAGATACCTACGTAAGATAAATACTAATTTTTCACCTTTTAATATTTGTGCTAATTCTTTGATTTGCCAAATGGATATCAGCCACTAGACGAGATTGATAATTCTTTTAATTAATTGAAACAAAATATGTATATAATTTCTTAGTTTTAATATAAATTAACGTTTAATATAATTCACTGTATTTATTTCTGTCATTATGAAATCAACGCATTTTTAAGCTTCTAAATCACATTATCAAGATGATATAAATATTTCACTTTTTAACGAAGCAAAATCTTACCACGGTTGGTAGCAGAGCCATGATATAATGCTGCGGCCGATCAGTTTCCTGCCGGGAAATTTAACGGCGTTCCACGATGGAATGGATGCCATCAGTTAATCAGAAAACGCGCATTTGCGGTCGTGCGGTTCATGAGCCGCATTCTTGCATTACATTCCCCAGCTCGACCACAACAAGTCCCCCTGTAACGTTAGGCTACCCGCAACACGGAGCTACCGAGCAGTTTGCCTACCACGCGATCACCTCCGTCGCTCAGTAAATCTGTCCCGATAAGCAATCGATAATTACGGTATCGATAGCACCAGTGAAGATCTGAAGATTTTCCCCGTCCGCCCTTGGTTCTGCCTTACACCGATAAAGGAAAATCTTTCCTGCGCCCACAAACCCTGGGGGCATTTCAAACGACTGGCGGAACCATGAATGTCGGAGGCGGAAGCGAGGAGAGAAAGGGGGCGGGGTTCAATGTGTTCTTATGGCACCCCGCCGAGCTCAAAAAACATCCTAGCGTCCCCTTCCTTCCTTTTTCCGTCGTCACTTATTTAATTAAGTTTGAAACAACTCCGCCTCGGGAGGAACAACATTTAGAAATCCCCCGGATATCCAAGAGCCGGATTTCCCCCTTTCGACTTCCAGTTCCTCGAAAGAACGAGGCTGAGAGGGGATATTTGGGAGACGCAATAATTAAGCGGCACATCTTTTCTTTTTTCCTTCCTTCTGAAAGCAGTAACACCTGGGAGTAATATCAGCGGAAATTTGTATCAGTTGCGATTATTTAATTATGGGAGTATGAGCAAAGGGAGTTTACCTTGGGAGGCAAATATTTATCAAACTCAAAAACCGGGATAACTCGTTTTTACAGCATTTTAGATGGGAGAAAAGATATCCGAAAGCCTGAAGGCTGAATTATTAAAGGATATGACTGCAGTTCGGAATGATACGACGATCCATGCATAATTTATAAATCACATGAAATATTTTGATAGCCGTTGTAAACAAAAGAACGAGATCAACTATTTGAGAAGTGTAGGATCTACACTGAACAATTTAAAAGCGAATTGTCTTACCAAACTATTTCATTCGCAGAATGAATTTTTTTTAAATTATTCCTTCCCCGCAATGCCAAAGACTTGTCTGCAGGTAGGGGAGAAACCCCAAGACGAATCACAACATCCATGCCCGAAGCGGGATTCGAACCCGCGACTTTGGATTACGAAAGCAGGCACGCTACCTGCCAGTCTAACCCGTGATCCGAAATCATACTTGATGTTTTATAGATCAACATGGGATTTATTTAGTAGAAAACTAATATGCTTTGTAAAATATCAGCTTTTCATCGGATGTCAGATTTTATTCTTTAGGTAAATCATGTTCTAGTCCTTCGTACCTGTTCAATGTCAGATATAATGTTTTAACTCAATATGGAAGGCATACATCTTTTAATCTTTTCGCAAAAGAAAAGATTCGATTCTCAAAACTTCTATACCTTCTACCTTGTCATTATTACGTCATCCATCGTCGAGTTTTGAAATTATTAACACAACTCCCTTCCCCCGGAATTACGAAAATGATATTCGGTCATCATTATTTTCGTATTTTATCATGCTTGATATTCGCTCCTTATTGCGAATACGTCCACACTGCCCTTTGCTTGTCATCTGTGAATGGCATACCTCCCTCTGCTCACCGTGTCACGCGTTGCGGTTGCCGTGATACGGTTGGCGGACCTCAATTTGGTTGGTAGCAGCGTTCCTGCCGTGATTTAATCCTCCTCTCGCTATCCCTCCCTCACTATAGCTGGCAGACTGGGATGGAAACGTTTCCCGCGGGGGTTTCGCGGTAGGGCATTCAAAAAGCATTCATCATTTGCGATAACATTGAAGAGGAAGGGAGAGAGAGGAGCGGAGGAGGGATATGGAGAGAGCGAGAGTGGAAGGGGGGAGGAAGAGAGAGAGAGAGAGAGGAGTGGAATGGAGCTGGGACACGGCCTTCGTATCCCACGAGTGTAACGGAACTGCCCTCGAGTCTTAGTTCCAGGGAAATTGGAAGATGGATCGGGAGCACTCTGTGTGTTCATGAGGCCGAATATAAAGGTGGATGCTGCTTTTCCCTAAAAATAGCGGAGGCGGATGCGAAAAGAGAGAGAGGAAGGGGGAAAGAGGCGGAGGAGGTAAAGTTTCAACTCGCTTTACGACCGCACGAGAGGGAAATGGAAATCTATCCGTCCACTCGGCCCCAGAGATGAAGGCACTCGATTCCTGCTTCCGAGAGTCTGAATTTTCTCCATTTGTTGATTTTTATACGGAATAATGCCCGTCAGTTGAAAATCCGAGGACTATTTCATTTTCGGATGGAAATGAATGATTTAAAATGTCTCGCGTTTTGATATTAATTCATTTTCCCGAGACTCGACTACGGCAGGTATTAAATTATAAAAAATTGCTGCGATGAAGAGATATCTAGATAAAATAATCTAACTTAAAAATGAATTGCCGAAAATTAATCAAAGCGTGGCATTAATCAAATTTAGCAACTGATTATTAATTTCAGAATCATATAAAAATCTTGATGAAATAATCTAATTGTAAATATATTATTAATTCAGAGCATGTATTAAAATTTCTAATGAAACGATATTTTCTATGCATCAAACGGCGAAAACATTAAAATTTGATAATAACATATATTATGCTATCGATTTGTTAATAATGCTATCAAGTTGAAAGTCGTGGAGAACTAGTTAGTTATCTTTAAAGTACAGAATCCTTTAATGCTAGTTTAAGCGCTTCAAGGTATGTGGTTACCTCCAAGGTGAATTTTAAGAATCTATTGAAGATAGATAGATCTTGTTAAATCCACTCCTATCAATATAGGCAAACTAGGTGTTCGTCTAGAGCAAGTTAAATGGAGCGCTAAATTTGTGGCGAAAAACTGTTTAAAAAATAATAATGTAAAAAAATGAAAAAATTTAAAAATACAAATAAAATAACGATGATGTCATTATTTCAATTTACGTGTGCGTACTAAGGGAATATGAATTATAATTCACTTCTATACATTCCTGATAATTTACTAATACTTCAAATACATTAGCAAGACACAGTAAGCTTTGAATTTCGCGCGCTTTGTCACTACACTCCGCAAGAGTCGCAAGAGAACGCTTTAAAAAGAAAAAGAAAAAAGGGGTAAAATGTTTTCCATTTTATCAAAAACCTCAGCCTTGATCTGCCCTTGGGGTTTAGAGGGGGGGGGGGGGGGGGGCGATTGCATGGTTCGCGTAGGGCGCCAGTTGCTGGCAGATATTCTAGGGCCGCCCCTGCTCCTATCGATTATATTACAGCGGATAATATCGGAAACATCTTTGGATTTCGTCACATATTCTCATGATAAGATCTTATCTAACCGTTTGTCCTCGATACTTGCAAAAGGCAGCGTTTTGAACGAAACTTGAAACTTTCAATTGCATTCCCCAAGAGATACTCTTCTACAATTATAATCCGTACTTTTTTTTTAAACTGTCGGAAAAGGTAACCCTAAACTTGATCCAAAAAATGCATAAAAAAGGAAATACTTCCCTTTATGGCCCTCCTTAATGATAACCCTTTAGCCGAGCGAATCTCCAAACTCGGAGCTGGGAAATTGAATAATAAAGGTTATCGCGCTGTAAACCAAGAGTCAAGTCTCGGTGCCAGGACCGCCTTTGATCGTTACACTGAGTAAGAAGTTTAACTGGGACGGCTAAGGTGAATAGAGACAGCGATCTTGAAGAGGGAAGACGGGGGAGAACTTGCAAAGGAGGAACGATATGGAGATGCAGACACGCGAACTAACACATACATACGAGGGTTAGCTTCGGAAGGAAATTAGCGTCTCTTAAAAGGAAGGTGGAGAATAGCGAAGGGGATAGGAGGGCGTTGTGACGGCGAAGGTGAATAACAGGGTGAGTAGATTACATAGGAGGAGGAATTCGAGGACGGTTTACGGTTTATACGCGCACCACGCGAGGATTTAAAAAAATAATCAAAAGAAACGCATCGCTGAGGGAGTTAGCTCGGTCTGCTACGGCGGCGCTGCACATCGATCTTCATTTCCCTATTCCCTCAGGACCCGCAAGCCGCTGTTTCCAAGGTCAGGACGGGACGAAATGACTCTAATCTCTCTCTCCTTTCTTCTCCCCCCCTCCCCCTCTCTCGCACACACTCACTCTACACCTTCCCACATGGCTCTCCCAACCAGACCCATCGTGGCCTCCTCGTCGCGGCGTGCCTTGGTCGGGGGCGACCCCTCTTACGTCCCACCACGCCGACCGAATTCCTCAGCCACCATTCCGCTCTCTCCCATCTAAACCTCTCTCCCACCACCCCTTCCCTCGCGATCCACCTCTCTCTATATATATTCCCCCTCTCGGTTATTGTCTCTCTCTCTCTCCTCTCTTTGCTCCAAAGAATTCGTGGTGCTGCGGCGGATTCTGTGGTGCTCTCTCTCGTGGTGCACCAGTTATAACGTCTAGTCGTCGCGACCTTTTAGACAAGCGAGCCCTTCGGTCACAACCCCATTCCCCTTCCCATCTCTCTCTCTCTCATGTTTTCTCTGCATTATGTTGGGGACGTGGAGCAATTCCTATGTCGCGGTTCTTCTCTCAAGGGCACAAAAAAGAAGGTCCCGAGGCGTGGAGGTAATTTTTGCTTAGTTTCTAGCGTACAGGAAATTGGAGAATCCCTACCACTTTGCCATGAAAAAAACAGAGGAAGTGCAGCTTATAGAATTTAGTTGGCAATGTAAGAGATGTGTTTTTGCTCCTGAGAGGGAGAGATAAAAATGCCAACTGCCAACTAAATTCTATAAGCTGCACTTCTCCTAAATACTATAAAAATCCTCGACCTCATCTTTCGTTCGTAATAATACTCTCACATTGTTTGCGCAGCGAAATTGATTGTAAATCAAATGCAAAATTTACTCAATAAATATTTATATAAAATCGAAAAATATACTGATAAGAAACATTTGGTTTCAAAATCTATTTTCTGAATCTCTTAATATTCGAAGTTTTAAAAAATACAACTCAATATGCTTCTTTTTATAACATAAACTTCAAAGCTATTTCGAACACAAGTGATTTCATTTCTTCGGTAAATAAGCTGTAAAGAGAAAAAACCTCTAAAAAGAGAATTTTCCATCGTTAATAAAGGAAAATCCTTTCACTTGTCTGCAATCACAGAAATTCCAAAAACAAATAAATCAGGAAGGGAAATTGTTGGTCTAGGAACAAAAAATCTGCATGGCGTCGATCCAAATATTTCTCGAAATGTTCCCCAACGTAACATATAAGTAACCTCTGAAGGGATACGGCAAAAAAGCGGATCCTAATAATTTTCCACGAAAATATTTTAAAGGTTTTGTTGAATTTGGCGCAAAATCCTCCTTTCGTAGTCCACGCAAGAATCGAGTTTTATCGCCCATTCAGAACAATTGACTATTCACCTGCGCAACGTTTAATCCTCTCGAAATAACTCGACATTTAATTTCGCGCCCCAATATTTCCATCTTTCACTACCTCGCCCTTCATTTCCCTCTCAACCTTCCTCTCCCTTTCATTTGAGCATTCGTTTTCGGTATGTGGGAGAAGTCTATCGTCCACACCGCATTCGCGTACGCCTCTCTCTCTCTTTCTCTCTCTTTCTCTCCTTCCCCCTTCGCTCTTTCTCTCTCTCTTTCGCACTCCTCCTATACTCCACATTCTTATCCAAAAACATGTCTAGACTAGAGAGGGAACAAATCGTTCAAGAGAGCTCGTGGGACGATTTCCTTTTCTTTTTCGGGAATTCGGATTTTATTTTCGTTCGGATTCGGTGGCTCTCGTCTAAAGAATTCTCCACTCCGCCCTATCGGGGAACAAATGGAAGGAGAAAATAGCCTGCGTATACTTTTTCGTCGTGTGTACGCTTTCCTAAGTTTATATAAAATATATATAAATATATGCATACCTATATATTTTATGGCGGATCCACTTTTACGCAATTTCCGCGAGAAGCGGAATGCGTCTCTGAGGAGAAGTATCCACCCTCTCCGAGGAATATGTTTTGCGGTTTTGGCATGGGATCTACCCGCAACAACCACCCACTCTTAAAAATCTTTCTCAGAAGATGTCTTTCCTCCCTTAAACCACGCCCCCTCTCTCTCCCACCATTAGCTTCCTCCTCCAGCCTTTACCCCGGCCCTTCTCTTCCGATCCCCATACCCTCCAAACCCCTCCTCACCTCCCACCCACCCCTCCCCCTTAAGCCCCGCCCCTCCCCCTTTCGCATCTTCCCCGTACGACGCGTAACATCTTCCCATCCACCCCTCCCTTTACCTCTTCTTCCTTATCCCGTGGGCGTAAGTTTGTAAGTTCATTCTTTCCCCTCTTTCTTAAGTCTTATTCCAACCTCGCGCGGATCTCATAATCCCGAGAAATAGTAAATACCAGAAGCCTCTCCGTGTTTACTTCTTTTTCCACTCTTCCGCTTCCTCTCTCTCTTTCCTCTCATCTTTTTTTTCCCACGCTCTTTATATCCACCTCCGGTATCCCTTCACACTACTTTCTCTCCCTCTCTTCCTCCATCCGCCCCCACCTTCTGCTCCCCCTTCTCTCTCCCTCCCTCTCAACTTTTCTCCCGTTCGCAAGGATGCCAAATAAGCAAACTCTCTCCTCCTATCTTCTCTCCTTTTCATGTCTCTCTATCTCTCTACGCCTGCTTTCATCCCTCGTACTCCCTCTTTCACCGCTTCTCCTCCGTCGCTTTTTTATCCTCCCTCCCTTCCTTATGACGTCAGCACGAGGCTTCCATTTGAAATCCTCTCTTCCACCTCCTCCCCTTTCTCTCTCTCTCTCTCTCTCCTTCATCCCTTATCCGTGCCAATACTCCGCCCGTTCCTTTTCACATATCTTTCCTCCCTCTTACTCCCTTCTATTTTTCCCTCACGCGTATATTCATGCGCCTGGGGCGCCGTCTTTTGGCTGGAAGGTGAAACACGGACCGAAATGTTTACAATTCTTTCCTTTTTCCCCTTCCTCCTCTCTTCTTCTCCCGCTGCGTTTTCCTTTAGCATTTATCCTCTTCCTCTCTTCACCTTCTACCTCTGCAATATTATCACGTCTGCTTTCTCTCCTGTATCCTCCGCATATTTCTATTTCTCCCCTTGTTTATATCCTTCGACCTCTCTTCCATCCTTTTTCTCTTCTCTACTTCTCACTCCTTTTTATCTTTAATCACATCCCAAGCTCAGTGTTATCTCTCTTACTTTTCCCAGCCGTCACATCATATTTCTCTCGTTTTCTCCTCTCTCTCTCCCTCCCTCTCTATCTCTCTCTTCATCATTTTCTCTTTACACCGCAATCCTCTCACCTCAGATCCCAATTCCCTCTCTCAATTTCTCTCTCTCCCTCCCTCTCTCCATCCACCTTTTCAAAACTCCTTCTCTACCGCCCCCGCGGGCCTTCAACAATCCTCTGCCTCCCATATCTCCGCCCACGCTCCTTCCTCCTCTCCTTACTCCGCACCTTCCGACCTATCCCTTCTCATTAAATTCTCTGCTCCCTTGCCTTCATTTCCCCACTCCCCCCTCCCCGCCTCCTTAACCCTCCTGCCTTAACCCCAACCATTCGCAACCTGTCCCCCTCTATCACTCTCCTCCTTTCTCTCTCCCTGCTCCCTCCTTCCCTCCCCCTCAGGTCCTCTCTCTCTCTCTTCCACCTTACATCTTTTATTCCTCACTAATCCTAGACCGAGGGTAATGGAGCGGTGTTTTACGAGGGGTATTCTAGCTTTTCGGGAAGTTTCGGGTTTAATTTCCTGGGCGGTAATATGAAAATCTTTGCCGTCGTATTATGTCTAATTGTGAGTATGAAAGATGAGTTGGAGAGAGGGAAAAAACGCTTTGATTAAATTCGTTCCCGTAAACATGCGGGAGTGTCGATTTTCTCGTTTCCTTCGCTGTTTTTGTTTCGGGAACCGTAAAACGCGTTCGAATGTTTTTGAATTTTAATGGAGGGCGACAGATTTTGATTAAATCTGCATAATGCATCCGCGAAACGTTTTGAGGTCGAAGAGTTTCGGATGAGACGCGGCGCCACTTTGACTTTGCCTCTATATTAAGCAATCATGAGGCGGAATGAAACGATTAATAATTTATCTCTGACCCATATATGATTCGAACCACCGATGAGCCACCAAGAGGAATACAAGACGAGATCATCGTTTGCGCGGAAACGGCTACAAAATCCGCATGAATATTGAGCCATAACCAAGCGTAAGTTAGTTCGTTCATTATTGTTATTACTTCAGAAAATATTAGTTAAACGCCAAACAACCAATTGGTTGGAGGCATAATATTGATGAAAGAATTATTTCCCCGCTGTAAAACCAGATTTACATGAAATGTTTAATTCGAAATCCCACCCTTTAAAAAAGTATTTCTTGAATACGGTACTTAATTTCCTTAGGGCAGCCGTCATCGATTGAAACTCGGATCTCTCAAGGGGAGAAGAGAGACACGGAGTTGCATCGGATGAATCCCCAACGGGGAAGATGTAGGCTGATTTATGGCCAGGCTTCAAGTCCACGCTTCGAGCAATCTTGAGACTAATCGGCTCGATTGTCCCGCTATAATTAACGATGATGAATGAGTCCAGATGTCTCCTCCCTCTAAGCGCCACTAGAAAAAGGGCGACATTGCTCAATCGTCAATTATGCGGATTACTAGTTTTTTTTTCAAATTTTCATTATATTTCGCCTGAAGTTTTTTTTCCTCGAAGACGTTAAAACTTTAATAACGCGCGGGAGACATAATCAGCGCCGCTTCTTAATCTTAGCAAAGCCTTTTTGGTTCATGCCCGCCGAAATGACCTGACCAAAGAGTTTCATCCATTAATCCCCCGAATAAAATATCAGCGGCGAAATCCTCATCCATAATATCTCTTCCGCCTCCCGCAAAACCCCTCGCATCCTGTTCCTCACTCACCTTTCACCCTTTCACCGCAGGCATCCCTTTCACATTCTTAATAATCCACCTTCTCTCTTTCCTCCCTCTAGCCTCTCTTTCCCTTCCTCCTTCCTCTTTCCCTCTCTTCTCATCCTACTTTTACTCTTCTCCTCATCATCATCATATTCTCCTGACGCCCTCTTATCGATTCCCACACTCACAGCGCTTTTCATTTTCCGGAACAAACGTAAATATTATCCCTTGCCGGAATCCGATCACATTTTCTCCCTTTTTCTCTGTCCTATTTCTGCGTCGTTGCCCAATTTTTTTTTCGATTTTTCTTCATAACGCCTATCTTTTTTATTCTTTTTTCTCATCTTTTTTATATATTTTCCTCTTTTTGGTAACTTTCATATTAACTTAGAATTTTTTTATTTCTTTACGAAAGTTATTTATAAGATAGATTTTTATAACCATTATTAGTTTTCCCTCTTATTTACTTCTTTTAAGGCTTTCTTTGCTTTCCTCTTCTTGTCACCCTCTTCATTTTTCTCCTGCGTTTATCCCTTTTTCTTCATTATATTTACTAACGTCTTTCATTTCTCCTTTACCACTTCTTCATTTTCGCCTTCATTATTCCTACCCTTCTTTATTGCCTCTTTCCTTTGTATTTCTTATCTCCTCGAAACTTCTCCTTCTCCTTTAAGACTCTTGTTTCTCTTTCCTTCTCCTTCCCTTTCCTCCCTTCTCCCAATTCTACTTTATCGCCGTTTTCCCCTCGCATCACTCTCTTCGCGAGGGCCGAGAGGATCGCCCTCGTGAGGAAGAACGAGGTACTTCCGAGAGTGGCACTTAACATAGGGATTGACATCCTTACTCTCTCTCTTTCTCCTTGCGGGTGCTTCGCTATACAACGCCGCGTAATAATTGCCCACCGAATCACATAGCGACAGCTTACGAGCTAAGCCTCTAATGGCCCTACACGTATCTCTCTGGGAAGCCCTGCTGCATGTCCTTGCGCGGTTTCGGAGCGCTGCTCTAACACTTAATCCTCGAACCGCCTTCTTTTTGTCGCATTAGGTCCAACTGGCGCGCTAAGGAGCTTTCCTGTCAACTTTGCAAGGGTCATCAATTCGTCTTCGGAGCTGAGGGAATTGGATACTGGGAAGTCGTACAATGACTTCAAGTTGCTGCGTAGTAAATATTATTAGCGTGAAATGAGTTAATAATAGCTTTTAAAAAGAGTAGTTAAGTCTGAGTTATGGAGCTGTATTGACTCCAAATATCTCTTCTGAGGAACTGCCACTAAACATGATGATCGCTTCAGTTTTGATTTCAGTGCGAATAAATTTTATATGAATTGAGTCGACAACATAACTTCGGCTCCTTATTATAATCCTGGGTTAAGTGGTTTCCTAACGAAAGAACACATTTACGTTAGGGACGACCATTAACTTCCTTACCAACGACATCGCCTCGAATGCAGTTTTTAGCTTTAATCTCTTATCACTTATATATATTCTACAATTATCCGAGAAAGTAAATCACCGTTTAATCGGAAGTATTTTATTCAGAAATTAAACGTATTTTATGATTGGATTTTATAATGACAAATTTTAATAAAATAAATTTCCTATTCAATTAATGCGTAAATGCCTTTTAGGACTGATCGAATCGAATTAAAAACGTATAAATCGAAGTTTATGAAACTTTAGTTTCTCCTTTTACGAATCTTTCGCGGCCATAAAAAGTGTTGAGCCCGAGTAACGCCCAAAGCTGAGATGACGCAGGCTCGATTCATGAATGTTTCTGGTCACTATTTAACGGTAACGAATTAAACGTAATTGACACTGATATCTTACTAAAAAAATAAGACGAGGTCAAAGACTCCGCTTTTGCCTACATTAAACTGATAATAGGCATAAAAATGACTGCGGTGACGCACCCGTCGAATGAGCGAAACAGATATCGACGAAATGGGCGATCATATTCTCGAATATTGACGGGTCCAACGCCGTCTTCTCTTTCTGGAAGCAACCTTCCTTCCATACTTTGCTATCTGTCACTCAAGTCTCTCTCTCTCTCGCCCCTTTCGCATATTCATCTCATTTCGCTCTTTCTTAATCTAATCATTCTTGGCGGGTTCATTCATCTCCCGTCCAAGGCGCCACTGCCAAAAAATCGTTCCTCCAAACCTCCACTTGTCTACCTCTCTTACTCCATCTTCCTTCGAATCTCACCTGCCATTACTCTGTTTATGCCAGAGTCGCTACTTGTCAAGGACGTATGTGGCTTTCAAACAACCTTATTCACTGCGACTTAGCTTGCTGTCTGATAAAAATGTTTCTTTTTTTGGCAATTTTGCCATAAAAAGGGCGGACAATTTGTATAGACCGATTCTTTATTCGCAAAAAAAATGTTTGTTAGTCAAAATCAACTAGAGTAATACAGCGTCCATAAATACAGTTCAATTCTTTCTGTAGCAGGAATCGCAATGTGGTGCATTAATTATACTTCTCTGCCATTATTGGTCAACTTTTTATCAGCGCATGATAAATTCAGGCTCGATGTGGAATATAAATTCTTTAGAGGTAAAAGAAGATAACAGCTGAATAATGATGAGTGATAAATTGTGATGTGACCGATTTAAATTTTCATGTTTCCATCTGGTTCATACAAATCCTAATTGAATGACTTTAAACCGATGTGGCATTTCAATCCTTTTGATTACCCAAAATGCTGGTTTATAACTAATCGAATATATATGCATAGATATTATTTTGATGTCATATTTGACATTTTTCAAGGTAAAAGTCGCATGGTAAATGATTACCATTTGACCGAAAATATCACGTTAATCAAAAAGTTTGCCATAGACCCGATGATGAGAATTAAATATCACGAACTCGCGTTTTCCTTTTGTAGTAAATCAAATTTCAATATTATTAACTTCATTTTGCGAAACGTTCAAATAAGTGTACGTCCGAAAACTACCTCTAAAACCTGTCGTAATCACATTTCAAAATGAATTTCAACGTTCATCCTTTGACACTTGATTTCAAACGTTCCAAGCGAAAACCGCAGATTGAAATAAATTATTCTTAAGTCTACTTCATTAGACAAGCAAAAATTATCTAGTTTTCAAAATCATCCACTTACACTTCATCACTTACGCTTAAAAATCCTTTTCTGGTAAATTTATCTGTGTATCCATCGCAGAATTTATGTATTTCTGTCGTTTCGCTATTACACGCTTTCTCGCAACCGACTCTTCGCAACCATAGAATTTTTTTTCCTCTCTCGGTCTTCTGTTAGTAGCTAAGGTAACTTATCCACGAGCGCCACCCTTTCGGGATTTACGTATTATTCCTTCCCCCCTTCTCCAGTCCTCTCCTTCCCCCACTCCTAACACCTTCCTCTCTTTTCCCTCCCTCTTGGGTTTCCTGTGTAATGCCCTCCGCGACTCTTCGTGCCCTCTTTGACAGGGCAAGACGCCAAACATCCCGTAACGCCAAAAGTCTCGCGTCTTCAAGGAAGCCGTTAGATCGAAGTTAATGAGCGAACACTACCGCCGAAGTTCGACTCTAAAGGCAACTATCGAGTGCTCTTAAGTCAACCCTTGCCTCTGTCATCCTTTACCAACGCCGCCACCGCGATTCCTCTTCCTCCTCCTCATCCGCCGCGAAAGAGCGTGCCAAAGAGGGTGCCCGTGAAGAACAGACTCGATTATAAGGGGTTTCGGAACTAGATGGATGGAGACCAATAGGTAGACCTATCAATTACTCTGCCTCCCTCTCTCTCCCTCCCTCATTCCCATCCTCCCTCTATCGTTCACTCCCTGTGTCATTCATCTATTTCTCATCTACCCTACCTCAATTTCCTACCCTCTCTCTTACCCTCCCTTTCTCACACTCTCCCTTCCTTTTTCTCATTTCCTCTCCCTCTTCACCACTCTCCCTACCTCCCTAATTCCCTCCCTCTTCTTCCCCCCTCCTACCTTAACATCCTCTTATCTCCGACCTTTTACCTCTCTCTCTCCTTCTGTGTCCCTATCGCCTCATTCCATAGCCTCTATTTCGTTGTTCGACCTCTGACCCGGTCTTCGCCCTCATCCACTCTCCACCCCCCCTCCCTTCTTCCCTCCTCCCTCCCTCCCTCTCTTAAGATCATTTATCTCCGCATCAACATAATACCGGAGGCGCGCCTTCTAGGGAGAGCCATTTTTTCCCTTTCATACGCACATGCATTTTTTTGTTTTCCAACTAGAGGAACTTGACGAAGATAAGGGCGCTCTATCAATCTTTTTTGCTTTCGACTCGAGCAATCGATGATCGAACGACTCTTATCCGCGGCTTTCGAGATGACGATGAGTGCTTTGAATCGCCGTAGATTTTTTTTTTTCCTTTGGCGTTTTCCGTCGTCGGAATTGGGTCGTGAACAGATTCACGGCTTTCTTCTCGATTTCTCTCGAATTCGCCTAAGGCATCGCGACGATTGATGGTTTACTCGGGGGAAGGATCTTCGGAGAGGGTTATTTCAGGAAAAGTGCCCTTCGCGAGGATCGAAGAATGCCATTTGCTCGAGGTGAGGCAGGAATTCGACTCTCGCTGCTATTTTTTTCTAAAGGTTCCGACTGATGCAAAGTTCACTGAATCGAATATCTTAAGATAATACAGCCATACTTTGTCACTCTTCCTAAATCTCGATTTAAAATTGTGTATTCTACCATAAAAAGATGTTAACAGAAATTCATTGCAAATTTTCCACTCAACTAACCTTTAGTTTTCAAATAAAAAAATTTGCTTGTATTTTTTTCCTTCGCGCCTTTATCGCGACATTATGCCTGTTTTGAATCGATTCTTGTTTTTCCACGATAAAATTATCCATCCAGTGGCACATTTTCTGCTGGATAAGTTTCATTTTTATAAAATATCGCATACTTCTATCATGTGGAAAGTAAAAATCCATAATTCGCAGAAATATACTAAAACATTACATTTAAATCAGTGTTTTAATCTCTGCGCTAATTTTTCCAACAAAATTCAAAGACCTACAGTTTTTGCGCGCAATATTTTCCTCGCCCTACAATAATTTTTTAATAATTTGTTTCTGTTTTATAACTTTGCACCTCCTTTGACTTTTTACCCATTTCCGTCGGGGAAAGAACAGACCGCGTTTCACAGAGCGAACGACGTTTTACTCTGAAAACATTGGCGTAACTTTCGCAAGGAGCGATCTCTGGAATAATAACCTGGAAGGGAGTACGGTAGGGGGAGGGAGAGGGGAGGGAGGGAGAGAGAGGCGAGGCTGGGAGAGAGGAGGGAGGGAGAGAGAGGGGAGGCAGGGAGAGGGGAGGGAGGGAGAGAGAGGGGAGGCAGGGAGAGGGGAGGGAGGGAGAGGGGAGGGAGGGAGAGAGAGGGGAGGCAGGGAGAGGGGAGGGAGGAGAGGAACGCAATAGAGCGGTAATGGCGGTAAGTGGACCGAGATGAAAACATCTGAAGTCTCCTTCACGAACCCTCGCTACGATATTGCGCGGGTTGTAAGTAGTAGACCCAAAAGCCGTGGAGCCAAAGGCGGCGGCCGCGTTACATTTCGGACAAGCGTCATTACTCCGTCCATTCCGAGAAAGGAAAGCGCCGCTTTAAAAAGTCGTAACTTTTTCGATGGCGCATAAAAACAAACCGTGCGGATGGTTGGATATTTCTCCGAATAACCTTCTACCGCACAGATCCTCTCGTTTGACCCTTCACCTCCTCCCCCTTTCCTCCTCTTCTCCTTGCCTCCTTCAGCCTCCCTCCCATTTCATCCGTTCCGTGAGGCACACACACCCCTCTCCCCCCCCCCCCCCCCCCATGTAAACTTCCTTCCTGTGACCATCCCTACGAATTATGTTTACCCGTTTCAGGATTAACCCGGCAGCTGTGAGGATTCCTCTCCCACCTTCATACCCTCTTATCCTCCCTCCTTCCTCTCACTCTCTCTCTCTCCCCGCCCTGCATACACACCTCCTTTCCTATCCTCTCTCTCTCAAACTTCCTTCTCTCTCTCTCTCTCCATCCGCATTTTTTTATTCCTCCCGCTTCGTCTGCTTCCGTGCCGATGGCTCATTATTCGTCAGACCCCAGATCCCTCGCTTCCCTCTTCAGTTCACTATATTACGGTCGGTGAAAAGACAACTTCTCGTCGTGGGTGTCCTTGTCACAGACTGCCCCTAGAGATCCGCAACGCTGGAAGTCTGTCTCCGTCTTCCCTAAACCGACGACGCGGTAAACGCAATCCCCGTCGCTCTGTTGTGCGGCCGCTACTGTCTCCGTCCTCTCTGTTAGCGACCGCGGACGGTTTGTTTCCAGTGTTGTCCCGACTCTCTGCTCCTAATAGAAGCGACGGTAAACACGCCCAGATCCGCTCAGCTTCCTCGGCACTAATAGGTCGCGCGAATTAGCTGCGTGCAGGCGAATTGAAACTCTTTTCTGAAGTTTCCCTCGGCCAGGAGTGACTTTAGGCGTCTGAAATCTTATTTCGCTTGCAGCTTCTGAACGTTGTAGGTTTTATTACTCGGAGATATTAAATTTATTCATTTCATCAATACCGATGTGAAGTATTTTATTAATATGTGAACTCAATCCGCATTAAACTCGATTAAATCGACAGGCTTGGCAAAACAAATTAGGTCGTTAAACGTGTACGGAAGTATCAAAGCCACGAGCGAACTCACATGAAAAGTTAATTTGCATAAATGTATTAATTTTTCCTTGCCTGTTTGAGTAACTTGCCATTCCATTAGCAATCAATCAAAATGAATGGTTCTACTAATTACATTTCCAAAACGCGTCCGAATCCACAATTAATACGAAAAACACCTATTTGTATTTCCTGTTTGCGTTAATTTTGCGAGTACATACTTCATAAGCAAGTAAATTAAAACTTTTTATCCACCCCAGAAACGCGGAGGATTTGATTATCTTCCTTTTCCTTTCCATTTCAAAAAAAATTTCAACGCGGTGGTCATTCTTATTTATCAAATATTACGAGCCATTCTTTCACTCTCTGAGCAAATTCACTTCTAAAAAAATAGTTTTAACTATTCATAAATCGCATTATTCGATGTTAATTTGTTAATTCAATGAAAGTAGTGACGGTGTTTCACAATTTTCAATTTTATATTTATATTGAAATCCATAATCAATGAACTGAAACGCGTTTAGACGAGATAATAAATAAAAAGCCACCTTTTTAATGAATAGAAATTCCTTTTGATTAAAACGTAACTGAGTATTCCAATAAATATCATACCTTTGATCAAGCTTTATATTATGTTCGGTACGTTACAAGGCTAAATACATCAACAAAATTATTCGCAAATCTTAACAAGAGATCGACTTCAAAAAACATAGAAAACACGTATTTTTAGAGTACATATAACTAAAATTTATTTTTTAGTATTCTGACCTCCCTCAGAAATTTTACAAGAATAACCTATTTTTTCCATTTAAAAACAAGATTATGGCCAATTTTCACAAAAGTTTGCTATAAAAAATATATATTATGAAAGTAATTTCTTTGTACATCCTCAAACTAACGATTCCCTCTCTCATTTTCAGTTTTTTCGCTCTACACTTTCTACCATGGCCAAGCTCCGTCCTTGGTCGATCGCACTTCTCTGCGCCGTGATCCTGACTTTTGAGGTCACTGAAGCCGCGAAAGGGAAACACCACAAGGGTCGCCACAAGCAGAAGGACGAAGAAGGAGGGATAAGTTCCGAGCTGAAGACGCCACCCAATGTCTGCGACTCCCAGCACCAGCAGATCCTTTGTTGCTACTGCGACAGCACCGAATTCGGCACCGCCAACGAGGCCAACTGCTGGGTGTGCTACGAGAGTCCACCCGGCAACGCCATCTGGGATTCCTTCTCCTCTCAGGCCAACCTCACTCGCTTGACATTCGTCGTTCGCCCTGGTTCCTCTCTCTCCACCGTGCCCACCAGGGCGCTTTCCCGCCTGCCCAAGCTCAACTTTGTAAAAGTGCAGTACGCCACGATAGCCGAAGTGCCCTCTTTCGCGCTCGCCAACGCTTCCCACGTCAGGGAAGCGACCCTGGCTCGCAATCAGATCCTGGCACTCCGACCCTCGGCCTTCGCCAACCTGCCAATGCTAGCCACCTTGGACCTCTCCGAGAACAGGCTCTCTTCGATTCCATCCGACGCCTTGGGACCTCACCTCCCAGAACTGCGCCGCCTCTTTCTCGACAGGAACAACATCAGCGCCATAGCCGACATGGCCTTCAAGCACCTGCCTCGCCTGGAGGAGCTGGAAATCCAGAGCAACGAGCTGACCGACATTCATCGCAGCACGTTCACAGGACTGGACTCGCTGAGGCGCCTCGACCTCAGGTCGAACAGGCTGACTGTCATCCGGGACGGTACTTTCATGGAAGCGACCTCTTTGCAAGAGCTGGACATCGACGAAAACAGGCTTGAATTGGTGGAGCCGAAGGCCTTCAAAGGACTGCACCATCTGATGCGCCTTCGCCTGCGTGAGAACAAACTCAAGACGCTCAGTGACAACGTGTTCGTGGGAGTAAACAACGTCCACTTCTTGGATCTCAGGGACAACGACTTGGTCACCCTCACCGCGAACGCCGTCGAACCATTGAGACGAAACCTTAAGAATGTGACAATGAGTTTCTTCTTGGAAGGTGAGTTCAAACTCTGATCTTTCCTTTATATTTCGAATATTATTCATTGCGTAGTATGACCAAGAAAGAACACCATGAACTTAAGTGAGGATACGGCTATCTTTTAATTTTTTTTATTCCCAACTTGCAAGGAATAGATAGTTACGCATTATTTCGAATAAAAGCAATAAGATTCTATACTATCATCCTAGGTGAATACAATTTTTAACATTGTAAAACATTTAATCCTCCAGGAAGTTGTAATAAATAGTTTGAAAAAACAGAGGAAGACCGCGAACCGCAGCTAAATTGTTCCTTTTTTTTACTCGGTCCGACATCTCCCACCACCTCAAGGCACGACCTCCTCCCTCAACGAAACAATGACGTCTTCGGAAGAATAACGCTTCACTTACTCTACTGCCCGCTCTGTTCGAGCGCTGTGGTCGACATCAAGTAACTTACGCCGTGATTAACCGTGTCACTTAATTAAGCCGAACCCTCAACTCTCCTTCCGATCCTCGCCCATTTCTTTTTTTCGTGTTCCTCTCTTTCTTATTCGCCCCCTTCCAACTCAACCCCACCCTATCCCCTCTCAATAAGTGCCCAACTCCCCCAATTCCTTCTCTCCACATCGCCATCCATCCCCCCCGCGACTGACTCCCTCCTTTGTTGCCAGGGTTCCTTTGTTGTCTGAGGAGACCGCAGCCTCGCCTTCTACCCACCTTTCTTCTTCGTTTCCCGCTCTTTCTTTTCCTTCGCCCACCCGCCGAGAGAGGCGCCCCTCTCACTCCGGGGAACAATGGCATCGTCGTGTAAGCGTTTCTACTTAATACGGCAGTTTAAAGTTTTTTTTACGTCTCTCTCTTTTTTGATCTTCAATTAATTCCTGATTTTAACGGAGGATGTAAAAAAAAACTTACGAGAAGATATCAAGGGTCGGATTTTTTGTAATCAAGGGTCGCGTACGGAGGAGGACTTTTATTTCCCGCGACCGATCAGGTTTTCCGGACACGCCTCGCGCCCGATTAAGCAGAATAAATTAGTGCGGACAGCTTTTATTTCTCCCTCCACGGTTCCTGTCTCCCTCGGTCGTGTAAGCAAGCGCCTTTACGGTTGATCGGAGACAGATCGGTTTGGTACGAGTTCACCACCTCTTATTTAAAAAAATGATTCCACCATTTCCTCTTTCCCTTTAAGCGTTATATCCCAGACGGAAGCACGTTTTCGGTGAAAAAATAATAATAATAATAATAAACGCTTCCCTTTTTTTTCTCTATTCTCGATTTATTTATTCCGATTAACTAGCGTCAGTTTTTTTTACGGATGGAACTGTAAATGAAGCACGAGACTTTGGAAATTACGGCGGATCTGCTTTGCACGCCGAGATGGACACCATTTTCGATATTGTTTCACGGTTCGAATACGGGATGTTGAACGAAATGCTTTATTTTTCCTGATTTTTTCAGGCGTGAAATCATCGTGGATATTTTTTTTTATTCTCGAAATTCTGGATGTGTGTCGAAATGATTCGACGAGATGATATCCCGTCGTGCCACGCGAAAATCTTGTCGCGAAATTCCCGGAGTTCATAAAAAAATAAATAATGAACCCTTCGTTTAATTGGTACTCGAATTTATTCGAAAATACGGCGATAAGCGAGAGGTTTGAGATGGGGGAGCGAAGTTGCTGCGTGCGTTCAGAGAAACGGGAATATTGAAGGAGAGGGGAAGAGAAATTAGAAAGATAGGGAGAGAAATATATAGATTGCGCATAAGTGATAGAGGTAGAGACTATGGATGGATTTCGATAAACAGCTTGTGATACTCAATTATTTTACAGGGTTTACTCATTTCGTCCTTCGCCATTTATCCCTATGGTCCGCCGCTCTCACGTAAATTTAATTAGAGAGGACAACGGTTCGAAAACCGTTGTTCTCCCGAAACAAAAGGTCGCCGTTTTCAAATTCTCTCTCTTTAGCAATATTTCGATATTTTATCCCGTCTCAATTGTGCTCCCCGTTGCTCCCCCGATCGAATGAATTAATCCGCCGCGTATCTGATGCGCAGATACGTTCGCCGGATGAGATTCGAGGTATTGTTAATGCATTGTCCTTATCTGTAACAAAGTAAATATATGCCGTCTTTCGTTTTTGGCTCGCTCGAAGAGGTCTTTTTTTACATTCAACTAACGCTAATTAACTCCCATGCCTAATTAGTTATGCGCTATTTTGTTAAAATTTTCCCGGATCCCTTTGAACAAAAAAATCCAAGTAAGCTCTATTTTTTTCCTCGTCGTACGTCATCTCCTGTTTTCAGCCATCGTCACAGTAAAAATTCAACCTAAGCAAACGATATTTTTTATTCATTTTTTTGTTCAGCGACTCCAGGATATTTCGCGTAATTATTCCGGAATGTTGACGACTCTTCGATATGGCGTCCTTTAATAAGTGAAATTCTTTAATAAGGATTAATCAGCATAATGAAGATTTACTGAAGAAGCCTAGGCATCGTGGTACTTCATGTTAGCTTAGGAGTAAGTGAGGTGTTGGTAAATTAATGTTTAATTTAACAACGCCTAACCTAATCCTAATTTAACATTAAGTTACTGTGACGTATATTTGGACCAAATAAATAAAAATTATTCTTAGTAAATAAATTACAAATATTTTTATTCGAATCCGCAAAATACGGACCCCTTGACGCTTTGAGTTGATGACAATTATATTTTTTATTCCCAGAGACGACGAAATCGTGCGTCATTACGATATTTTGTTGGTATCATCGATTAAACTGCAGAAGTTTCGAAGGCACAGGTCAAGAAACACGAATGTCAGAGCATCATTCACTTACAGACGAGATCCTTACGTCGAGTATTACAGGCAGTGACGCCAAACAACGTTCGTTTCCCGTCCGTCAAACCGTGCAATTTTCATTTATTCGGAGCGTGCTCGAACTTTTCCGTAATGATGACAAAAAAATGAAGAGTTCGTGAATTAAAAATTGAGAGGAAGTGAGTCGGAGAAATTTCGCAATATCCTATTCATTATCTCTGCGATAAAATGGCGACGGTTTTTATAAGAACGAGGAAAAAGGACGAGGTGATGGAGAGGTGAATTGTGGGAAGGTATGGAGGGAGAGAGAGAGAGAGGGAAGGGTGGAAAAAGTAAGAGATAGAGAGGTAAAGGGAGGATATGGCGGGAGATAAGAGAGCGTAGGAAGAGATTGATGATTGTGGGGAGATAAAAAAAGGCTTGGAGAGGAGCAGAAGAGCGATACGAAGTGGGAAAGAGAGTGAGAGCACTCAAATTTAGATTGGAAGAGAAATATTGAGAGGCAGAGAGAGAGATGGAGAGGTTTGAGAGGATCTGGGTTAAACTCGAGACTTGAAGATGGGAAAAGGGAGGAGGAGTGTTGGTCGAGAAAGAGAATGAGACAGAGGAGCATTTTCAATTTCTTTATTCGTTTGTTTTCCGATTGCCATACGTCACCTCTCTCTCTCTCGATTCCTTCTTTATTAAAGGCTATCACGTGCTCGGAAGCGATCTTTCTTCCACCGCGTGACGGCCAGTCGATCAAAAAGTAATCTTTTTTGAGGGAGAGAGACTCTCACTTTGCGACTCCGGTTTCCACGACACGACTTCCAGTCCCTCCCTCATTTCACTTTGGCCTCCCTGTCCCTCTTTCACCCACCTTCTATCTCTTTCACTCTCTCTCTCTTCGGAGGTCTTTAAAAAAAAGACCCGCCCTCTTTTTCCCTCTCTCTGCGTCGAACAAAGCGGAAGAAAATGTCGCCTTTTATTTCTCACTTCCCTGGGGGTCATCATCCCTCGACGCGAAAATCTTTATTAATGGAATCCCTGCGAGGTTCTTTTTTTAAAGATTTATTGCGCGAGAGATTCGTAATGCGTACGTTGAAACGCGAGAAAGGACTCATTTTCTCCAAGAAAGAAGGAATTTACGCTTTAGTTTTCCTGCGTGAAATTTTATTTGCGAAATCTGAGTATCAATGTTTCTGAATTTCCTTTGAACAAAAAGCCGATTGCAAAGTCATAGTAACATGTTTGCCTAAGAAACGAGGAAATTAATATGTTTGTCTAAGAAAAGAGGAAATTAATGAGGCATTGATGAGAAAAGCAGCTCTCGTCTAACAGAGGCGATGCAAATACAATAGTTAACATTCTCCAATGTCATATACACTGCTAGCGCAAATTAACAAGTAAATTTTATATTCACTAGGGAATTACGGTGGATCAAAGATTTTTTAACGATGACTTATGTAGGTCTCACACGTTAAATAAAAGAATAGCATTCAGGCTTACGTGGACAGTCGTTTTTCATATTTTTAAATTCAGGAACTGGAATATTACTTATTATTTTTCATATATTCCTTTACAGCGTCAAAATATACACAGCCTATATAAACGTGGACTTTAGTAGCTTTACGGTTTATTTCCGCTGAAATATATTATCGCTGCCTTTCATTTATTGTTACCGATTTCCTTTCCTGTCTATTAATTCCGACATAGCGCTTCCTTACTATTTCCTTCGAGAATTAAAGCGTTTCCACTTAAAGAGTGAAATATAACAAGCAATGGAAAGATTTAACGCTAACAATTCTCTCGTATTTCTGAAAGTCAAAATAAAACTATTAAAAAAATAATGGATTGCCAAATGATTATTTCATCTAAAATTTTATCCAACACAAGGATTTGAATATGCGTATTACTCCATTATGTGTTTATACATGCGTGTACATATATATATATATATATTTATTTAAAATCAGTTATGAGAAGATCTCTTTAAAAAATGAAGTCGTAGTTACCCTCCGCCGCTGTGCATACGCATCCGCGCGCACCTTAAAAACGAGAAAGAGATTCACTTTTGTTTTTTTCATTCTCCGAGAGTGATAAACGTCACGTAGCGAGCGCAACGTCGTCGTTCCCTTGTTTTCCCAAGATTCCATCCATCTCGTACGCCTCTTCCCGAATACCTCGCTCCGTTAACTCCCTGTAATATCAAGGGAACCCTTCCGGTCCTAAGGAAAAGAGAAAGGACGAAAGGGAGCCTAAATCTCTCCTTCCTTCGCGTGCAAAGAGACGGTTTAGTCACGTGTATAGAGTGATAGAAAGAATGAGAGAGGGAGAGAGAGAGAGAGAGAGAGAGAGAGAGAGAGAGAGAGAGAGAGAGAGAGAGAGAGAGAGAGAGAGAGAGAGAGAGAGAGAGAGAGAGAGAGAGAGAGAGAGAGAAAGAGAAGGAAAAGGAAGGGATTTTTTTATAAAGACAATTTACTCGGTTTTATTATTTAAAGAGTTTCTGGCTTCTCCTCCTCACTATTATCCTAGGGTATATTTTCTTTCCTTCCTTTCCTCCAGTCTCTTCCCTCGCCTCCTTCCTGGCACGGAAGAGAGGGGGAAGTCTTCCTTAGGGGGCGGAAGGGATTTGTTAGGGAACGAGTCACGATTTGCATGAGTTTCACGCGGAGTAGGACGCCGAGACGTGTTTGGCGTGTCTGCGACCCTGCGGGTGCCTATGCGTGAATCGACCCGTGTATGTAACCCTCTCTCCCGGGGAGGGAGAAGGAAGGGGGAGGGGTGATAAGGGAGAGAGGGGTTCGGGGGAGCGGTTGTTTCGGGAGCTAATGCCATCCCACGCACGGCGGAGCGGAAAGAGTCTTCCTCCCTCGACATTCTTATTTTTCTTGGTTTACGTCACCACCACGTGCTGCTTTAAATGTTTCTGCATCGTCGGCATCCTCCTTCCCTTTTGCCCTCCGCCGCCCAACGTTTTCATTTGCATTTAATTTAATAAGCAATCGATGGCGGCGAAAGTCTGTATCGAGCAAGAAGGAGCGGGGTCATATTTTTTCCCAGTTAAAGTTACAATAGGAGGATGGGGATTAATGAATACTGATTCTTAAACGTGCGCTCCTAAAATAGTTGTTATTTCTCATTTTTATATTTTGTCATTTTTTTTCGATATATGCGAAGTTGCTAAATACCTCTCCGTCTTCGTTGTTAGTCACAGATGTAATTATTGATTTTTATAAACCTTCGTAAGTAACCAAATTATTTAATTAACGTTTATAATTGGTTCACGCATTGATAGAAATGCCCTGGTTTAGAAATTTGTGTTATCATTGTAGATACATGTCGCAAAATTTTTAACGTACAGAATGAATTTTGGTACACGAACAAGCATTTTTCATACTCTGCGCTCAATGGTTTAGGTCATAGACGTAAATTTTGAGAGTTTTCGGATCGAAAACTGCTCGTTCGAAAAATATGAGGCGATCATGAAAGGGTGAACCACTTCTTCAAGGCGCTGACAAATGTACTCTCCCCACCACGCATTCCACCCATATCTATCTCTCTATATATACCTCGCAACATTTGAACCTATCTTTTAATCTCTTCCTTTATCTTCCCTCTTTTTCCTCAATCTCTCTTCGACCCTCGTTTAAGTGCGAAATAAATTATTACCGCGTGCACCAACAGGAATGACGTCCGTAATTGGCCATTTGGGAAGGTGTAGCACGCCATCAATTTTCCACGCTGAGAATTCGCAATTCCGTTTTAGTGGTGCCGAACGGTTTCAACCGCTGAAAGTGTGTATTTACGTGTTTGTGTGTGTATGTGCGCGCGATTCTATCCTCGGAGCATTTTTCTAGTTGCGGCGCTCCGTTCGGCGGATCCTTTTAAAACTAGAAACCGATGGGTAACATCCATCGAGGAAGAAGGACGAAACAGAGCTATCGCGCTAAATAGTGATTATTCCCGCCGCGTACACATGTTGCCGACGACAAATGGTTTCCGCCATCGTGCGAATTCACAGCGGTGTATGTGTGATAGGCGTTTTCTCTCGCTCTCCCTCACTGTCCCAGAAATTTCGAACCCGTCTCTGGATCGCTCGGAAATTAAAAACAAGAAACGGTTCCCAAAACTCCTTTCGAATCGATCGGTTTTGGTTTCGAATAATTTGAAAAATTGCCTTCTCCGTCGAATTCGAAAATATAGACATCATCATCGATAGAGTAATAAGTGTATCCATTAAAGAAATGAGATCAGCTATTGATTGAGCCTCATGCAACTTAAACGACTTTTCGTCCTATCATCCTCTCTTACATTTTTAACATCGATAAAACGTTCCAGAAGTTGAGTGAACCATTTTTTTAATTTGCAGTCACTTTGCCATGTTCAATTTCAAGCATTTTTTAAACTGAAAAACTGGTTCGGCTATCATTGACTTAATTTCACAGTGAAACGGTAAACTTGATAACGAGGTTTATAATTACTTCTTAGGAATAATTTTGTGAATGGCCTAATGATAAAGAAATACACAATGAGCTTGATAATTTTCACCGATTTTTAAAACGCAGTTAGTGTTAATTACAGAGTTGCATTATTTATTTCTTCATCTCAAACCTTTTTGTCTAAATAACTTATTCTCGCGCCGTTTTATTGTGGTAATAAAAGAGTAGCTCTGCTTTAATAAAATGTTTAAATAATGCCATTACATTTAAAATAATGTAACGTACAAGATTCGATTTTTCAGCGAGGTAAATCTTTAAAAAATGTGTAATTATAATCTCCGAAATTTTATTTGAATTATGCAGCTCTTTGTGAACTGTAATTCCATCAACAAGTAACCAGAATGCTATTTAGGAGTTTAAAAAAATTACGTTGGCTCTTCAAATCAATGATAAGAGAGGGAGGGTGGCGTGGAGGTTATAAGGAGAAGAGGGCAAAGAAACGAATGGAATATGGATCAAAAATCTTTTTAAAGCGCACACACGCTTACTAAATATATGTATATATCTCACTCATGAAGTACGCCCAAACATCAGCAGAGTGGGGAATACGCCCTCAACTTGCATAAATATAACTCATCAGTCAGGGAACCCCGCCCGCCCGTCACTGAGGCTCACGACCCCGCGTTTGTGTGGATCCAGACGGCGGAGATTTCACTCGGCATGGTTTTTGGCTGATGGTGGGATTATGAAGATTCCTCACGTCATTCCTCACGGCACGCTCGAGAAAAAAAGTTGGGAGAACTCACCTCCCTCCCTTCCCCTGCCAACCCAGAGAAGGGAGAACCTCGTAAATAACGGAAGGAGCGTGAGAGAGACGGAGAAAGTTAGAAGAAAGGAATAGACGATGAGGAAAAAGGTGGAAAGGAGGCTTAGAGCAACGAGTCTTTCGCTCATGTCCCACTCTCTCTCCCTAGCACAGAACAAGCTCCCATGTCTTCCACCAAAAAGGCCGTGATTATCACGACCGACTCCTCCGAAGGTCGCCTCCAAGACACGCCTCCTTATCCACACTAGTCTTAAGAGTGATTTTTTTCTCTAGTTTATTTATTTTTTATGAAAGAAGGCTCCTTACCAAAGTAGAGAGAGGCATATGTACATCGGAACTAAGATCTCCTAAAGCCCACGGTTTTAATGAGCGGGAGAGATAGAAAGGGAAAACCAAGGGATCCTCTTTCTGGAGGGCCTATGCTTGTGTGTGTGTGTGTGTGTGTGTGCGCGCGCGAGCGAGCGTGTGTGCGTGGACAACTTTAAATAAGCAGGAGAGGGCGGTCTTGATTTTCAGGTGATACACACGCACGGAAGGGGGAGGAGAGGATGGTGGCGTGGGAAGGGAGCTCCTATTGTGCGTGTCTCGCGGAAATCCTTTATTGCCCGGTTAAGTTTAATGAACGCAACACCGTCGGGAGGTTAGTGGATTTTCCCGGGGCGGAAGAGAGAAGGGGAGTTGAGGAGGAGAGGCATGAGGAGGAGGAAAAGGAGTAGGAGAGAGGTTAAGGGGTGTAGTTAGTTGGGCCTTTTTAAGGGAAACTCTCTGCAATCACGTGAAAGCGCCGAGTATCGTAATTTTAAAGCCGTCTTTTAACTGGCTTCGGGCGACGCCCTTTTAAAAGTTATGTACGCGGAGACATGAACGTTACATGGAATACGTATGCGACGAGAATGGGAACTCTCAACTTATCACCCGTGCGTGTGTGTGTATGCATACTGGATGTTTATACATCCTTCTATACATGTATGTATGCTTGTATGCAGGGCCGTCCCAACAGAGGTGCGGGGCCGAGGGCAAATCGACCTAAGCGGGGCCCCGTTATCATTAACCGCCAAATTAAATTTAGACGTTCCTTGCGGTAATATAGAAGCGAGGAGCCTCTGAAACCGCGGGGCCCGGGGCGGTCACCCCCGCCCCCCGATTCGCCATGCCCTAGGGACGGCCCTGCTTCGTATGTGTGTGTATATTTGCACACATCTGTATAAAACTTGATCTTTTAGATATTAAACTCTTTTCACCGCTATGCCGTCCAGTAAACACGTTTCATGCAGCAATCACGTGCCCTTTCCCTTTTCGAATATTCCCTCGACGGCATCGGAAAACAAGATATTCAAACCTTAAATGTTTTATCGTATCCACCTTCCCTTTTGAGGAGTTTATTCGAGTTTATGTTAAAAGACCCCATTCGCCCAAAACAAATGCAATCCAAACTGGAACAAGGCATTTACGAGGCCGTTGTCGTTCCCATTTCCGCCTCGAGGAACAGAAGTAGCGAGATGCAGTTCACACGGAACGCCGCAAAGGGCTGCCATAAACATGACGTTCCGGTGCATTTCGTTTCGTTTTTTTTTTCCTTTCCGCATCAAAAATCTAGAAATTATTGTCTCGATGCTAGAGAGGGGAAAAGGGATGTCGGGAAGGAGTTTTGAGAGAGAGTCTGAGGAGAGCCGCGAATTTGATTCATGAATATTTGAACGAATGGGGTCTAGAGCGAGGAGATTATTGCAAACGGCCAGGTTTACGATTCCTCATTTGCATGTTTGAGACGAGAGGCGGCGGAATGGGGATTGTGCGTATCCCGATAGGATTCAAGGACCGGAAGACGACATGGCGCTTGGGACCCGCTTGCTAGTCTGCTAAGTCGCAATATAACTACCGAATGAAGTGTAAGAGATGTATGAAGGGAGGATTTACGAAGAGTTATAAATCTGCGCCGCAAAAATTGTATGCATTTTGGAATCATTACCGCTTACTCGAAATTAAAAACAAGAGGGACAAATCGTGATATTTCTGTGATTTCTGGGAATAAAGAGACATTTTAAAAGTTGCAAGCATCGTATGAAACTGCTTGTACCCGTTTTGCGTATTTATCGCGCGTAAATTTACAGTCATTTTGATTATTGGATACTCCAAAAAATATATAGTGGAATTTTAGTGCGATGTTTGATGCAAAATAATTCATATGAGTCTCGAATCATCTTGGAGCTGTTTAAAATCATTTTTCATGATGGAAATTCTAGATTACTCTTGTGTCAGAAAACCTTTACTCTAAGAGTATGAACAGAATTTGAAAAATACCTCCAAATCACCGTAAAGGCGGTACTTACGTGTCAAGGCACAGAAGACTCGCAAATAAAACTCATATTTTAATCCCAATAGTTTCATTTTACGCTTATTTTTAATATAAAAGAGACTTAAAAATTAAATAATATTTTTAGCGCAGACGCGTATGCGTAAGAAACTTAATCTTAAGCCAGTGGGTGTCAACCGGGAATTTGAATCGTCAGATGGAAATAAGATGAATCGAATCTGTCCAAATTAGAAGAAGTCCCTTTATTCATTATTTTCAATCATTACACGAAGGTTCTTGTAGATATAGTAAACAATAACAATATATGCACCTCAGAGTTAAAGTTCTGCGTGTGCTATTGTATGTGTGTGTGCATGTGTGTATATATCAATAAAAAAAAGGAAAGGGAAGGAAATTTCACACAATTTTTTCAGTTGACGTTTTTGTAAGCTTTTATAAGTGTATAGGCAACCCGATGACAGAAAACCCTCCGTTCTTCTTCGAAATAGTCTTTATATATATATGTATATATGTATGTATGTATGTATGTATATATATGTATATATATGTATCTATGTATGTATGTATGTATATACTTTTTGTGAGTAGAAAAATATTGCTGGAACAAAGTTTGGAAGCCAGGATTCTGGGGGGTTTTAGAATAAACAGAGAATGAGAAGTGCAGAATAGGACGTTTTAAAAGAGGCGAGAGTGGAGTGTTTTCGGAAGGGTGAGAGAGAGAGAGAAAAAAGAGACAATTGAAGGGTTAGCGAAGGAGAAGGGGGAGGGTAGAGAGGGAAGAGGGAAGGAACCCGAAAGTAATTAAAGGAATCGGGTCGGGAAATGGAGAAAATAGAGAGTGATATGGCGGAAGAAGAATTGAAGGTCGTTTGCAGAGAGAGAGAGAGAGGGGACGGGGTCGAAGATGGGAGAGAGAAATATTCGAGTGAATGTAATAGACGGAAGAACCTGGCTTCGAGCAAAGAGAGATTGACGAGGCGAGGGTTAATCCTTCCGTAGAGAACACTTATAAAACGAACCTACTAAATAGTTCGGTATGGCATTTAATAGTCCATAGGGTTACTAATTGTGTCCAGGGGATTAATGAGCTGTTTTGGGCGGGGTCGCGCGAGGCAGTTATTGGGATGTTAATTTCAAGGGAGAGAGGGAAAGAAAGGGGTAAGGAATGGGAGAAACAGAGGGGAAGGAAAAGAGGAAGGAAGGAAGGAAAGGAAGAAAGGGAGACAGAAAACGGAAAATTCGATGGGATGTTTGAGTAAAGAGAGAAATTTTAGGCAGACCCAAATGAGCGGTACTAAGCGGAAAATTATCACAAAAAGTTCGCAGGACTACAAAATAGAATTAAAAAGGACGCGAGGGTCTTTGGTAATGGAACGGAGGAAGAGAGGACGAAATCTGATGGAGTGGAAGGGGAATAGTTGCGAAGAGGAGACTGAAAATGGGAGAAACTTCTCTCCTTTTTTTGCTGGCGCTGGAAGAATGAGTATAAAAGGATTAGAGTTGAGTCAGGGATGGGAAAAAAGGAGAGTGACAGGGATTGCGAAGAGATGGGACCTGGAAAGGTTTGAAAGTAGGAGATTGGGAGGGCCTGAGGAGATAGGGAGGATTGGGAAAACAAACGAAAAGGGGATTTTAAAGTTTATTCAACTTCCGAGATTGCTATTTTGTAGGAGCTTCGGTCAGGTCGGCCCCATTAAGGGCTGATCGGTGAGTAAACAGCGGCCCCAAACGAGATGAGAATCTATCTCGTCCGCCAGACGCCGTCACAAAACGGAGTTGCTGCTAAGCAGGTAAAAGTAGCATATCGAAGTGGGAAAGGCGGAGATTCCTTATAAAACATGTCGCAGGAGCGGCGGAGGAGGCGAAAGCTTTGTTCGAGACTTTGCAAAAAGTGGTCGCAAGAATACATTAAGTTGAAGGGTAGCGCCATCTCAGATAGCGCTGTGGTTCTTTGAAGCAGTAACTCAAAACCCTTACAACTGGTTTTATTTTATTCGTGTTGCGTCGCTGAGACTCCTTCCTGCGTTATTATACACTTTTTACTCCATTTGGTTCCTCCAACGGTTTGCCTTTTTTATGCATACTGCAAATAATGCGGCCACAACTGAGGTTCTATATTGTGTTCAAGTTTCATGGTTTTTTCCCGTAAAAGTAAATCCTGATCATTTGGATGGTTTTACTTTTGTTTTCTCGATACAGTTTTTAATTAGATAAAATGTAACTATACGTGAATCTTTCAAACATTCGCATTTATGCGTGCATAATCTCCTCACTCCCACATATCTCTCTACCACACCAACACGTCAGTTTGTTTTCCCATCGCATCGTATCCATTACCACAGTCCTCTTTTTTTATCGCGGCCGCATACGACGAGTAGAGAGAGAGTTTTTCCGGAAAGAGATAAAAAAAGAAGAAGAGTGCCTTGATGCGCAACAGGAGGTGGACAACGCGAAAGGTGGAGCGGAGCCGCGGTACTGGCGCTGAGTGAGTGAGAGAGAGAGAATGAGAAAAAATGAGTAGTAGTAGATGCTTCTCCCGTGAGACGGGAGAAAAGAGAGGGCGCTTTTAGCGGCTGGGAGGAGCGCGGAGGGAGGGAGAGGGGTAAGGGTGGGAGTGGGGAAGGGGAGGGAGAGGGGAAGGGAAGGGTGGTAGGGGAGACCCCGGACGAAGAATTAAATGCGCTGCGACGGATGTCTCGGAGCGGAAGGGACGGTGCAGCAGGGCTCGGAGAGACGCCATTCGTTCGTTACTGAATAGATAGGGAGGGGGAGGAGGAGGGGGATGGGGATGGAGGGAGGAAGGGGAAAGGGAGGAGGTGGATACGGAGAGCGGAGATCCGAAATCACCGTGGATACGGGTGGTTTATTTTTCTCTACGGATAAGAGAGACGGAGAGGAGAAAGAAATTAAAGAGAGAAGACGAAGGGCGAAAGAGGAGGAAGGAAAAAAAGGTGAAACACGAAGAGGACGGATTCTAAGTGGAAAGGTAAAAGGCAGAATAAAGGATTTGGTGCACCATCTTGGTCCTATCCCTTGTTTAAGAGGAGAGGAGGGATGAGAGGGAAGCCGGGGGTGGCGAAACAGAGGAACGGCGCTGGAATAAGCTCCGGAAGTTAGGAAGAGAGGAGAAGAGAGAGGGTGGGTTTTAGCCCAATAGAGCTGCTCCCTGTATCTCCCTTTCTAGCACCTCCCCCCCCCATCCTCCCACTTTCGAACACCCCTCCTCACGCTCGCATTACCTCCTTCCACTCTCTCCCTCTCCGTCCCTCTCCCTCCCGGCCATTATACACGCCACTGCGCTCTCATCCCCGGTGCTTCTTCCATACACTGCCTCATGCCGCATTTCTCTCTCACTCCATATCACTCTTCCTCCTCAGCATCCACCGTTTTTAGCCCCCTCCCTCACCCTCTCTCTCCCTCTCTCTTTTCCCGCCTGCCTTACCCTCTCCCCTGGAGCAACTCAATTGGAAAAGTGATGAGGCAGGGCAATATACTATATATCTGGGAGGAAAGATGGAAGGAAAAAAATGGGGATATGGGGGTGCCGTTGGAGCGATGGGGACGAAGGGCGGCTGGGGAATTCGCTGGGGGAGGAGGATGAGAGAGTGAGAGGAGGCTTTAAATAAGTCAGAGGAGTGAGGGGAGGGGAGGTGGGATGGAGGGGGAGGGCTGGAGTATAAGGGATGGAGTGTAAGAGGGAGGAGGGTTGATATTCCTCCCCCACTCTTAACTCAGCGAGAGAGACCCTCTTTCCGCCCCACAAACTCCACCCTCTGCCCCCACGTCTTCCTTATTCCTCTCAGAGTACTACCAACGCCCGCGATAATTGTTCGAATTCTAAAAGGATTAATTGCTGAGGGAATCGCCGTGTATATTGCTCACTACGGCGAGCTGAATATACGAATTTCCGTAAAAGTCCGAGTGTTTCTTCGAGCGAAGCCTATAGAACCTTTAATTCCAGTTTAGGATTTCAAAGTCCTGATTTAATGGCGTGTGAATTTTAACCGAAGGATCTAGATGATTCGTTTTAAACGCAGTTTTGAAAGACTTGTTGTTTCCGATCCACCTGATGTCTCATTCTATTTTCGCAATGCTTTCTTTTGTTTAAGATCAAGTGGATATTTTTATAGGGAGAATAATCTTAAAAGTACATTACTTGTCAGAGTAAAGCTATTTCTTAATGCACCCGGTTATCTTAAGTATTAGGAGAGATTTGGCGTAACTGAATGTTATTTAAGTTGTTAACGAAAAGAACTATACGCCTCACTTCGCAAAAAGAACTTGTGTCAATCTACTTGCATTATAAATGGCTGCTACTGACATGGGAGGAAACAAATTATGAGGCACTCCCAGATGAGCTAGAAACTTTAAATATGGCAGGATCATAGGTTTTTTTGTCACAACCAATGGAAAAATCCAAAATTGTTGAAATTTTAATTTTTAGAAGTTTGGTTTCACATTTTTTAAAGACGGAATGCAAATCCGTGTATAGTTAGTGTAAATGTTTATATTTAACGGGAAAAAATGGAAACAATTTTGGGTCTCGACAATCAATTACCACGGCAGAGAGCTCAATGTTTTTATATGGGTAAGTTTTTAATGAGAATCAGAGAGCAACGTTATAATGCCATTAATTTTAAACTAAGACCCGTAGAAGAAATCCGATGTTGTAAAAATTCCAGTTATTAGAGATTGTTTTTAACCCTGTATATCCCCTATAAGAAAAGCACGTAAATCGGTGCAGAGACTTCTAGATGAGCTAAAAGCTTAAATTCTCGAGATTACAGGTTTATTATCACAACCAATGGGAAAAATCCTAATTTTGAGGGGTCGTTTTTACCCCATTATTCAGAACATGCTGAAATTCTTGCAGAATTCAAGCACCGGCTACTAGTATTTCTGCTGTAAATTTTAGCTTCTTGCTCAATTACTGAAATTAAACTTCCCCTTTCTTTAAAAAAAAAAATATATATATATATACACACACACACACACACATATATATAGAAAAGCGGGCTAATCTCACATGTTAAACAATTAAGGAGTTTAATTTTGTTTATTAACATATATTTATGTAATTAGCTCTGATTTTCATTAAGCCTTTGTAAGTCGTTCGGTAAAAATCGTGTTCAATGTTTTGAATTGACTTTTTTTTTAATGATTTTTATTCCTTAATTGTGAATACGCAAACAATTGAATGGGCTTCTTTAAATATCCAATTATTTTTGATGAAATTCAAATATTAACTTAACCATGATCCATCTTCATACTATCTTTTTATGAAAATTTTTGAATGCGGTATGAAAAATCCTCGCAAGTAAATGAGTTGAAGGTAAATGGACCGCGTAATCCAAATATGTCCCCAACTTTTTTCCTCTCCGCCACCAAATTAGCGATTAAGTCATCCTTGACGCATCGCATCCGTTTATCGATCTCGGGATTTTTCTCTCTCTCTCTCCTGCCTCTTCTCGCGGACATAATCACTTGAATTATTCGCTTGGATTAACCGCCCGCCTTATCAGTTAACAGCCAGGACCATAAGTATCTCAAAAATTGGTAGCCCTGATCAAATCCCTCGCTCATTTGTTTTGTTCGTTCCTCAGGAGTTTAGCAATAGGTCCTCCTCCCCCATCTCCTCGGCTCTGACCCTTCAAGCCTTCCTCCACTTCCTCTCTCCCTCTCTCCCTCTCTCTCTCTCTCTCTATCTCTCGAGACTCCATCCCACTGCCTCTCCTCTATCACTATTACACCCTTCCTATGCCACTCTCTCTCTCTCTCTCTTTATCGCTCCCTCTCTCTTCACATCATTTACGTACCTCCACCCTCAACTTTTTCCCTCGCCCCCTTCCCCTCTCAATCCCTCCCTCCTCCCATTTACCACCGCCCCATAAACCCCTTCTCCTCTCATTTAACCTCTTCTCCCCCGCTCATCATCACCCGATTCATTACCATAACCCTTTCGCTCCACTTCCCCCACCTCTCTCTCTCTCACCGCCGCCTCCTCCCCTCCTCCTCCCCGATTCCCGCGGCACTTGCACTCTTCCTCTCCCCTTCATCTCCTCCTCCTCTCCATATCTCTGCTGAAAACCCGCCCCTAATTATGCCTCTCCCCGCCACGCCTCCCCCGCCTGATTCCAACCTCTTTTATTCCTACCCCCGTTCCTGCATTTCCTACCCTCTTCCAACCTCTCTTTCCCATTCTCCTGCGGAACTTTTACTTCTTCAACCCTCATCTTACCGTCTCTCTCTATTTCTCTCCTTCTCACCTCAATCACAATCCTCCGTCCTGTGTAACTCCGCTCCTATCCATTAGCGCTCGGGGCACACCAGTTTCCCATTCTAATTTATGAGTGGAAGACAGAGGAGTGTGTGCGTGTGTGCAAGAACAGGAAATGACGGAGTTCTTGGTCCTTGTATTTTGTTGATACGTGTAGTCTGAAGACTCGCGTGCTGTTCTCTCTCTCCCCCTCCCCTTCTCTCTCTCTCTCTTTCTCTACGTCTCTCTCTATCTCCCTCTCTCTATTCCCTATCTCCTTATAAATTCTTGACTTCGGAAGCTTCTCGCGGGGCGGCGCGCGAGTCTTTTGTGCAATCCGCCAAGTTTCAGCACCGCCGATTGGTAACTGTCCCGTACGTGCGCGAGTTCGTATTAATTAGAGCCGCTCTCGGAGTAAGTTGTGCAGCCGCTGCTTTTGATTAAAGGCGGCGCTCTCTCTCTCTCGCGCATAATTAGCGCAATTCAATAGAGACGCCGATGGGATTTAAGGAGACTTGGTACGGAAGAACGATGTGTTTCTGGACTTCCCTGTTATATTCTATGTTATGCAGCGACATTGCTTAGTGCGGCTGTGATTTATTTTCATTGACTCGGGGAGCTTCTTGAGTGAATTAATAATCATTTCTTACATGTTTTTTCTGGATCTCACGATCAGATGTTTTTCGTTTTTTTTTGCATGTTGGTCTCCTGTTCTGAAATGGGGACCATACCAGTGCCAATATATTTTTTTGGAATTAGACTTAGATATGAAATATCTTCGGTGTCTTCTTATCGCACCTGTATTACCGTAGTTTCGCCATGAATTACTATGATAAGCAGTCCCGCGAGTTCAGTTTAGTCATTATCTTTTGTTTTAATATTCCTTTGTAATTCTGATTAAGCGCCTTTGCTATAAAGTTAAGAATTTCCGAATTAAATCATCATATTTCTGTGTTAGTGTCATTTTCCAAACGTTAAACCAAAGGAGTTAGGTAGTTTAAATGCTTCTTTGTTAACATTTAATACCTATTAATGAAACGTAATCTCTCCTAGTAAGTTTTAAAAATAGTTTGATCTTAATCGCTACAATATCGTTTTATTTTCAAGCTATTATTTTAGCAGGAATGTTTAAAAGTCTTTCCCAGAAGAGCTAATCGCAAAGCCGAGACTTTCTTTCATCTCGTTCATAAAGTCGCCATATGACTCGAAACTTCGTTGCTCTCGCCGTTCATTTTTTTTTACGACTTCTCTCCTTTTCATCAACTGCTTTCAATTCGTACGCCGACCTCCTTTTCCTTCCATGCGCGCGCTTGCTCATTCTTAAATTCCCGTTTTAATCTCTCTTTCCCGCCGCTGTTCCCCATTCCGTCTTTCTCAGCGACACGGAGAGAGAGAATGGAGAGAGGAGTCACCCGTTCTGGCGACAAGACCTATCTATATATAGGTGTATATATATATATATATATGTATATATATATGTGCAAATATGATCTGCCAATAAAAATATATACTATATATACTACACACTATAACAACTATAGTTGGAGAACGATTCTAGTTTAGTCTGTACACGTTCAAATATGTTACCTATCATTCATATGTGCAAATTTAAGAAAACTATTGAATTAAAAAACAGGTAGTAGTATTTGTGTTCACATGGATATTTTAATTCGTTAAAATTAAAGTAATGCTATCTACGAAAGAACAATTTATTGCCTGCGTGACTACGTATTTTAACAAGATCAAATTCAATTAGCATATTTTTACAACTATAGATTTTATAGCATATAGTATAGGGTCTCCCTTTTCTATATATATATATATATATACATATATACATACACATACACACACACACACACATGCTTCGTTGCTAACAAGTTGCCTCATCTCTGTTGGCGAAATTGCTCCCGCGACATCGCGCCAAACGTGACACACGCGAGGGTGAACGGCTGGATGACTCAAGGGGTCCGCGAAGAATATTCAATGGACCGTAAAAGACGCTTCGCTCTCAGAGTGAGAAAAGTTTCCCGGAGAACCGACCGGCCGTGAAAAGAGCGATGAAAGGAATTTCGCGAAAGGAGCAAAAATTGCTCCTTCACACTCTACCTCCCTCTTCCCCCATCCTCCTCGACTCCACTCCTCCGTCCTCTTATCTTTTTGGCCCCTCTTTCCGCTTCGGCGATCGCTCCGTTTTCTTTTATACATACCGTCCTCGTCGAATAGTTTTTTAACGAGTCGGTCTCTTCGGAGGGAATAATGACGGAAAAAATAACATTTGGATGGCGTTTCGGAGAGCGACCTATGGGATGATGGGATAAAACAAAAGCGCAGCGAACCGCGCCTCTACGGGAGGTGTTTGAATTTTTTTTTTTTTGCTCCTTGCGGAGGATTCCCGAGAGTTCGGTGTCGAAGCGCAGATGAAGCCCGTTTTCTCCCTTTTATTTAATGTTTACGTTCGGAAGAGACAATGGCAGCCGTAATAGATTCCGACGGAAGCGAGGGCGGTTGGGCGGTGGGAGGAAAAAGGTTCCTTTTTCTCCTCTTTTTTTGGCGAAAGGGATAAATGTTTTGGACTTGTGGGAAAAGGAGGAGGAAAAGTTTTTTTTACTCGAATCGTTCGTGGCAAAAAAATTGGTTTTATTGTTTTCCCTGGAATTGGACCGTTGCCACGGCTTTTTTCTACTTTTTACCTCTCACGGTGTAAAAAATACGAGACTGCCTCTTGACGCTGGTGGCTGAAATTAGAAAAAGTTTGTTTTATAGGCGATAACGTTTTTTTCAATTATTTTCTCCTTTGATTTTATGTTTTTCGGGAATTTTCCGAAAGGCGTAAAGTACAGTAATCGATCTGTATAATTATCATCACCTTCATTTAGTTATTTATATTTTCATGTACCTGAAAATAAAAATAATTAAAGGTAATGATAATTGCATCATCATCATCATCATCATCATCATATGCTTTCTGTCCGTATACAGGTCCGTGATTATTCATGATTAACCGTGTTCTCCATATATTCCTATTTTCCGCAGTCTTCTTCATGTTTTGATAGCTCTCTTTCCCTTTCAAGTCGTCTACCAGCTGAAACCTTTTCCTACCTCTTTCTCTTTTTCCATCCAGTTTTCCTTCTAGCATTTCTTTAATCATGCACTCCCTCCTCAGGTAATGTCCAATCTACTTCGCCTTCCTCTTTCTAATAGTCTGTACAATCGTTCTCTCCTCTCCTATCCTTCGTAGTACTTCCTCGTTTTTCACCCTATACATACTTTTATATCATCATCATCAGCCTTTTTCAATCCACTGAGGGATGAAGGCCTCCCCCAGACTCTTCCAGTTTACCCTGTCAACTGCCTCCCTCCTCCAATTTTGCCCCAAGAACTTAACAAGCTCTCACCTGTCTTTCGGTCTCTTGATGTTTCTTGGGATCCATTCGATGACACTGGACCTCCAACGTTGGTCATTTCTTCTAGCAATATGGCCCACTGCCATTTTGGCATTACCCATTCGTTCCTCTTGCGGTCTCTTCGGGTGATTCCTAACATAAATTTATATATATATGTGTGTGTGTGTGTGTGTGTGTGTGTGTGTGTGTGTGTGTGTGTGTGTGTGTGTGTGTGTGTGTGTGTGTGTGTGTGTGTGTGTGTGTGTGTGTGTGTGTGTGTGTGTGCATATATATGTGTGTGTGTGTGTTGTGTGTGTGCACATATATATACACACACACACACACATACATACATACATACACATATAATATTGGATTTAGCTCTCAAATACCTCTCCACCTTCTCTGTTATTGAGATTCCTTAAGCATCTGCCATCTTGGGAAGCAAAGCTGCCACTTGTTTCATTCTTTCAACAAGGAGCTTTCATCTAACTCTCCTGTTTTTCGTCTTGTTGCAGTCTGTCTCCGCTACGAGCTCATCACTATTCCTGAAAAAGAAACTTTTCTCCTTCTGTGCTCTTCCGAACGGATAATTCCGAATGCTTCTGTCTTGGAGATGAATTTTCCCGTTTGACAATGTGACGAGTTCACAGAAATACTGCTTAGATTACGTGTTTAAAGCAGATACGAACTTTTTTCTTCCAAAATTATATTCTGAGATGACTCCTTTAAATACCAATATTATTTTATATATTCAGTGACCGATTTTATTAAATTTAAATTTGTTTTAAAGATGACTTTTTTGATCGTAGTGGCAGTCCCATAAAATGTTTTACGTATCATCCGATTTATTCGCTGCTGATTCATGCTTCATATGCAGCACTTATTCTTAACGATATAATTTAATTATTATATTCCTTTTACGAGTATTTTATAAAATATATTGTTTTATTTTTGTATTAACAAACATGTCGTCTATACTAAACTAATGATTCGATAAAATCAGTCTACGGCCTTTTCAGTTTCGCTGCTCACCAACGCACTTTCAAATCCTAAGAGGGAATTGCTGAGCATTGCCTCAAATACACGAAACTGCCATTTTTCTAGAGCGGTTCTCCGTCGAGTTAGATCAAGGATAATTGCTGTTACCGCCTTATTCGGTTCCAGGAGAAATTAATTGGAAAATCTCTTCGAGATCAGAACTCCAGTGTCCTTCGGCGGGATATGTTCGTTTCGAACTCGATCGAATCGCTTTAGTTGCCCTTAACGAGAGCCATTTGTTTCTTACGGCCGAGCTGCAGCTTTAATCACCGGTCTGCGGTTGCAACTCTATCGAAGATTGCAGATCAATCATTTCCTTTATCCCGCACGCTCCCTACCTCTCCCTCTCCCTCCCGCCTCCCTCTTTCCCTTTTCGCGTAACCTCTAAACTCCTTTTGCCGCCCCCAATTCCGACCAATCAAATTATCCTCAACCGCCCACTTACATCTCCGCCCCATACTTCCCCGCATTCTCTCCACTCCCGTTCAGAAGCCTCTCCACTCCACTTTTCGCGAGCGTTTCCATTCTCCCTGTCATCGACTTGGGCAGGAAATTAGAAGCGGCGGTTTAGTGTTCGCGGAGAAACTCGCGTGTACGAGGGGATAAATTAAAAATGGAGAAGAGAAATAGAGATAGAGAGAGAAGAAGAGACGGAGAGAGAGAGAGAGAGCGATAGGGAGGAGGGAACCGTTTTGAGAGAGAGAGAGAGAGATGGAGAGCTGCGGTGGCATTAGGTTGGAGGTTTGCGGGGACACCTCACATCCGCGACTATTCAACTCACTCGGATTCCATAGAGAGGAGGTACTGGGTGCCATTCGTCACTCTTAAGGTCTGCCTCATTCTACGCATTTCCCTTCCTCTCCTTTGATCTCTCACGTTCGACTCTCCACCCCAAAGTCCCCCCCCCCCTTTTTTCCTCATAGGCACGGCCTCAAAACGTCCCTTTCCATTCCTTCCCTCTCCCTCTCTCTCTCTCCTCCTCTCTCTCTCCTCCTCTCTCTCTCCTCCTCTCTCTCTCCTCCTCTCTCTCTCCTCCTCTCTCTCCTCCTCTCTCTCCTCCTCTCTCTCCTCCTCTCTCTCCTCCTCCTCTCTCTCCTCCTCCTCTCTCTCCTCCTCTCTCTCCTCCTCCTCTCTCTCCTCCTCTCCCTCTCCTCTCTCCCGCATTCTATTTTTATCTCTACTTTTCCTTGTGCGTTATTTATCATTTCCTAGAAACCGTCTTGCGACCCGTTGCTTCCGCGTTCGTCTTTCACTTTAATTCCTTCTTCCGTTTCTTCTTAATCTCTCCATAAGTTTTGTGGTATGCACACACCCATTCATCACAGATTTTTCTCTCGTCTAGAACATAATCACTTGCCTCTCTATGGCGGGTTAATCGGTCTTCGTATCGATTTTTGTCTTTTTTGTTGAAAATTCAATGAAATCCATTGTTTTATTGTCATTCGTCATTATTTATGCACATATTAATAATTTATTCTTGGGAAGTAGTGTATAAAAATTAAAAATCCATGCATATTAAAATGTTTATTATTTTCATGGAATTATTGAGTACACTGGATAATAGGATTTTGGTGTTGTAGACCAAAACATGATTATTTATAGCCCGTTTTCGCTGTATCGACAACTCACTTTCCTATCTTGCCTCTTATCTTCCCTCTGTCGCCTCCTCCATCTTTCTTTTCCCTTCCTCTTTACTCTCTCACCTTTCTCTTCCTCCGACAGCCGTTAAATTCTCCCACTTATCCTCTCCTTAAAAATTCCTTATCGCATAATTTAATTTTCTCTCATATCCTTCTTCGTCATCCTTTCCTCATCAATTCTTCCGCTCTTCCTTCTTCCTCGCCTCCCTCTCTTCCCCCCCTTTCTCCCTCTTTTTCTCTCCTTTACGTCTGTGCATCGAGAAAACGAACCGAACGAGGGAATTTTCCCATGGCGGATATATTCTCGCGAGGGGGGTTTTGAGTCTCGTCTCTTCTGTCTGGATTCTTCCCCTCATTTTAGCACCTCTCCCGGAGGAATTCAGAACTTCCTTACGCGGCATCTTCCCGAACAAACTTCCAAAAGTTTTAATAACCAGTATTACGGAACCGAATTCCTCACCTTCTAACCTTCCTCGCGGTTTCTAAAAAAAAATCAAAAATAAATCCGCAGACAATAAAGTTCTTTCTTTTTTTTTGCTCGTCCGACCGGATAGTAAATTTTGGAGTAATTAGGCGCGAAATCGGGTCAACGCGTCTCTTTTTTGTTTAGGGAGTGTTTTAGGGGGTGGAGGATGAGAACGCAAGCCTTTGGTATGCATGGGATACGGCGCGGTTTATATTTCAAGTGAAGTTTCGCCCCGCTATAAATTTCATCCCTCATAATGTTTCGCAGTTTGGTCCGCGCACTCCCGGCGCGACGTCATAAGCCACGCTAACGACCAGCGCCGCGATCGCTGTGCCCTCTCGAATTCATCACCCGTACTCACATACATACTTACACGCACACATGTGCGACCCTCGTTCAGAGGGCGACTCTTGTGATCTCGCAATTCCTACCGCACTGGAACAAGCCGCCAGTTGTTGTATCTCTTCATTAATTAGCTAACGATGTAGTACAGAAATAATGACTTTTAAAAAAATGTTTCAACGAGTTAAACGAAAAAATTGTTGTAATTCTTTTCGTTAGAAAACAGGATTTTAGAGAGGAATGCAATGAGTTATAGTATTTTAAAATTTGCCACACATGTTTTATAGAATGTTTCTTTTAAAACCGTCCAAGTTTAATGAAAATACGAGGAGAGCAATGTTTTCTTGTGATTAGATTCGTTTGTAAAAATTTTACTTTATGTTTTCGCTTAGCTATCTTTTCTGGGCCCTGAATGATAAAGCGCATCTTTTCCTGATTTCAATTAATGGCGCTCTTCATTTTTCCTGCTTATTTCGCGTCTATCCTCTTTGTTTTTTTTTTTCGGTTTCGCGGATATCACGACCTCCGTTAATTAAACGTAAGGGCGAGCGTGTGTTTCTAAATTTCATTTGAGTTGCCCGTGGAGAAGAACAAGATGAGTTGTGAGAATTCCCTACCTTTATTTCTTTCCGCCTCCCTCCCTCCCTCCAACTCCCTCCGATCCCCACGCCACGCCCTTTTCACCCACCACGCCATCACTCCAGTTAAAACATCAGTCACGGCTCACTGCTGTTCTATCTTTTTCTCCCGAAAAATCCACTTTCCCAAAGGACGGGCAGAGAGCCGGAATTTATCTTTCTGCTGTAGTCGGTGCTTCTTATTCCAACTCACTTCGCCCCGCCCCCGCCCTCTCTCTCCCTTCTCTCCTCCCCTCCTCCTTCCCCATTCTCTCTCCCTTCTGCCCCTCCCCCGAGCTAAATTCCCACCGCACACACTCACCTTCTACCCTTTTCCACTCCATTCGAAAACCGTCATTGTTGAGCTAGGAAGCTGTAGAGAGAGAGAGAAAACCATCCCTCTGTTTTGATAAACAGAAACGAAGCGTATTTCTCTCTCTCCCTCTCTCTCTAGATAGCTGGAGGGTGCGTGGGTGGAGGGGTAGCCATCTTGGTTTACCCTTGGCGTAATTGCGCGCTCTGGCGAAGAAAGCGAGGTGCGGAATGGGAGAGGAAGGGGGGAGGGGGCGGGGGGGGGGGGGAGATGGGGAGAGGGCGACTGGGGTTGGGAGGAGGAGCGGAAGGGGGCGAAGAAATTCCTCTTGAGGGGGAGGGGGAAGGTATACGACGCGAATCGAAATATTTAGAGGAGCCATCGAAATTCCCCTCCGATGCATAATGAAATGTGTGCCGCTTACATAAACACTTCGCAGTCTACAGTTTAATGCGGAAGCAATAACACTCGCGAAAATAATGAACACGACTAGGAAGGCACACTTGCGAGAAAGACATCACTCACCTTGGCAACCGGAAAAAAATTCGCCGGTAATTTCACTGCAATTACCCTGAAGTTTCGGAATTCCAAATTTCGCGAGCGAACGCCGCAGCAGCCGTCTTTGCATGTCATATGCAAATACATCACCCGTCGTCATCTTTTATCTATCAGCTGCCGGAGGAGATATACTCGCTTAGATTTATTCGGTTTTCCTGTTCCTCATACATAACCTTCAAATTGGCTTCGTGAATTTCGTAAACTCCTCGTCATAATTCTTTTGTTACCGTGCTTATATCCGGTATAGAAGTATCTCGTGACGGTTGTTTTATTTATTCGTAGTCTGTCATTCGTAAATAACTTTTGTAGGGGCATTAAAATTAATGTGATGGAGATTATTAAAATTCTTTCTGGTTATCTAAAACTTATTCAGCTTATCATGTATGTGTCTTTTTATAATTCTCCCATTCGTTCGATAAAACATTAACTTGGTCTTTCTTTCCTTACATTCATTTTCCTCAGGTAAAACATTCAATTTATACGGCTACATAAAGTCAGTCTTCCTTAAGTACATATATTCTGTTTATTGTTCAAATAGTTCCCGGCCATTTGTAATTCTAGATTATCAAACTTTTATCCTGACAATTTCTATGCTTTCGAAATAAAAATTTTAGTTTTATTTCTCACCTTTCATTTAGATGCGAGTTTAAAAAATGCCTTTAGTTAGTAAAGCCATTATCGCTTTAAAAAAAGCTTATTTACGCGTGTCCTGCGTTCTCGGAAGCGTCCTAATTTCTATTAAATTCCTATAAATCCATTTCGGTGCCTGGCATCCTCTCCGGCTTAAGGGATTCACCGGAAGGACAATAAATTTCCTCGTAATGGCACCGAGGATTTATCTCCCCCTGTTTTGTTTCGTTATTTTCCCCTCTCTCTCTCTCATCCTTCTATTTTTAGCTTCGTTCTCATGGCATTCGGCGTATCCATTTTTATCGCCTTCAACGACGAGTTGCCACGCGGAACTTGGACGGGGGCGGTGCCGGGGAGAAACTCATCGAACGCTTTTTGGAAATAATTTTGCCAATTTAATTTTTAATTTTGTTTCGTTCTCATTATCGATACGTCACATGCGGGAATTGGGAATGTTATGCCAAAGGATTTAGAGAATTCGAACAGAGATTTTTTTTAATTGAAAAATTCCTTTATTGTTGTCACGTATAACGTACCCTATTTTGCCAAGAAAATTTTACTGGAAATATATTTCCCGAGGAAACTTTTTCCACCAAAAACATTATTATATCGCACTCGCAAATCATTACCATTAGCTATTTTTTATTTTGATAAAAATATATTGTAACTACTTTTTTACTTTATGAATTTTAATATAGAGTCAAATTTATTCACACCTGAATGGCGTTATGATAACGCGGAGACTGGTGAAATATGAAACGTATACTTTATCTGAAAGCTGCACAATGTTCTTTTAACGAAGAAGAAAAACAGTGTACAAAATTGTTACTTTAAAACTTTACAGTAGCCACTTTTAAATATAAAAGTTTTGTATTTTGACGTTCCATTATGATTCTCCTTATGAAGTTCGTTCGAGGGGAAAAAACTCCGCTCTAGCAAAATTTATCTCGTGTATCGCGTTTTTATATCCTAATTCATGAGCTTCATAAAAGAAAAATTATATATAAAGGGTTCCCACATGAAGAGGGACATATGTACGCCCGAGTGGAAAAAAATTAAGAAACTACATTCGTAACGGAGAAAGAGACATAGAACAACTTTTTTTAAACAAAGACGAAGAATTTTTTTAATAAATAAAAAAAAACTTTTCACGGGCACTTTGGCAATTCCCCGCGATTAAGGTGGAGAGATAACGTGCCTCTTTAAAGAGGCATATTCCTAACCGAATGGAAACTTTTTGAAACCGTGACTTCACCTCAAAAAGTTTCGTGCAGTCTGCATAAAGGGCAACGTTAAAGAGCGCTCTCGAAGTTGTTTCGTAGGAATTTTCACGCAAAATAATTCTTGACCCGAATTTCATAATGATATCTTATCTCTGCCGACTCGAACGAGAAAAAGGGAATAAAAACATCGACCCTAGGATTTCGCAAAGGTGGATTAAAGAGAAGAACTAACGCTCTTTGCCGAGAAAAAGTTGTAGCGATGTTTTCTTCTTTTTTTCTCCTCCTCCTCGCATGACGTCTAACGCTCACCGCTTCGCGGAAGTAGAAAGGCTCACGTACGCTCGGAAATTCTTGTCTTTTTTTTGGTTGGGAATCGTGTGCCGCGACCCCAGCAATGCTTTTATCAAAAATTGTTCGCGATCTGTTTCAATTATCCTCTGTTAACTTTACCTCGAAGCGTTATATTACGTTCTTTATGACTTTGAAACTTTATCTTTCTCCGTTTCTAAATACGCGGATTCTCTCTCTCTCTTCCTCTCTCTTGGCATTCTGTGTTATCTCATCCCGTACCACTGCGTTCCATCTTGGAATGTCTCCGGAACCTTTCTAAGTGCTCGACAGAAGAGCATCGTTCAAGGGTCGGATCGAGAAATTCGCTCTTCGGTAATGACGGAATAAATGAGAAAAAGAGGAAAACGTCGAAAATGAGAGGAACCATCAAGAAATCCATTTTATGGGACAAAAGACGAAAAGTTACATGACAGTTATCGCCGTTTTAAAGAAGAATATTTTTTCAATCATCGTCAATTCGATTGTAGCAACCAGGCGAAGCTTATCTCAAATAACAGTTGCAACAGCGATGTAAATCTCCATCGGGAATTATCGAATTATCGACCTTAGCGTCAAATACACTTTAGTGCAGTGGTGAGCAACCCGCGGGCCGAATGTGGCCCTCGAGATAATTTTATGCGGCCCGCGAAGCTACGATTAAAAAGAGATTTAACACAAATTTTTATAATACACATTCAAGTTACAACAACAAAATACTTGATATTGAAGTGTTTAGCCCTTGAAACTTAATTTAGACTTCATTTTCACTGTTATGATATCTCAGACTCTCGATTTAATGTCTAATGGGGCCCGCCGAAGCATTGACAAATTGCATTGTGACCCGCAGAGGAATTTTCAACCACCAATGCGGCCCGACACGAAGGAAAGGTTGCTCACCACTGCTTTAGTGTTATTAAGCAAGAAAGTCCTTTTTTACTGAAACTGCTTACTGTTAAGCCAGATGTCACGCAATATATACTTTTCTCTATTTTAGTACGGAACAACGTGATGGGAGGAATGACAACCGGACATAATGTTTTTAAAAAGTAATCCACAACCACTTCTAACTTCTCTATACATTTTTAGTGCCCAGGCGTGCTGCGTTTATACCTTTGATAAGAACAAAACTCTTACCGGGCCAATCCATATAAATCTCCAAGAAGCATAAAGATCGATTAGATCGGCGTCTCGAAATGGCATTCCACTAAACCTTTATTTAAAAAGCGAATTTTATGGAGAATTTCGATTCAGACCTTCAGACCCGTCGGATCCTTATATATATATATATATATATATATATATATATACGCACACACACCGTCCCGGGACGTAAACGACATCCATATCGCTCGAGAACTTTATCGGTGAGTAAGGTAAAAAAAATAAAAATTCGTTTGACCATCCGACTAGGACGCAATGGGAGGAAAATTCAATAAATTTCACAGAAGAACCGCGAGAAAAAAAGCTAATCGATTCGGCGAAAAGATTGGGAGTTGATGGCCGGAAAACTTTCGCTTTTTCTTCCGGTCACTTAAGAGGAAATGACGCAGTTATTCGATAATAATCTAAAGAGGAGGAAGAGGCGGAAAGAGAGAGAGATATATGGGAGGGGGAGGGAGAGAGAAAGGGAGGAAGAGGAGGAGGAAATTCCGCCGCAAAGGCATAAAACTTACCGAAACCTTGTTTGCTTTTTTCGCGCTGGGTATCGTCGAGGTGCGGTGGAGCAGCGCGGTATTTGGAAGAAAGGGATAAAATCGGGATCGGTTGGGAGGGTTGTGTGTGAGGAAGGAATGGAGAAGGAGGGGGAGAGATATCTAGAACTAGGGGTGGAGGGGGGGGAGGTTCCTTTTTGGAGTGCAGAAGCGGTAGGCCGTAAAAAAGCTGGAGACCGGCGTGGGAATATCGGAGATGGCGTTGAGCACCATTCTAGCACTGCGTCTGAAAAAGGTTTTCCCTCCCTCCCTTCCTCCCCCCTCTCGCTACCCGCCACCCTCCCAACTTACTCCACCCCTTTTCCGCCTCGCTCCTGACTGAATTCCCTTCAGGTGAACTACCCTTGGGAGTGGGGCACGGAGGCGGGAAGAGAAGATAAACCCATCGGCTGCTCGTTGGCCAAAGTGCTCTTCCTACCACTTTCCTCCCTTTCTCTCTCTCTCGTTCCTTTTCTTAGCCCCCTCTGTCTCCTCTTCCCTCACCCTCACTATTTCCTCTTTCCTTTCCAGTTTTTTTTACCCTCCTTATCGCATCTCTTTAGATGGATCTGGGGACATTTTCTCCTATCCCTACTTTCCAATTATTTTAATTCTTTTTAACGCTGAGCGGCGAATGGGAGAGTGCGCGATGGGAACGAGCGGATTTTGTAGGCGGCGGAAGGATCTGCTGCACAAGGAGATTTCCAGGGCACACTCTTTATTTTCCTCGCTCGCATTCGATGGAGGCCGATGTCGCGAGGGGCGGAGAGGAATGTGGGGTGGTGGACTTCTCTCTCTCTCTCTCTCTCTCTCTCCCTCTCTCTCTCTCTCTCTCACTGTGCACTTCTCGAATTTTCGTTGCATTAACCTTTCCGTGAATCCTTCCTCTTATCTTCTCTAAAATTCAAAATGTCTCTTTCTCGCCCTCTCTGATTTGAGATAGAGAATGCACCTTACGCCTTTCAACTGTCTGCCGCTAACACTCTATTCTCCCCTTGGCTTAGAAAAAGGGTTCTATAACTCCGACTCTCGAGCCTCTCTATTTCGAAGGGAACCGACCGTTTCTTCACCTGCTCCGATCTGCGACGTTTTCATTCTCCGCTCGCCATTACCATCTTCTTCCCCTGAGCAAGAGGGGCATGCACTCGGAATGGTTTACGCGAGGAGATTTAAAGAAGAATAAATTTTTTTTTTAATTTGGCGGAATTCCTCGTCTTTTCGTTCTTTTCCCATCCACGCACCTGGTTCGTAGTTAGGTAGGAGATGGGAGTGGTACGGATGGTTGGGTGGTTGTAAGGGGTGGACGAGAGGGTGGATGAGAAGGAGTGGCTGAAAAGAGGAGGCTGAAATGGGATGGTGGGGAACTGGGTCATCAGCTGTTGCCGCTTGACGATGACGGCGCACTTTGTTGCAATTGAACGCTCCGAGGGAGAGAGAAAAAGAGAGGCTGAGAGAGACAGAGGGGGAGCCATTACGGTTTTTTCCCTAGCCTTCCGCCACCGCTTTTATCGCCCTTGTTTTCGGTGCTTAAAGTTCCCATTACGTCGTCTTTGCGTTCAGGCTTTCTGGCCGACAGAGTGAACGACTTGAAGCGCCGTGGTTTTTTTTCGTCCGGGCTCTTTAAAAAAAAATTAATGTCGCTTCGGAAACCTGGCGTAAGGTTTTGCTTCTAAAAACGGTTTTCATAAGAGAGTGGATTCTCTTTTTTTTTGCTTTGAAGATTCCGAGCGAAATCGGTGGCATCTATTAGGATCCCGTTTTTTAGGCGTCTGCAGAGACATCTCTCTCAATCCTTCTCCCATAATTTGGAAATTTGTCCAATTTAAATCCCGTGTCAGTTTTCTGGCGCTGAATTAATATTCTCCAAGAGTTTCTTTTCTTTGAAAATACATTTTTTTAAATAATTTCTTTCTATTTAGGCTTGTTGGCGTGGTTATATCAAACTATAGAAGCGGTCAAAGGATTCCTTTTGTTCTCTCTGCTAACGAAATTAATGGATGTTTTTCTTATTTTTTAGCCGAGGGACTTGAAGTCCAAAATTGAAGAAATTGAAGTTTTTACTTTAAATTTTAAAGAAGTACACTTTCTTCGTCTCATTTATTAATACATTTCCTTGATCCGAAATAAATTTGATACTGTTTAAAATAGTGGAAAATTGCATTATACAAAATTTATTTCGGATTATTTATGGTATTGTTTATGAGATTTCTTTGCTATGACTAAAAAAACATTTTTTGTATTTGTCTCAAGGTGATAAATACTATAAGCGTGCATACTACATAAATTAAAATAAATTAAAATAAAATACCGTCCAAAGCAATCGACTTACGAACGTGCAACATGAAATTATGTGATCTAACTAGAACTAAATCTAACACGTTGAACTTGGCATCAAAATTATTAAACGAATATTTAACTAAAAAGTGAATATCTCCGTTAAAACATTTGCGCTTAAATTATATCAGGGATCAATGGCACAGAACCATTTTGGGCGATCAAGAGAACCGATAAACGCCGTGCGACGCGTTCGAACAGATTTGACCGCGGATACAAATTGGTCACTAATTGAAACGTCGATCTTTCATGTATGTATGTGTATGCAACAGCGCAGTTTCGCATAGTTAAGAAGGCGACGACCTTTCATAATAACCCTGGGAGCGCCATCTCGTTCGCCGATTGCGATGCCCAATGCGGCAGCCCACCTGAGGCAGGCACGCTCCCCTGCATGGCACCCGTGGTGCTTTCGTGATGAGCGCCGCCGCCATTGTCACGATCACCGCCTTCCCCCTTCCTCCTCCCTCCCAACGCCGCTTTTGGAGTGCCTTCCGCTCGCGCGTGCCGCGATGAACTCGTCCGCGAGACGTGATTTTGCACGCAAATGAAGGTTCGACTGCCGAACCGCGCCTCCGCTTATCTTTACTGTCGATCGCTTTTTTTATTCAGGCTTTTTGCTTCTCGCGACCAATATGGCGAATGGGAGGACGGGCGTTTTTTCTATTTATTTTATTTTTTCTCCGCATCCGGGATTGTTATTCCCTCCGACGCTCTCTGTTATTTTCGGTCGTCTTTTGTTTCGGCTTTGTTTAAAAATTGTCTAATCTGTCGTCGCTGTTGTCGCGATTCGTTTTTCTTTTGGTTTAATTCTCTCCCCTCCCGCGTGCTGATTCGAGATTTTTTCGGCAGATAACAGATAAATTTCCGATGCGATGTCGAATTTTTCTCTTTCCATTAGGCCATAAAAAAAGATGAAACAAAAAAGACGTCGTCGGTGCGGACAATGTCTCCCTTTATGCTTTGAGCAATCGATTTTTCATTCCAACGCACTGAAATGACGATTTTCCCCGAGTGTTGATTTTATCGTTTGAGTGGCAAACTATTGTATTTTTTACTTGTTAAATTTTAATAATTTTAATAATTCCCGTTTCTTATTTGGCTCACATATAAATACATAATTTGTAATCGAATAAGAACCGGGACAAGGTACATATTTTGCGCCCTGAGCAAGGTTTTGAAATTACGCCTCCTACTAATAAAAAAAATACAATAAACAATTTCACCTCTCACAACAGTATCTTATTTATAATTTAGTACCAAAATAAAATATATTCTACAATATAAAACGATACAGTTAAAAGTTCAAATTGTCATTTGTTTCTCCTTATGCGTGTGCTCGCTCGCCTAGTCCTTGTCTCGACTCTGAATCGAATACTATACGTTCTTGTGTAAAAATTTTAAATTTATACTGTCCATAATACTTCGGCAATTTGAGTATGACAAAGAAGATATTTTTTATTTTGAAGAGCTACGCTCTAATTTGTGAAATAATTATCGCATTATCGCGATTTAGTAATTAATTCTAAGGGAAGGCTAAGCATGTTAGGACGGAAGGGTGTTAGCGAAAGAAAATTTTTAAAAAATAGTGACTTGCTAGGTTAATGCGATTCAAATGTTAGCAAGAGGCCAAGGGCACAAATATTAAAAATAGATAGGATATATTCACCGCATATGTCCTAAAGAAACCAGTAATTAAGATATCATTTGACCGCATGAATCTTGCAAGATTTTTAATAATATGGACGCGCATAAGGCTAGATCTGGTTTAAAAGTCGGGAATATATAATATTTTTATACAAACTTGGTTGATGCATCCGAAAAATATACGTATAAGTATATATTACTTCAAGTTTTCTCGTTTATGTAAATGCCTTTTTATTCCTATTTAGGGGCTATTTTCATGCCATGGATGTGTTTTGCAGTACGTACGCTCAATTGTGTAAAAGGAGATATCGAACACCACCCACGTGGAAATATCTTTGAAAATGCGGTGTCATTTATCCGTATATTTGCTAAATGAATAAATGAATTTTCTAACTAGTGTATTCTGGTGATAAAATTGTAACAATAGCAACAATTTTTTCTTACTTTATTAAGCCGTCAACAGATGCGTTATGACTGTACTGAAAGGTTGATGATATCTTTAATCTTTTATTTTAAATACGGTTTAAATGGTTTACTTACTATTTCAATTTTATCGGTTGTAATACTTAATTGGTTGCTTCAAACCCTACGAAAAACTTTTCCCACAGTTTAAACCAGCGTCGTCGATCCGTTTGAACTGTAAGCGTCCCTCGTTCCCATGGCGCCGTCCATCTTCCGCCATTTCGGCGCCTCGTCTCTTTGTCGCTCGCGATTGAATCAATCGCTCGCTCCCGATGCGGCGGTCGCAGAATTAAAAAAATAATAAACACAAAAAAGAGGTTCTCTCTCCTTGTCCCTGTGACGTAATTAAATGACCCGGTCGTCAAGGGAGGACGGGTCTCGTCGTACTCCACTTTTGTTTCGCTCCCGAAACCGCAAAGCCTTTCACGGCGGTTACCGCTGGAGAGCGAGGCAGTCAAATGCGAGTCGACGACATCGACTCGATTCGACTCCCGCTGACAATCGTTTTTCCTACCGTTCGACAAACATCGGACAGGGGCTAAAATGGAACGCAGGAAGCGAAATGAACGAGAAGGGACTAAAAGGGCGATAGGAGGGACCTTTTATTTTTCGCCGTCCCATTGCAAGGCGACGTGTGCTGAAACGAAGGGATAGATGGAAAGCGACTTCCCCGAATATTAAATTCTGTCTCCCTCCTGCGTTCTCCGAATGCACGGCTCCCCTAGGCATACGTCAGTCTACTTTTACGAGTGGACGCAAGAGGAAAGCGAAACGAAATACACGGCGCGCGCAATTTTGAATTCCGCGACACCCCCACACACTTTTCATCTTCCGTCCTTTTTTTATTTTCCTCCCTTTATCGCGTCGGATAGACGTTGCGGCGGAGGAGGCCTCCTCCCATTTTAAACTCTTCCGCTCCTTGTTCGCTTCCTTTCCGCTTAACCGCCAACGCGAGAGGAACAACATGCTGTTATTTTTACATTTCGTTTTTTCACACGTTGGATGCTCCTTCCACGGATCCACGTTTATAGCTCGCGGTTCCTGTCTCTGATCCCATCTCGCCCGGGGTCGCGCCTTCGCATTTCATTTGTTCTCGTGAGGATGCTGCACGGAGGCGCCTCTTGCAACGCTGGAAGAAACGACTTTAGGGATATGCGCTGGCATGCGCAATCTCTCATGCACGCGAAAAAAGTTGGAAGATAAAATTCCTAATATAGAGCCAATATGGCGATGCGTGATCTTAAAAAAAATATTCTCGAAAATCCCCACTGCGGTTTCCTCTCTCCCTTCTTCGGCGAGGATTTTTATAAAAGGAGGTCGGTCACCTTCGTACGTTACCTTCGCTTGTCTGCCAGTTTACGGGGCAAAAATTAAACCCTTTTCAAAAGTTGATTTTTTTTTGACGCGGAGTTTTCTTTCCAAGAAATGTTACTCACCTCAATTCATTTTAAGCATTAAATGGAAAAGGTGAATGTCAGTTTTGATGGCGTATATATTTTATTTTAGGAGCGACGCTTCTTGGGGAAACCTGAAATTTTTGCGATCTTCGTTGAGATATTTCTGTTTTCAATTTTGGTTTGTTTATTAAGGCAAAACCGGGTGACGCGCCGCACTTTTTGAAAATCCGTTATAAATCGATACAAATTTAAAGGCCTAAAAAACCTATATGTATATATAAAAGAGTGATCCTTGAACTACACATTTCGACTAGAAAAATAATTTTTTTAAATTATTTAGATGGCATTTACTGTGAAAGAAAAGAAGTTAGCAGACAGGGTGAGTTGCCGCATTGCCGGGTGCTATGCCGCACCCTTGAGAGAGTTGCCGCGCGCACGTAAAAAATCGAAATGCCTTTCATTTTTGTGATAATAAAATAAATTTTAGAATAGAATGTGAAAAAAAGAATAAAATGATTTGTGAGAGTAGTATTAACTGTTGAAAATTATTTATTGAACACATTTTCAAAGGGAAAATTCAAAAGCATACAAGACACTTAATCAATTTGAAAGTGTAATTACAGGACTATGTGATTGGCCTCAACAATAAAAAAAAGCATTTAATATTATCCTAATGTTCAGTTTTCAAAATTAAGAAATTTTCAGAAAACCTTTAGATCTAAAAATTACAGCTTCAAAAATTTGGCAAAAGGTAAACAAAAAAGTTTCATTGTCCTCTTGATAATACAGAAATACAATTACCTAATGAGAAAACAAATGAAAATAGAAAATAACATAAATGAGAACAATAAATTAGCAGTTTTCTGATTTTCATGCCGTACTTTGGTTCTCCCACAGTTGCCACACAATTCACCATAAATTGTGCAATTTTCATGGAGCCAATATTTACAAACTACCTAATCCAGTCTGCTTTGCTTTCTGTCACATAATAATTCTCCCAACATTCGAGACATTTGTTGCTTGATAGAAAGGATGATCTGAAGATCCTTATTCGACAGGCATAAGCTGTTGTGATGGGAGATGAGGAAACAGGTGAAAAAATCTGCCATGATTTGTGTAGAATATCCGCCCGGCAAGTGGAAGGCCCGGGTTCGATTCCCGGTCATGGCAGATTTTTTCACCTGTTTCCTCATCTCACATTTGTTGCTATCTATACTATTGGGTGCGGCATGTCGCCCTTAAAAAACCGCGGCAAGTGTCCCGAACTCCCGGGATAGATGCCGTACCTAGCTGATAAGCTTTCACTTGTGTTGTAATGGCGGACTTTGAACGAAAAAGCATCAGTACAGCGACTGTTTTCGTTTAAAATAATTAGCTACAGTAAAACTTTGACAGCAGTAGTTTCGAAAACGATAAAGCAACTATGAATAAAAAGTTCCATGATAAAATTTGTGCACGTACCTAACAAAAACAAGAGCCACGACTAAAAAACACTACGGAGTTTGACCACGTGTCATCACAATACTGTTCTTCACTCAACGGAGCTGATGCCATGGTCATTGGAGCCATACAGCTTCATACTTAAAAACTACAGCTAGTGCGGCAACTGTCCTGGTGCGTCGCGTCACCCGGTTTTGCCTTATATTTCCATCCGAGTTATATTTCTGTAAAATTCGTTACGAATCATGTATTGAAATCCAAATAAAATTGACCATCTCCGACTTATATTTTTAAAAAAGGACATCTTCCAAAAACGCAATATTTCCAGATTTCGAGAGAATGGATATACTATATCAAAAGTGCAAAATTTAAGATTTCCTATAACTCGCACTCAATATAAAAATATTCGTGAAATTGGAAAGAATTTAATACATATTCATTTGAAATTTCTTTTAACTTCGTTTTCTCTGGTAAAAAAGTGGTTCTTCTGTTTGAATCAAGTTATTAATCCTTAATGCTACATAAAACGTATAAACATACCTGTTACGTTTTATCTTACAAAACCAAATGCTATAAATTTTCCGACTCTCTTCTTGTAGTTGGCTCCGCAGTGACGCGGTTCCGCCTCCTGTGCACTCGAAACGTCTCTCAGGAGCGGTGGGTGGGTGGGCGTAGGAGGAATAAGGGGATGACCCTTTTGGGAGGACGGATAGAGAGGGTGCATTTTATCTCCCGCGTCTTTCCCTCTTATTTCCAGAGAACTTCTTGAAAACCATGTGTCTTTGAGAACGTGCGCTTGCGTGTCCCCAGAAACACTTGCCTCCTTCGTGCCTTACACGAAAGTGCAGCTCGTCGTGATCCCTCGCTCTCTCCCTACTTCCTTCCTCTCTCTCCTTCCCCCTCTCTTTCTCCTTTTCTCTCTCTCTCTCTCTCTGCCCACTTCTCCGGAATTACTTCGATTGGATTTGGAAGGAGTCATCCCGTCGCGGCCTCCTTCCGTGGAGAGAGGATGCGGGGGTGTGGGAAAGAGAGGTGGGGGAGGAGTGGGGTGGAGAGGCGAGAGAGAGAGAGCACGCGATGACCGCCGTCCGCCACTCGACCTCTCTCACCCTCCCACCCTCGGCCTCCCAAAGCCTGCGGCAATTTCCGCACCGCGATGAAATTCATTTCCGATTCGAGGCGTGCAATGTATAGAAAGAGATTGTGTAGTGCGAGTCTCCACGCTTCTTTGGCAGAGTCCAAGAGGAAGGATATAGGCCGGGTTGGAATTTTCTCTCCCTTCCTCTCCCTCCCTGTGAGGGAGAGAGGGAGACTCCCTCTTCTATGCGGAAGATGGGCAAAAAAAGAGGCGCCGAGAAGCGGAAGGGTCGGTGTTGCCCGGTGACCGTATGTTCGTCTTGCCCGGGGCAACCTTCCCTATCCCTCCCTCGCCCCCCCCATCTTCATCCCCCTCTCTCTCTCTCTCTGTCTCCATCCCTTGCAACTCGTAGTTGACCCTTTACGTACTCTATAGGCGATCCATCACTTTCTGACGCCGCAACTCTCTCTCCCTTCGGCTATTAAGTTGTCCCCGTGTTCTGGTTTAGTGGTTGTTGGGTCGATTCCATGGAAATCACTGCGCAGGATAAGGAACATCTTCCTGTTCCACTAAGAGACTTTCCTTTATTCGGTCACGGTATTACTCGATTCTAGTTAAATGAGGAATGCCGTTCCTTGATTATTCTGCGTATCTTTGCAACAATTTTCTTAATGTTTTATTTTTTACTTTCTCATATACGAAGTATATTGAGAAAGTATTGTAATCGTGAAAAAATTCGACCTCGAGATTTTGATGGTAATATACGTTTTACCTGTGTCCGAAAAAGTGGTTTTCGCCATGCCGTGTCTGTCTGTGGATTTGTCTAAACGGTAGAGCGAAAATGAACGAAATCTCCTACTTAGGCATTTTATCATACAGAATAGAAACGATGAAGAAATGGTTGACATTGCACAATAATTAAGGGCAGTTTATTCTGGGCAATTTTAACAACAATTATATTTTTTCAAAAACGGCTACGGCGATTTTGATCAAATTTTGTACAGTTATTTGAGTTGACGTCTGCAATAATACTACATAGTTCATTTTTCTCAATAAATGAATATAAGGCTAGCTTATTCTTGAGCAACATTAATAACAATAGGATTTTCTAAAAAAACGGCTAATACGATTTTCATCAAGTTTCGTATAGTTATGTAAGTTGATGTTTATAATGATTCTACATGGTTCATATTTTTCAAAAGATAAATAAACGATAAATTAGTATATGAGAAAGTTTGGGCAATGTATATTATACCGATTATTTTTTATGATGTTATGTCACCTTCAAGCGACACTCGTTCATGACGTGACTGTGAATTTTTAATGAATTCGCCCATGTTTCGTGCATTACCATCAGGTGTAGTTGTCTTTACCAATGCTTGGGGGAATAAAAGGTTCTCCCGAATGAGATGGCCGCGTCTCTGCGGTCGAACTTTGAATCTGCCGTTCTAAGCTCCTCTTCTGCAATTTCCTTTCTCGGATTGCCGCTACGTTAGTTTGAAAGACGGCAGATGTTGACTAACAGTTTCCGAGGAATTTTGATTAATGTGCCCTTCGTATTTCACTCGTTATTTTTTCTGTAATTGATGGAACGTCCACAAATCGATTAAAGTGATTTTTGAGGTAATGGCTGACTTTAATTTAGCGACAAGTCATTTCATAGTCGATTTATTTTTAACAATCGATCACTCTCAAGATACGCGGTTATGCACCCAGCCTGTTTCAGAGAAATGAAATTCCCAAAAATGATATTACAGAATTCCCTATTTTAGGATTAAAATCCTCTATAGCAAAAATTATAAAGGCTACAACATTGAGGTCTGCTAATGGGCTGAGATTTACGAAAAATTAATCACTCTACGAAAAATTAATTACTCTACGAAAAACTAATTACGCTACGAAAATTAATTACGCCGAGTTTTACGAATAATTAATATTCCAACCTCGGCTCCCGATGTTTTAGTTGTTTATATATATATATATATATCACATTGTGTGTGTTTTTACAAAAGGAAAAAGGGTTGTTATGTTATATTCCGCATCATTATCATTTCTATTTTTTCAAAAACGAGTATTAAAAAATTTAAGAGCATAATAATATTAATTAATCATTATAAAATTTTCTGGAATCGAGCATAATTTGACGTAACCAGAACGAATTTATGAAGTATAAGTATACTTTTCAAATTTCTCTCTCTCTCGTTATTCCGTGAAACGAATTTCTTTTAAGGATAGCAGCTATTCGATTTATTATAAAAACAATTTATTTCGATCATAACCTTCTGAGGAAGTTTCAAAATTTTTGTAGTTTTAGGACAAGGGCGGATCTAGAAACTTACCGGGCGAGGGGGGGGGGGCGATTACTACCTATTTTTCCCTGAGGGTTTCGGATGTTTTCAATTTGTACACTAAATCCTTGTCAAATTTACTTTTATTATTTTTATTAATAAACAATGGATCACAATAGAACAGTATGACAATTATCACAAAAGTACATTTTTAAAAATTTAATATATAATGCTCACAAAATACTTTCATTCCTTGATCATAAGGTATAAATGATTATATAAAAATATAAGGGAATGTCTTATTGCTTTGAATTTTTCCATAACAAAAAAAGAACCAAAGGTCTGCAACGAGTAAAATAAAATTCGTTAATATAATAATTTTGCTACCCCCTTGGATCCGCCACTGCGTCTGGAATTATTCTCATATCCTGGCTTTTAATACAAAGATATCCAGTTTCCACCTTGGCGTTCTTATTAGTAGGAAAACCTTCGATTAACAGAGGTGTGATTGTCTTCGAACATCCCATCAATTTTGATGGCAAAACAAACTGAACTGGAGTTTTTCGAAGGACGCGAAGGTCCAAACACAAACAAGGTGTCCAATTCCACCTTCGTCGCCACAACAATAGGCTCTAATGGAGTTGATATGTGACCGGACGCCTTTGTGTCCCTCGAATTACCAATTCCGTTAACACGGCGTTCAACATCACAATAGGTTTCATCAAGGGTAGACCGTATTTAACATTGCTTCTGTTAGCGCACGTTGGATTCTGGTTTGACGCCGTGTCCAATTACATTGGTGCGATTTTTTTGTTTCTTTTGTGAATTAAAATTCCTTGGGGATTTAAAGACCGATGGAATTCAAGTTTTCCTTTTTGGGACCAAGAGAACGATATTTTTTGCAGCCGATATGGCCATACGCTAACCTTTTGTAAATTCACGATAGTTTCTTTTATTACTATTTTTTCAGTTTAATTTTTCAGCCGGTTTTTATTGATATTATCGTCAGTTTTCATGCACGTGTTAATTTATTTCTGGCTCAACGTTAATTAAGCAGGTAATTTAAAAATCTCGCTTGTTCTCAATTTATACGTATTTAAAACAAAAAATATTCTAGTATAATTTATGCTAAATAAATTACGGATAGCTTGCGTTGTGATATGGTAATCATACAAATGACGTTTAATTAAATTTATTAAAATACTAATATTCTTGTTTTAATCTTTTGAAATCGACCATATCCATAGTTGCTAAAGATAAAAATCATTTTTCATATACGTGGATGTTATTTGCAAATAATTTAAATTAAAAGCTAACAAATCATTCCAAAAAAGGAAACCGTAAAAAAATTCCCTAGCGCCATATAAAACAATCCGATTTACTCATTTTTCAAAGTTCCACGCGAAGCAGAATTAACAAAAACATTTTCAGCCCTGTATTCAGTACAATGGAGAAATTGATAGTAAACCTGACCAAACTTTTATAATGTATTATCATTAATAAAAACATCCTCGAGAATATCGCTTTAACCTTCCTTATTATTTTCAAAATATTACTTTTGTAAACTGAGGTCGAGGACGAATATCACCGAACCGAGAAGAGTATTTTTCGAATTTCTGAAGCGAATTCCAACGAGTGTAGATACGCCTGGAGATGGAGGGAAACATTCCCAGCACGAACCGTCACACCCGCAAAAAAATAACAACCCAACTTAAACAAAAGAGGGTCGACGCGCGATGCCCACTTCCCGTCCTCCTCCTCCCTACTTTCTCTCTCTCTCCCATTTATCCCTTCCCTTCTCTTCCCTCTCTCCTTCCTTATGCCCATTTCCGTTTCCCTCTCCTCTTTCGTTACCTCTCTTCATTTTTCTCTTTTCCTTTTCTCTCTCTATTTATGCCATTTCCATTTCGCTCGTGACCAGTATTTTCACTTCCCATTTCTCCTCGCCCATTTTCTACTGCCTCCTTTCACTCCAACCTTTCTCCATCCCGCACTTCCTTCCTACTTTCCTTTTCAACGTTTGTTTTCCTTGGATTAATACTGGACGCGGGCGTGCGTGCCCCGCACAGAGCACATATTTGCCGAACCCTCGCTGCCATTCTTCCATTCACTTTTCGAAAATCCTCCATTACTCATGATATCGGGACATCGAGGTCTCGCTGCCCCGTAGCGTGTCCGAAAGGGAAAGATAAGCAAGCCGACCACCACCAAATCCACTCCAGTCCTTCGCACGCCGAATCTTTTCGCCACCCGCCATCGTGTGTCACGTGACCAAATATCCTCCCTCCCCTCCCCTACATCAGTGGATTCCACCTCGATTCCTTGTGTTCCCTTCGTCACCATGCGATTCGGCACCATCTACCCTTCCCCCGACCCCTCTTCCTCTACCGGATCAAAACCCACCCCGTTCTTTCCATCCGTTGCCTATCAACCAACCATCCACCATTCTCCCCCTTCTCGTTATGAAACCCATTTCCAGCCCAACTCCGCCCCTCATTTAGCACAGGATAAATTTTTGGGAAGGAGGAGAGGTCTCGGGCAGGGAACAGCGAGGGAAGCGTAGGACCAAATTCAATTTCTCCGGTGACGTCATTAGTGGTAGCCACGCCCCGATCCTGAGGGGTTCGCAGAGTCCCTTATAGGGGGCGGAACGCGCTTTTGCAGGGGGAGGGGGGGAGGAGGAGGTGGGAGAGAGGATGTGCTTCTTCCTCATTCCCTCCTCTCCTTCCACTTCCTCCCCTTTTTAACCCTCTCCCCTCTCACACTCTCTCCCCGATGGCGACCTCGCCATCAAAGCCTAATGGCTAATTTTCTAGACGACGAGGCGCCGTGATTTCCAAACCTGCGTTGTCTCTCTCGCTCCTCAGAATCAGCCTTCCAATCGCCTATTGGAGAAATTTTGTGGCGTAGGGACCTCGGTTTGCTCTTCGGTCGCTATATCAGCGTTCTCATGGTACGGTTTGTTGAGTCGGTGGCTTCTTCGAGACAGCGTCTCCGTCGTAAGGAATTTTCAACCGCACGCGACATCCTGCCGCGTCGCGAAATGCATTGAAAATGCCTCTCTCGATCGCGACGAGCACTACTCTTCCCAAACCCTGCTCTTAAGCATTGTTTTCCAAAAAGTTCGCCTCGTTAGCGGGGTTATAACCACCTCTAATTCGTCCTTGACCCATAGAATTTCTAATCTGACTCGGAGATTCTCATAGGTGAATGAGGAAAACCACGTTTTTGCTATATTTAAATTTTCGATACACAATAGCTAATTAGTATTCATACGAAAGTGATGAAAATATGTATTTATTGATCTATTCCACACTGCTTCATATGTGTTGCTGGCCTGCCGTGGCGGATTTAAGGGGGATCGGACTTGGAGCGTCCCAGGGCTTCCTTGAAATAAGGGGCCCCGAAAAATGTTTTTCAGTATAAACTCAGAAATATTAAATACTCGTATCTCATTTTTAAAAAGTCGAAGAAAATATCATTTTTTGCTCTGCGATACTTTATTTATGAATGCGATCGTTAAGAGGGGTCAAATAAAGTGGTAATCGTTAGGTGAGGTTTCACAATATTTAGATTTCAGGGCTTCCAATTGTTTAGCGCCAGGGGCCTCAGGATACCTAAATCCGCCACTGTTGACCTGGAGAATTTTACCCTTAACTCAGAGACTCCTGGTCAAACCCTGCTCGCTACCCGTTGGTTAAGTGACACTAGCCTCAGTGACCATTTCCAGTTTTTAAAAAATGAGAAATTCTGGCAAGAATTTTCACAAACTCGTAATTAAAAATTATCAACGAAATATGAGCAGTACTAAGTAAATACCGACAGAATTCATCACTTTACAAGAAACATATATAAGGACGCCTGGTATTAGTGTCCCAGGTTACTAGGTTAGGTTGCGAAGTTCTTGCTTGCTGTTGAAAAACACGGCTCTGGACCCACCCTCGCACTCCCACTCTCACCCCACCTAGCTTACACCTCCCCCCTCCTCCCGAATCTCCGGCCCCAAAAACCTCACTCCCGCCCCATTCCGCAAAGTTTCCCACTCCCTTAGCAACTCTCGCCCCTATCGACGCTCACTCCCCCTCTCATCTCCACCTCTCTACTACCTCTCCGCCCTTCCCCTCCACCCTCCCCTCCCTACCCTCATTCCTCACCCCAATATTTCTCTTCCTGGCCCTCGCGGAGGTTGATGGCGGAGTAATGATGCTTGCGGAATCGCGGATGGGGCGGAATCACTGGTGCCACTCCTACCAATCCGCCGGCGCTGTAATCGCGTTTTGGCTCCACTGAGTTTTTCGAGGAAAGGGAGAGAGAGGGAGTGGGGGAGAGAGAGGGAGTGAGGAAGGGGAGGAAGTCAGGTTGTGGTAGAGAGAGGGTAAAGAGAGGCATCTCGTTTTTCGGTGAGCTTGGAAGTTCGGGACGCGGACTGAGTGGCAGAATGGCGTGTCGCGTCGTTTTTTTTAAATTAATTTTTCCGTTTCGTCCGACATTCCGCGTGCCCGCGCGCTTCCCCATCTCCTCCTCGGGGTTATCTGGTCGTGGAAATTAATTTATAGCTACGAGATTGCTTCGCGGAGGATTGATGAAGATATTAATGCTGTTCAGAAAAACAGGAGAGATCGCTTTTCTCCCCTTTGAAAATGGCGTCGGGTGTGTCGTGCAAGTGAGACATTTTGAACGATAATCATTCACTCTTTTGGCCGATCGATGATGGAACGTAAGTGACCGCTCTCTGTCATATACGCCGTTCACGTATAATAATCACGTCGTTTTGCGTTTTTTAAATGTTCCCATATAACGCAGAAATTGATCGTGGTTTCTAATATTATCATTGGGTTGAAACACTGATTTCGCGGTTTTCGTTTGCCATTCAGTGTGTGTTGTGAGCGCTTTTATTTGCGATAAATTTGACTTCTCGTCACGCTACACGTCGCAATCAACTTTTATTCTCTTCCATGCATTCATTGTGTTGACAAAGAGGAAAAATTAAATCCTCCCAAATATGGCTGTTAATTTTAATCAGAAAAAATATGAATATCTCGTCAATTTGTCCAATTTCTATTGGAAGAAATCTGAGGATGAGTGCCTGACTCGTATTAATTATGAAACGGTCGCGTCGTTTATAATCTATTTTTTTGTGTCTTTTTTAGTCTCCATTCTATTATTTATAAATGTAGTTTTTAATTGCAGCTTTATAACTTATAGTTTTGAATTTAACTTATGCTTGACTGATGAACTGTGATGATGTCCCAACGTGTTAGGGATCGAAACAACTCAACACTAGGTTGAAATAGATCGAAAAATTATCAAGGAGATTGTGACATAAAATTCCCCGAAACAGAAATCATCGATAGATATATGTAAATTAAATGATACAAAAATACCGTATAAGGCACTATGAAAACATGAGCGAGAATTATATTAACAAAATACCCTAACTCCACGCTGTCGCTCGGGTAACAACATTTAGTTCGACGTAATTAGATCGGGGTGGTCCATAGAGAGATTTTTATAATGCGTTTTCCCATTTGCAGATGTAATTCCTACAGTAATCACGGAAGTAATTAATCCTTTGCATTTAAGATCACCCTCCTCTCAGCCAACCTATCTATCTCCATATTCTCTTTCTCTTGGATCCCGTACCCCCGTTGAACTCTCTCTTTCCCTTACTCACTCACTCACTCGGGGGGAAAAAATCCTTTCCCATCAGAAACCCATTTCGAAGTTCCCTTGGTGAGAGAGATGTCAAGGGAGGGATGGAATAAGGGAGGAAGGACAGAGGACCGTCCCATTCTGACAAGAGGGGAGGGAGGAGAGAGGGAGGGAGGGCGAAGGAGGGACGAGTAAGTCACAGAGGACTCACACCGCGGAATCAGGTTTCCTTGACCTCGGGCGGTATTCGCATCTTCCCAATTAGCGTGGCGGTTGCGCGGCGAAACACAAAGGAATTCGAGAGGGGAAAAGATGTCGGGAGGAATGAGAGGGAGATAGAAAGTGAGAGAGAGAGAGGACTTTGATTAAAAGGCGAAAACAGACGCTCGGGCGGAAACTGGAGATTCGCGGCAGAGAGGGCGTGGCTGGGAAGGCAGAGATATGGGTTCCTACAGCTCAAGTGACGTCATTTCGGATCTAAAAGAAAATAATTTCGGACTGGAGCCGCTTTATTATTATTTTTTACTCTTCTTTAAATCTTCTTCCTCGACTTTAGATTCCGTTTAGGTGCTTTCAAACGTGTCTCCGCCGTCTGATGAGTTTCAGGCCGATAAATCCGATTATAGCGAAGAGATTAAATGAGACGATGAGTCGAAAGAAAAGAAGAGAGCTCTTCGCGCATGTTTGGACAGCTGTAAATATTTTAACTGCCGCTTTTACGGAGTGGCTTTAATTAAATTTTGTTTGAGTAAGGGATATTGTGCCAGTTAATTAATTCGCCAATCTACTCTTTTCTGCGAGGATATCGCCGTTGTAATGTTTCTAAAACATACGAGAGTAAAAAATATTTGTAAACGTTTTACGCGAATTTTTTTTCGATTTATCACGCAGGAGCTCCGACCGCAAAGCTTTGTTCTTTATGGTTAGAAGGAAATTTTTTATGCTTGCTGAATACAAATAAGTTTTAAATTTTCCTCGCTTAATTAATTTTTCCCGTAATCTACTCACTTTTTGCACTGCGTTATCACCATATTTCGCAGTACTCTTCATGTTATAAATATACGCATCGAAAAATTGACTGTTATCCCCCTTCACCTTTTTTTCTAAAAAAAAAAGAACATTATTATTTCGTCTCGCCAATCGTTCAGACTCGAGTCATTTGTTCGAGACACGTACATCTTCGAAGATGCCACTGGTCATTTCAAAACTAGCTTTCGTCGTGGTGCTCTCTCTCTCTCTCCTTTTGTCGCTGTCTGCCAATAAAAAACTGGTGTCTTCGTTTAGGCTGCGTCCCCTTAAGACACGCCCATCCATCTGAATTCAATCCTTCCTCATCTCCTGTCACCTCCATTAGTCCTCCGTTCTTTGTCGTTTTGCCTTTTTTGTCTCTCTCTCTCGCTCTCTCTTTCATTCTCTCTCGTTCTCCCGCTCTCCATTTGACGATCGCGATGATCCTAGGTACGCTTCAACTCCATCGCTGTGCCTTTAAGTGGGAACTTCCTGTCATATCACGCGCAGAGGACACAACTAGCGCGTCCGGAGTTACACCGATATAACCGTTCGCATCTAAAGAGACGTATCAAAAGAGCACGACGGACTATTTTTATACGTTGACTTATTTAAAACGTATAAAAACAACCAACGTGACGAAAATTATGAAAAGAATAAAAATTCTATTCATAAAATCAGGGCATTGAAAATATACTCCATGTCTCAATTGATAATCATCTCATCTTTAAAGACAGAACGGTTCATAAAGAAGTAACATTCTTGTCATAAACCACCTATCCTCAATCTTATGCAACCACAACAACAGCATTCAGATGCGTTTCAAAAGATAATTCTTCTAGCCATCATTCATTCATATGTCGCATTACGAATGACTCGCCCACATTTTTGAGTTCCCTTCGTGCAATTCTCTGTCCTTCGAGTTAGCTGTATCTATTACGTCATAACCCATCTGTCTTCGAGTGTTTTCCCTCGAGACCTAATCTCTCAATTCCAGCGTCAAGAGTGGCCGACAAATTCCAAAGACGGATCCCGTTGTCTTTTACCTTATTTTTAGTCTTCGTCTGATACCGATTGTTTTCCGTTATGTTTTCATCCTATAATTTTTCCTCTGCAAAAGTGTTTTTGAAGTTTCATGTGCCATTCCACTGATCATTACTAGTTGATTTAAGAATAAATAGGTCCCTCCTAATATACGTATGACTCCAAAATATAATATAGAAAACGAATTCCTCGTTTTATCCCTTTTCTAGTAAATTAAAAAAGATTGTTTTTCACTTCTTTGAGATGTAATGCATCGATTTCATTTGGTATTTGAGTTGGCGATAAAATTAAATGTGATTTGACTTAGGCTAATTTCAAGACCCGCCTGTCTGCTGTTTAACTCGTAATTTTCAAATCCTTCATGAGAATACCAATCGGTTGAGCTAATATATCATTTGCATGAGCAGAAACGTAGTTTACTTATATGTATGCGTGTACAGGCAACGGATATGTTCAGCTATGTGCACGTCATGTATGTTTATGTATGTGTGCACACGTCACCGAAGCCATCTTACTTTTAGAAGATTTTGCGTACAAATTTATGTTTAAAACGGCTTGTCTTTTCTTTGTTGCATGGTGAACACTTCAAATTGTATTTAATTTAATGAAGAATCTAGAGTTTCTGTTATCTTTAATTTAAATTCGCGATGTACTTTCATGTCTTTTCGAATGTTCCTAATACCAACGAAAATTCACGCATTGCAAACATAACATTGTGAGGATAAAGTAGCGTATTCTGGAGTATATATAAAGTTACTAATTTAATGCAAAAATAACTTCCAGTAATTACATCATGCAAGAATTTTTTAAATTATTCATTTTCTTGAATTTTCAACTTTTTAGTTAACTCACGATAATTGTATTAAAATCTGTGTCACGAAAAATTAAAATTTGATGTATATTCCATCGAATCCCATCGGAGTTAGCGCTACATGGGAGCAAATGGGAGCAACCTGAAAAGCATATTCTCGTAGGTCGAGGACTTTCGTAAAATCGAAGAAACTGAAATATGTCCCGCTGCGAGAGCGGGTGAATTTATCTCCACATTAAGAGATTATGATCTCTTTCGGGAAACACAATGCGAAGTTATGCGCCTCGCTTTCGAGGTGCAACTTTTGAAAAAGCTCTCACATTGTACTTCGCCTAGGATGGAAAGTGTTTGGTGCCGTCGAATTAATAGCGTTAATGGATAGGGTGTCCCATGAACACAAAATGGTGGAGAGGAAGAATTGGGAGGAGAGGGAGGGGAGGGGTATTCCCATAAGAGTGACACACTGTGAGGGAGCGTGAGAGCCGTGAGCTGCGCTTCTATTTGCGGCTCCCGTACTGACAGTTTAGTTGGAGAAGGAGCGAGGGGAGTGGAGGAAAGGGAGTGGAGGAAAGGGAGGGGGGAAGAGGGGGGCACGGCTTCCTCCTGGCAGACGCTCTGGGTATTCCTGTAAACTTCCATTCTCTCCGCCCCAAAGGGCGTGACACACCTTCTCAATTAGTTTCCGCCAGAGGGCCAGGCCCAACACAAAAAAACGCCCCTTCTCTCCTTCCCTCCCACTCCTCCAGCAACTACGAGGAAACTCTCGAAATCTCACCTCTTCCACCTTCCCTCCTCCACTCCGCTTCTATCCCACATTACCCCGCGGGATGACCTTTGCCCCATAACACTCCTAAGACGCACTCTTAATTTGATCGCCCCTCCCGCTTCGTTAACAACCACTGTGTCCATAGTAAAAAAAGAGAACGAACAAAAAATTTCATTAAACTAAAAACATTTTTATTTTGACACGCACACATTTAGAAGATTTAAATTTCAACCACAAACAAACAGTTTCGCATGCGACGATTCCTCATAAATTATTTTTCAAGTTTTCATACAAACTTTTTAATGATGCTGTCATCAGCTAAAATGATTCTAGTATTCATCATAACCCTATTTGAGTTGTCGACAAAAATATTTCATTGCCTTGAAAACAAATGCCACCATAACAGCGAATTTATTTGCACGCTTTCTTCTTAGCATCTTTTATACGCCGCACTTCACATGCCAAGGAGTCTCCTGCCATCACTGATATCATCGACCAGTTAGTATTTATGCAATTATGTAGTGAATGCGATTATCCACTGATAATAATGACAACGAAAATGGTGATATACGAACTAATGAATAACAAAATAAACTCGAAGTAATTATAGCGTTACAAAAAAGCAGCTTAATTAAAACGCAAAAAATATGTGAAAGCAAAGAAAAGTTCGTAATTTGATCGCGGGTTCCCTTTCATAAGCTGCTCCATTTTTCACATCGTCTCGCGGGTAAAACGAAACTTTTTAGCTATAAAAGAGTACAGCAATATCCGAACAACCTTCCATTTCCTTAACCCTCACTCAATAAACTATCCCTTTCCCTATCTACCCCCTTTTCTACAAATCTCCCTCCCAACCCCAGAAACCCTTTGCCCGCGACCCCACTTTTCTATCCGCAATGACCCCACTCCAACTTTTGACCCATCTCACCTTCACTCGATCTTTCGCTCTCTTTCCGATTCTCCTACACCCCCCTCCCCCATCCCTTCTATCGCTCCCCTCCCCCTTCGTCTCCTCTTCCTTTCACTCCCCCCCTCCCATCCCTCTCCCCCTTCGCCCCCTCCTCCACTACACCCCTTCCTCCTCTCACACCCCCTCTTCCCATCCCTCTTCCTCTTCTCTCTGCTCTCCCAAAGATAACCCTGACCGCTTCCTTGCCTTCAGCCTTTGACACCACCCACCCACTCACCCCTTCCACTCCGCAATCCCATTCGCTCCTCCGCCCTTCCTCCTCCTCCCTCTAGCCTTTTTTCTTCGCTCCTTTTCAGGCAATAAATTCTTCTCTCCGAATATCTTTCGGTCATAGCTCTACTTTCCCGCCTCCATTCGAGCGATCCAACGCACAGGAAAATTCTCCACCCGCCGTAATAGGCGCTAAACGATCCTTCGATAATTTATCGTAAGAAATGTCATGTTTTTCGCTTTCCACATCTGTGTTTCGCTCCGACGCGCATTCTGACGTTTCAAATTTCCGTCTTTTATTGTAAACCTCTCGTATTCGTTGTCTAAAAGCGTTTTTATTCGTAAATTTCTTTATACATTGCGTTCTGATTCGAAGTGGACTGAGCGGGGTCAATTGAATTCCAGGCTCGATTTATTGCACAAACTGTTACCTTTTCAACGTCGTACGGAAACACTTGGTAAACTGTTCGTATTCTCTCGGTCGGAAGAGATATGAGTACACGTATTTTACGGCTTAATGCAACAGTTAGAAACCCACCTCCCGAAAAGGTATTCTCCTATCGTTAAAAACTTTATTCCAGAAATCGATTCAAATCCGACAAGAAGCTAAGAGAATCCAGGATCCGCTGAAATATGCATTTAGAAGCGCAAACCAGGATGGGAACCTTTTAAAATGACTTTGGATTCTCTTCTCTAGGCGGAAATTACCTCTCGCAAAACTGCGATAATTTGTGTCGCTGGGTGCGTCGCGCGAAGGGCGTCGAGCACTCGCGGTGGATGTTTGCCAGGGAACTCGGCGCAGTTTTATAAGCGTTTGAATGCGCTCCGTCAAGTCCGTTTTGTGTGTCCCTCTCAGGAGTACGGGTCGTAATTTTGCACGGTTGAACACTCGCTAGAGGGCCTCATCCTCGGAATCGTTTGGTAGGGAACCTTGGCAACGAATGCGTTTGTTGCAGAGGCGCACAATGGAATCCTTTTAGAGGTGCTTGCCAACGGAATTAAGCTCTCTCTCTCTCAGCCGTTGGCCTTTTCCTAAGTTCATAAATTACTTTGTATTCATCCCGTTTTCCTCGACGCTAATCTCAATCCTCGAAACAGTCGTTTTCCTATTCTACGTGCTTATTGTCAGAATATTCGGGTGCTAATTTACTAAGTGCACTCGTATTTCGTTTCCAGATTTCACTGCGGGTAAAGGGCTCGTTTTGGCCGGTGTTAAACAGAAGTAAATGTTTCAATAGTCGTCATTTTTCTACTGCTCTTATTTTGGGATATTGTAAAATACAAAATAATCTTTAAGAATTTATGTTCCAAATTCTTGCAGTATAATTTTCATCCCACCTTCTTCCTGCGAAAAAGCAAAACTTCTTTCCGATTTCCTGAGTTTAATGGGGGCACAATGCTGGTTTTTAACGCTTTAAAAAAATATTCGTTTAATTTCTCTGAAAATAATTGAAATTTCTGAATCTCCCCGAAAGTTTAAGTTGGCCACTACTCATTACTGATATATACGTAGATCATTTTCATTCTATAATTATTTCGTTTATGCTGCCTGACTGTTTCAGTAGCTTGTCTCACTCATTGCAAGATTGACAATTGGTCGCTTTTAACTGTTCATTTTCAGAAATATATTTTGGAAGGAATTAAATTTTAGAATACCAATTTTCTGTGGTTTGGATCAATGAGTTTCTAGGTATCCTATTATTTTCTATTCAAAGCCATAAATGCGATTATATATATTACCGAGTCTATCAAAATAGGTAAAATGCGAGCTGATCATATTGAGGAAAACGATATTTAACGCGAATCGTTCCCATGGCAAAGATAAACAATCATGCAAAATGCGTAAATATTCGCCTTTGTAAAAGGCATATTCGTGGATTATTCGAAAAATATGGTAAATTGATCGCTTCCGTCGCTCACGGGGACGAAAATCTGGAGGCAAAAGAGAACTTTGTAACCGAGGTTTAATGTCTTTCGCTTTGATCATCAACCAACCCTCATTCGAAAGCTCCTTCAAAACAACGCTTGGGAACGTAATGAATAAAAAAATCTCCTGGCCTCTCTGGCGCATGAATACCGCTCCCCGAGATTCGAGGCACGCCCTGTTAGAGGGGGAGAAATCGCTAGCAGAAGCAGCAGCCGCCGCCGTTACCCAAACGAGCCGAACGGAATAAAAAGAGACAGTTGAGACACGCGAGAGCGATATTCTTCCGCAAGCGCGTCACGTGAGCGCATTATTACGTGATGGATAAACGAACCGCTTCGCCCAATCACAAGGCGCGTTCCTTCTTTTCTTCTATATAAGCATCTATTCGGGCGTCACGCGCCGCCCCCTTCCGCCGCCCCTTCCATCCCTATTCCTTTAAACCCTTCTCGTTGCGACCACATAACGCCCGCCTCTCTGGCATCTCGCTTCCAGTGACTCACCTCTTCTCCTTCACCTCCTCCCTCCCCTTCCCTTCTCCTCCCTTTCCCCTCACGGTACGGGTTCAATTAACTCACGCCCGCGATGCACTTCGCCCCTTCCGACTCTCCTCCCCATCGCCCTCCGTCTATTGATAACCGCACTGTCGCTTTCCTTTCATCATTGCCTTCCGGCCCAACAGCCCCCAGCGCACGCCCTACGCGATTTCCTTCCTATATCTTCCCTCCCTCCGTTCCTCCCACTTCACGCTGTCTTACTACTCTCTTTTTCTCCTCTCCTCGACATCTCTTTCCTCGTCCTCCTCCTGTTTCTCTTTTCCTATCTCCATCTGATACCCTTTTCACATCCAATCTATTTTTGCTGCGAAATATTTGATGACGAGGGTTTCACATTTCGCGAGAACGTACCTCCTCCATCCTCTGGTAAATAACCTTTCTGGGATTATATGTTTACGGTATCTTCTTGAGGCTTCTGCATAACAGGCTTCGAATGCTTTTCATATCCCTGTCAATGTGAGTGATGTGTTTCTTTTCTAAGATGCTGTAAACCACGTCATGCTCGGCTTTTCCAATTTCTATCGTTTTTTAGTTTTTACTTTTACATTTTTCCACTGTATTTAACGTAATATTCCATGATGTAAGTACATAAATCAGTGGGCTGTACGGAAGCAGAGACACTCCAGTCTCAACCTCGCCGGTATAATGACCTTTATCTATCAATTTATCTTTTCCTCTCCAACATTCTTCCTTTATCCCTCTTCATCCCCTCTCTCTCTTCAAACTCTCTCTCTAAAGCCTCTTCCTCTCCTATTCCACTCCCTCTATCTCTCTTGCTCCCCCTTTCCTCTGCCACCGTTCCCCCGCCTCTTTTGTCTTTCTCGCCATCCCCGTTGGCTCAGAGCCTTTATAAAGAGCACTGCGCGTTTAATCATCCCAAATGAACAGACCCTAATCATGCTCACCTGCCTCTCCCCCCCCCCCCCCTCTATTTCCCTACCCCTCTCTCTCTCTCTTCCTCACCGCGATATCATTTTTTATCCTTCACCCTCCCTTAATTTTCTCGGCTGTTTTGTTCCTTATTTATTTTTTTCATCCTGACCTGATTAATGGTATGTGTGCCTTTATTTTTTCCACGGCTTACCTCTCTGACTTCTTTTATATATTTTCGAGGTTCCCTTTTTCTATATCCCAACCGAATGTTAACAGGGTCAAAAGGTATACCTGTTTTCCTTATTTTCCTCGGGAAAAATAAACAAAAGTTGTTTGTTTATGAAATTGCTTTCTGTCGCTGATGAAGCCCATTGCTTTGGTATGTTACGCGCGGAATTAAATTTAATAAATACTTTATCTTTCTCAGAGGTTATGTACGTTGGAAAAACGATATTATTTCTTAATATTTCGTGAAATACCGTCGCAGTTGGTGAAAAGGATGGCCACAAACTCTTTCAAAGGAATTCCTAAAAAAAATAAGGTCATCGGTCTTCCTGCCTTTGCTGCCGAAAATATTCCCCACTACAAATATTTTCCCCGAAATCGAATCGGGGGAGGGATTTAAAATCCAGATTATCCCGAATTAATGGACTCCTTGACCTTTGCTTTTAAAAGGCAGACACGCTAACAGTTCGAATACCAAGGTCGAAACGATTTTCCATCCCTTTTTTATAAGCGATGCAGGTCGTTAATTTGAGTCTTGAGCGTTCGGGTCTTTTGGCATTGGGCGATTTGCATACCCAAAAAGGTCTGATATGGATATCGGGCCATCTCCCATTCCGATCAAGAGAAGGAGGCCTTCAAATGTATCAAACGGCTTATCGTTCTCGAAATTTCCCGTTTTGATATCGCTTCCGTATTATTTATAACACAGAGTGAATGTTTTAGAATTGTTATGACGATTTTTATGTCATGCAAAAGTTTCTCAGAAAGTTTTTGAAAAAGATCCATAATTCATTACATTCCCTTCAAAAGTGTCGTTATATTTAAGAAGTTGTCGGTTGCTAACGACGAGCAAGTAATTTATATTCATGGAATTTTATCTTTCCCGCTTTCGAGAAATAAACGAGTTTGCGCTTTTTTATTTTAATAGAATATATTTGGTATTTTAAATTTACGAAAAGTTTTTATAGCATCTCGCGCCACTCTTTTAATGAATATACTGTAATAAAGCTATTAAGATGCCATTTTAAAAAATGTAAATTGAAACTGATAACATGGTCATTTTGGTTAGTTTATTAACGCGTTTCCAAAACAGTTTCGATTATTCCATTCCCATAAAAATATATGTATGTATGTTGTTATGATATTAAAATTAAAAGAGCCAGGATTCAACATTTTATTCGTATTTTTCTCTATCTTCTCGTTAACGAAGTCTTAATTATTTCAGCTCCTTTCGCACTCAAAAAGCCGGGTTGTTTTGTTTGTTTGAAGCAACGCTTTCCAATTACGCCTCAACACCTTTCTTTATCTTCCCGACCTCTCCTTTTTACTCCTCTCTCTCACTCCTCCTCCCTCCCTCTCTCCTTTCCTACCCTCTCTCCCGTATTATCGCGCCACCTTCTGCCGTTTGACTCTCCTTGGGAACACGCCTCTCCAGACGTGATACTCACAGCCCCGCAGACTTAACGGCTTGCCGGCGGGAATTCCAAAGCAATACGCGTTACAGATAAGGAACGTCCTCGCATCCATTCGTCCTCACCCCTTCCTGCCCCCTACCTGCCCCCTGCCGGCCTCCCCAAAGGCTAACTAAGCACGTTTGGGGCCGGAATTGCGTTTGCGGTCGAGGAGAACAGATATTTCTCTCTCCATCTTCGATACGGGAAGGGGGGAGGGGGTATCCTGCGGATAGGTCAACCCGCAACACAATACCCTGGACGCCTGCTGCTATGTAGTAGCTCCCTCTTCTCCCCCACTCCCCCCCCCCCCCCCCCTCTTCACGTTCCTCCGACCCTATCCTTTTCTCTGCCGCTCTTCGATTTTACGACGGTATAAAAGTTAATCTCGCGCCCTTTCACTTCTCACCGCGGAGAAGACCCCGTTTTTTTCCCCTGAATCCTCCTCCGCGGCTGCTCAATGGGGAAGAGTGCGATGTTGGAAGGAAGGGTAAGGTGCGGAGATAATGGTTTAAGGGAGGTAGGGGAGGTAAAGAGGGGAAAGGACTTCGCCTGTCGCCAACGATCCAGTCGCCGTTTACCACGGTTCCAATTAGTCGATTGAAAAATATTCCAAGTGCTTGATAACGTTAAGAGATATAATCGCTCGCTTTTTTTCTTACTTTTTTATCGATTATTTTTTCTTTTTCTAATGAGGAATTATTCTACAGCCAATTTATCTACTAAAAAAATGATCTGAATAAATTTCCAATTTTGGCAAGATATTGAATTAGCATATTAATAAATAAAACGAGTTAGGAAAGAGTACATCGTATCACAAATGGGCGCTTTTCGTGCAATGAAGTATTTGAAAGAAATTTTATACGTGTATGTAAGGGAAATAGCGTTTCTTCGTCATAAAAAATCCATTTTCTTCCTATTTAAAATCACTGCATTCGCATGTAAGGACAATTAAACGTATTTTTATGAGATTGTTTATGTTAGCAACAATGAAGAAATAACCATGCAAGAAATTTTCAATGTTCAACTCCAATTAAGACTTTCTTGTTTGATTTATCGATAACGCCTACTCCTACGATAAAAATGTATAGGAAAAGATAAGTATACTCTACTAGTTCTACAAGTTTTATTTGGTAAGTATTTTGATATGACTAATACTTTACACGATATGACGGAAAGTACACTTTTTGTCACCAGTAAAGTGGCACCCCTGATCGGCTTACGTGATTCATTATTGTGATTTTCATATTATCTCTGACTGTAAGTCCTTAATTTAAAGTTTCATGAAAATTAGTTCGGTAGAAGCCGAGAACGAACATGCGGACGGACGAACGGACAGACGGACGCTAATAGGCGCTTATATGTTGGAAGCGAAACGCGCCTAAAAAGGTTTTCCCTGCGAATTTTTGACCTATTTTAAACGAATGTGCTGTCAATTCAGATTCAAACGAAAACCAAATAAGATATCGGAAAATAGCTTTATCGTATGAATTCATATCAAAATTCTTCGTTAAGCGCACTCATAATTGACACAGAACGTCCATCTCATGCTCTGACGGAATCGATTTTTAAAAATTTAACAAAATGAGATATTTAAAAAGTAAAATTTCACCAGCGCAATCGGGAGAAAAAACCCTCATTTGGTTGAAATTTTAAAATCTCTGGAAACATACCGGAATCGATAACGAAATTACATTTTCATTAAACATCCCCCCTTCCCCCTCCCCCCCGATTGGTTTTAGGGGAGTAGGTAGAGGGAGGGAGAGAGATGGAAGAGGAGAAATTGGAGGGAAGGGCGGAATATTCCGCTCACGAACCCAACTCCGCAGGGAAAGATATCTCGCAATGCATATCTCACGGCGCCCGTTACCCACCAACCCCATCTGGCGGAGAAACATTCCGATCGCTGGCGAAAACGCCTCCACGGAAATCGCACACAAACACGCCCTCGGAAAACACATTCCGCGGCTCTTGCGGAACGCGTAAAAATAAGAGGGAGAAACTGGAGCGGAGAGATATATTAATACAAAGCGACGTCGATTTCGCCGGTCACTTTAATTTCGGGACTTTTATTGCAAAAGAGACCTTTTTATGCGGGCGAATGCGGTTCTTCGGCTTGCGGGAAAGAGAGAGGGAGGAAGTGATGGATTTGGGGGGAGGGAAGAGGGGAAGAGAGCAGTTATGTCGCTCTTTGCTTATTTATCCGATTCCTCCGCTTACAATCTCCGTTCTTCTCGTCCCTTTTAACGTGTATACGATGTCTCCGAACGGAAAGAGACCGGGTTAGAGGCCCAATTGGTTCTCCTACCTAAAACGCTTTCCGTGTCGACGTACGTTGCGCGCCCTGGGAGGAAAGATACACCACCGTCTCCTTTTCCACTCATCTCCTCTTCCCTCCCTCTCTATCCCCCCCCCCCTCTCCTCTACCACGCTCCTCCCACACACATCCCCACACCCCCTCAAGCCCTCTTTTTTTTTATCGCGTGTATTCCTCCGGGCCAAGAGGTGACGTCACTCCGCCACTCTCCCTCATCCACGCCGTCCCAATTCCCTCTCTCCTCTCAATCTATCTCTCTCTCTCTTTCTCTCTCTCCATCTCCAGCCTATATCTCTCTCCGATTGGCCGGGAGGGTTGGTTGTTCCCTGTTCCTTTTACGATCCTGTGGGAGTGCATTGCCGGAGTCTACGGCTGGAGGGGTTGTTTGATCGGAACGTGTGTTGTGAGTGAGTGAACGTGTGTGTGTGTGTGTGTGCGAATGCGCGGGTCGCGTGAATTGTATTATCTCCCTTTCGAAGGGAGCAGATGCTTCGCGAGATGGAGTGAGACGAGCACTTAAGGCTCGGCTTGTATTGCGCATTGTGTGCTCGCCCACTTAGGTACATACATGCCTCTAGCTCACTCTTTCCTCCTTCTCCCTCTCTCTATCTCTCTCGCTCTGTCTTTTTGTTCGCCCGAAGTGAGGTCAAGGGGAGCAAGGATAGGCAAAGGCATCGGTGTGAGAAGCTGGAAGGGGGTAATGACACCTAGATAGAGGCGTATTGCCTTCGAGCAATTCATCGCCGACGGTTATAGGTATCGCGCCGCGCGTTAGCAAAACAGGTGCGCGTGAGAGAAATGGCTGAGAGAGACGAAACGTGAGAGAAATGGCTGAGACGGCATTTGTCATCGCTAATTTTAGAATTGATGCTCGATGATTCACGTCCGATACGAGAAGGTGCGGCTCAATGGCGGTAATTGTTCGCACTTGTCTTGCGGATCGGTTGAATGATTGAAAAATATCAAATGGAACTTGAAGAATAAGATCGGCTTAGTAGACAGAATATTTCATTGCACTAATTTTTCATTCGTGTAGATAGTAACAAAATATATCTCTCTATATTATAACCGCACTAATGTGCGTTACGCAAACGATTTCTTACTTCCGTATGAGCTACAATGTTGAAAAATCCAAACTGATTATTCATGACTTACAAACAGAGGAAAAATTGCGAAAACGGGAATTTTTTAAGTTCAAGAGCCCCAAAAATATTTTTGCTTTGAAGCATTTAGCGCTGGAACACGCGTAGGAATTACGGTAACTAATCTAAAACATTGCACTTTCTCATAATAAAGCGCCTAATTATATCCTTCATTATATCATTTAAACTGGTAAATAATTAGCTCTGCATTAAAATATTATTAATATGTGCAAACATTGTACGAGTGCTGATTTTGTTACGACGCTCGAAAAGGGTTGTTAATGTAAAAAATCCATGCCAACAATGCATTCGAGGCTAAAGAACTCATTACTGAGAGAATATTTCTCGGAGTTGGATCATTGTCATTGGCTTCCGTCATATTTTGTGGGTGAGTCTGAATATAGGGAGTGAATTGTGCTCTCAATTTGTATTCATCTTGTTTATTAGTCCTCGACTGTAGTTTATTGCTCCTGATTTCCTTGAATTCTGTTCATGTTGTGAGTTCCATCTTTGTGTGTTGTTTTGCCCTGTTACCACAGTCTTTGCGATCTGTTTTTTTGGGCGAAAGAAGGCGTAGCGCGCTGAAGCCAGCGAAGCGAGTTGGGGCGGAGCCCCTAGTATTTAATATTTTTAATCCAAGCACAACTACACGAGTAGATATAGATTTCCTCCACTGTTTAGATGGCATTATTTCTGGAAACTTATTGTTTACGCAATCGAAGTGATTTAAATTTTATGGAGAGTTGAGCGAATGTGTCTAACAATAAGATGTCACTATTATGAATTTATATAAATAAAATTGTAACCTCTGTCTGTACATTTGTTTTTTGTCGGGTTTTACTTTTCTTTGTGTGTTTTGCATCACAAGAAGACGTTTGAACCGGTTTGCAGAATTGTTTTCTGTCTGTTTGTTTGTTACCGCATCAAGCAAAAACGGCTGGTCGAATTTTTATGAAACTTGCAGCGTATCTTTAGACTGGTCCAGTTTAAAATATAGGCTATGTGGTGTATCTCAAAAAAAATTTTAAGTGGGGGTTTAGGGGGCATCGATTTGGTTTTTCGACGATAACTCTAGAGTAAATTAACTTAGGAAGTTCAAATTTGATATTTGTCACTTTCAATACAAGTATAAGATTAAGTTTGTAGATGCAAAATCAGACCAAGGGGAGGGGCAGTTGTGTGGGGGGGACCCGTAAGAGAAATCATAAATAAACGATTTACAAAATATGAACTACAACAAATGATAAACAAATTTCCAAAATCATAGCTGAAGTTTTTTTCTTTTCTGTACGCAACCTAACTACAAATAGATAAGTTTGTTGGTTACCATGTTTTTGCCTCACGCCCCTCAATTATCGTAATTGCTGAACTATCCTGAAAATTATGCAATATTGCTTCAAGGCATCATTTACAATTGCATTTAGCATTTCTGGATTTAATACCTATCTCCTATATATTTATAAAAGTTTGTTTGTTTATTTGTGCAACCATACATTTCCACACCGTTAAAGTTAGAGTAATCAAACTTTCGACAGATACTTTCTTCACAAATAGAGAGGCCGTAGGCTACTTTTTAATCCCAAATGTTTTACATTAATTGTACAAAAAGCAAAATAACTTTGTATGCTAATGCTAATGGCAGCCCATTTTCTGTCTGCTCCTTTATGCACGCCCACAATAAACCGATTCCAACCAAATTTGGCAGGATAGTAGGGGGTATTAAGGGAAAGGTCGACGCGGGGTTTTAGTGTTTGTATGTCCGCTTCATTCAAAATGGCGGTCGATTTAAACATTAAACTACAGTACTTTCCCAAGTCCTACTATTGATTTGAATCAAATTTGGTACGATTGTGGAGGGCTCCCAGAAATAATTCATACGTGGTTTTTGTTTCTCTCCGCCCGTTTTATTCAAAACGGCGGCCGAGTGAATTCTTAAATACCATGTATCATCTAGAATTCCGATCGGATTTGAACCAAATTTCCTCGGGCAACGCCGGGAATTTCTGCTAGTTAATAATAAGACGTTAATTATTTTATCAAATTTGACAAATTCTTTAATTATAGCCAAAGCAATAAATAATCAAATCAACTTAGTATCCATAATAGATTATTTTAAATTAAATGAGAGGATAAACCGTTGCACTGAGACGTAAATTAAGAGAGTTCCCGATTACTCCTCTCACAACTGCATCAAATGTAACATTTAAGTGGTCTAACGAGACGGAGTCCTATTATTACGAAACATAGGTTTTAACAACAATTTACGACTCTGGTTTCAGTTTTCGACATCATGACCCGATTATGATTATGAGTCACATGAAAAAAGACTAAAATATTGCAGTACGTATCTTTTTTTAAATATCTTTAGTTATTTATAGCAGAATACGTTATATTTAAGGCCAGAAATATCAAAGATAGCATACTGTTATCATATAATAAGCTCTAACGAATTAACATGACTATAAATTGTAAGATGATAATAGCAATATTTCTTAACTGTGATATATATAGCTATTAAATACCAGAACAAAAATATATTAATATGTGAAGCAAAATTTGTTTGCCACATGAAATACACGATAACAGTCCTACATACTCGTACATTCCTCTTATAATAAACTGTATAATCTTCCCGCCATAAGGCTATTCTACTATTACGAAGATTTATAGCCCTAGTACAAAACAAGTAAGGAAAATGCTACTGAAGCAGACAGTACCTATATGAAAGCGTACCAAAAATTGCTACTAAAGAATGTAAAAAATTATGTACACTAGATAATTTAATATAATTAAAAAGTAATTTAAAACAAAACGTTTATCAAAAAATGGGAAATTTAAATTAAAATTTTCTCCCCCGTTGTGCTGGCCACCGGAACGTTCCACAAGAAAATAAGGAGACAGAATAGTGATCGATTAGCAAAAAATCGGTACAACATACATTGTACAAACTTTCTCATATATGGGTACTAATACGTCGTTTAGTTATCTTTAGAAAATGAAAATCGTATTAGCCTGTTTTTAGAAAATAAAAATTTTTGTTAAAGTTGCCCAAGAATAAACTAGCCTTATATTCATTCATTACGAAAAATTAAATACGTAGTATTATTGTAGATGTATGCAGGGCCGCCGAGAGCCAGCGCGGGCCCTGGGGCAAATACCCTCGCCGGGCCCCCTTTCTTTGTTTTAAGCTCAAAAAGGGAACCGGGCCGCTCGACAGCCCGAGGACAGCCGACTCCCCCTCCCCCCTTCTCTACGGTATTGGTTCGCAGTATTATAAGCAGAAATTTTTAAATTCCCTCCAATTAAAATTTCTTATCAAAATTACGTATAAAGCAGCGGTCTCCAACCTGCGGCCCGCGGGCCGCTGCGGTCATTTGACACTTAAAATACAGCCCATTTTAACTGTTACATATGAATTTTTTGTCAACATTTTTAAAGTAATACTAAATTTATTTATAAGTAAAACGCTTGGCGATTTTAATGGTATATTCACCTCTAGGTAGATTTGGAAAAACCAACGGATATAGAAAATTTCCAATAAAATGTTGGAGACCCCTGGTATAAAGTATATGTTGATATATCACATCATATATAGACTTGGTATGATTCGGTTAATGTCGATAAACAGCGAATTTGTAAAAATGAAATATTCGACGAAATTTAATTGCCGTCGATAAGTGTAGGTTTTTCATCACTAACTTTTTTTGCGAAATTACGTCTTGGTTTTTAAATTTGCTTTTCCAAATTAACACCTAAAATGTATTTTAGTGCCAAAAAGCAACGCGTAAAAACAATCGGTACTTGTCATAACAGATGACCACATTAGAATCGGAATTTCCTACACAATGCATTGTGAGGTCCCCCATGACATTTTTAAGTAACTGCGTATCTTGCGCTGCAACAGAGTCCAAAAGTAGGAATTAAATGAGAGTAGATCTTACAATTAGTGTGAATGAATACCGATCGCCAGATGTCCCTATAGTACTTTAACTAATAAATTCTCATAAAATTTACATTTCTAGGGGACATACCGATAATCCATCCTCCGAAGGAGAGTTTCCAATCATAATCGTTCCCTGTTTGCGTTCTAGGTATTTTTCTAGATTTTTTACCAACATCGCAACTTGTTTCTTCATAATATATACGTATAAATTTGGTTGTATATTATAATAGCGTAACGTTAAATTTGTTATTGAATGGTCGCGATTTCGTGATTGTCCGATTCAACGAAGTAAGTCATGTATTTATGCACTTTTAGTAAAGTTTAATTCGATGGAAATTATCGTCATGTCGTGCGATATTAAGTGTACTTATATATTCCAAGCTCAACCTTATAAAATATAGTCAATAAAAAAGAAAGGCTACCATATCTCTAAAAAAAATTGGGAGTAAACAATATTGTTCTTTAGAACTGACTGTACGACCAGTGGCGTAGCAAGGTGAAGCCGGACCCAGGTTCGAGAATTCTTTACGGGCCCCCACTCTCCTCCAATATATATTTTTTGGTTATTTTATTTTTTAAGGGGAAAATTTTAATGAAATAAGTTTTATGATCTCGGATTCTTTTCACTGTATTTAGCAGCTCTTAAAATGAAAGAAAGGGTAAAATTTTGTATATGTCGACCACGGGCCTCCGGGTCCCCTCGAGCTCCGGGTCCTGGATCGACCGATTCATCGGATCCATGGTCCCTACGCCACTGCGTACGACGACACTCCGAGCTCTTGTGGGTCCGGACCTCGGGCCCAAAGACGGAATTTCCCGAAGGGGAGAAAAAAGAAAGTAGTGAGGAGGAGTTTTAGGGTGCTAAGGGGTGATGGAAAAGCAGTGGATTGAGTTGGGAAAACCCAAATCAAAATCTGAGAAATGGAAATGGGAAATGGAGAAAACGCCGCCCGTTGGTATTGGATGCCGGCGTGCCTTGCACTCGCGTATTGCGATAGAAAAACCTTACGACCGATCCTAATTCTGGGCCCCGGGAATTTAGCCTCTGTATCCCCGCCCATTCTGTGGCCCTGGATGTATGTATACCCAAGTAACTACGAAATTTGATCAAAATGGTTAGAGCCGTTTTTGAGAAAATCGAATTATTGTTAAAGTTGCCTAGAATAAACTAGCCTTATATTAATTTTTTGAGAAATATGAACTATACAGTATTATTGAAGACGTAAACTCAAGTAACTGTACGAAATTTGATCAAAATCGTTAGAGCCGTTTTTGAGAAAATCGAATCATTGTTAAAGTTGCCCAGAATAAACTAGCCTTATATTCAATTTTTGAGAAATATGAACTATACAGTGTTATTGAAGACGTAAACTTAAGTAACTGTACGAAATTTCATCAAAATCGTTAGAACCGTTTTTGAGAAAATCGGATTGTTGTTTAAAATGCGTAGAATAAACTACTCTTAATTATTGAGAAATGTCAACCATTTATATGTATACTCTGCTCAGTATTATAAAATGCCTAAGTACGAGATTTCATTCATTTTCGCTCTACCGTCTAGGCTCCAGAGCCAGTAACAGACAGACGGACAGACAGACAGACGGCATTGCAACAACCACTTTTTCGGATTCAGCGACACCTAAAACGTATATTTCCGTAAAAATCTCGAGGTCGAATTTTTCCGCGAAAACAATACTTTCTCGATACTTCGTATGAGAAAGTAAAAATGAAGTCTCTGTCTGCTTTAATTTACGAGAAGTTAGCACAACAGGCAGACGGACGGACTAAGCGATCGCATAAGCGGGTTTAAAAAACACGCCTAACAGAAAAATTTTGAAATAAAATAGGAAACAAATTTTTACAGTTTTAATCAGTGAATTCGTTTTTGGAATTTCGATTTTAAAGACAGTAGCTACATTTTTCGGATAATGAAATTAAATTCATTTCTCTTAGAAAAAGCATTAATTACGCACACCGCGCACCAATAAACATTGCTTTCAACGCTTCGGCGACGTGTTAGCTAAGCCTCGTAGCCAGTTAAATCCCAATTCATTGTGTATCAACGCCTAATATGACAACAAACCCCTTCGTTCGAGGAGAGTCCTATATCAAAAGAATAGAATCGATCGATCCGTGCAGGGGGGGGGGGGGGGGGGGGCGTGGGGGGAGGGAGTCGTGACTCCATCGTGAAGCAGGTGGTGCGTAACAGGGAATTCGGCAACGGGGAAGGATCGCTTCCTTCCTTCCTTCCTTCCCGAACGCCACACCCTAGGGAACAAAGAGGGCGTCATCAATTATCCCCGCGCCGCGCGACTCTGGATGCTCCCATTCTCACTAGATGATTTTCCTCTTCGGAGGGGAGGTGGGAGGGAGGGGGAGGATGGATGTGAAGAGGGAGGGTGGGAGGGGGAGGATGGATGGTAAGAGAGAGTGGCGTAAAGGGGTGGGAGGGGCAGGATGGATGGGAAAAGGCAGGGGGTGGGAGGGAGGGGAAGGATGGATGGGAAGAGGGAGGAGTAGAGGATATCGTGGAACCGCAATCACGACTGCCACTGTCGAAGGAATAATGGAGGAGAGAGAGAGAGAGAGCGTGGTGAGCATTGCTCTCTCCGCCGCAACATGCCACCTCTCCAACTCCTTTTCCTCCATCTCCGTCCCACACACGCCGACTCCCACCCCCACGCGCGGGGGCACACACACACACACGTCGCGAAACCCCAATCGCGACACGTATTCGCGCAATAGGGATGAGCGGCATACGCCGTGAGTTGCATGCTGGATATCACCCCTTAGGGTTCTTGAGAGTTGCCATCCTTCTTCTGCCATCCCCTTCATCCTCCTTCGCCCCTCTCCTCCTCCTTCCACACCTGCCTTTTCTCCATCTCCTCCCTCCCTCCCCCCTTCCACCACATCACCTGAATTTCTGCCCTACCTTCATCCTTTACTATGGTGACTGGAAACAAGTTTCCGTTTATTTTTCTCTCACAAAAAGGTATCTTTGGTGAAGTAATTACTCTTTCGAAGCAGTTTATGTCTTAATTCAAGTTGTTATGGTCAGCAAATATTGCATTCGCATCTCTACAGGTTGGAGGTTTGAAAAACATTTTGCGTTATCTTTTCCCGCTGGTGCAATGCCGTGTGGTGTCATGCCGTGACTTTAATCTTTTGTTTTAATCTCAGAAAATTTTCCGCATTTTTGTTTTAGCTTCGGCATCTCTTATTACAACGCAAAAATGGTAACATTCAGATGGGTCTGGAATTTAATCGTAAATAACTCATTCCTTTCCCGATACCATACATAAAAATAGAACCGTAGTTTGATTGCTGACAGTCGAGTGGTTCAGTAGGTCTATATCTTTTAATTAGCATCCCTTGGTAGTTATGCTATGCGTAAAAAAACTTGGCAAAAATTATCAAGCTTTTCATAAGAATTCCACGCAATAGTTGGTCAAAATAACTCTTATAGTCATAAAAAAATTGAGTAAACCATATGCATCATGGGCGTCTTCAGTGGTAATTCGCCGATATTTGCTTTATCAATCTCTAAAGGCGCTTATTTGGATCAACTAGGCTAGGCAACCGCATTATAGCCACGGCAGCTTCTGCAATCGGTTATTTGATTAGTCTATTTTCCTCATTAGATGAGAACCAACTCTAATCTCTTCCTAATCGTTTTATCTTCCCTTTCCTTCTCCTCCAACTCTCTCCTCCCTCAAGTCCTTCCACGCCTACTCATTCTCGTCTCTCTCCTTTTTCCCTCATTCGCACTTCCGCTTTTCTTTTGCTCCTCGAGCCTCTCTTCTACACGATCCCCTCCTCTCCAATTCCTTTCTCCACAAAGCATCCTATCTCTCCCACCCCACCCCCCTCTCTTTTCCCCTCTCCCTCCCTGTTTCCTCTCTAAATCGGCTGTGCTGAGTCCGTGGATTTGAAATCCCTCCTGAGTAAGAGACAATCATGAATTGCGAGGGTCTTTCTTTTCCTGTCATTCTTCTTCGCACGCACCTCTCACACCCACACACACAGTTGACTTAAGGCGCCAAAAATCAATCAGTATTCCTCACCAACTTTCCTTCGTCGATTATTTTTTATTTTATTTTCTATCATCCTTTTCCTCGACTCTCTCCCTCCCTCTTCCATATCCATTTCTCTCCCTCCTTCCTTCGGTCCCTCTCCCCTTCACATCCCTTCGAGCGCATCCTCTTCCCCCTATTTTGTGGATGAAGTTCCTGCATGTCGCCCTCGGGGACCACCTCCCCCCTCCCACTCCCTCCCCATTCCTCCCCCGCCCCCCTCTCCCCCCTCTTTCCCCCGCACCGTCTCGCAGACGTGCAGTCCTAAAGTAAAGCGTGGGAGGAGGGAGTTTGGTTAAGAAAGAGAAGGAGATAATAGGAGTGAGTGGAGTGGAGGGAGAAGAAATCGAGAGAGGTATTTAGAGAGGAATGTAGAGTGGAGAGAGAGAGAGAGAGAGAAGTGGTTGTATGGAGAGTTTTGGCGTAGTGGCACGGGAGCGTAGTGGGATGGGGAGGATGGAGTGTGTTTGAGTCTTTTCTGGGAATGTCCACTACTAAATAGAGTCCGCATCCCGTCTGCTAATGGACGGAACCACTCCTGCGCATTGGGGACAAATTAATAAAGTCCCTTCCTCGCCCGGGGGCGGGGTGTGTGGGTGCTGGAGGTGCGCTGCGGTGGAGTTGCCGAAAGAGAGAGAGAGAGGGAGAAGGAGAGAATAACGAAGAGTAAATTCGCTCCCCCGCGCGTAGAAGAGATTCCCGAAAGATTTGAGTAGATTAAGGAATGAAATCCGCCTGCCGGATATGCGTGTGTGTGTGTGTCCGGATTTTTTTTGTGCTATTCAAGCGACCAGAGGCGAACCTGATTGGATGAAAAAAGTTTTGTTGCAAAAGACTGAAGCATCCTCTTCTCGCCGTCTCCCTCTTGCGATCGGGTGGATTATCCGCCCTCCGGCGCCCCATTTACTTCTTTCCCGCCCCCGCCCCCCTCCTCTCCTGCCCTCAGGGGCTTTTCCTGTCCCACTGTTCTTCTCCTTTCTCGAAATCTCCCTTAACGTTTGGACGCGGGCAAATTCATTCGAACTGGGAAATTATGGAAACTGTAGAGAGTACGTGGAATTTTCTGTTGCTAGTGACTATTTTTTATGTTATTTGAAAGATGGTTGTTATATTCGGTTACAAAAATGTTAGCAACCCGTCGACAAGCCATTTCATTCTTTAAGTCGTCGTAGTATTTTCACATACATACTTTCACCATATATGGCAATAGAATTAAATATGTATGTATTTAGATTGTCGAAGAGGTATTAGAGAGGTCAAAGATTAACTTTTTGCAACAAATTTTCTCAATTTTATGTAAGTTGAAAAATTAATTTAAAATCGAAATTTTACTTCATATTTTAATTTCGATCCAATTAAATAAAAATATCCCCATATAATAATATTTCAGTTTGACAGTGAAAGAAGTTACAATTGATCAACAGACTCTAAAACGCTTTGCATACGCCGCAAAATTCTCGTATAAAAACTTTTTATAGTACTTGAAAAATAATATTGTTATATTGTGTTGGGTACAGTATCCCAGTCCTGTTGACTCGCATTAATACCGACGAATTCATCTCTTTTACGCGATTAGTTTCTCCGCTCCCATTCCATTTACATTCCATTCGCGTCATACTTTTGAAAAAGCATTTTCCCATAACTCCGTCCCGTTCCGTTGGCCGTGGCCTTGAATCCCAAGACATCGCTATGTTGACATTCTAACCCATTCCGAATGCAACGGAGGATGATAAAATATGCAGCCTGACGAATTGAATCTTTTCGTTTACCGCAAATGAAGTGCGGCGTTTTTTTTTTGGGGGGGGGGGGGGGGTGGAAGGCTCCGCTGGATGCTGGAATAACTCCTCCGCGTCATTCCACGGAAACAGTATCGATAATCACGTAAGGTTCGGGTTTTTTTTGCGAGTGCCGACGAAAACTTTTCTCTTTTTGAGCGCTTCGCGGCGCCGCACAAAGGAGAAAAGGAGAACTATTCGGTTCGTAGAGTGAAACGATTTTAATTTTTGCGCCCGCTTCTCATTAATATGGTGATTAAGTTGTTTGGGAGTAAAAATTCCACTCGAATCAAAAAAAGGCTCCTGTTTTATTAAACCATCAAAGAAATGTTAACGAGCGGCGTTCCCTCAAAACCCCTTTCTCTTTCTCTCTCTCTCTTTTTTTTGCTCTTAGAAACGCATTATGTACTTTTGGGGTCGAGAAGTGAAGAAAAAAATAAAGAATTATCGTCCGAGAAAACGCCTCTCGTTCTTTGGTCTGGAGAGCACTTGGAATCTTTCCTCAATAAATTAACGTCTGAAAATAAATTGGTAGTAAAATTACGTCGGTGTTAGCTGCGAGTATATCCCACTCCAAACGACAGCGCCCGCTAATAACGCAAAAAACACAATCGTTACGATTTTTTCCCTCCGCAATAAAATCATTACGCGCGAGATAATTGCGATTTTATCAAAACTAATGATTTCCGAAATTGGATTGGAAAATGAATTATGCATGATGCTTCGGATCGGATTTCACCACTCATTATCCTATTATACATGTAAGAATATTTATTTCGTGCATTATTAATATGAATTTATATTTTTGTATCGTATATTCAGACCGATTTTAAAAAATTGAGTGGCGCGTTGTGTTACGCCTGTTTATAGCCGAATGCTATCGAACGTCGCCCATTTGTTTGTTTTATTTTCGATTCAGCGTGATGAATGAATAATAAAGTTATTAATCAACTCGAATGGGATGCATTACGATTATCCCTAATTATTCTAATGAGACACGAAACGAAAATGGAAATGATTAGATAGGGTTGTACCGCCTTGAGAGGAGGAAGCGAGCAATTGTTGGTTTCCTCTCTCGCTGTCATTGGACTGCACTGGAATACCAATCTCCTCTGGCGCTTCTATTACGTCATCGGCCCTTTAAAAAAATCATTTTGTAGGCTCAATAATTTTCACCGAAATTTATATGAAAATGACATTGTAGGCCCGCCGATGCCGTTCAGCCAAAAACTCTGGGATAATTCGGTGGTAAATTTTAGAATATTCTATATCTACATCTACAGTTCGCCCTGCAAGCCACCGCAATGGTGTGTGGCAGGGGGTGCAATAGCACCAAGGGAAAGCTGATAATAATGAATAATATCACCCTACGTTGGCTGATTTCTTATCGTAACTTCTGTTCTGCTCAGCTATCGTTCTAGGGAAAAACGAGCCTTTGTACCTCTCAGTCCTACAGGCTATCTCTCTTATTTTACGAGGATGGTCCAGTCTATCAATATAAGTTGGCGCTCTTATTATTTCTTCGACGTCGCTGGAGAATATATGCGTTCTAAATCTTTCAAGTATTTTTAACCTAGAGCGTGATCGGCGCTCAGTTAGCGATTCCCATCCTAAGTCCTGTAACAAGCCTGTGACACTTTTATTTCTATCGTAACAATTTTTGACGAATCTAGCGGCTTTTCGCTGCACTTTCTAACTCTGAGATTGATCCTTTCTCGTACGGATCCCATATGCTCGACGCATACTCTAATAGCGGTCTTACTAAAGAGAAGTAACATGTCTCTTTGACTTTTTCCTCACTTTTACCTACTATGCGTTTGATGAATCCTAGTTTCTGTGTAACCCTCCCGCATATATTTCGTATGTGCATATCCCACGAGTGGTTGCTTGTTAAAGTAACGCCTAAGTATTTGACGGAACCGGCTAGTTTTAGTTGGACGCCTTCAACAGTGTAATTCGTCGCGTCAATGTTTTTGTTTCCCCAGAATCTCACAAAGGAACACTTTCCTAAGTTCAATTCTAACTGCCACTCTTTAGAACACTCGAGAATTGCATTTAAGTAGTTAGAAAGTAATAACTGATCATTAGGGCTGTTAATCTCTCTGTAAACTACTGTGTGGACATAAAGTACGTATATAAGCAAGAACTATATCTTTAATTATGAATTCCTTACTTTGGGTCTCATGTCAGATTAGTGCAGTAAATGTTTAAAAACTTCAATCCCCTTTATCAGAAAGTTTATTGCAATGATATCTTAAGACTTTTTTGGCGTTGTTGTATATTTTACTTATGTAAAAAATGTCGGTTTTTTATATTTATTTTCATTTTAGATGTTCCTGTGATTTTATATTGACTATAAAATGGCCTCACTGCGCTGTCTGAGAATGTTTGTATGCAATAATAATTCGAAATTTTGCTAAGTATTAAATGAATTGATAAATTAAAAATAATTTAGAATCTGTTATCGATGAATCATTGCTGAATCACATTGTCGCCGAAACGCACATCTTGGATCTATCTATTTTATTAATTGGATTCCAGGTATCAGGCGACCATAAAAATTCTCATTTGAAGTATTAATTGGGTGCAACATAAGACTGTATGAGAGATCTTAAAATTTACTTAATTTAAAAAAATCGATATCACTCCAGAATTGTCAATTAAAACTCGTACCGACAAGTAATTTTTTTTTAATTTTTCCTATACCCGCGTTTGCCCACCATTTACTCTAAACATAAACTCTTTCGCCGTCGCGATGGAAACCTAACGCCTGCTCCCTCTCTCGTTCGCCACAGGAAATAACTTCGTCTGCGACTGCCGCCTGGCTTGGATGCACGAGGTCCACAACGAGACAGCCAACGAGAGGGTCCGAAACACGCTAGAGGAACTCAAGTGCCGCCTTCACCGCGACATGGGTGCGGCGGGAGTCGCGGCGGCCGCCGCAGCCGGCGTCACCCTTTATCCAGAAGGTTCGTCCGAAGACCTCGTGTACGGTGGCGCCGACGAGATGGGCGGCGGTATTTCGGCGAACCGCTTCGACCGCCACCACCAGGGTGACGACGCAAACGCCGGACGACACCACTCGGCAGACGACTACGACTACCACGACCACGAAGAGAGGAACAGACCGGTGAGCGGCGCCAGGAGCGCGTCGCAGGACGGAAGCATCGTCATCCACCTCCTGCAGATCCCACCAGAGGCGCTGCCGTGCCCAGAGGAGAGGAGGATCATGGAACCCATAGACGACGAAATAGAGGACGAAAAGGGATCCTTGTTCGGTGCGGAGGCGTCGGCGGACGTCGGTGCGGCCGCCGAACTCAGAGTGTTCGGTCTGAGGATCTTCTTCGTGGCCCTGGCAAACGCTGCCGCCCCACTCCTCCTCACGTGAATGATTCGTACGATGGAAATGTCGGAGGCTGTCAATCCGCGGTTGACGAAAGATGGCCGTAAAGAAAAAGAGCGACGCTGGAAAGTGGCTTCGCCGCCTCCCTTCGATTCGCCCGGGGAATGGGTGGGATGCGGCGGAGTCCGCCTTGACGACCGTCGCCACGACAGCTGGAGTCGGGCCTTCACCTGTCCAAAGCACCCATGATATATTGAACAAAAACAAACAAATTGATGAACTGATTTTAAAGTCCCGTTGTAAAAAAAAGGCGGCCCTTTCCCGGACTCTTTATCCGCTATTTTTCCCCTTTTCAACCGAGAGGAGAAAAAAGAAGAGATATGATCATAATCTTTAAAGAGTTTGCTCGAAAAAAATGAGTTTTTTTAAATATCCGTGTCACTTCAACTAAATGTGGTTATAATATCTGTGAGCTGGTATAAATGTATTATTCTGGGAGTCCTCACGAATAATTCTCATTGTTTCATGTGTGTAAATAATATGTTTAGAAAATCTAAGTCGTATGAACGTTTCTCTCCCTCGAAACAGAAGAACAGCCAGAAGAGGGGGACTTAAAAGGAGTGAACTCCGAAAAAAAGTGTCGTATTTAGTAATTCTTGTGTAGTAATTAAGGCATCCTAATGGTTTTTTGCGAAATGTTGGATTAAAATACCCGAGTGCATAACTCACAAAAAACACGCGATGCTGTCCCTGTCTCGGAGACCTCGAATATCATACCTGTTTCCTTTCCGCTTCTTTTGAAAAATAATTTTCCCCCTCCTCCCCAAAAAAACGCCTTTTACGCCATATTTGTCCCGAGTTTTACTTCCGATCCAAAATGAAACAAAAATGCTTCTCCCGCGAGCTGAGTTCGTGAGAGCGAAATTAGCAGCGGTGGCGTCTCACACGCAGCCTCTCTCTTTCAGTTCCAGCCAGGGAGAGAATCCCTCGAAAATCTTCGCTTTCGCGCCAATTGTTAAAAGATACCTCTTCGCGTCTCTTTCTCTCTATTTCATTCTCTCCCGTCACTTCATTCCGTGGAATAATACGATTGGTCAGATGTGGATTCGGGACATTTTGGATATGGCGCACCGCTCCAGTGTTTTAAAGAGATTTTGAGTCGCGAATGTAAAGAATGCCAGTGTGTGTATGTTGTATGTTTGTGTGTGTCCTGTAAATGAACATTGCATGAGAGGACAGGTTGGGCGAAGAGTGTGTTTCACCCCGGGCGAGGCATTATATTCCAACCACGCGACCGAGAAAGACAAAAGAGGGCGGAACCTTTGATCTGTTGCAGCGCTCTCTCTTGGGAAGAAAAGAAAAAAGAGAGATGGAGAAATGCATTTCCGCGTTCCGTATTCGAAATTTTGAAAACATTAACACAACGCTCTTCTTGAAAATTTTTTGGGGGAAAAAATGATCCAAGCGTCCAGCGAACGAGTATTATTTTGAAAAGCTCTGTTGGGCTTCGAGGAAGAGTCCATCGAGTTTTGGAAAGAAAGTCATAAAAAACGGTCGCGAAGTATTATGACGGAGAGTCGCATATTTTTTTTAATTGTCTGTATTTATAAAGCTGAAGTGCTGAATGAGGAAAATGAGACAATGTCCCGCTAATGTATATGAATCTTATTAAGAGTTATTATTATTGATAAGAGAGTTAACGCTAACTTTCAATGGCTGCCTCCTCAATCGCTGAGGGCGCTAAGTTTAAAAAAATATAGGCTTAAGGCAAGTAGGATTAGTCATTTAAAAAATACTTTTCGATGGAGGGGGGAGCTTCGGAGAATATATAAATAAATATATATATATATAAAGTTAAAAATTAAGCAATGGTGATTGGCCCGACCGTGTCACTAATTAAAGCGAAAGTGCTGCCTTTGACGAAACAGTCGCACGCGGCTGGTACACGACGCTTGACCGCGTCGATATTAACTCATTGGGCGAATTTAAAATAAAAATATATAACTTTTTCTGAGTTTTCGTGGAAAGAAAAGAAACAAATTAGAAAAGATGTGACAGCCTCTATTTCTCCTCGAGTAATTTTTTCGAAAAATGCAATCACTATGGTTTTCGAGCTTTGAAAAAAAAACCAATAAATAATGATAATTTCAAAATTCCGTAGAGTAGCGAGGAAAATGTTTTAAATAAAAATAACCAGTCCTTCAAATGCAATTGAATTTCATCTTGAAGTTGGTGAAAACGAGTGCTCCGACACTTAATTTAGTTTTCACTCATTTCACGATTCTTAGCTATATATTTATTTCATTGAATGTGTCTCTCAATTCTAGTATTTGTTATGTTTATGCATGCCAGTCGCGGCTGGATGTTTTCACACTGTGGAAGTAATAAAGAATTGAACAGCACCACCTACGAGCTTTTCATTGCGCTTTTTCCAGCCATTGAAAGCGTCTCGTCGATGCTCTGGATCACTGGTTCTCAACCTTTTACCTCCATTGGGCACTTAACATATTCTCGGATATGGAGGCGGGCACAATCATAAAAAAATTTAGAAATCACGAGAAATGACGCAGTGAGTTATATAATTTAATATATTTAACAACTAATATTTTTGATTAATGCTTGGAATAATTAAATTCCGTGAAAAGAAAACAAACTGATTTTAATACTTTTTTCTACCAGAGGGAGAGAAGCTCGAGTTCAGTTGGTTGGAAAGAAACGGGTCATATCTCGTCACAGGCGACAGGATGTCTGGCCACTGTTCTGGTAGCAACGATTATTTTCATGAAGCAAATGAGTTATTGCTATCGTTCGTTACGGAATTAACAACATTTTCGGCAGCATTGCAAACAAAAATATTAGTAACAAAATTTTCAAGACTTGCATAATTGGATAAGGGATTGTGAACATCTTCGTGTGTGCAGAGGAAAGCGGGCACCTAGAAATGGGTCGGCGGGCACCACGTTGAGAATCTCTGCTCTGGATCTTCGAAGAGGTAAGGAAAATGTACTTTTTAAACGAGATACTATAAAACAAATCAGTTGAATGTGAATAGGCGTGTGCGCATAGATACATACAGGTTTACTTATATATCTCATATACAGTGGCGTACTGATTGCCCACGCAACCCCCGCAATGCAGGGGGGCCCGTATTATTTGCTGCGGCCCCCCCCCCAGATTTTCAGGTACGCCACTGCTCATAGACTTTGGAAATCTGCATCCTCGAGGAAAAGGTTGAAAATCTCTGGGGAAAATACACAAATACATCGATAACAAAAACTAGGGTATTTTTATTTCATGCGCCTGAAACTGACGAACCAAATTTTTTGAAGCAGCCTACCTCTAAACTGCGCCATACACTCGCAGCATCTCTGATTTGACGTTTAAACCCGTTGGGAGAGACTTTTCATTGAAGACTGGGAGACGATAATTCAAAGCGAACCGTCATGAATGGATTTCCAATGCCCTCGCCAGCCCCTCTCTCTCTCCCTCACGTACTCCGACTCTCTCCTCCTTTTTCTCCCCCACCCACACCCACCCCTTTCCTCACCACTCTCTCCAGCAAACCCTTCCCTCTTCCTTCCTCCTCTTTCTCCCACACCTCTCTCTCTCCCCCACCCGCACCCCTCCCTTTTCTCCTCTCCCTCTCATCCAGGCTCGCTTCCACACACTCTCATCATTACCCATTATCTCAGCCCTTCATTTTTTCCCCCGCTCGCCTTGGTCGGACCGAATCCGTGCCTGTGGATCATTAGTCCGCGGGTTCGAGACCCGCATTAAGAGCGCAGGCTACTTTTTCCGTCTACGCTCTGCTGCAAAACCAATATCGATGTTCCACAAACTCTCCCCAACTGGTTTTGCAGATCTTTTTCTATGGCTTTTCCATTTTTTCCTCTCGAGTTAGACCTTCCAACACTACAGTACCCCTCTCTGGCTACTCCAATGTCTATCTCCCTTTCTCTCTCTTCTTCCTCTTCTCCTTATCACTTTAGCTAATGTGTTGGAGCTTCGAGAGCCATTATGGTACAAACTTGCCCATCTTTAGACCTCTCTATCTATATTAATAGAAACTTTGGAACTAAACGCAAACATATTCTAGGAACACGCTTTGCCATTTGAACAAATTTAAGTCAAGAAATGAGAGGATGGTGGAGCGGTTAGTGTGTTCCACTTCCTTGCAGCCTGTCCGGACTCGAATCCTGGCGTGCTCTCTATTATCCGTTATTTGTGTTTTGTTAGGAGGTCATGCAATTCAGCACTCCGTCCATCGTGGAGAGGTCGTTAAGCGGCGTGTCTCCTTGGTTTTTTCGCACCAGCGGGCTAATGCCGTCATCAGGTTTTACTTTCCCCCTTCCCCTTCTGTGCGAACTTATGCGTGCGTCAGGCGTTTACCCACCCGTAAAAAAAACGTGGTTGTACGACCCGTCTACTTAAATACAGTATCTGAGTGACTTAAGAGTTAAATCGTAATTGCTACGGGAAATTCCTGTAAAGTGGACACGCCTAATGAATTAAAACGTTCGTCATTCAAACCGAGGAATCTTTTCGATCATATTTACAATGAGCCATGCTGATGGATTTTGATTATCCTCTCTCATTCTTCCTTTAACTTTTCCCCTCCAAATCAGTTCATCCATTATGTCTCTCCCTCTATTCCTTCCCATTTTCCAAATCAAGAGAGATTCGGATCGATCCACAATGAAGCAGCGCGTGACTGAAACAATCACATCGGCCTTCCATCGTTCCTCTGCCTCGATGGAATTCAGAGAATATTTTAAGAGCGCGCGCTGTTGAGAGTCCCTGAGGACAGCCGCTCGCTCTCCTCCCACCTCCTCCCTCTCCACCTGTCTCCATTTATATATATATATATATTTCATCGCTCCCACATTTTCCCTTTCCGCGCATCATTTATTTAAAATATCGCGTTAGCACTGTTCTTGCTCAGACTGTCCAAACACCGTGTTCGCCATGCGCCTTCCCTCCATGCGAACGAACTCTCTTCCTTTGTTTCCTCCCCATTCCATCGAAACGGCATTATCGTTCAGATTTCCCTTCTCTTTTTATCGTACTCTTTTGTTATAAGAAATTGTCTGCGGAGCGAAATATTGCTCGAAAACTTCAGGAAGACGACTTACATGCCTTAGTGTGAACATTTCATCTAACAAGAGCTTTATGTTTTATATTATTTTGTCTTGGACATTATTTAGAATTTTTAATAATAAATTAATGTTGTTTGTTTTTTTTGTGAATGCACACATTTGAATCTGCCAACTCAGAAGTCTTTATCAAATCGATAATAAAAATAACTCAGCTTAAATTAGTATCGGATTCTCTTGTGATATTCATCGCGCTCGATCTAGTTTATTTGAGAAATGTCCCTTCGAAGGGCAAAGGATTTCAATTAGGACCACTACGTTTGAAGTCGCCAAGTATTTTTTAATGAATCATATACGTTATTTCTTTCTTTTTGTATATCCAGCAACATCGCTCAAGGCGTTTTACATTTAACTAATTAACGTCAACAACGACGGACGTATACGTCCAATCAGAGGCGGATTGGGAGCAAAAATCGGCCCGGGCAAATACTCGGATATCGGTCCACGTAACAACTAAAATAATGTTTCGGCCCCATAGGAGGCCGCGGCCCATAGTTTGAGAAACACTACTTTAGAATACGGAAAAACAACAGCTCCTGGCCGAGGCAGGAACCACTCAGGCAGCCCCGGCCCAGGAGCAGCATCGGGAGTTTGCCCGGTGTCCCTGCGGCCCAATCCGCCCCTGCGGTCCAATATTTCAAACCGCGATCTTATGTTTTCCGAAAACAAACCTACATACCCATACACCGAAACTGTCGAACCTAATCTTGCTTTAATAGAGCACGCAAGTTACTAAGTACTCTCAACAAAGGAATGTACTGTGACATACATAAAGCGAATACGTATGCCTTACGTCTCGCAAAACTTATTTCCCATTTATGAAATTCTACGCCATTTTATTCTTAAGTGGGATGTTGTTCAGAAACCTGAATGTAAACGAAACTCCCGAAATTATTTTGAAAAGTCGTAATTATTTTTACGAAAAATAATAATAAATTCCACAAAAGAAAAAACATTTAATCCATACTCGAAACGTTTAATTTAAACTGAAAACAATTAATGGCGCTTGGTTTTAATCGGTCTTTTTGGATTGCTTTTGAACTCGATGTTTTACGTTGCTGACACTTCTAAAGCCTTAATTATTGTTTCTTCACGCGCTCAGGAAGTAACTTTTCAGAGAAGACACGCAAATTAACCGAGGTGATAACGCAGAGAAATGCAAATTGGCCCCTGGCTCCGAACGTCGGCTGTTGTTTTAAACCTTCGCCTTGAATTTTAAATACGGTTTCAATGTACACAGTCACATAGTCGATTTTCATAAATCGCCTTCGCTTTTCGTCCATTTTAGTTTAAGCAACCTGTGGCATATGAATGACATGAACACAATTAAATTCCATGCTTACGGTGTTAATGGAGATTGAATGTCTTTAACAGAGATTACAAATGTGTAAATTTGTATTTTTCCTCATAGACATTATCCTCTAACTTCTTTGTTTATTAGAGCTGGATCCTAAATATCACGTATTCTTTACCAAAATAATCTTCAGGTACTTTATTGGAGCTATAAAATGAACCTTTGTGAAGGCTTCCATGTTCAATATAGTTGCCACGGTGATTTACAATTACTTACTACGCATGACGGTTAGCACCGAATCGCAAAATAGAGTGAGGATCCAAGATTCCTGGTATCGCGTCCTCTTTATCAAACGAGACCAGATTTCATATCTGGAGCCAAGGACATTTTTTTAATGACAGAGTCCATAGCTGCCAATTTGCAAGATATACGATTCAAATATCATACATACGCTCGCAAACGTAAGCGCGTACACACATAGCTATCCGCAGCCATATCCTAAGCATGAATCCTCCGTTGAGTCGCTTCAAACCGACGATAACTCCCTGCTGTGCATACGCACATATATTAAACAGGTGATTATTAGAATGCAACTATAGTCGAGCTCCGGTCTAGAAGGTCGCGACCCCCTCTATCCATTACTCCCTCTTTCTCCCTCCTCCTCCTCCTAACTCCTCCTCTACTCCTCCACCTCTACTACTTCATCTCATCTCCTAGTGGTCAGCTAACTCCTTCATTCCCCTCCCTCCCTTCACCTTTCAGTCAGTCTCCCCCTCCTCCTCTCCCTTCCTCCTCCCCTCCCAACAGCCACGTGGTTCGCACCCTATAAATGCAGCGTGCGTCCTTCTCTGACGTCTGGATTCTTCTCACGCATCCCTTAAGATAGTCTTAAGCTAGTGCGAGCTCCTCGCCAAAGATTCTGCGACCCGTGGGGAAGTCGATCGGTAGAGGCGGAGAAAGGGACGCAAGGAAGGACCGAAAGAGAAAGAGAGAGGTAAGGCCAAACGCCTTCGTTGGATTTCGTCGCGTGCGACAATTGACTGAGTTTTTCGCCAAGTCAGGGGCACGTTTGGAATTTTTAGCCAGTGATTCCTTCCGCCCCAATTCCGATAGGCCAGTTTAGATATAATTTGCCAAGTTAAATCACCAAGTCTAACTCGATTCACGTATTCGGGAGCTGGAGGCCAGATCGAATGAAAACGGAGCCGCCTGACTCCGAGAAAAAAAGCCCCCAGTCCCGAATAGAAAGGCACGAAAACTAAAGCTATACTTTCTAAAGCTTACTTGAAAACTTAAATACGTGCATAAATAGGCTCGTTAAAGTCTTAATGTGCGACGGCCATTGCCGCTAAATGGTTCTTAATAATGTAACCATGATGTGGATAAACTAGTCGGGAGGCTCAAATACGACGCCAATGTGCGAGTCTCGTTGATTACATTTCTATTCGTTAGATGTTTTAATATTTGGAGGATTTTCCCGCTCGGCCTAATTGAAACTCGTATATGCACGTTGGGGGTAAATGTATTCGCTTTTCAGCGAAACGAAAAATGCTTTTGAAAAAATTGATTTCGGATAGAGGCAGGAAGAAAGATGACGGAATAATTTTCGACGTGCATCAAATGCGTATGTAATTAACAAGCCACAAACCCGGCAGACAATGAATGCGCCCAATATACGATATGTAGAGTAAAAATTATTAAATGGGTCAGATTATCCCTCTCAAAATATATATTAGAGTTTTCCATTGTTTTGGACTGGTGGGCTTTTTCAGCTTTAGCGGGTTTCCGATGACAATGTGTCAAGCGGTCATGTTTTTAATTGAATCTCTGGTCGATGCAAATCCGTGTTATTAATATTTTGATAATTCATACATACTGGAACGGGAAAAGTATTTTTGAAACTAAAGGTAAAATATTAATTCCACATAAAAATACACATTCGCTTTGTTGACGTAATTTAACTCATTTTAAAATTAATTATGTACTGAGTTCATCTTATGGTTTGTATCAAATAAATTATAATGTTGCTATCGACGATGAATTAATAATTTCTGACCAAAGCTACGTTGCAATTAAAATTAATGAGTGCTTTATTCTGCCGTTTTATGGCTATAGGAATACCCTACATCATTCATTCAATCTGAGCAGTATGAAATGATACATTTATATGATTATTATATAAAATTTTCCGAGAATTTAGTAAAATTAGATTGATGTTTGATTTTCTCATACATGGCTGACTTAGAGACCTTGTTCTAGAGCTTGCTTTTTACGACGCTAAAAATATAAACCTTCTTCATTAAAATGAATAATTAAAATTAATCGTTCCAAAAGTGAACTGTTGAGATAACTCTGTAGCTATAATAAAATTTAATTTCTTAGGAAGCTACAGAGTCATAAAACAGTAGCGAAAATTAGAAGCGCTAAGCAACCATCGTCAATGGTAATAGCAAAAACAAATATACCACTATATTTTTATGCCCATAGGAGATATTTCGAGCCTAAAATACGACGAGGGCATTACTTATTTCTTATTTGTTTTTTTATGCTATAAAAGGTGTGAAAATTTTGCCCTCTATATGCATTCCTCGAGGTATGAGATATTTTATTATTTCTCAATATCTCCCATACCATTAAACCGCCGAAAAAAAGAAGAAAAACAAAGTGTTTCTTTATCGGAAAACTAATCTTAACTAAATAGATTAGCTTGAAATTTATTTCATATCGCCGAGAGGAAGGTGGAGCAAACAAAGAAAAACGTTTGTAGCAAAAAAAAGAAAAGGAAGAGACGGTGAAATTCCCAAAGAGCATTGAGCGCGAACATTTCCTAATTACAAACGAAGTGAAGTGAAGTAATTGAAGGGAATTTTACCGGAAACTTTGGTGAACCACAGTCTCTCCCTGGAATAGTTATATCGTAAATTTGTAAAAATTAATCTCTCGTGACGGTTATTTATGAGTGGCTCTATGTGTATTTATTAAAATTAATATGTTTTAAAAATAATATTAAGCAACGATTATTTTAATATCTGATAGGCGATATAGGAAATTAGTAAAACCATGAAATGCTTGTAAGAAGAGCTACTTTCTAGTTTAAATGCGAATCTAGTTTTTTAAAAGTTTTATGGCTCATTAGTTAGCCATACATCCATTGGGTTCAAACAATATTTTGCCGTCAAAAAAATTTTTTAAATTTTATTCGTTTATTCTTAATTTAACAAACGGAGACCATAATATTCTCGTGTTTTTTTTTAATTTGAGTATCACACTAGTTGTAACTCATAAACCTCATCTCTAAGATAAGAGTTCTCTTACGCTACTTGGACACGTGCTACTAGATATAACTCCTAAATATTTGAAATTACTGGCATAGTTATCAAAGCTTCGCCCAGAAATTTCGCAATGGTAGTACCTAAATGAAATTGCTGGAACGCGCGAAAGTCATCATCCATGTTTAAGTCGAGCTGCCAGTCCTTGCGCTACTTAGCAATAGCGTGAAGGTCCCCTTTCAATATCGCCTGGTCATTTCCTGAATTGATTTATCTATAAACAAAGGTATCATCCGCGAAAATTATGACCTAACAATTTACAATATATGCCAAATGATTTACACATATTACGCATAACGGTGAATCAATTATGGCACTCTGGAGGATACTATGACGCCTGATTCAATTCCATCAAGAAATCTGGATTCTAAGAGGAACGAGGCAATCCAGTTTATCCAGTTTGCAATTCTCTCGTCTATCGCGTATGCTTTTATTTTTTGTAATATTTTGCGTCGAAGGCTTTTGTAAATAGGTCGTTTGGATAAAATGCTAGTTCATACAAGTTTCGTTAAAATCGTCTTAACAATTTTAATGAATTTATTGAGCGACGCTTCCGACGCTGGCTATTGTATGATAAATGAAAATCAATCACAAATTCAACGGATATACACAAATGTAATGCAGTTTTTAAACTAAGCATAATTCAGTTTCAATAAATTATATTTCACGGGAAATGACAGTCGCTAACTTTGGTGTTCATTTTTAACCTCCCGAGAATTTAACAGTCAATTCCAATCATGTGTTATGTTCTCAGTCCAATTGTCAACTCACACGAACCTCCGTGTCCCGCGACCTTACGTTTCATCTTATCCTATTTCCAACGTCAGATTCTATCCCAATAAAGGCGGTAGCATTTTTCTGTGTACTTCTTTCTTTCTCCCCTCACATACCACACCACCCGCCTTCCTGCGTACTCGAGCAAACTCCAACCTACTTAATTCCGTCCAATCTTAATCCTGCACGCTGATTCTTCCTCCTCCTTCATCTTAGTCTTGAATGTAACAATTGGCCGCTCTTGGAAATAAGCTCTTCAAGCAATTTTTCGTGAAGTTATTATTTTCTCTCTATAAAAAATTCAAACATTTTTTTAAAGGCTGGATTAAGGAATTTAGGAATATCTTCAAGTGATCGACTCGAGTGTTCTTCCATTTTAATTACTTTTATTTTTTTATTTGGATTTATGTATTCTGTTTTATTTGTTTTTGTTTAATTATTATTTATTTGGTTTTTATTTATTATTACTTATTGTTTATTGATTTTTTATTTAATTATTGTTTATTTTTGCTCTTAATTATTCATTTATTATTTATTTTTCATTTACTATTTTTTAATTCATTTATTTACAGTTTGTTTATTTTATAATTTATGCGCGCGCACTTCTATATACGTCTAGAGACCTTTCATAGGTGTATTTAAAAACGAAAATTTTTTTAACACAAATGAAGCACGCTCTTGACCTCAACAGAACCAGTAGTACTCAGTCTGATCTCTTAAAAACTACTCGAATAAAAAAAACCTTCCTTTCCAATAATTATACATCATCTCCAACTCATAACCCTCGTAGCGCGAGAAGTTCCTTTGAAGAACGGCAGGCACGACGTGGCATTTTAATCGCCTCCGATCATATCACCGGGCTTTTTAATTCGAGTGGTCCCTTGAATAGGTCTATCGTCAAGAGGAATGGAGATGTGGGAAGGGGGACGTGGGAAGTGAGATGTGGAAAGAGGGATGGGAGAAAGAGAGCATCTTTAAAACCGAACCTCGAGTCGATTCGGACGTGGATGGCCGTAAAAGCGATAATTTTCGCTCTGGCTCCTAACTCCTTTGACGATAGGGCGAAGGAAACGTCTCACTGGTGGTCCAGACATCATAAGAGGCTGGTGGTCCGAAAATGCTGAAGTGGAAAGCGTCTCCCTCTCGACGAGAGGAAAAAAATCCGCGTTTCCAAGCAGAAACATCACGCGCCCTATCTTCTCCCAATCATCTTCCGCAAACAGAAAGTCTCGTCACGGCTTAACGCCGGGTTCCAAGAGCCAATTTAATAAATGATTGGGCCGGTCTGAGAATGAGACCTCAAACACGCGGTTCGTCAGTTGAAAAAAATAATAAATGCATCTCATTCATTACTCCTGGCATACTGTCATCTTGGTCGAAGAAATGGCTTCGAATGGAATGGTGTGAAACGAGAATACGAAAATGTATAAAAACCTCTAATATACAGGAATTTCGTAAATGCACGGTTTTGTGATTTATTTCAAATCCATTTACCAATATAGTATATTGTATTTTAGGAATAAAAATACGACGATAGAAAATGGAACATTAAATTTTACGATAAAGATGTCTTAGCACTTTTTCTGAATTGGCTTTTAAATTTCTAATTATCAAACGTCTATTAAGGTCCGTGCAAGATACTGAATCATGTAAATTATAATTTGCTGCCTCTAAAATAATTGTATTAATCACTGACCTTAATCGCGTGACCCATGAGTCAGTTCGAAACATTCAATATATAATTCTACTGAATTTTGATGGGATATAGCGTAGGCAGGATACCTTGAAGTGATATAGTGATGCGCAACAGAGGTGTGCCGGACAAAGGGACCCAATTTTTTTTGCGAGGGCCTTAAATCTTTTCCGGGACTTTGTTCAGGCGGAGAGGGAAGAAACACATTTTCCAGTGCGCCACTAATTGACTGCAATATAAAAACACTTAATATTAATGAAATGTACGGTACTTTGTTCTTAATTAAAAAATAAACCATGTAATCGTTTTTAAGTATCAACTAACTACTTTGGATCGTTTTTCATGATACGAGGCTCTCCATGTACTTATTTCGGAATAATCTATTTGGCAATTCCATGCAGTTTGATTTTGTTTCTCCGAATTAAGGCATAAAAATGGGAATTGGAGTGTGTTATGAGATTATTAAATGACAATGCTTGTCGAGAAACAATTAAGTTGAAATTGCAAACAGATTAATGTACATCCGCCGTGAAATTACTACAGATTTCCATGTGCTTGTAAATACGCGCAATTCTAAACCCCTTTGCGATATAACAACTTTTTCTCGTGAGTTACTCATTTAATTTTCCACGAATTGAATTACTCTCTAGCAAATTTTAATATAACTCTTTAATTTTTGAATTATTTTGCCAACGTAATAATTTTCTCTTGGAAGCCATAATTACATTTTCACGTGCTTTTCATCATTCATCTTTGATGATACATCAAAACGAAATCTTTATTTTATAAACACAACAGCTCCCGCAAAGTATCAACATACCAGTCGACATCTCAATTACCTGTACCGGTACCGCGCCTCTCTAAACAATTCCCTCCGATAGTAGCGAATTAATACCGATTTTCTATTTTAATCAATGGAAACCCGTTTTCCTACTCCGCCTCTCCCTTTCCTTACTACAAGCGGAACACGCGAGTCGCTCCGCACTTGTTTTGAAGTTCCCGTCAGCTTGATAAAGCGAAAATAAAAAAATTAATTCTAACATAAATAGAAATTCGGCACTTTCGCGTAGACTCGAGGGGGAAAAAATAAATAATTTTCTTCTTTTATAAAAGCATCCAATTTTCATTCCCCGTCTGAGTTTGAAATTCAATTTCAGGCATCAACCCCTTTAGCGTTCCCTTCCCACCCTGCCCCTCTCCCTCCGCCCTTCTCACCACCAACACCAAAACCCCATCTCCCTCTCTCTCTCCCACGGCACATGACTGGCGTGCTCGCAAACAAAACACGGGACAGACACTTGACTGTTGGGCTGCGGCCAAGAACAACTCTTGGGGCCGCGATGGGAAATCGCCGCTCCACCGGAAGAACGAGAGGGAGGAGGGATAAGATGGAAAAAGAGAGAGAGAGAAAGAGGGAGGGGAGGGGGGGGAGGAAAGTTTCCTATGACACGGAGAACCCCGATGCAGTTGACTTAAGAGCTTCGCAATCCATCTTCAAACAAACACACTCGCGCAAGAACTAGATACTCCTAGCATTCCTTCTTACCTCCCACGCCCCCAAAACGGAGGGTGGCGGCGCGGACGCAGCAGTTCGAAAACTGGCTCTCCTTCTCCATCTATTTTTTCTCTCTCTCTCTCTCATGTCATTCTTATCTCTTTCTTCCTTAATCTCAATCAAGAATGAATTATGTTCCGCGAAATTACACTCTCGATTCACGAGTTCAACCCGGAAACTCCTGAGAGAGAGAGAGAGAGAAAAATAGAAGGAAGTGGACTCCTACATGGAATGGAGAGGCGTAAAAAAATGATAAACACGGTTGATCCGATTTCTTTAACGTCACATACAGCCCGACGAAAGTATTTTTCCACTCCTTCTCCAGAAGGTAATGCAGAGTGCGATCCGCGAAGAGCGGCGATAAAAATGACTCCCAAGAGGGCGTTGCTAGAGTTTTGTTTTTTCTCTGATCCTGTGAATAGTGACACGGTTCTACTTTACCTGCGGACGGAGGATCGCGTTATCCTCTTCCGACAATTCTTTTCCACTCCTATCTCTCTTTTCTTCATTTTTCTATCCTCCCGCCAGATAGCGAAATTTCAAGTAGCTCTTGTTGTCTTTATTTTTGTTTTTTTAACTGGCACTTTATCCAAATGATAAATTAAACCGGCTGATTTTTTTTAATGCGTGTTCGTGGAATCCTCTTAATTCCATTTCTCCTGTCACGGAGCTCCGACCGCGAGTTCAAACGTGAAACCTGAATAGATAATAATTAAAAATAGATAATGGGAGAGACATTATAATTCCCGTGCTGACTATTCAAGAAGAATGGGTTTATCGGAAAATTCGTTTTATCACGTTACGCGTACGCCACTAAAAATCGCTGATTTGCCTTCACGTTAAAGCGCACCTCTAAAATGCATTACGTGCTTAATTTAAATATCGTTCGAAATGTCTCAATCTGGCGCGCACGCAGGATTTTCTCTTAAGGGAGGGGGGCTCAATTCTAACAAAAAATATTCCACCAAATATTTTGGACAATTTGGAATCCCATCAGCTACAGGCAGGATCAGAAGCTCCTCCTGAGTACATACATGGCTGGTCAATACAAACTCTTAAGGGTTTAAGTTTAAATTCCCCGGACAAAAGGAATCACAGGAAAAATTAACTAACTCTCTTCGTGATACAACTCGAAAGAAAATGAATAGTCATAATAGGGCGAATAAATTAGTTTCCATAACTTTGTTCCGCACATGCACCTCGAACCGCAATAAAATAAACATCCCGAGGAGTTAGTGGCGTTGTTGTGAAAGGAAGGTCATCTTCACGTCTCGCAACGGATGGTTTCGCTCTTTCCCGCAATTTTAACCGGCTAATGCAGCAATTCGAGCATTTGACCTCCGTCCCACGCAACCTCGCCGCTCGTTAAAGAAATGAGGCGTGTAATCTTACCACAAGTACAGACATTGTATCCGCTCCTCGATTCCTTCGCAGGCTCCATCAAGACTGCGTAGCGCGGAACGCTGGCATCTCAGGGGAGGGAGCCAAAAACAAGAGGGCGCCTTGTGCTGCTTTTTTCCCTGGAAACGTCTGAAAGAAGAAGAAACCCTGTTTAAGAGAGAGAAGGATGTCCACGGATAGGAGTCAGAGGTGGATGAGCACCGCATTCATGTTGGTGCAGGTGATCCTGATCGTCGTCTTCGGCGCTTTCGGCCGCTATGAAGCTCCCGATCCGGGACATCCTTTCAAGGTGGCGGAACTCCAACCGAGTAAGTGGTTTTATTTTCACACCTGCCGTAAATAAATATTTCTTCCCTCGAAATCTTATTGCAAGTGATCGTCTGAAATGTTAACTACGGTGGCGTGACTGTATCCTCTTGATTAACAACGAATAAGCTCAAATTGTTTCCACGGCAACGAGAATCCGAGTACATCACGTTCAAAAGTGTTATCACTTCGGATCAACTGATTTTCAATTTTTTTTTCGAGATTAAATGGATTTTCAGTAAAAAGAAATAAGGCAGGTCTTTGTATTTGAGTTTAACTGTACTGTCATATGAGAGTTGTAGGGGGGGATTTCCGAGCTTTGGGAGAATATTTTACATCCAATTTCACGCAACGCTTTAATTTAGATATCCTTTCATCAAAGCCCTGTTTCCGAAATTATATATATTTCTAGAGCTATTTTGTTGGTTTTGTAACCGTTTTTTTTTATTCCACGCAGATATTGGAAACTGGTTCTTTAAAATGGTATCTGTAAACAGTTACCTCTTTTCTTTTGACTATAAATTTGATTTCCAATGAATGAAAAACGGATATAATGGAATTTTTTGACTAAAATGCGCAGACCGACAACATTTTATGTTTTTATCTGATTTTTTATAAGTGTAGCGTGTTTTTTTATTTCTAAAGGTACCGATTGAAATTAAAATTAGTGAAATCCTTTTATTAGTTTTGAGTAAAACGTATGTGTTTTTCTTTAGGGCCAAATAAATTTTAAGTCGGTTAAAGCTAAATTTGTGCAGCTATATATTAACGAAGATATATAAATAATTACATTACAAAGTCCAGGAAAAACACACTAATAAAGCAAGTATACATTTGCAAAAATCCATTTTTTGCAAAGCATCACCTAGAATTTCTCGTAATGCGAAGCTATCAAACACCCAGGGCCGGCTCAAGACATTTTGGCGCCCAAAGCAGATTTCAATTATGGCGCCCCATCGATACATAAATTTTACATTAAATTCGGTAGTTTAGTAGTATAATAGGATATAATTATTTTGAAGTTTTGTGTATTTTTATGATTAAACGTTTTGATAAAAAAACAAGGTTTTATTCACAGAAAAATAAATTTGAAATGTCACAAAGAAATTATAAATTGTGCGATACTTATTTCAATGACAATGAGATTGATTGGAACTATTGCATCGCTATACGTATGCACAGATGGGGCTCAATCAATGGTTGTCAAACTTGCTAGTGCAGTAAGTTTCATAAAGAAGGCATCGAAAATTCAACATCGACACATTGCCTTATTCATACATAAGCACGCATAAATAAAGGCAGTGACGAACTTATCTAAAGCTAATGGTACAAATTGGTCTTGGAATGAAATAGAAAGGATGAAATTGATTCTTGATTGCAAAATGCACTTGGGAGTCTGTGAATACTGCAAAGGAAGGATGCTGGGGAAAAAGAAGCGACAAAACGAATCGAATCAAACCTTATCGTGGAAGTGCCTTTGGAAAGACGTTCCCAAAAAAAATTATTAAACACTTATGGGTTGGGATGAAAAGCGGGCTTTATCGTGAACAAATGAGACTCCAACTTTATGACTGATTACGAATTTAAACAGCAAGATAAACATCGTCTATTACCTGGAATCATTACAACAAAGGACAACTTTCGTTACAGAAACAGCTCACTAATTTGTTACCAATTTAAAAGTGAAAATTTAAAACGACCTTCAGGATGAATTTCTTAAAAGGAAATAAAATTTCCCAATAATAGAGTTAATTACCTCAAATTTTAAAGAGAAAAACCTCTACTTTAAACTACTTATGAAAGGTTGATTCAAGAATGAGTATAATAGCAACAAACCTATTGGAATTAAATTAAAAAATAATTTAACCATACAACGTGAAAGATATAGGTATAGAAAAAGATCGAATAAAAATATGTATATACTAAGTTCCTGGTTTAGAAATTCTTCGTTGATCGTAAACTAGGTATAGCTCCAACTTCAGGGTGAAACACCCGCTTTTATCAATGGGTATTTTTCCCATTTACACTAAATATTGACGTCTCTTCTTGAGCAAAGACAAAAACATCAATTATGCCCAAGGAAAACTAACCTGTTGTAGAAAAAACCTGCTATAACTTGATAACAGATTCTTCAAACACTAAAAGACGCACACCACTCGACTGACTTTTCCACAGCGATGGGCGTATTGGAACTAATGCGGACAAATATTTCTTTTTCGATGTCACCAAAGCAAAATGCGAGGGAGGAGGAAATGTTGAAGGAGAAGGGGCTGAAAACAGTGGTGTGAGAATATGTACCCCGTCCTAACACACCCTAACACAGCGTAGCAATTACTAAGAAGCAGTAAAAGAAACCCAAAAGATATATAGGGATATCCCGCATTCTCCTCGGACTTTTTAAGGTTTTCCTTGGCTCTTGGGCACCCTTGCAAATGTCTCCCGCTGGCCAACTTCTGATGAGACTGCAGAGGCTAGTAAGGTGGGGGCGATGCCGAGGCATGACCTTTCTCCCCTCCTTCACCCTCCAACCTAAGGGAATGCTCCTCTCTTCAGGCCTTTGGCGCAAGGGGTGCATTGAACCCGGAGAGAAACCCTCGGGGGCGGCAAATCACAGAGGGAATCAGCTAAAAATATTAGGGGTGGTGAGAACTGCTTTCACCCGGTCGGCAAAGATCCCCAGAATGTAAAGGTATGTACACATATGCGTATTTCCCTACAACAGAACAACGAACCTAGCAAAGTAGCGCAACAATTTGGCGAACGCGAACACGAACGTGCAACATTTCCGCGCAATACACTGGCGATCCATGCGTAGACGGTATTTCAGCGAACCATCCAAGGATGTTGCGCGCGCACCCTGCAACCTGTCTGGACGGGCGTGCAACATTTAAGCGAGCGTAGACGTGTTTACATTCAGTTATCATCTTACCACCAGGAAAGACGTCGTTGTTCGCATGTGTATATCGTTCAGTTGTAGAGTGTATTATTAAAATGGAGTGGCTAAATGAAACGTTGTTGAAATTTATTGAAATCTATAGCAGCAAACAGGTTCTTTGGGATGCAAAAAACAAGAACCATTTTAATAAATTAATGAAAAATGATGCTCGGGAGGAGATCGCAACTGAAGTCGGCTTCTCAGGTGATGAATGTCAGAAAAAGATGTCAAGCTTGTTATCATCATTCCGGCGGGAAAACGCAAAAATTTGTAAAAGCCGTGGAACAGGAAAAGCTATGTATTTTACGATTTGCACGAGAACGAAGTGGACTGTAATCTAATTTTAATTCTATGCGAGAGACACTGAGACGGGAACCCAAACCTTTCGGCTCCTCCTTGTCGATCCCCACTCCTCCGGTATCCACGACGACAACCTTCGACAGACTTCTCCAACAACTCTCCGTCCATTTCATCAGTGAAAAACCACCTAATGACAACAACTTTATTAACTCATCTCTAACCTTTACCGCCTCCTCCGCTGGAGGACTCGACAACACGATGTCATTCATGTGAGTTGCTCTGCAAAGAGCTTGCGCTGCGGCCGGGTAAGATTCCCCTTCATCCTCGACTAATTGTTGCTACGTTCTTAATGCCAAGTATGGGGCCGATGCCACTCCATACGTTACTGTTGTAAGACTATACTCGACGAGCGGCTGTTCCGAACTTGCACGCCAAAATACTCTCTGGAAATCATAATGCCTCTTACTAATACAGATATTCCGGTACATTTGGCGAATGTCCGAGATAAGAACTTCCTTGTGCATTCTAAATAACAACAAAATATCAACGATGTTCAATTGCAGCTTTGGGCCGCTATGTAAGATCTGATTCAACGAAGGGCCGTTTTCAGTCTTCATGGAGGCGTCAAAGACCACTCGAAACCTTTCGAATTTATCACCGTCGCGATAAATATAAAAGGGCGTGGAGACTATCGGTGGCTCCACACCCTTTATCATATGGCCTTGCGCCTCGTAATCCGCCATAAAGGCATTATAGCATTGCCTAAGTTTCTGCTGTTTATCAAGGCGCCGTTCAAGTTGGTGAAACCGGCGAAATGCACTGTTTCGACTGTTTCCTAACAGCGCCTCATCACTTCGAAAAGGAAGCTCAACTACATAACGACCAGTTTCCAATCTAGATACGGTTGACTGAAAGTGAGATTCACATTGTTTATCATCCTCACTTAGGTAATGAGTGACCGGAGGTTCCTCCACCTCCCAAAATTGAGATTCCATCGTCAAGCAAAACGAATCAATGCGGTTGGCCTCTTGAGGCACCTTTCCCACTAAACAATAGCCCCAAACTGTCTATATTGAACACGGAGCGCCCTTTGGACCTATTACTGCATTACCAATCATTACTGTGCCCAACCATTCAGCACCCAGCAAAATATCAATAGCCTCAGGACGATAATACGATGGATCCGCCAGCGTAAGATTACGTATGTGCGGCCACTGCTGCCTTGCTACCTCCATCGTAGGGCAACGCGCAATATTTTCTATAACTAAGGCTTCAAGCTCTAATGCCCCCATCTTCGGATTCGGTTCTAATACATAAATTAATTTCCCTTGATCGACGCCCACCGATGTTTGAGCTAAACCGAAAATGGACGTGATCATCCTTTGAATAGGAAAACCCAAGCGCAGAGCGCACGCCTTCGTAATTTATGTTCCTAGACTTGCGCTGTCAATCAAAATTTTTACACTCTGATAATTTCCATGTCGGTCCCGCACCCGACCTTGTGCGGTGGATAACAAAACAACGTACTTTGTAACTTCCACCTGGGTCTTTGATGAATCAACAACTGCTTCCACAGGAGTGGCCGACGTTATAGACGCACCTTCAATTTTTCCTTGAGCAACGGACGTGCTTTCTGTATTCGCTCCCTTTTCCACGCTCTTGACTACCCTTTCACTACCGGAGGCTTCATTCCGTGGAGTGAAATGCAGCAAAGAATGATGATTAAACGAACAGTACCGACAGGGGTTCCGACTGCGACAAGTTTTAATCAAATGCCCAGACTGCAAACAACTTAGGCAAAGGCGATATTCCTTCGCCACACGAAATCTATCATCAACAGATAAACCATGAAATTTTCCACACAAGTATAGTGGATGCTTAGCTCCGCATAACACGCATTTCAAAGACGCGGGAGAAGGATATGCATCCGTGCTTGCCACCTGAGTACTAGTCCGGGCCCCATACAATTCATATTTTTTCTCCATTTGTATTCCCGACGATCTAATACCGGGCGAACTTCCTTTCGAAGGCCCACCTTTGGCTGCTTCCAGCACCCGAGCTTCCTTTTCCAAGAAGGAAATAAAACATTTCACCGTCGACAACCATTCCTCCGATTTTTCTCCCACCTCTCCCTCAGATCTGCGCTGAGCTTCTTTCGTAAAATAAACAAAAGAAGTACGGCCCAATCTTCGACGCGATGCCCTAACACCGTTAGAGCGCCCGAATATTCCGTCAACAAGGTAACGAAAGTTCGCAATTGTTCGGGTGCTCGCTCCACTAATTTCAAACCCAGTAGCCCTTCCAAATAGGCGTTCGTTAACAATGACGGTTCACTGTAGCGTGACATCAACAACTCTCACGCCACCGAATAATTCGCACTAGTAATGGGCAAAGATGACACCAACGACAATGCTTCTCCTTTTAGACATGACCGCAAATACATAAATTTCTGTATATCAGACAATTCGGTACTCTGATGAATCGTAGCCTCAAACATGTCATGAAAACCTTGCCATGCCTTAAGGTCTCCATTAAATTCAGTTAAGTTCAATCTGGGTAGCGCACTGCCCGATATCCCTGGCCTGGTCATAACGTTAGGAGAAACTGACGCATCTTTATTTGACCCCGATCCCTCCAAAAGAAGCGTAATTGCCCATACCGCCTTATTGTTATAGTAACTAGATTCAAATTGTACAATCTTAGACTGAAAAACTTCGGCTTGGTCATCATTTTGTTTCTTATAATTCAACACGATTTTCGCCAGAATTTCATGATAGCGATCAAACATTTGATCCAATCCTTCCGACATTACCCGCAATAACGCCGCATCTTTCTTGTTAGCCGGATCCCTTTTGACCCGACTAGCCACCACCTTCATACGAATAATTTTCTACGAAATTAACTCCTCCTTTACTAATAATTCTTCGATCGCAGGCATGCTTACCAAACGAAAAATGCAACAAATGCCACTTTACTATACAAAGTAACAAATTCTCAGCGAAAAGATATGGAGGAAAGCCGACAAACTTTAACGAAGACGAAATTCATTTAACGACAAATTTTCATAAAACCCATAGGCCATCCGGCACGAGAACGAAGTGGACGGCAATCTAATTTTAATTCTATGCGAGAGACACTGAGACGGGAACCCAAACCCGCGACAATAATCCACCACTCACCTCTTCTCTTGGGTCCTTTGCCTTCAGTATTAGGGAACTTTCGGCTCCTCCTTGTCGATCCCCACTCCTCCGGTATCCACGACGACAACCTTCGACAGACTTCTCCAAAAACTCTCCGTCCACGAAGACAACCTTCGACCCACTTCCACCGAGACACAGTGCCTTCATAAAACCCCGACAGCGACCAACCCGTGAGCCGTGAACTCATGCCCCAGGTGGCTTCCTCTCGCGCATATATTACGACAGTCCAAGGAAATAGTATACCGCCCGTACTCAATCCTTTAAATGGCGCGAACAGATACATAATTTATTTATTTAACCAAACCAATTTTCCTTCTTTTCTTCTTGGAAGCGTATTTATGCACAAAAATGTAAACTGCAGCAGCTACTTGAAGAGCAGTCACGTCTACTCGGAGACCGAAAGGATACTGGCGGAAAACAGGCGAACAACGATTTGCAACACCGTGCCCAGCGCCCTCTTGTTGCAAGGTTTGATTCGCTGCTTGGTTCGCTGCTCGATCCGCTGCGCGGTTCGCTGTTCTGTTGCCGGGAAATGCGCATATGTGTACATACCTTAACACTAATAAAATGTTGGAAAAACCACATCCAGCCATCTGTATTCGGTAGTTTTCTCGGAAGCCGCTTTCGGAAATACTATTTTACCATTCGGAGTAGAGCTGCCCCTGAACATTCATTTGAAGTCAAATTTTCACATTCATTCGCAACCTGCAAACACTAAACATATCAATTGAAAACCAAATGGAAAATTTTTGCAAGGAAAATTTGGCGCCCCTAAAAATTCGGCGCCCCAAGCGGTCGCTTGGTCTGCTTGTATTGTTGAGCCGGCCCTGCAAAAACCTACTTCAGAAATACTATCATTTCTAGAGTAAAACGTTAATCGGAAAACACCGCACAAAATACACTAAAATGAAAAACTATTTGTAAAACTTGGTATTTAGTTCGCCATCATCTAGTATTTTTGAATATCAAGGTTATCAGTTCCACTCATATGGAATAAAATATATTTTGAATAAGGGAGTTAAGCTTTTCCTGTGAGTTCATCATGATTTCTTCCTCCAAAATAATTACTAACGTCATAAATAACGTGTTCTAGTAGTTAGAAAAACGTTTGACTATTTCATTAAAAGTTATGATGATTTATATCAAAGTATTTATTTTTTGGTACACAATACAGAAACGTCCTAGCAAGTGACGCGGAACAGTTATCAAGCAGCGAGAATTTTTTTACGTAGAATAGCACAGCGCTGCAAAGTAATATTTCGTAAGTCGCGCATATAATCGATAAAATTACACGGAAATCGAAATGTGGCTCATTGAAAGCATTTTTATTAGAGACTATTTTTTTTTTAATCTCATTAGTCAAAACTCAATTCCAAATCCAGCCGTGGCGATCCCACTGAAGTCTATTATAATTCCGGGAAACCTTGGATCAATCAATTCCAATTCTCTTTCCTCTTTCCCTGCTTCCTACCTCATCCATTCCATCGACCATCTTTGCATATGCCCACACGCCTCTCTCAACATTACTGCGGCTCTAACTCTTCCCTCCAGTCGAAGGAAGATAAGGAAAGGTAGTAGAGATTGAGAAGGGATAAGGAGTGGCAGAGTTGAGAGGGGAAGGTAGGAATTCATCACCGCAGAGCGAGCGAGACCCAATTTTTGCGCCTATCCGGAATGACACCCGGAAATTGCACCGTGTACAGTAGTTAAGAGAGTTTTGGGGGATTGAAAATATATGCTTTCAACATACATTCGCGTTGAAGTTTCACTTCGCTTATGTGTTCGCGTTCAGGTTCAAGCTAGTGTATCAAAAATAAAAAGCTCGGATCAAGGCAGAGGCTACAAAATTATATTTAAAAAAAAGACCTTTTATGGCGATTTTTTTATAGAATATAAAATATTAGTATATACTTTTGGCTCTTATATTTATAGATCTTCTATAGTATACTCAGTTCTCTCTATGTCTCTCTGTACGTTTTTCTCCGTCACTGAGGAAGGGCCTCTGCACGAGAGCTTCTGAAATTGTTGTTGTTTTTCGTGTGTTTCTGTTTTTCGTATGTCTTCAGCACCTCCATCAGCTCTCCAATTTACGTAAGTGTCCACTAGACTCCATCCAACACTTTGTTGCCACCTTTATTATTACCATTCCTTTTCTTTAAACATTTATATGTGTGTGTGCGCGTGTGCGTGCGTGTGTGTCTCTCTTGTGCTGACGAAGGGATCACCCCGAAAGTTCTAACCTCTACAAATGTGTCTCTCCAACACCCCAGCGGCTCTAATTCCGCTAAGTGTTCACTGGGTTTCCTTCAACACCTAGTTGCCCTAAATATCCTTACCTTTCCTCTTCCATAATATTTTTATATATATATATAGTACATGACTACAGATTATAGTATATGAAATTTTAAAAGGCTGTATTCCACGAAATATTTCAGAGTATAGTCCGTGAAATTTTTAAAGATTGTAGTCCATGAAATTTTTAAAGACTATAGACCATGAAATTCTTCAAAGTCCCTGTATTTTTAATGTGTTTAGAACATGAACTTTTTCAAATTTTTAAAACTTTTGTCCATGAAATTTTTTAAGAATTTTGTCCATGAAATTTTAAAAGGCTATATTCCATGAAAGATTTCAGACTATAGTCCGTGAAATTTTTAAAGACATTAGGAAATTCTAAAAGAGTTAAGTATATGAAAATTTTCAAAGAGTTTATTCCTTGAAATTTTTAAACCTGTTTTGATTCACCACCCACTTTTACTATATTTTTCCATTTGAAATTAGTTCACCGCCCACCTTCCGTGTCAACTTAACAATAAAATTTTTGATAAAATAAATGTTTAAAAAGACCTAATTTAACCATGTTTACTAATTGAACCGTAAATAATTATTTAACTTATTTTATTCGCACCTGGTTCATACAGTGGGGTGCCTGATGACCCAACAGGCAGCCACTATAAAGTTAACTACAAATTTTCTTTAACCACTTGCATGTATATTACTAATTAATGATCTGCATAATTATACAATATTAATACACACCCAACTTCAGTAGCATATACAGGGTAGCATAACAAGAAAATTAATTAATTTCACCTTAACAAACGAAGCCTGAAAGATTTTGAAAAAGCAATACTCAGCGTGGTCATTTCGCGTCCATATCAAGTCTTGGTTCATGTGAGACGAACAGGGGCCTGAAGTCCTTCTCTGGTAATGATAGTTTCTCTCCACAACGCTCACCACCGTCTTACACACATGTATATAAAAAAAACTTTTTGTATCGGGGACACAACACTTCTCGGACTTCCCCTTCTCACCGGCTCGCGACACACCCGCTGGGGCTGTCAGTATCTTCCAAAAAAAAAAAGGAAAAACGAAAATCGCCAGGTCGCTTACAGTCACGAATAGTCTGACGCCCTCTATGAGCGCGGTTCACCAACTATTATGTCCAGTCCGCTGGAGGGAATTAAGTGGCATTAACTATGGCACATAATACCAAAGTAAATATTAAAATAAACATTTTACAGACATTTCAATGCGTACATTGTGCTTCGTTCCTACAAACCAGGGATTCAATGTCAGACTTCAAGTCTGTAAGGGTCATTCGAAGATCTCTTTCTGATACTTGTAAGCAGGGCTCCAGAAACCCGCTCGCCCACTTGCCACAGGCGAGTTATTAGAGACCGGTGGCGAGTAAAATTTCAGCCTCTTTCGAGATGCATTTTAAATGTATTGTTACTGCTTTATATAATTCACACAATTTTTCCATCTTAAAAACAGTCTCATTCACTGTCTAGTTACTATTGTGGCTAGGAGGTTTAATACTACAGTGGAACCCGTTTAATATGTTTCTGCTTAAAATGTTTTCCCGCCTAAGATGGTCATAACGAACCTTAAAAATGGAAATGTACCCGTTTTCTATTTAATTCATTTCTTACATAAAAAATCGGTACAACATGCATTGTAAAAAACTTTCTCATATATGGGTACTAATGCGTCGTTTAGTTATCTTTAGAAAATGAAAATCGTATGAGCCTGTTTTTAGAAAATCCAATTTTTGTTAAAGTTGACCAAGAATAAACTAGCCTTATATTCAGTCATTGAGAAAAATAAAATACGTAGTATTACTGAAGACGTAAACTCAAGTAACTGTACGAAATTTGATCAAAATCGATAGAGCCGTTTTTGAGAAAATCGAATTATTGTTAAAGTTGCTTGGAATAAGCTAGCCTTATATTCATTTTTTGAGAAATATGAACTATACAGTATTATTGAAGACCGTACGAAATTTGATCAAAATCGTTAGAGCCGTTTTCGAGAAAATCGGATTGTTTTAAAAATGTGTAGAATAAACTACTCTTAATTATTGAGCAATGTCAACCATTTCTATGTACATTCAGCTCAGTATGATAAAATGCCTAATTGTAAGTACGAGATTTCATTCATTTTCGTTCTTCCGTCTAGGCTCCAGAGTCAGTAACAGACAGACAGACGGCATTGAGAAAACCACATTTTCGGATTCAGCGACACCTAAAACGTGTATTTCCGTAAAAATCTCGAGGTCGAATTTTTTCGCGAAAACAATACTTTCTCGAGACTTCGTATGAGAAAGTAAAAATGAATGCGATTTGCACATTCCCGTGTGCATTTTCCATATTAGTCCAAATGTAATTTTACTCAAAATATTTTTTAAACTTTTCTATAAAAATAAATCTAACATCCCAGTCATTCATTCATTTTGGAATGGAGCACCTTGCCACCTAATATTGTTTCTATGAAATAACATTACAATGAACACATTATGCCAAGTGACGGAGCAGAACAGACGAAACAGCTGACAAACTCGAAGCGACAAGCGCAAGAGGCTAACTTACAAAGCGGTAAAATTTTAAAGAGGGAAATCGCTGGACGCGACGTTCCGAATAATTGCCAAGAAACCATCGCCTGATATTCGAGTCAGTATTGTTATTCCCTATATTATTGTAGTTTTCGGTTCTGACCATTCAGTTATGATAGCGTGTTCGAAGTATTCATAGTGTTCTGTGTTTGTGACTGTGTCGTAGATTTCCTTTTTACTTTCTCATACGAAGTATCGAGAAAGTATTGTTTTCGCGAAAAAATTCGACCTCGAGATTTTTACGGAAATATACGTTTTAGGTGTCGCTGAATCCGAAAAAGTGGTTTTCGCAATGCCGTCTGTCTGTCTGTTACTGGCGCTGAAGTCTAGACGGTAGAGTGAAAATGAATGAAATCTCGTACTTAGGAATTTTATCACACTGAGCTGAGTATACATAGAAATGGTTGACATTTCTCAATAATTAAGAGTAGTTTATTCAACGCATTTTTAACAACAATCCGATTTTCTCGAAAACTGCTCTAACGATTTTGATCAAATTTCGTACAGTCTTCAATAATACTGTACAGTTCATATTTCTCAAAAAATGAATATAAGGCTAGTTTATTCTAGGCAACTTTAACAATAATTCGATTTTCTCAAAAACGGCTGTAACGATTTTGATCATATTTCGTACAGTTACTTGAGTATACATATACAATAATACTACATATATAATTTTTCTCAATGAATGAATATAAGACTAGTTTATTCTTGGTCAACTTAAAAAAAAATTGGATTTTCTAAAAACAGGCTCATACGATTTTCATTTTCTAAAGATAACTAAACGACGCATTAGTACCCATATATGAGAAAGTTTTTTACAATGTATGTTGTACCGATTTTTTGGACAGGAGATTGTTGACTGCACTGAATCCCTTCTCAACTAGAAATGAGGTTGGGAAAGCTAACAAGAGTAACGATATTTTCTTCCACAAGCGTGGGTACAGAGAGGGCATTTTCTTGTTCCGCCATAGTTGCACATATCCACCTTGGTTGAAATTGGCTTTACACTTCTCATCATGAATTAATTCTATTATATCCTCTTGGTATTCAATATCCACATCACACACATTTGTGATGAATGGAGTCACCATCCATGTCTCCATTGTACATTGTCTCATTTGAGGATGTGTGTGCGTATCATTAAACTTTCTTATAGAATTTTATTTTTCACTGTAAAAATTAGAATAGCATTTGGTGAGTTCTTTAATGCCCACCGAAAACCCTAAAACGCCCACTGGTGGGCGCTATCGCCCACGTTGAAGACCACTGCTATCGACCATGAAATTTTCAAAGAAAATAATACATAAAATTTTAAAAGACTATAATCCATGAAATATTTCAGACTATAGTTCATTAAATTTTTAAAGACTTCAGCCAATGAAATTTTTATAGTGTTTAGTCCAAGAAATTTTCAAGGAGTTTAGTCCATGAAATTTTTAAAAACAAGAGCCCATGAAATTTGAAAAGGTTATACACCATAAAATTTTTCAAAGGCTATAGTCCAAAAAATTTTAAAGCCTACAGTCCATATAATTTTAAAAGAATTTAGTATATGAAATTTTTCAAAAACTATAGTCCATGAAATTTATGGACGATAGTGTTTGAAAAATTTCATGAACTAGCCTTTAAAAAAATTCATGTACTATAGTTATTGAAGGATTTCATTGTTTATATTCTTTAAAAGCTTCATAGACCACAGCCTTTAAAAATTTCATAGATTAAAATCTTCAAAAGTTTAGGGATTACAGTCTGAAATATTTCATGAACTAAACTAAAAATTTCATGGGCTAAACTAAAAATTTTATGGCATATAGTCTTTAAAAATTTCATGGAGTATTGCATTCGAAAATATTCATGGACTTTAGTTTTAGAAAAATTTCATGGACTAAACTCTAAAAATTACATTGACTAGAGTCTTAAAAAATTTCATGGACTATCGTCTGAAATATTTCATAGAATATAGTCTTTTAAAGTTATATGTACTAAAGTCTTCAAAAATTTCATAATAATTTCAAAAAATATAGTCCATGAATATTTTTCGCAGGCTATGGTCCATGAAACTTTAAAGACTATAAAAAATGAAATTCTTCAAAGGCTATAGTACATTAATTTTTTAAAGTCTAGTCGATGAAATTTTTCAAATATTTAAAATACTATAATCCATGGAATTTTTACATGCTAGCCAATGAACTATTTCAAAGACTATTGTCCATGAACTGTTCAAAGGAGAATATGCCGAGTGCAGCAACTTACTCTACCATACGGAAGTGAGGTGGTTGAGTTGAGGTAGAGTGCTCCAGCGTTTTGTTGCTTTGAAAGAGGAAGTATCAAAATTCCTAGAAAATGAGCCAAGAAAATTTCAAGAGCTTGAAAATGAGTCCTGGAATCACGATCTCTTTTTCTTTTGTGATATTACTGCTCACCTGAATGATCTCAACATTCACCTTCAGGGAAAAGATGAACTTATATTTCAAATGTTAGCAGCAGTGAAAGCTTTCAAAATGAAATTAAAACTTTTCAGGAGTCAACTGTCGAAAGGTAAAATGTGTCATTTTCCTACTTGTGCACAGCATATCCCTCAGCACAAACACGCAGAATTAGGAGAAGAATACTCAAAGCAAATTTATCTTTTGATTGAAGAATTTGACAGAAGACTTACTTTGTCTAAAGAAGAAGACGTTCAATTGAAGCTGATTGAAGATCCCTTTTCTGTGGATCCAGAGGAAGTGCCAGTACATTTGCAATTGGAGGTTACTGAACTTCAATCTTCGGCAGTTTACAGAAATAAGCACAGAGAAAGCAGCCTGTGAAACTTCTACAAAAGTCTGGACAGGGAAAAGTACAAAAATCTTATTGAAGTTGCAATGAAAACGTTCAGTATTTTTAGTAGCACTTACATATGTGAACAAACATTCACCATCATGAACATGAATAAAAGCAAGCAACGTTCTTCTAAGCAAGCAACGTTCTTCTCTGACTAATGAACATTTGGAAGATATTTTGAAAATATCCACTTCAAATATGACCCCAGAATACGTCAAGCTTGTTGCCAAAAAGAGATGTAATATCTCTCATTAAGTTTGAAGGTAATTAGGAAAAGCACAAAAATTTTCTTTTAACGGAACACATTTTTTCATTTTTCCATGATTCATGATGAAAAATAAAAATAATTATTTTATTTAATTAGGAAATCTATTCCTGCAGCTCACAGCTGTTTTCCTTGGATCAATGCGGCCCTCGCCGCTTTCTGATTTGTGCAGGCCTGGTTTAGATCATGAAATTTTTCAAAGACTTGAAAATTTAAAAAGTTCTATTCCATGAAATATTTCAGACTTTAGTGCATGAAATTTTTAAAGAGTTTAGTCAATGTAATTTTTAAAGAATTCAGTCGATGAAATAATTCAAAAATGATATTCCATCAAAATTTCCAGAGTTTAGTCCATGAAATTTTTCAAAGGCTGAAATCTTTGGCACAAGCCCGGCCTGGCCCATTCATAATTGAGTCCAAGTCTGGCCCGACCCGAAATTTCACCCCATTTTCGCACCCAGGCACGGCCCGAGGCCCGAATTATTTTAAACTGGCCCAAATTCAGCCCGACCGTGGACATTTTGTACATTCTTCAGTAAACATATACCCTTTATAAAGTATCTTTTTATGTTTAAGAATTTTCCAAGCATTTCAAAGGTAAACGCACTTTACTCTTAAATTCCCTGATTAAATCCATTCTGGTATTTTTGGGATTTATAAAAAGTTTTTATAACACAAAATATATTTCAAACCACAAATGTATGAAGAATACAAATTATGTCAATATCTATCAGTACAGAAGACCAATATCATCTGCTACCCAGAGCGAACTGATGACCAATGGCGGATACAAAGGGGAGGGTAGGGAATGAAGCTTCAGATGTAAGACTCCCAAAGATCCTGCTATCTGCTAAGGCAAACAGAACCCTCTTGATAGTGACATATAGGTAGTTGTTTAAGAGATGGTCGGTTGGTAGAAATTCGTGGCTGCTCTAGTGGCGGCCTGGGAGATGTGTCGCTTGTAAAGGAGATAATGGAGAACTCTCCCTAAAAGAAATAGTGAAGACGAAACAATGCACAGTGGCGCAAACATGAAAGGGGCCACTGGGTCCTCAACTGGCCTGAACGGGAATGGCGTCAGATAAATCGTCTAGGCCCAAACCCGGCCCGAGCCCATTACTTTTCAGTCTTATCTGGCCCAGGCCCAGGCCCGGGCCGGGCTTAAGCCCATGGGCTAGGTCCGGACCATGCAGACCTCTACTGCAGACTATAAAATTTCATGGACTAAACTCTTTGAAAATTTTCATGGACTAATGTCTTTAAAACTGTCATGGATTTTAGTCTGAAATATTTCATGGAATATAGCCTTTTAAAATTTCATTGACTAAAGTCTTCAAAAATTTCATGGACTATATAACCTTTGAAAAATTTCATGGTCTAAACACAAAAAATTTCATGGACTAAAGCTCTAAACTTTTGTTTTTGTAAAATTTCATTTACTAATAGTCTTTGAAGAATTTCATGTTCTAGAATCTTTAAATTTCATGGACTATTATGTATAGCCTTTGAAAATTTTCATGGACTAAATCTCTAAAAATTTCATGGACTATATCCAAAAAATTTTGAAAAGCTGTAATCCATGAAATTTTTCATTGTATATTCCCAGAAATTTTTCATAGACTATAATCCGTTAATTTTTAAAAGTCTTTAGTCCATGTTATTTTTCATAGACTATAGTCCATGAAATTTTTCACACTATACACCAGTGATCCTCTACCGTGGTGACATGACACCCCAGGGTGATGCGACAGTTATTGAGGGTTGATGCAAATATTTGATAAATTCACAATGTTCCACTTTCTGCTTTGTAAACAAAAATAAAACCAGAAGAATAAACACTCGTACTAATTTAAATTTCAGCATTTTATCTTTATGGCTGTGAAAGCCCAATTTATCGTCAAAGGCAACTTGAAGGTAGGTAATGGAAATGTAAACGGGGTGACGCATAAATTAATGAACTGGCATAGGGTGACACAGACAAAAATAGCCTGAGAACCACTGCTATAGACCATGAAATTTGTAAAGACTTTAGTTAATTACATTTTTAAAGACTTTAGTCCATGATATTTTTCAAAAACTATATTCCATGAAATTTTTAAAGACTTCAATAAATCAAATTTTTAAAGTCCATGAAATTTTTTAAGAGTTTAGTCCATTAAAATTTTCAGACTATTAGTCCATGAAATTTTTCAGAATATAGTCCGTGAAATTTTTAAAGACTTTTGTCCATTAAAATTTTCAAGATTTTAGTCCATGAAATTTTAAGTCTATATTCCATTATTAAAAGTCTATAGGATATCTGGGCACTATTCTGGTAGTAACGATTATTTTCATGAAGCAAATGAGATATTGCTACTGTTCGTTATGGCATTGTTTTCGGTAGCATTGCAAACAAAAATATTAGGAACGAAATTTTCAAGACTTGCATCATTGGATAAAGGATTATGAACATCTTAGTTTCTCAAAGTAAACTACCATTTTATATAGAAGTGAAGTTTATTACAGTTTTTTAAGGAAATAATGTTTAAAGATGAACCAGCGAAACCTTAAAAGTTATTTATCTTGATGTTACAAAATATGTAATGGTAGGTATCTTATGAGATATAGACGATTTTTATTTAAATCATAAGGTTCCAAATTGGTACAAAATATTGAAAATAGGTATTTTGTCATTGATGTTAAAATAACCAAAGCCATCTTGTTATTTTGTAAACTTTCCTCAGCTGAGGTAACACTCCCAGCATGTCTGCGATGTAAATGATACATTTGAAGTGTTTCCACTGCATTTAAGTTCTTTTTGCATAACTGACATAAAGCACATTTATTTGGAAGTTTCTTTAAAAAATTCTCACACAACGGAGCGCTTTATTCCTGGTCGCATCATGTCGTAGCAAAAACTAGGCTTTAATGTTGATTTACAAGTATATTACAATTCACAGCAACTATTAACACCAACTAGCTTAGGAAGGATGAAATGCTTTTATGAGACTAACCATTACCAATATATTTCTCTTTATGTTGTCCTTTATTGAATCGGAATCATTCGAATGATACAATCGACTTTTCTTGACACTTTAACCGCCACTCGATATTTTGTTTCAGTCGATGGTGTCCTTCACTTAATCTGATTCATTCGAATGACTCAGTCCAAACAAATGTGAAAAATTCATTCATCCATCACTCGATAGCCTTTTTCGTCTGCATCTTCGATAATGCCCTTTACCATATCCGAACCATTCAGTCGACTGAAAAGGACTATCGAATAGAACGAATGTCAACAATCGAATGACTCGATAGTTTTCAATCGATAGTGCCCATCACTAATCGATTGTATGATACGAGAAAATTCAACTTTTGAATAAAAAACAGAACCTCCCAACACCGTCAATAAAGAATTGAAAATTCCTCGTGATTTAAACATCTCCAGGAAAATAATTAACAAAAAGTTGGACAGTTATGAGAAAAGTTAAGAATGCATCATTCATTATTAAAAAATAAGATTGAACACTTACCAAAAATAAATATTCGAAGTTCTTGTAGAAACTCTTCATTTATCTTATATTGTAGATGAATTTATTGGGCGGGAGGAATCGCAGGATCGTAGACTTCTTCCTCTGAATTGTCTTGTAGTAGTATTTTCTTGTTTGAAGATGGCCAACCCACGTGTAGACGGTTGTGGAGATCTTCGTAAGCTTGGAGACATTTGCGATGGGATAAAAACGTTGTGATGGGAAGCTGTGAAACTTGTCTCTTTCTTTCCCGGTATAGTTCATTGTAGCATGTAATCGCTTCACGTATCATAAGTGAGACTTGATTGCTCCTTTCTTGGTTTGGATCATTCTTAGTGTAGATGGCAATAGGATTGTGAACGATATTTTAGAAATAGCAACTTTGGATTCCAAAATAAAAGAAAATGTTTTTAAGTGAATGTACGAGTCGGGAAAAGCATATGAAAGCGAATTAAAAGGTAGGAAAATTTACCCTCCGCTGAAAAATACCGCCACCATCTTGGAAAAGTTGTGACGTCACACACCTGCTGATCCGCGTTGCGCTTGTATTTTGCTTTTATTTGTTTTCATTTCGACCGCGGTTCTTTACTTTTAGATAGCTATTCTGGTTCTTAACAAAAGTGATAGGATTGATAGTGGTATGTCCGAAGAAAAGAAAATATCAGCGAAATCTTAAAAATGGTGTTTGGTACCTATGTGACTGTACGAACTCCTAACAAAATATTCCTCACCGTTACAAAAGATGAAACTAAGAAAACGATGTAAAAGGCTGCCCGTCGCAGTTCTTCTGTGCAGTTTTCTTCGACACTCCACTGCTGCGGAGATCACTTTAATGTAAGTTTAAAATATTTTCAAAACATAACTATAAGATAATATATAAATAATATATTAGCTGAAATTTTTAAACGAATTTTTATTTTTTAAAATCTATTTCAGATGGAAGAAGATGTCGAAAATTCCATGCAGTTCAAATTGATGGAAGGTAATGTGAAACTGAGTGAGATTAAAGAAAGAAGTGATTCCACACATTTGATTGCCAAATCGACAGGAAAAGGGCAGCATCAGTCCAACCAAGGCAATGTATTGTAAAACGCCAATGAAGAGAGTTAGTTGCAGAAGCCTTATCTCAGAATATTGATATCAACAGCATAAGTAAGCAATGGATCAAAATTTTTAGTCATTTCTACCCTTCAATTATTAATCATTATTGTACTAATCATTGGTTCAGTTTCTGCTCTTAATAATATTATTTTTCTTTCAGATGAAATGGAATCAATTGAAATGAACCATGAAAAGATATTTGATGACTTGGATTCATTACCATCAACTTCTAAAAGCAATCCATGTATTAACAATATGCATGAAATTGGGATTCAAGTGGCAATAAAACCACCCTATCGAAGCAAGAGTTCAATGCAATTTAAAGGTGCCTTTGTCAGATTCAGCTGTCTCTCCAATCAAAGTAAAATATTGTGCTGAAACATCTATACCACCAATGAAAATATCCCTCTCTCCACATGAAATTAGCAGTTTGTCTGAAAGCAGTTCTGACTGTAGTCCCTTGAGTCTGAAGATTCATCATCTGAATCTGAAGAGGTAAATGAGGTGAATAAAGACTTGTGCCTGAAGGTTACTGTAATGTGTATAGTTCAAAACCCCAAAATGTACCTGGGTATTCCTAAGGATTGGCATTTTATATTGAATAAAATAAATCTCCCTGAAAAGAATTTAAAATTTAACATTAATAAAATAAAATGATTCATTTGAAAGGATAGGAAGACAATTTGGTATTTCTAAATCCTATGCATGCCAAATATTCCAGAAACAATTTATGAATTATCCCATTATTTTAAGCAGTTAATTTATTGGCCACCGGCTAATTCTATAAAAAAAATGTCTCCCAATAGCTTTTCAATATGCTTACCACAATGTTCAAAGCATTATTGATTGCCTAGAAATTGAAATCCAGAAACCCTTCAACCCAGTGCACCAGACATTGACATGGTCAAACTACAAGATGTGTAATACATTAAAATATTTGATTTCTTTAACCCCCGATGGATTAATTACTTTTATTTCGAAAGGTTTTGGGGGGAGGACTTCAGATACAATTTTATTTCAACATTGTGGATATTTGATGAAGTTCCTACAAATTCTGCTGTAATTGCAGATAGAGGATTCAAACATATAAGTCCAATGTTGGCTGATAAAGGTTGCACTTAAGTGTATTTCTACAAGAGAAATTATCAAAAACTGATGTGATGAAAACTAAAAGAATAGAAAGTCTTAGAATTCATGTTGAGAGAGTGATCCAAAAACTTAGAGAATTTGAGTTTTTGAAGCCTCATGAAGTGATTGACCGTCTGGTACATCTCACTGATGAAGTGGTAACTGTTGTGTGGGGACTGATAAATCTTCAAAATCCAATTATAAAGAAATAGTAACCAAATATAAATTCATTTAAAAATAAACAATACACCTGATTACACTTTTTGTTAACAAAATTTATTTAAAAAATAAAAAAGTGAAATAATATTTGCATTTGAATTACTAGTTTAGGTTAAAAATCCTATAACATTATTGGAAACAATTCATAAGTAAATGTAAAACTATAAATGCCTATAATAATTATACAGCTATGGAGAATTCTTTGAGTTAGATTGTGAATGAGAGAATAAATTACAATTCATTAAGATTATTTTTGTGGTTCAAGTATTAAAAATTCATTTCCTAAACAATTTTACCTGAATATAAGCAACCATACCTGTAGATCTGAAAAAAAAATAATGGATGACAAAGTAAATAAAAAGATTCTTAATTTTCTAAATCACTTAAGAACCGTATATACCCAAATATAAGACGACCCCCCATTTTGAACTCGTAATAAAAAGAGAAAATTTATTATGCACAAAATGACAGAGGTTTATTATACCATTGACTAATAAACATTGAACCAATTGAAATAAGCAACTTTGATTGGAATTTTCAATTGAATATTTTGGAACAATCTCTCATTAGCACATTTTAATTGTTATTTTAACTATCACTACTGGAGGAATCTCCAATAGCTGCATTATCTTCCTACTCCCACAGAATGTCATCTTCTGATCCATCCAAACTTTTAGAAACACAACACTTCTTAAATCCATGGACTATTGCTGCTGGTGAGATACTGTCCCATGCAGTCTTAAACCATTTTCCCAGTAGAGCCTCTGTTGGTTTTTTCATTTTACCTGCTGGAGTCAGAGGGCAATTCCCTGACAGCAACCATTCCCCATAAACGTGCCGTAGATGATAAAGAACTTATTGATGACCACATCGAGCACTTGTAGTTGGGAGGTCAAGCCTGCTGGTATGATCACAAGAGCAGTGTTGAGGTGTGATATTTTGGATTTCACATCATCCGTAAGATGTTCTCGAAAACCATCAAGAACTAGCATTGATCTCATCTTTAAAAGAGCACCAGGTCGTTTATCCCACACTTCACTCAGACATTGAATCATCAAGTCACTAATCATCCAGCCTTTTTCATTGCATCTTTAATTTATACCAGGTGGTAGTTTTTCTTTTGGTAGATTCTTCCTCTTGAATATTACGAAGGGTCGCAATTTTGTCCCATCAGCTAATACCGATAACATTACTGTTACCCTTAGTTTTTCATTTCCAGTGGTTTTAACTATCACTGACTTTGCCCCTTTGTTATCAACTGTAGTGTTAGTTGGCATATACTGTTGCTTTCCTTCAAGTGTCTATCAACGACTGCTTTTAACTTCTTACAGGACCTACTATAAAGGCGACGTCAATGCAAGCGTTTATTTAGATTATCAATGAAGAGAAGATAACAATAATACTTTTCTTTCATCTATTTGAAGATTTAATTGGCCTTAAATGAATCGGAGGCAACAATGACAGTCTCCTTGGCAACGCCTGGAATGAATACGAAAAATCCGCAAAATTTCGAAAAAGAATGCGTATTTCTGAAAAATTCGACCGTGTAACGTGTAAACATCGCAAGAATAAGATAGTATAGAGCTTTAGCCGTCGAATAAAGCAAAAAAGAAGAAAATCGGTCCGTATTTACGTATTTTAATGTATGAAGGAAAAAAACCTTGCACTCTGAAAAATCGAAAATCCCATGTAAACTTATGGGAAAATATAATTGTCTCCTGGATTCGAACCCGGGACATTTTAAGCAAACGAAAATATTTTTCCAGGAACCTCATAGCCAGTAGAAACAAAACGCCGTTTACCGCATATCTTTACGACGAACGTTTCTCGAGAAATACGCCGATATAATTACGCGAGGCTTCATACACACGGACGCACGCAGATTCACTACGCGCATAATATATAGGATAAAACTCAAAAGAGTATTTGTATTCGAATACATTTGAATCGAATATTTCGATTATAGCTATTCGATTCTTCCAATTTCCAGCTATCTCTGGCTTCGGTTCCTCTGTCAGTCAAACTATTACACGCCGCGCGATTATAAGACGACTAGCGATTTTTCGGTCATAAAAATTGGAACAAAACCTCGTCTTGTATTAAGGTATATACGGTATTTGCTGTGAAATATTGCACAAGAATCACTAAAAATCCACTATCATGTCAAAAATTACAAACGAAAAATAACAGCATCATGTCAAACGATAAATATTGGTTAGTAGAATACTAGACAGGCATACTTTAATTTAATAAATGTGGTAATATATTAGACTTAGTTCTGCCTTGTGAATTACTTCAGAAATAAATTCCTTTTCAAATGAAATCCATCGCAGATCAACATTTTTGCTGAATTCAAAATCAGCATGTGCAAGACAAAATAGACCTTTTGGTGTATTTGCTGCTAACATCTGCAGATGGATCTGAGCTTTATGTTTAGGGCATAGATCAAGTATTTTTAAAATGCCTTGTCACTGCTAGGGCATCTAACTTCTACAACAAAGTTTTTTCCTACACCGTCTGAAGAAGCACCAAATGCTGGAAACTCTTTCATTAAAATTAAATCACATGGATTGAGGTTTTCTGATATCAGTTTCTCTACTATTTTTAGAACTTCTTCCTCCAATGTCACACCACTTTTCATTGCAGGAGTTGGCTTGAATTTTAGTCCACCTAAAATTGAATTCATTAAGCTTCCATCTCTTGTATGACATTGAGCAATTTCGTACACTTTAAAGGCAGTAACTCTTCCATACCATAGTTCATGCCACATGTTGGATAAGTATTGTTGTCTTTTATCCACTTCTGCCATGACACATAGTTTATCAGACATTTTACCTTTTGCAAACTCTAGAAATTCCATGCTCCGCTTTACCATATTTAATTGCAATTTGAAATAATGAAAGTTGATGAAGTTCACTTACTTCATAATTGTGCCTAGGAATCTGACTGTCAAGTTTTTTGTCTAAGTGCTGCAGGGTTAAATCAGGAGTAGATAATTCTTTATTATCATCATCAGAGCCATCATCATGTAATGAAGCCTGTTCTTCTCCGAGCTGAATTAATTCCTCATTGGTTATGTCTTCATCCTTGGCAAGGTCAACGATCATCTTGTGGATATCAGGAACGGAATCCTGAATACATATCAGTGAAGTTGTGCGTGCAATCTTTCCACAGCGCCCCCCAGCAACCATTCAATGTCGCCGGCATCACTTCATTGCAAGCTTCATTAATGTTTTCGATGGCATTCTTGACGTTATAGGACCGCCAGAATTCTCGTATCATTTGCCTATTTGTCTATATATGTTTTTGATATGAGTTGGCGCATTGTTCGACGAAGGTAATATACCTTAAAAGTCGCGATAACACCTTGATCCCTGGGCTGTATCAGAGATGTAGTGTTTTTTGGAAAAAATTACACTCTAACATTTTCAGACATTTCTGAGGTAATTATAGGGTGACATGGTGGATTATCTAACAACAACAATGCCTTGTGATGCCACTTTTTCTTCCTACGATATTTTTCTACAAATGGACAGAAATGACAAACGAAGAATCCATGGGTAATCAAGACGGTCTTTGTGACCCCAAGAACTTTCGTAAACAACCACGTTTCTTCGACCTGAGTTGGATACACGTTATTTAGTTCGTTGCAGTGAACAGAATTTTCGGCGAAAAGTAAAGCTATAAAATTCAATTCATTCGTTAAAGCAAACATTCGTTCAACGAATGTTCGCTGAACGAGAGTTACCTGTACTTAAGTCCATAAAATTTTCAAAGACAGTCCATGAAATTTTTAAAGAAATTAGTCCGTGAAATTATTAAACAGTTTAGTCCATTAAATTTTTCAAAGGTTATATCCCATGAAATTTTTCATAGACAATAATCCAAAAAATTTTTAGACTTTAGTCCATGAAATTTTTCAAATAATATTGTCCATGAAACTTTAAAGACTTTAGTCCATGAAATTTTAAAAGGCTATATTCCATGAAATATTTCAAAGACTATAATAAATAAAAAATTTCAAAGACTTTACTCCATGAAAATTTTCAAATGCTAAAGACCAGGGGTCGGCTACATTTTTTTTACGCGTGCCGCTTCTGTCAATATTTCTCTTTGAGCCCTTCTTCACATACCACTTTAAAGGTGAAAACATTAAGTTTTTCTTAAGTAGGATTTATTTATAATAAAACTTCAATAATTATTATGAATCACTTTAAAAACTTCTCTTTGAAACGATTTAAAAAACATTTTCTTCATAATTAATAAGCGCCATCTAAAAAGGCATTAAAAATAAAACCTTTTATAAGACATTTCAGTGTGAATTACAAGCATGATTTTTTAAATTAATAGTTTTTACGGTTTTGAAAATAATTAAATTAGTATAATATAATTAATGACTTTCCTAATATAAAGAGCAAAAATGGCATATCTAGATTACATCATTCGCTCAGAGTTTCCATCTTATCCGACGTAAAAAAAATTTGAAGTTTTAACTCCGTAATCCTAATGTAAGATAAAACTTCGTTAAATTCGGTGCTAACAAAAAATTAATACAGTGTGTTGACTCTGTGCTTGAATCGTGTCGCTCTATCTTACTACAAACGAAAATTGACACTTCAAATCCCGAATCTCCTTAAAGTTTCGTGACTCACTCCTTAATTTTATTACGTTTCTACGCATGTGACATTTCATGCTGTAGTTAATCAACAAGTCTAATTCATAAGTGTTTTACTCCTAATTTTTGAGCTATGAATAACTTCAATTAGTACGGCGGTGGAAATCGGTATCGACACGCAAGAATAATTTTCCAACTTTCCCGACAAAGTGTCATGTAAACGCAAACTGCATATGTAAAATATATTCTGATTTTTAGTTTTATGAGAATGAGCAAGAGCTTCTACAAAATAAAACTGCTAGCCTTTGAGAGCAGAAGTCAACATTTCTAAACGTCTCCAGATTCAATTTTAGTTTACTTAAAAACCACAAGTTGTACGTACTTCCGCAACAATTGTTAAAATAATGTAACTTATGAAGAAGTAATTTAGTGATGGAATTGAATTCTTACCCAAACACAATTGAAGATATTTTTCCTCAGTGTTTAACTTTGTTTCGGGCTATTAGATAATAGGAATGAGAAGTTGTACTGACAGACTAAAAGTTTAAATGACTAGTTCATTATCTCATTAATTATTTGGTGCCTTCGAAATGCATTTTTCCTGTAAATGTCCTACGGAGAAACATAATACGATCCTCCAAATCTCGACCAAAATAACACAATAATGACTGCATAACATAGGAAAGCATGAAGCAATAGCTAGAAAATGAAACAACTTGTACATCAGTTTGTATTGGCACCGTGACAAAAAAATTCTCACTTGAACTATTTCGCACGAAAATATTAATCTCAAAAAATCTCAAGACGATGCTTTCCTCAATGGAAATTCGTTAGAACGAGAATTCCGAGGAAAGCGATAAAGGAGCTTACTTAAGGGAAAAATCGTTTTTATCTTTTAGACGCGGAGGAACAAAAGGATTTGAAACAGAGAGAGAGAGATAAATACATATATTTACACACACACAAAAACATGTCCGCCGCCATTGTCTCGACTTGAGAAAGGAGGGGCTTTGCCAAACGCTCACAACGGCTTCATTCATTGACTCTCAAGAGCGCAGTACTTTCTCTTAATTGTTTTCTGTTTTTCTTTTGTTTTTTGAAGAGGGTGGGGAAATGAAATGGGTGCGGCAGAAGGAAGGCGCTGCGTGACGGAGAATTGAGCTAGGCTCTCTCTCTCTCTCTTTCGCTCTCTTTTTCTCTCGATTTCGCTTTCTTTTTCAACGATTTGGCTCCTCTGGAGCATCGCCAGCCAATCCGCTCGCGAAAATAAACAGCGGTCCGCTCGTTCCTTCGACCGCAAACGTTTCGCCAAAGGAACAGAATACGTCCTTTCATTTCCTCCGAAAATATATACATCGATATAGAAAGAGGCTCGAGTCGAAAATAATGATCTCCAGAGAGAAAGGAAACCTTTATCCTATCCTTACGGTTGTTTCTAAGAGAGATGCCATCGATAATGTTTCCTCATAATTGCTCAAATCGAGTCCTAACAGTTTTTTCCGCTTCATGCGTTTAAATAAGGCAAATAATTACATTTTCTTCTCTGAAATCCAAATTGAAGGTATGTATATCTATTTTAATAAAGGATAAGAGGAGTATTTCTAAAATCTGCTCTTAAGTTCCTTTGAATTACTTGAACGTACATTAATTAAGATGGTTTACTTTAGCGAAAATGTTAATAATATATTAAATACACTTTCATAATTATAGTGGATAAACATCACCTCTTAAAGCTCTTCCAGCATTACACTTGTCAGAAGCAAAACTAGAAAATGACAATTCGCGGAGTAGTATGCATCACACCGATAGCTGGGCACGTTCTGTAAAATAAACAACAGAGATGAAAATGTATATATGGTATCAACAAGAGACGCTTTATAAACACGAAAAAGCGATGTTTAAAAATCATATCTGTCTGCTGCAGTTAATACAGTTCAACACACCTCTGAACTATTCTACAGGGTAAAAGAAAATAAATTGAGAGTTAAAAAATGTTCCTGGGTGAAATATTTTAATTATAGTTTAATTTTAAGAAAACTGGAAAATAAAAAATAATTTTTTGTGCATTCAAAACTTGCTATTAGCATAGTAAAACATTTTGGTGCAAGTGAAATAGTTTTTAACTATAAACCTCACCCTAATAAACAAGAATCGAGAGATAATAAACAAATATATTTATTTTGCATATTTGTTCAACCTGGAATTTAATAATGGTTAAATATTTTAATTAATATAATTAAGCTTATTAGAAGCAAATTTGTATAGCTTTCATATTTTCTGAATTATACTTTATGGACTTTTAAGTTTCATTAATAAATTTTTGGTTTTGTAATACATATATATGTTTGAGTATCAACGATAATATGTATTATAAATTGTCAGGAAATTTTTAGTTAATTGAAGTTGTTTACATTTGCACCAAAATGTTTTAATAATATAGCAAGTTCTGAGTGTCAAAAATTATTTTTTAGATTTTAGTTTGCTTTAACTTAAAATACAATTAACTCCTAATTTATTTTAAAATTTCTTTATTTGTAAGAAGTACGCACGCATAATTTCATGAATGTTATGAATTTGTTTTAATAAAATATCTATTAAAATATGAATATTAGGACTGACGGCAATTTTGTAAGCAATTCGTATGGAAAAGCAAACCACCTCGTGGATGTGGCCAATGCCAATTTTCTGGATAGGTTTACAATCTAGATGTCAATAAGATTCTCAAAATGTATTATTACAATAGGAAATTAATTCGAGCAGATTTTTAGAAAATTGTCCAAAGACATTTGGCTATAAATATGTAAATAAGAAAATATGTATATACATGATACACAGGTTAAGTAAAGTAAGACATTTTAATAATATCGTTGAGTACAGTGTCGGATATAAAAACAAAACTGCTAGAGCAACTATCGTCCTACATGTGAATTTAATTCCTACACTTACCCGTTAAATTAATTTGCGTGAAAACGAATTAATGATATGCTAATTAAACATTTGTTTCTGTAGTAGTGATGAGTATTTTCAAATACATTAATTATCTTCGATATTCAATTAATTCGAACGCACGGTGAGTTCATTCACCCGCGAAATGATTTTTTTCCGGAGAAAATCCTACGCAACAGATCGAAGGGGAATGTTGGGGCTCACGACGACAAACAACATATTTTGTCCTCGCGCGGGAACGGTGACAGACAGAGCCATCTGGCGACACGTGCCCACGTACACGTAGCCGATGGCGAAAACTGCGACGCTTTGTCATTGTCCGCGCAGACGTTCGCGACCGGAAAGGCGGTTGAAATTCTGCTAGTGCGTGTGAATTTGTCCTTCGGGAAATCGCTCCTCCCCTTCCCCCCTTTATTCCCTCCCCTCCCCCTCCACACACTCGAGCCATGTCGCCCATCCTGTTAATTCGAGCGCCAAATTAAACTCTCCCGTTAATTGGATGGTACCGAACCGCGGTTAATTGAAGAAGGGATAGAGAATCGACCAGTAGGAGACAGGGTGGAAATTTCCGAAAATTGAGACTTTTTGCCAGGTGCCTTTAATCTGTATTAACACCTCCCACCTTACGGCGATAACTTTTCAAATAAATAGATTTATTTTTTGTAGTTTTATTCCCAATTTAACTGGTATCATCGCAGATTCAAATTGGAATGGAATGATTGCGTATTTTTGAGGCGAATAATGATTAGAAACCGCTCATATTGTCCATTGCACACAAAGAGGGGCAATTGAAAATGCTAAATCCATAATTCTCTCAATTAATATTTTTTTTGCAAAAAATATTTGAATTTGAATTTGAACATTCATCAAATTGCTTCGTTATTAACTGATATAGTAACCGAGGGGAATACTTCATTTTTCAACACATCAAGAAACTAATCATTGACGTTTGACGTATGCACAAATAATTAAAAAAGTGTCATGTTATTGGATGGAAATAATACTTATTAAAAGCGAGCACTAATCTCATTCGACGGACGGACATTTTTCGAGTTCAAAATCTCTATTTTCTCTGCCGTTCTTCCGGGTTGATAAGGCTACTGATTCATTACTATCATTTCTCGGTAGCATATAAATACCTGTATAGATACTATTTTACGAGTTATGTTTACACGCATATATACATATGTGTTGAGATGTTTACGTGCACGTAAGACGCCAATGCGTGAAGCTCCCATACTTACCGCGTATGAATATCAAAATCCATCAGCCGCGAGCAAATTCATCGACATTTTCATTACTAATGAGGTGAATCGCTGAATATTTTTATTGGTTGGATTGATACTCCCGCTCCTCTTTAATTGCTTAACTATATTTTTCCCGGCTAAAAATAATCTATAAGCGTTCTATCTCTTTATATGAGGTAACAAGTTAGAAAAGTGTACAACGTGTCGCAAATGTACGTAAGGGAAATAGCGTTTTAAAGTTCTTTTCTTCATCATAAATAATCCATTTTCTTCCTATTTAATAATATTACATGCACACCTAAGGAAATTAAACGTTTGTTTGGGAGATCGTTTATGTTAGTAACAATGAAGTAACCATGCAAGAAATTTTCTAAGTTCAATTCGATATAAGACTTTCTTGTTTGATTTTATCGATAACGGCTACTCCTAGGATAAAAATGTATAGAAAAGGAAATACTCTACTTTACGAGTTCTACAAGTTTTATTTGAAAACTATTTTCATTTGAGTAATACTTTACAAGATATGGCGGAAAGTTCATTTTTTATCACCAGTAAAGTGGTACCTCTGATTGGCGTACTTAATTCATTTTTGCGATTTTATTATTATCTTTGATTGAAAGTCCTTAATATCAGATTTCATGAAAATCCGTTCGGTAGAAGCCGAGAACGAACATGCGGACGGACGGACGGACCGACCGACGATAATAGGCGCTCACGCTGTAAGCGAAACGCGCCTAAAAAGGAGTGGCAATGTGGACACAAAAGAGTGAATGAGGCGTTTCTTAGCTAACTCGTCGATGGTCGCTCAAGGACTTTTAGTTCAACCGCTGCGTGAATCGGAAACGTATAGATAATTTGCTAATCGGCGCGTCACACACTGTTAACTGACGCACATCACGAGGCAAAGAGGGACTCAAGACGCCGCTCGAAATATTTTCAAAATGGTAGCGTCTCTTTCTCTTCCCTCAAAACTTTACTACCTTAATTTTTATCTTTTAGAAAAAGAAAATTCCCGGCCGTCCAAATGTGCATTAATGTGGTTAATTTTCTCCTCCGCTCCCTTCTCTCCTTATCGTCTCTTCCTCATCTTGTACTTAGTACCCCTCCCCCCTCCTTCCTTCCCCCTACCGTTCTTACCCCTTCCCCTTTCTTCCCCTCCTCCCGCTAACATCTTCCCGCCCGCGAATCTAATAGACGAGCGGATGGAGGTAATTCATTCCACGCCTCCAGAGGAGCATTTTGGAAGGACTAAGCTAATGTAGCCTTACCCAATGAATCACTTTTTTTTGTTTAGCCTCATCCACTGAATTACAAACCTCGGAACGAAATCCAATAATGCGAAATAAAAGCATTCGCATACGGTTCGCCGTTCCTGCATTTATTTATTTCATCGAAATAACGGATTCGAGTAACATTTCACAGGACAAAATGTTTTTCTCCACCCGGACTTCATCCGTTAAATATTCATTCGAAATTTCTGTGCGATTTGCGTTCGTTAGAACGCCGCATTAGTTTTGTCAACATTTCACTATGTTGGTCTCAAGTTTAAATTTAAAACTTAAAAAAAAATATATTATTCCCGGAATTTAATTCTAGAAAAATATTTTGAACTAGGAAAAAAAACCGTCTGAAAGTTAAAAACTCAATATAATTTAACGATGTATTTCATAAATGATGGAAAAATCTTCTTACTAAAAAGGAATGAGTAAAATAGTCGAAATAAACTTGGTCAGGGGGGAAAATAATTTTTAAAAACGTCATATTCAACATCCTTCCAATCCAAGAACATTATAAATCATTCCTGAAAAAAGGATTTTACTACGCATTTATCGTTGTATGATAATTCGCTGAGGTACTTCAACAGTATTTTTCGATTGAGTTATAACTCCGTTTAATTATATATTTTTCGCGGTCGTAAGATTGAAATCATCCTTTTTTTAAGGCCCTAATTCCAATATTAATTTCATCTCAACGGTCTTCTGTAACTCGAAATTTAAAAAAGGAAATCCTACAAATCAGCTTTATACCTGATGCTATAAAAAAACGAATTAAAAGTCAGCGTCTTCACGAAATCATGAAAAAAGATTCCATTTAATGCTTCTAATAAAATTCCTTAATGTGAATAAATTCCATTTTTTATGATTCGTTTTAATCCAAAAGTTTTTTATTATATACTGTTATTCTAGTAGACGGGGATATTTTCTCTCTCTCCCAAAATGTCACTTCGCCTGGTTTTCATTTATACTCTAATGTAATATCGTATAAGTTAGTTTTTTAACGTAATTATTTAAAAAATGTTTTTGCTAAAATCCATCGCCATGTAAATTCAGGGACTGCCTGTTATAAAACTAAACGCTAGCCGTATTACTTCACCGCAGCCAATCAGAAAAATTTTAATTCCAATTTCAGCGGCATAAATATTAACAATTTCCCCTAAATCCGTCCAAAGTTTGAAGTAAAGAATAAATCTCTATAAACGTCAAACAAATTAATTTTTAAAAACAGCCATTCATATTATACCAACGTTATCTAACGATGCAAAATTTAAATGCTCTATGTCGTTTTTTAGAAACGTAGGCCAATTTTTTCTCTTTGTCTATGTATGTAAAAGTTGTTTTTGTCGAAACTACTTGAGCTATTAAGATGGAAGTGAGTGAGAGAATCCTTCTAATGGAGATCTCAGCTATGATGAAATAGGATTCCGTATAATTTTTCAAATTTGCATGAAAATTTTAAGCGAACACCCCGGGCTTCCTAAAATCCCCTGGGAACCAGTGCCGTGTTTTATATATTTTTTCCTTATTCTGTAAAAATGGGCTGTTCTTTCTCAGTCTTATTATCGACGTTAAAAAAGTTTCGTACTAAACTTCCTCCTGTTTTTGTCTGTCTCCTACCCAATGGCAAGTTTCAAGCGAAATATGAAGAAGATGCAATAAAAAGACTTTTCCAATGAAAACATTACAAGATGAGCCTTTAAACGTATATATCTCCAGTCATAATCCGTACATTCGACCATTAGCAGCATTTAGATTATTTTAAGTAAACATTATTAGGTAATTAATACACACCCAGGATTTCGCGAAGACGTTTAATTGGAAAAACAAACCTTTTATACTATTTGAAAGATTCATTCATGTTGGTTATAATTCTTTTACCGCCTTAGGCCTGCTATCCTTGAAAGTTCTATGTAAGGTGGTAATGCCTTCCTCACAACTCATTCAAAGGCGATCAAAAGTGGTTAGGACTCTATTCGAGCTACACGAGCGCTCTTCCCTTAAGAAGAGGATCAGTGCGGAGGAAGTTAATTCCAAAAAAGGCCACGAAGACTAGTTCAACCATTTTGCTATTCTTTTATCAAAGTTTTCCGATCCTAATTTGGTTCATCCTCCTATCCACGCCCCATCAAGGGTACTCCTAGATTTATCTATTATTTGGGGAGCATTAATTGGCAGATCGTGTGCGGGAGGCGCAAGCGTAGTCGATCCCTCATTAAAGGAAATATTTGGGAGGGAATCCTCCTTCAACTGCGCTTTCCTCAGGCGTGTGTGTGTGTATGTGTGTGTGTGTGTATATATATATATATATATATATCCTCTCTCATCTCCGCCTCCGTTCCCCTTTTCCTTGCATACATGATGAATGAAGGTGGGCGTGCGCGCGCTTTTGAGGCTCTCCGCTAAGTAGATTACGCAGAATAAACACCGCGTCTTACGAGCGGCGGCGGCGCCATCCTCCCGTTCTGCCGCATCGGTTCGTAAGCTCCAACTCTCCAATCTCGCATCTATTGAGAGAGAGAGGGAGAGATCCATTCCAACGTCATCTCACTTGTACTCCCTCTTCTCCCCCCCCCCTCCCCTTCTTCTATCTTTATCTAATTCTTAAGCGTTTTTTTTAAACCTCATTCCACTTCCCGGATAGAATTTAAGGGTGGATCCTCGTTTCGTTTTCGATGGGTTGGATGTGGGATGGCGTCGCTCCGTGGGATTTTTCCCCCCTGTCACGCACACGCGTGCGCCATATCCGCGATACGGGTCCTCATTCAAGAGGAAGCGGGATATTTTTTTCTGCGGCCATGGAATTTGAGATGAATTGATTCGATCACCGCGCATTATTTTACATCTGCCCACCGTTCGCACAAAAAAACACGCTATCTCGGCCTTGCATACATTTGGCGAATTATTCAGCATCGCAGTAGACAATGGAAGACCCAAAAAAATAATAATAATAATTTTTATAAAGACTAATTAAAAATAATACTTAATAAACAGCCAAAGCTGTTAGGTTAGGTTCCATTTACGGTAACAAAAAATAAATCTTGAAACACCAAATATTAGATATACATATTCATATTGTGAAGCATTTTATAATAGTTTGGGGCGATAGTTCAGCTTCTGTTGCGAAAAATTTTTGCCTTAAACCGCTCGTTACCCTACTTTCATATTCTAAGGAAACTACGCATATACTTAGCAACTTAAAGCCCACTGCACCACTGGTAAATTTCCTCGAGGCAGGCTCAGAAGACTGTAGATGAAATTTCTTATCCCCTTCCGTGAAATTTGTGTTTGAGTGAACTATTGGCATTTTCGTGTGATTAATGGACGCGTTTTTCCATAAAAAGATCCATAAGACATGCGTAAAATAGTATAGAAAAAGTTTGTGCTGGTCGTGACATAGGAAAACGTCGAAACAATTATTGGAGATAATGAAAATCACGGTTATTTTGGAATCGGATTTTTTATCGAGTTTTTTTTTATTTACTCTGAGGCAGCAAATTTTATTTGCGCTCGCGTTGGCGAGCACTCGTTCCAAACTTCCAAACTGTGGCAACGAGGGACGCGATCAACAAACAGCGAAAACTTCCAAGTCTTTGAGCTGAGACACCCAAGTCACTATTTGCCGTGCGGTCTAGCTGGCTGACTGAGAGATGAAAGCGCACTGCCGCATTATATTTAATCAAATAAGCAAAGTTCTGGTATAATCTCGTCCTTCCATGCAGTGGAAGTATTCTGAATAACCTTATTTCTTCGCCCACTGGTGCTTGGGAGAAAAAAAATGAAAAAGCTCCATACTTTACGAAGCGCGCCGTTCTGCTTGAGTTTACGTCACTTTGCTTGCCATACGTCACTTTATAACTTCGCCCAAAAAAATGGCGTTTTTCGAAGCGGAAAATGACAAGAAAGTTGACCGAATATCTTGCTCGTTTTTCACCTCGTGACACCTCTTGGAACTGATGTATTCAGTTAACGTGAAATTTTCACTTGCAAAGAAATAATCCCTACGAAACAGCCTTTGACTATCCTAAAGATTTCTGAATTTATTAAGTTGAATGTATAAAGATAAGGATAGGATAAGGAGAGAGGGGGAGGGGGAGAAATGAGGAGGGGAGGGAGAGAGAGGCAACTATTTTAAGTTTAACTGAAGATAGCCCGTCAACAACAGAATATTCACTAGAAATGTTGTATATGGCAAAATATTTCATATGTAAGAGTGTGATATTAATTATTTTAAATGAAAATAATAATAATCTATCTATCTATAATTCTTCCGGGATATTTCAACGGGCATTACACTAGTGTACTTAGAATCATTATTATTGCATGCGGCCCAAAATTATCTACTTATCTCCCATGGGATTTAACCTCAAATCTTTGAGAAAAGGCAAAAAACTTGCGATCCAAAGCGATTTTGAGATTATTTCCAAATAAGGAAAATTTTTGAAGTAACGTCCAACGGGTTAAATATGAGGTTACATTCGTTGTAACCTGACTTAGCCATTTTCTTTTAAATTAACTGTTTACTCAATAAATTTACGCCTAAGTTGCGATGAAGTTAATGGCCAAACAAAACACAATCGCTAAAATATAAACGCTTTAAAACTGATTTTCTACTTTGTAAAGGCCGCATTACACGTACGCGCTTCCCCATGGTTTTATCCAGATGGGGATCCTCATGGGGAAACTCGCCCGTGTAATGCAGGAAAAACGCGTGGGGAAGTCTTCCCCATCGATATCAAGCAATGTTTGATATTTTTGGGGAAGCTGCTGCGTGTAATAGCAACTTGGGTTTCACCACATGGTTTTGTTCGACTGCGCATGCGTCAGGAGTCAGGAGTTGTTCGCTCATTTTCTATAGCAGCCTCTTGCCGCGTCCGGGTAGGGTTGCCAGATTGGTCTTGCGACTTTTTTTAATCATTTGGGCTACTTGCGACTTTTTGGGTTACCTAAAGACTTTATTGTACGAGTACCTGTGTATGCTTGTAAAAAAACCCTGCGTCCGGGTCGTAATTGTCGCACAGTGATTTCAGAGTTTTGCAAAAAAATGGCTGACTTGCGCTGTTATACCAAAGAATTTTTAACAGAAGTCATACAGCTGTACAAAAGTAAGCCATGTTTATGACGAGTGAAATCACGAGAATATTTAGATAGGTATCCTAAGGAGAATGCTTGGGGTTGTTTAGTTAATGAAAATAAACATCTCCCCCCTCCTCACGGATAAAACCATGGGGAAACTCGTACGTGTCATACGACAGTTTCCCCATGGGGACCCCCATCTGGCTAAAACCATGGGGAAGCGCGTACGTGTAATGCGGCCTTAACAGCCAAATCTCTGAGAAAGAAAACGGCACCGAACACGCCCAACACGAGAATCTCTAAAATTCTTCAACAAGACGGTCATGTTCCGTTTGACCAAGCGTCGAAAATATCAGGTGATCTTTGGAGAGGGCTTACTAATTGTTCCGAGGACAGACGAATCCATTGGGCAGAGCACCTCCACGTTAACAGAACAAAGGAAAAGCTTGAATACTTTTTCTTCTGCTTTTGGCACCTCCCAACGCGCTAACCGACTCTGTTTGCTCGGACCATTTAAGTGCCTATAGAAATAAATATACAACGAAAGCTTTTGATAAACGGTGGAAAAGATTTTTTCCGTGAACCCCTGCAGTTACTTAGAAACTGGCTAACCTTCTACGTGGAATTTTGTTCGCCTGCGATAAGCTGTAAATCGTAGAATTTCGGCTATTTCGTTCGTGTGCGTGTGAGTGTGTGGGGGGGGGGGGGGGTGGGCATAAACCAAGCGCATTAGAGACGGTGTCTGTTTGTCCCTGCATGCAGCGAGGAGAGATGACGACGTTGGGTAGGAAGGGAGGGCGAGAGAGGGGGGATTGGGGCGAGCAGTAGTAATCTGGCGGCGGAACGACTTGGTTGTGTACTATCTATACATCTATCTGTACATCTTCACATAACTACAAAGAAAAGTGTATGCATGTATGTGTATGTGTGTCTGTATGCGTGCGTGCGGGCGTAATAAATTATGAAAAACTATAAAAGTTTTATAATTATAAATTTTAAGGGTTGTTTTGACCCCAATATTGCCCAAAAAGAAAAACACGTAAATCGCTGCAGAGGTGCAAACTTTTACGTTTAAAATTAATTTGTCGGCTCTTACTCTTCATATTAGGGTGAAAGAGCATTTACACATGATATACATACATACATACATAACAATCACGCTGTTCCCTTACGGGGTAACCAAGCTAAATGCCTCTACCGTTCACAATATTTCTCCACTCCTTTCTATCCTTACATACTTCTTTTGTTTCAAACACATCTATGCATTGTTTCATACATCGTCTTCCATTCCTTAAACTTCTGATCTCTCTTTTCTTCACCACATTCAGCCAGCTTTTTCTTGGTATTCCTTTCCTTTTTGATCCGCTTACTATACCATCATATATCAATTTAGTCACCCGGTTCTCATCCATTCTCTCCACATGCCCAAACCATCGCAGCATACGCCTTTCATACTGACCTCTTAAAGTTTCTTTCACTCCACATTCATTCATCACCCAAGTATTCTACTAGTTTTCCCACACATGCTCCTCATATAACCCATTCCAACTGCATTCACCTTACTCATGTGTTTCTCCTGACACACCCACTTTTCGCTACCATACAACAAGGTACAAGCACACTTCTATACACACCCATTTGTGCTTCCTTAGACACACATTATATATATATATATATATATATATATATATATATATATATATATATATTGAATGTCTGTCCATCTGTTTGTCCGTCTGTCTGTTCCATATACATTCCCACACCCTTTCATCTATCGGGACCAAACAATGCAAATTGACTTCATATGACTCTACGAGTAACATAGGGTACCAGGGAACCCCGACAACCACCCCACACAGACAGAAATATTTTCTTTTTTCCATTTTCTCCACTTGAATAACATAGGGACGAGTGCAGCTTATTTTTCATTTACATTTTACAATTACTTAGAAACATGGTATGAACTTGAGACTTGAATGGTTCTACGAAGAAAAGAACAAAGTTTATTTTTATTGAAGACAGAATCCGAATCCTGATCGAATTAGCATAAAAATGCATTTAGAATCAATAAAATACGTGATTTTATCAGTTTTATTACAATACCCATTATAAGCTACCATGACAAATCCCATTGTCGCCGAAATTGAGAGCTCAATGCATTTACGATATATGGGAAAATTTTTAACATAATATCGTTTGTCAATTTCTGTGTGCGATTTTAATTTGTTTATATGGAAACCAAATATTTGTTGTTTTTAATTGAATTATCTTCTAATCTAACATATAAAGGAGAATGTTTGTTCGCTTTGAATGCTTTTAATACGAGATAGGGAGGGAGAGGGATGGTAACGGAGGGGAGAGATGGAGAGAGGGAATTAGAGGGAAGGGGTGGAGAGAGGGAAGGGGAGGGAGGGAGAGGGAGGGGGAGGGAGGGAGAGAGGGGATGGAGAGAGAAAGGGAGGGAGGGAGGGGGAGAAGGGAAGAAGAGGGTGGAAGGGTGGGGGAGGGAGTTTATACGTTATTTTCGTAAGATTTTCTTCCTTCATTCATCTAAATAGGAAAATGCGGAGCGGTTTTCTTCATTTTTGCTTTATTCGACGGGTATAACTGTATACTATCTTATTCTTTTGATGCTTACATGTTACACGGTCGAAGTTCTAGATTCACTAAATCCGTTGAAATGAAACGGCACTTCAGCTAGTAGATAAATAAAATAGAATGTGTGTGTTAACGCTATAACTCCAAAACCAATAAACTTAGAAAGCTAAAACTTGGCATACATACTAACAGCACCCTGAGGGTGTTCACCTCGGGCTTATTTTTTAAAATTTTTGGCTTGGAACAACACCAGGAGACAATTATATTTTTCTATAAGTTTACAGGGGAGTTTCGATTTTTCAGAGTGTAAGATTTTTTCCTTCGTGCATCAAAATACGTAAATATGGACCGATTTTCTTTATTTACACTTTATTCGATGACTAAAACTCTACACTATCTTATTCTTGCAATGTTTATATGTTACACGGTCGAAGTTTTCAGAAATACGCATTCATTTTCGAAATTTTGCGGATTTTTCGTACTCATTCCGGGCGTTGCCAAGGCTACCATCATTGTCGTCTCCGATTCAATTAGTGTCAATTAAACATTCAAATTGATGAAAGAAAAGCGTTGTTCGCATCGAACTTTTGTTTAGGCATCGAAATTAATGACGCATAGCAATATAAATATTTAAAGATAATTATACTGTTGACTGCGTCTGAGAAGCGTTTCTAACGGTTTAATCAAGGCGTTTCATCATTATTTTTATGCTGGAATCTTACCTTTTTGTAAGTAAAACTATTATATTATACATCTGTAATGTTTACTAACGCAAATAGGCTCACGCATAAATTTAAAATTAGATGAGAATAAGGACGTACGTTATTTTTTTTTTAAATATAGAAAGTTACATAGTTCTTTTCTCTTCGTAGCTACATTTACGCAGATAAAGTTGTACATTTTGATTTATCATATAAATAAAAGAAAATATGTGTTAGTCTGTTTGAGTGTTAACGTTGTAACTCCAAAACCAATAAACCTGGAAAACTGAAACTTGGCATGTGTACTTAGGGAAACCTGAGGGTGTGCACCTCGGGCTTATTTTATAATTTTTGGCTTGGAAGGGGGGGGGTAACAAAAATAAATAAACGGTCATAAAAACTAAAGAACTGGAACGGGAACGAGTGCAGCATATTTTTCATTTGCATTTTAAAATTACTTAGAATCATCGTAGGAAATTGAGACTTGGATGAAAGAACGTTTACAAGAATAAAAATTCATTTTCTTGCTGTCTTTTTTAAAACTCTCTCCATAAATTAGTTTTGGCCCCAAATGAATAAACGAGCAACATTGTATATCCTGAAGCTCTATAGGAATAAAAATTATAGTTGTTTCAAAAATTAATTACTGTAAACATAATAAAAATAAATTAATATAGATTTTCGTGTTTTTTAATTAGATCATTTTTACACTGTTCTGCATCCCGGGCAACGTCGGGTAAACTATCCCTAGTATATAATAAAATCGTAATGGTCATCATCATGGTCTTAAATAAAGGCTTAAAGATAGAAAATAAGATTAAAACTTACTCGAAATGACCGAAGATATGAATTTAAAGCAAATAAATCGAACGCAATATTCATGTTATTTATATTTTTTAATCTGTATTATTAAATCTTATTTCTGGTTCTCTCCCTTTAACGCTGTATATCTCATTGTCAGCCATTTTTTATCTCCGGGAATTTCAGCCCTCGAAGCTTATTTTTTAATGAGTTGTTCAACTGACTTTCTTAACTTGTTATTAAAAACCAAACATACATCCCTTATAAAATATATTCATTAAACACATATTCAAAACATATTCCCGTTAAACTAATGTAAATCCAATAGGTACATGGTAGGAACGAAGAAACAGCGAGCAAAGGGGGGGAGGGAGGGTTTGGCGAGGGTCAGCGAGCAGGGGGCTTGCCTCCTACTATACATACACACACACACACACACACACACACACACACACACACACATATATATATATATATATATATCAGAGGACATTACGCAGAGAGAGAAGAGGAATTAGCCGGTGCATAAGGGAATGTGACGCACAAAGCTTTGGCTGAAACCTCGGCAGTATTTACGCGAATTGAGCGCGCCCTATATTTTCGGTCTAATTACTTCCGCATCACCGATTTGATGCCATCTCCGAATCATGGCCTCCGGACGGATTTGCCCACGTCAACTGGGCGTGCGCGTATGCGCGTGTGACAGAGCGTGCGTTTTTTCGACCCGTTGGAACTTGTCCAAAAAAAATATAAGGCGTCGCTCGTTTTTGACTCCACGCATTCGATTTCGATTGATCGCGTTCTCGGCGAATATTTTCGTGGGAACGAACGTATCCTCTGTTGTTTTTATTTCGAAAGCGTATGCAGCCGGAAATACTCTGGCGTATGCAGGGAACGCGGTCTAAGGATGTGACGAGCGAGAGGCGCAAGACGAGAGGATTGAACGAGGGGTTTCGACACGGATGATTAATCCGCGCGGCGTTGAATGAAATCCACCCTTTTCATGTGTTTTTCAGCCATGTCATTCCGAAAACGGTAATTTAAACGAAGACTACAAAAAACTCTGGTGAATTCGATTTAATTAAAATAAAAATTATAGGGAAATTTACGAACGAGCCCTCTCGTTATCCAAATCTTTTACGGAAAATAAAACAAAAGGTTGCTGGTTAATTAATAGCATATTTATTTACCTTGTAAACCATTTTCTGTTTCGTTCCGCTGCGTAAGTTGAAAATCGATTCATATTTCACCAAATAGGCAACGTTTTTGTCAGCTGCTTGAAAAGAGGAAAATGGCATATTTTAGATTATATTTTAATTAATTTTACTTTTTTAGTTCTCACAAAGTTCACTTTTGATACCTAAGGAGTTGCTAGGAAGATTTTTAAATCTGTTTCGAGCTCATAATTTATTCAATTTTTGGATTTACGTTTGAGCACGCCAGTGGAATTAGATTTATGTATAAGATAATAATCGCTCAATTTAAATCAGTACTTGATTTTTATTATATGTTATTTATTACATATATTATCGAAAATATATGTTGATCCGAATGACGGAGATTACATAATTTGAGAAAGTCACTTATGGAAAGATATTTTCAAAAGACAGCAAAATCTTGACCGTTAGGAGTAATAATTACTTCTTTATACTTGTTCTGCAGTTTCTTAAGATCCGTCACTTCAGCCTGAATTTCTACCCTGTAATAGTCGAGATCAATTATGGAAATTTCGAAAGGATTCGTTAAAAGTTCAACTTTTCTTTTATCTTCTTGGAAGTCGAAAATGTTATCACAACGGAATTTAGCAATTTGGAAATTAAATATCTATATTTTTAAAAATTGTGTTGATACCTCTTTAAACTTTCTGTCCCATATGATAGAAATGAAATAAGCGTTTTCGGGATAAATCATTCGAAAAAAAAAGGTTTTTTTTGTTACGAAAGATGATATCGAGTTGAACTGTTTGGAAAAAGAAAATTTCAAATACTAGAAATTTGGATTTTTTTAAATGGTATATAATACACATATCTCAAAGCCATTCTTCTCTCTTCATTAGTCTTCAGTCTTCTGATGGCTCAGTATTTTTTTAAAGATTTCAAAACACAACCTCTCAGGTTTCAAAATAGTATCTCCAATGACAACAGACGTCATTGGAGTCATTCTTCCGAATATTCATTTTAAAGGAAAATTTTATGAAATTCGCGGCGGTTTAGTACCCGAGCTCTAATTTTGTTTATCGCACGATTAAATTGAGTAAAAATCATAGTCCTTAGAGCATGGAGCCTAAAATAATAATACAGTGGTACGTATATATCTAGCGGTATATGTATTCTTCCAGTAAAGTTAATCAAACTTTCATCTTTTTAAATGTTATTTTTAAAATTAATTGTCATGAACCCAAAAGGTCCTCAATTATATCGTAATTTTCGTTAATGCCGCGCACAAACACGTGGAGCTTAGCGATATCGCTATTGTCATAACATTCGTTATGAGCTTATCAAAAGCTACAAATCAAGCGTTTTGATTTTCAGAATTACGAGACATCTTCATTTATCATCAATAGAGTATTTCGGAGAAATCGCGATTTCGTCAACCGTTCTTTTCACTTTTGGATCGCCACCATATTTTCAAAACGCCAAAAGACTTTATTAAACAATTCCCTCTCCATCGGCATATGTTTTTGTGCTTATGAGCAAAGCAGGAGGGAAATTTTATAAAAAAGCATTTGTCATGTCTGTCAAATCCTCGTCGTTTTTATTAAACAAATTACCTGTCCAGAAACTGTGTTTTTTAAGCAAAATCACACGTAAAGTTGAACAAACTGGATACTCTAAGTAGATATTAGTGTTTCTGCTTAAATATAGTTCTAAGTTAATTTTTTGGTACGACAGTACAAGCACCAGACAGACCAGACATATTCCTTTTGCTTAGTATACTTCCCCAGCTCTGTTGAAATCCCAGAAAGCAATGTCCTGTTCCCATTTCCTTTTAGTTATATTTTGAAGTGTTGGTTTTACTGATGGACACTAACAAGTTTGAAAAATAAAACTTGTGACACTGTTACGACGCCAACGCAAGACTAACACAAGCTTTGTAATTTACAGAGGTTATATTTGCAAAGAACGAATGCACGCTTCCGCCGTTGAGGCATTGTCAACAACGTATGCTACGAAAGATACCAAGCGTATTATAACAGTAGCCTATATAAATGCGATATTCTACAGCATTTAAATTATGGCAAAGTAATATAGGTTTAATAAAAAGCTTTTTTTCAAATCATGCAATTTGCAAGTGCTTCGCGTTCCAACAGGTGGAACGCATGCAATCATTTAAAACCATGGTTTTGATTCATTAGAGAGCTATCGATTCGTGTAATGGCTGAAAAAATTCAAGAAAAAGCACTTAAATGTAAAACACTGAAAAAGCTACTTACTTCATATATCTTGAAGAGCCACAACAGCCTATTGGAGATTCCTGAGATAACTGTTCATTTTCTGAATGTATGTATAAGTATGGTAACTTATTGTGATAATGATGCATATACACGTATCGTGTGGTGGGATTGGGATTTATCGGCGTAGTGTCAACATCAAAATACCTGAGATTACGGCGAAGTATAATTGACAGCGGCGGTTTTCAGTATCCAACTGATAACGTTAACGGATTTTTTTTAGATAATATACAAATACCCGATTGCGTATTAAATCTAACTCCTCCGCAGGAATATGTAAAAATTGACGCCTGTAAAGCTGCATTTTTATTGAATTATTAATTGTGCGACATTTTCTCCTGGCCATCTAAAATTTAAATTGCGAATATTATGCTTAATTATGTATGGCGGTGGAGTTGTAACGATAAAAAGGTTAATTATCGCTTGTTACTGTGAGTAGTGCATTGTATTCAAATAATTTTTACACGGTGTTAAACCACATGACCATAGCCTTCTTCTTATGTACCTTCTCAATTGATGTGGTCGGTAACTTTTCCTTCCCGTCCCCACTCATCCCATCAATTAATTACATACGATTTATTTGTTCTCCGTTTTGGTTTTATTTATTCGAATTCTTAAATTTCAAACTCTGTTTAAATAACTGATATAGCTGTATTAACGCTCTACGGGACAGATTATGTCTGATAGCCTATTTCAAAAGCGATGTATTTTCGAATTCCCACATTTAGGATGGTACAGAACTCCGTTCTTCCATATTGAACTTTAAGGCATAAGTGACTTCTTTGGACAATTAGGATTCTGATTTCCAGGACAGTTTTTCTCCTTTTGATTTTGCAAATGAGAAGAAAACCTCCACTTGAGCTCTGAAGCTTATAAGCTCTACGGTTAGATATTTCAATACAAGATCCAAACTAAAAAGCAAAGTACCATGCTGCTAAATGAGTTCCATAAAGTGAGAGAGAGACCGAAAAAAAATTCATGCAAGTTCCAACGCTCCCTACTTGCGAGAGAATATATGTTACTTGAACCAAATACTTTCATCTTCATTCAAAACATATTTATATATAAACAATGAAGCGGAGGTCTGTATACACTATTGACACCTTCCAAAATATCGAGATTTGTTTGCACAAAAATTCTCGATATTTTGGAAAATGCGATTGCTCTTTCACTCAGAAGAAAGAAAGTAAAATTGAGAGTGACACTGAATCTATCTTTATGCAAAATGAATTATGCCCAAAATATTGAATATAAAACTATTAACCTACTTTTTATTATTTTTGAACGCACTTTTAGGACGATATATTGTCCATAGAACCATTAGTTTCAGATAATTAGATAATTATCCCCTCAATCTCGACCTAAATAATACTAAAACAATTCTTTAAGTGCGGAGAGAACTTACAGCTTCAGCGGATGTTTTCAACATTCGTAAAAGTATCGACAAATATCTCACTTTTTTTCCTAGTAAACGAACACACGTAATTGAACCTCGCTCAAATGTTTGCCCGCACTTTGCCCCTTCTCCATTGTGTCAAGCAACAAGCAACAACGGCCGCGCCTACCCCTCCTCCATCTTCTCCCCCTCCCTCCCTCTTCTCCCCCTCCCTCCCTCTTCTCCCCTCCCTCCATCTTCTCTCCCTCCCTTTCCCTTCTCCTCCTCCCTCCCTTCTCTGCCACGAGTATCGGGGTCGCGACCCGCCATTATCGACTCATAAATCTCAATAATCGGAGAGAGAGAAACACAAATATATGCCGTATTTTTCACTTTTTCACCACCTTCAAATCTCGCTCGCCAGGAAAGGAAAGCACGGTTGGGACGATTATAATTCTAAAATGTCATTTCAGAGAAATATGATGCAATAATTTCCCACATTTGGCCACTTTTGAAAGCAACGCGTTGGGCGTATTTTGTTTTATTCGTTGTTTTTGAAATTGGTTTCGTTTTCTAAACATTAAGACTCGATCGATTCTTTCGTTTCGCAATACATAATATAGTCTCGTCGTCGCAATACAGTAAGTATTCCTTCTCGTTAAAATAAAATAAGTGAAATTAATCTCCGTGAGTGCATTGTCTTTATTCCTCTCACTGCAGTAAACGCGTCGATGCAATCGCCACGTTTTATTTTACTGCCAACTAAATCCTCGATATTCGCTGAATAGAAGGAAAGCTCGTGAATCATTCGTGATGTAAATCATGAAGAACATTGATTTATTAATCGAACGAAAAAAAGTATTTCTGCGACCAAAAATTTTTCACGCTTGCGTAAAATTTCGTGGGTTTTAAAATTTGTCATTTTTTTAACTTCCACAATTTAAAAGGAAACAAAGTCATTCAAACAGATAAGATTGTTATTCGCGCAACGTAGATAATTGTATCGAACGTGATCAAACCTAAATACAAACGTTGATGAAAGAAAAAGAAAAATATGTTTGCAGCAAATTTGACATTTTCTTACAGTTCACGAGGCAAATCAAATATGGTATTTGCTGCGTCCTTTGATCCATATCGCGATAAACGCAATGGCCGAATTCCGACGACCGCCGTCGTTAGAGACACACACTTCTGCTCGCGATTGCTGGTATTTGCTCGCACAACCTTTGGAACGCGTTTACAACATTTCTCAATTTTTTTCAGCACCCTCTTAACGCTAGACCGAGCGGAATTTTTTTCTTCCTCTTCGCTTCTCGTAATCTTGTCGAAAAATGCATTTTAATGAGAGCGAGAGAGGAGGGGAGAGGGAGTAAATCTGAGAGAACTTCTTACCTTCCGATTAAAAAGATTCCATTCCGCCGAACGAAGAAAAAAAGAATCAATTTTCAAAAGTTCATTAAGCCCTCTTTTTCAGGATTCCAGCTGCTTAATAGAGCGATAAATTCAGAATCCTCCGCTTTATTGGCTTCTATTGACCGAACGCTTCCTTATCCTTCCGTTGTCTTTATGAAGAATCAATTTCGATTAATTCAGGTCACGGCGTTAAATATGGAAAGGATTTGTGGTTTTTTTCTTCTGTCGGGGCGGTCTTGCGTGGGAGGCCCTATTCCCCATTACCGACTCCAGGAAGAACCGTGGATATTCCACGCTTTACGGGTCGTCGGAGATCAATTTTTAATTATGTCCACGGAATCCTTCTCTTTCTCTCTCTCTCTCTCTTTATCTCTCTGCCTCGTTGTTTTTCTATCGCTTTTTCTTCTCTTGGAAAACTTCCTTTACTTTTGTAGACACGTCTCTGTTTGTATAATCTGAGGATAGAGAAGTTCAAAGCGGAAAAGCGGAGTTCTATCGATCTCTCAGACCAAACGAATTAATCTCGTGGCGCAGCGCTCGTCCGACGGCGATAATCAAGTCTCGGAAGATCCCATCACTCTCTTTTTCTTTAATTTGCACCGGGAAGTGAAGTTTTTTTTCGTAAACCAACGTTTACTATTCCAAGTGCTCGATGAGTTGGAAAAAACGTTTCGCGATCTAAATCCAAAGTCCGAAATTCCAGATTCAGCGTCACGTAGGTCTTAGGGGGGAGGGGGGTAACGACGCTCTCGACGGGAAAATTTTATCTCCTTATCTGTCTGGGAGTACATTAGGAAAAAAAGTGTTGACCATGCAAAGGCAAAGTTATATGGAAAGGGAGGGTGTTTAACGTGGGAAAACACGGAATCGAGTACTTCTTTGAAGTTGGAATTTTTGTGGGAAAAAACGTTGAAGATAAAACCTCGACTGAGATAGCATTTTAAACAGTCAGGCGATCGGGAGTGGAGTATTTTCTTTTGCCTGTTCGTCACACGAACAAACAGCGGAGACAAATCGCTCTAAAGAGGGAGAGAGTGAATCATTAAAAAGGCGATTTTTTTAATAATTGGAATTTCAGTGAATGACCGAGTGACCGGAGAACAGAGAGGCAATTGAAATTCGATCGACAGGACGTTTGTCGGAAAAATAAAACGAGAAGAAGAGGTATTGGCTAAAAAAAAAAAGAGATGAGTGACGCACAGAGCGATTCGTTCCACTTCTAAGAAATGGATTAAAGGAATAGCACAACTTCATGGCGACGGTGCTTAGGAAATGGGGAATGAAACTCGAAGAAAGGATCCCCGAGCCTACTTGCTTTGGATTCGTGAGAGAGAGAGAGAGAATGTGAGAAAGAGAAGGCGAGATAGGGAGGTTAAAGAATGGGGGATAGGGAGGTTGATAGGGAGGGGGATGGAGAGGAGAGAGGGGGAGAAGAGGATGAGAGAGAGGGGGAGAGATGGAGGAATAGAAGAAGGTGTGGAAATATAGGGGAGTGGAGAGAGTGGAGATGTGAGCAGATGCGAGGGTGGACGTAAGGAGATGAAAGTAATTAAAGCGGAGAGAGGCAATTACCCAGATGTGCTCTGCTCGGATGACACAGTTGTCGCCGTTAAAAGCGAACGAGGTCAGCGCGTTCGAATCCCGACCCCTTCCTCCCATCTCTATCTATCCCTCCCCCTTCCCTTTCTACCGCCCCCGCTAACCCCTCCTAACACGCCCCCCCCCAAACCCTTCATATGCCGGTAATGCTTTTCGCGTTGTGACATTAAACGCAATTGCAACGGTTTAAAACGCTTTAATCCCACCGAACATGCAGGCGACCCCTTTACTCCCTCCGTATCAACCGCCCATTCCTCAGCCCTCCCTCTCTTCTTTCGTCCCTCGGAGTAACTTAACCCTTTTACGTAATCTGGCGAATAGGAATAACGAGGGGCGTCGCGTAAAACGGCCGCGGAGTTACGTGTCCGCTTGCAACAATATTGTTCGTGTCGTGGAGATAAAAGTAAAGCGATCGCCAGACTCCGAATAACGAGCCAATAACGGCCGTTCCGTGCTTCGACATGCAGCGCTCGAATACCGAATTAATTCAAGAGATTCGCTTTACGTTCTCCCTTGAACGGGCGAAGCGTCCCTATCTCCACATGTATATCGCGCTCTCTCTCTCTCTCTCTCTCTCTCTCTCTCTCTCTCTCTCTCTCTCTCTCTCTCTCTCTCTCTCTCTCTCTCTCTCTCTCTTCGAATCGCATCGGATGTTGACAAAAAAAAAGAAGGGGGAAGCGTAATCTCTAAACAAGGGGTATTTGGGTGTCTCGATCATTTCGAATCGAGATGGGAGATGCGGTAAGGGGGAGGGGGGAGAAAGGGAGGGAAGGAGAGGGGGAGAAAGGGAGGGAAGGAGAGGGGGGAGAAAGGGAGGGAAGGAGAGGGGGGCTGCGGTTAGGGAAAGGTGGGGGAATGGAGGGCATGGGAGCAGTGGGGGCGAGGAATAGAGATAAAGAGAGAGAGAGAGGGAAAAATAAACTTTGTTTTGACGATTGGAGTGGGAGAGAGGAAAAGAGACGATTGGCTTGCGGTGTGTCGATGCGTTTAAGGGGAACGGGAAGAAATCATTGTTGAGGGAGGGGTGTGTGAATGGAAGAAGGGAGAGAGGGAGGGACAGAAAGAGAAAGGAGAGAGAGGGAAGAGGTCGAAAGGAAAGAGGGACCCATCTGACGCAGCGGGGGGGGGAGGAAGGCTCGTCGAGGGGAGGAGCGGCAATGGAGCGCTCTCTCTCCTGTCATCGCGAAGTCCTGCCGATCAAGTCCCCGGCCGACCGTTGAATGTAGGACAGCGTGAGGACGCCACCGCCTCCTACGCATCGGTCGCCTCCTCCGCAGAGGACATCTTGGTCTCTCTCTCTCACTCTCTCCGACCGCGTTTCCCAAAAGCAGCGCGAGAGGTCGAGAGCAGGGATGTCTTCGCGGACAGGGAGCCTCGCTCCCTCGCGCGCCTTCACGCTGACCGCCGTCTTTGCCCAGCTGACCATCGTGGTCGTTTACGCGTGCTGCGTAAGATACGCCGCCAACCCAGTGGGAGAGGCGGCCCACCATCAGGATATGTACGGCAGTGAGTGGTCTTATTTTTTTTACCTAAATTCGCGGGTCGCGTCAATGAAAAAAGTTCACGTGACTTTCGAGCGGAAATGGCTAGATGCAGCCATTCCATTGTCGCGCGTATGTCAAACCACACTCGTTATTTTTGTGCGGACTTTAATCTGCTGTTATCACTCTAAGGGCTGCCCTCATGTTTGAAGTCTGGTACTTAATTTTCCATATATTTTGAAAGTTCACAGTAAAACTTCCTTCTTTCTAGCGTGCTCGTCTTACTGATTCGAAACATTTTTGAGAAATAATGCAGTAGGCAAAAATGTATACAAGCGAGTTTAATAGCTCATCACTTCCTTGGTGAATTCACCTATGGCTGGAATTTCAACGATGTCAACCATATCCGATAGCTATAGAAATAACGGGAAATCTAAATGTTCATTTAATATATAAAGCAGCCGTTATTAATGGGGATTCACCGATCGTGGATTCTACAAAATAAAATCTGTTAATCACCGTAAAATACGGTTATGCTGGTTTTCCCAACCTTTTATGCTTGTTGGAGCTACGACAATCATTTACTTTCATGGTGGTTCAATATGATTGACATTTTTGTTTCGTTTTCTTGAGTGACTATGGTGTATCTATTCTTATTTGTGAACTGCAGGTGCTTTTTGACATAAAAGAAGCTCCAAGAAGAAAATTAAAGACAAGGTAAAAATTATTCAGGTGAGAAGTTGAAGAGTTTACTTTTACCCAAAGGTGCTGAAGAATATATCAAATCGTAAATACATATATTTAATCGAGGTAAATGTCTAAAAAAGATTTCAGTAATCCTCATTCACGTATTAATGTCGTATAAACAAATGGCGGCCATGAAAAGATATCAGTGTTGAATTTTATGAATAAGACGTTAATCTTACAATTAGACGAATGTTGAACACAAATATTTTCAAAGTTAATTTTCCGAAAAAAGTACAAGATAAAAAATATAGGTTAATAAAAGTTTCTCTATAATCCTCTCAACGTTAAATCGGAAGTATTTTAGTTGGCATTTCGATTTTATTCTCTTTATTTTTTGTTCCATAAACTTCATCCAATATTCCAGTGTTCAGGTTTTTTTACCTTACCTTATTTTAATTATTATTTCATTGATAACCATCTTTATTTCTCTCGTTAAAAGGTATGCAATGTAACGCAGTTTCAAGTATATTTACATTTAAGCGCGCATCAAAAGCCGAGAGAAAATGTTTTGTTGGTGTAATAGAATTCTGATTCGAAATTTTGAAATAAGAGAAGAGTATTGTTGTTATCAACGTGAGATTTCCTCGCGTTACGGCCTTCAGAGAGAGAGCATCAATGATATCGACGAAAGCGGCGCAAATCTATGGTTTGGAATTTCCATGGAAAACACGAACAGACAAACACTTTTCAATGAGATGAATGAGCCTCGTTACTCAGAACGCTTCAAATCACCGGGCGAAAAACTGTTAACGAGGCAGTTATTTCGAGTTGAAAACGAAGGCTTCCTAACGAAATGAATTGACAACAAAGTAATACGGGCAACCATTTCAATTTAGGTTTTATTTTTGAATCCGCTTAACTGATATTCGCATGATATAAAAGAGAAACTCGGTTTTCAAAATTTGAGCCTCTCTTTTTTTGTTGTTTTTTATATTGCTCTCGCTTCCCTTCAGTCCTTGTAATCGGGGTCGTAAAAATAGGCTCGCTCTTTCATTGCTGCTTTCCACCCTCCCCCCTCCCCCTCTTTTCCTTTCTCCCCCACCCCCTCCTCCGCACACCCTTTCCCCGATGCATCGGGCGTTATTGACTGTTGGATGGTGTGCATCGCCTGTGCTCCTGATCCCATCAAAAGAAGATTCAAAGCGAGAGGAAAATTATATTTAAGCGTGATTATCAAATTTATCGGGAGATCCAACGGGAATTCAAATTTTTTCCAACCGAACATCCGTGTGCGCGCATCTAATTTGTAATTCGTTAGTTTGCTTTGGTGATTTACTCTTCCAAACCCTCCATTATTCGTTCCATTCTACGCAGCCGCATAGATTTGTTGCAAAAGTAATTAAATAGATTTAGAACTAAATCACAAAACAGTACTAGCAGAAACGTAAAAAAAACTCATTTTAGCGACGCAGGTGGAAGCAAACACAAATTAGCAGTGTATCCTACATCTTATGCAACACACATAACACGTTTCAATTAGCGCAGCAGGTCTATTTTTTTATCACTTATCTCGTTAAATCGTTCCATTTAGAAAAATAGATATATTTATCAATATTTACTTTCCCGAAAACTATTTCGTAATCCTCAAGTCATCTGTTACGACGTCAGCTAACTTAGTAATTTTATATCATATTTTATTTCGTACCAATGGCCGTTTCATAAAAACATTTCCGATTCATATTTATCGACGTCGATGAGTAATCATCGGAGAAATGTACGCATCCAAAAGTGAAAACTTTACAATCTGCGGCCCTGTAAAATGTGGAGCCGCTTGATTGCGTAGATCCACTAGTTTTGACTTTCTACCGCACGCGAATTGCGACCACTATCGGTGCGAATTTACTCGCGCTAATTGTAAACGATGACATCCGTACGCAAACCGTCCTACTTCACTTAAATTTCGGCGACACACTACTTTCTGACTAATGACGAAGTGCGGTGTAATTTTGCACTCTGGGTCCAAGTCTTTTGGAAGCGGGCGACTCTATCCCTTTAATGGGTTGATTATTCGAGCGCAGCGTCCTCTCCTCGGAATGATTAATCCATTTGGGAGGTTGGACCGGCGACCATGAATGATGGAAGACGCTAAACCGAACATCCATTAGCGCGACCAGATCCCGAGTCGGATACGCGCGCGCACACACACACTAGGCCAAAAGAGCCTCACGGCAATTCGCTGCGAAATCGTCAGCGCGCTTGGAAGATCCGTGACGTCATATCTCGCCCATCCGCTCGATTGTACGACTTTTTGAGAATGGAATAAACGCCGTGGCTTCATTATTACCATACATACACGGAAGAATATTTTTTAAATTTTTTAATTATCTTTCTGAAGCTGTATTTAAAAGGTAATAGGAAGGATCTACATTTATTCATTAATGGTACGAATACAAGTGTGAGTTATTCCAAAAAAGTTTACGCGTATTTGAAAATTGTTATATACGCGCGTATATATACATGCAAGTCGTTCCACGTATCATCAGGCTTTTTATTTTCACTGGCGGATGAAACCATATTACCTATTAGTTTCTCCACTTATTACAGTTTCGTGATACACTCCAAATTGAGTTTTTACAGTAATTTCAGCATAGTTATAATTAAATCTGATTTTGTCTCCTTCTATATATTTATACGCCAGTAGCTTAGTGTGTGTGTGTGTGTATATACACACACACCTGGACTATCAAATTATTCGTATCGATAAAATCATCATTAATGTTTCTGTTTAACTGCTGCGTTTGTTCGAGGATTTAATTTTCACTCTAGTCAAGGGTTTCATCGTTTATGTCAACAAAGTTTATCCAAATAATAAAAAGCAGCGTCTATTAAAACCAGGCGCTGTCCAAATATATAATTGGTCGAGAAAATTCGAAGAACAAATTATTCGAAACTTCGCTTATCAATAGCGCTAAACAACCGATCGATGTTGCTTTTTTTACCTGACATATTTTATTATTTGGCAAATATTATGATCAAATACGCAGAACTGCCTACTGTAATTTATTTTTAAATTCTTAATTCAAATTCATCGTCTGAGTATCCTAAGCCTAATATGGCGATTATTTGCATACAATTCAAGGAAATTTTTTGTAAAATTAGAAATTCTTTGGGTGTAAGCTTTTGACGTAATAAACTTTTGGAGACTAATCGTCAGTCCGCGTAACGTGGCCCACTTTGGCTACGTATGATTTCATTCACTCATTTCTTTAAGCTCATTTTCTGCCCGTTTAATCATTATTATCGGTTTCTACCACGTTTTCCCCCATTTGTAATTGCTTTCCCCGTCGCATACTGACCTTCCCTTATAAATATCTATTCGCAATTAACAGCCCAAATATGTATTATTAATTTTTTTAATCATATACCCTAGTGTTCGTTTATTTGCATTTTTAACTTCAATTGCTTTCATAAATCGTCCTCTTTGTAATAAATTTAATATTTCCTTTATAGTATTTTCATGGCAGAAATTGGAAATAAACATTAAGAGAGTAATGTTTGAAAACTCAATGTGCATAAGTAATCCAATTTAACTTGAAACCTAAAAAAATAAATATAAAACCGAAATTAATGGGTTGTTGATGCTCTCATCAGGTAACAATTGATTTCATTTATAACTATACGTCGCTGTCACTATCAGAGAAATGTTTTAAATGAAAGCGGTCTTCTCTCGAAAAACTGTTTGAAGGTAAGCCATCTAAAAATTCTTAACGAGTAGGAAATATACCAAATAATAAATTTAAAAATCACCTTAAACATAAATAATGAGAAAGTTCTTATGGTAGCTAGTGCACTGGACGATGGTTGCATTGACAACCTTCATAACAAACAGCCGTTTGTCGATCCCATCACTATGGGAAAATTAAATTACTTCGTTTAGTTTATGAGTGTTCCAAACCAGTCATTTTAATCATATTTAGCAGAACTTTAGACACTTGTGCATGACATTCATGCTGATGGGGGAAATGATTGTAACATTTTTTTGGTAGGACATTGATTGCTCTTGTCATCTATTAGCAACGGACGCATCTTCATCGGCCGTCGAGACACAATTTCACGCACATCTCTATACATTACGTCATCGTTTATTCTCATTTGTCGGCTTATTTTGTATACCTTTCATTTGACGCCCAGATGTAAGGACTGCACGATTGCCTCTCCTTCCCCATCAATTCCAACGTTTTTCGCATTCCGAATCCCCTTCCCTTCCATTCAGGGGCGTTTTATGCGGATCCAAATATCCGCCTGCCGTCCGCCGACGCATAAGACGTTTAAGTCCTTCGGCACTGCGACTGACCTCACCCAACAATCAAAGGGGACATCCTGTGCTCTCATTTAGAGACGATAGGAGGCAGGACATGCGCCTCATTCTCCCTTCATCAGGAATTAAAGACAATAGAGTGGACTTCCTCTTCAGGGGCGGCTTCGTGTCGAGGATATCGAGTTCGAATGGACAGCGTGACGATTGAATTATTAATTCGCCCAAGATAATAAGGTTTTAAATGGAATAACAAAGAAGCTTCTTGAGTGTTTATTTTCTAAATGCCAACGGAACAACACGTGTTTTTTTAAAACAATTTGTTTTTGTGACAATGTTAATGAAGGCGATATAATTTGTTCCAATTGAATTGTACATTGCCACAAAGTCATTACGTCACACACACACGTGCACATAAACATATTGAAGGAAATCGAAACCAAAGTAAACGAAGAGTTTTTTCATAAAACAGGAACACGTAATAAAGATAATCGAAAGCATCTTGACAATCTATAGGAAAATATTTATTAAACACTTATTGCATCAAAATGTGACGACCTTTGAGGAAGTTGTAATTTAAAATGTGCGAATTATGACATAAATTTCAAGACAATCGAATAATCGATTTTCTGGTTTAATTTCTTAAATTAAAAATGCTTCGACGTCAATCAGAGAAATAAAATGTTATAATATCTTTAGAAACCGATATACGATGCACAGAAATTGCTTGGAGGAGGGAAATCTGGATTTTTTTTAAATTAACATTAACTCTCATGGCATCGTCCGAACACCGATATCGTCTTACTTTTCATTGCTAGCTATGTTCTCACTGTACTAACATGCGAAAAGAGATTAAACAAACTGAAAAATATCTTAAGGTCATCTATGACACGATGTCGCTTATGAATTTTCCTTCGAATGTGAGGAAAACGAAGGAATCAGTATTGCAAGCGAAGGATTTTAACAAAAAAAGGTAAAACCGAACAGTGAATTGTAATCAAAAAACCCAAAATATATTAAGTAGAGCTTTTTGTCATATGTAACGATTGCATATGGAAATCTGCGACGGGATTGAAAGAATTAGGATAAGAGGGCTGTGAGGCAAAAATGTGGCAACCCACAATTGTGCTGTTTTGAGAAAATTGACATTTTATTGGTTCAAAATTATATTTTCATCAAAAATAAATGCAAGTTACAAAATATGAACTACAACAAATGACAAACAAATTTCCAAAATCATAATCGAAGTTTTTTTTTCTTTTCTTTACGCAACCTAGCTCCAAATAGATAAGTTTGCGGGTTACCATGTTATTGCTTCACACCCCTCATAGCTTAACAGCAATTCACTGACAGAATCATCTGATTGAAGTATTAAATAATTGACCACAAAAAGAGAAACAACACATAAGAGCTCTCATAAGAAAATCGACAGAGACCCACGGGGACAGATTGAATGATAAGATACTTCGGCTATAAAACCTGGAAGAATCAGGAATGTATCTCCATCTCTAAAAATTAATATCTTATATTCAGTATAAGGAAATGCAATTCACATGAGAAAAACATGGTGAAGAGTTCTATATAAAATGCAAACATAACAGCAAAAATTTCATTCTTAGAAGTTATCTATAAACATTTTTTTTTTTTAGGAGCTCAAATATTTTCTCGATGCCCCTCGCAATTCATCAAACGTCTATCAGTAAGAAAACCACATTTGTTCAATGTCCGCATTCGCGAACTTAAAAGCATTTTAAAGAGATTTATCTGTACTCTCAAGAATCTTCCGCCTTTTCGACATTTTAGCGAACCCCTTTTTCTCAGATTAATTCTGATGCAAAGTTATCCCATGCGTGAACGACTCGTTCCAGTCGGAGGGCATTAAGGGAGAAAGAATTCGCCTTCGCAGACATGTCGTCGCCATTAACTCACTCAATCACTCCGAGAGGGGATAAAAAAAGAGAGGAATTACGTAACGGGTAGGTAATGACGTCACTCTCCACGCATTAAAGCGACGCCCCCTTTCTCGCTTTTCTTTTAGCAGCAACCCTTCTTTCTTCCGAAGAACTACATCTTATGACTTGGCCCGAGAAATTTAATCGTTGGAACGTAGCGCAAGGGATTTCTTTGCGATCGGGATTCGCACGGCAGGCGATCTCCTCTTTATTTTTTAGTTGCGAATTCCGCATTTCAACTGGCTCGTTAAGCACGTGAAGATCAAGGAGATTTTGCGTTTCGGTTTGTTGGAAAGTTTTCGTCCTCTTGATTAATGGGTGGAGTAGCTTCTTCATCGGAATACGAAATTGCAATTCGGAAAAGTGATTTTCGGTCCCCAATTCGAGGAATTAACTCGAGAGACAAAAGTTTTGTTTAGAGGAACGCTATTTCGGAAAAGTTTCGAGTTCTTGCGAGATATTAATTTATACACTTCTTAGGCTGGCCTTGGGCGGAATGTCTCCGCTCTTCGTAACCGAATAATTTCCACTCGATACGGAGAAAGAATACAATTCCCAATTCCGACGATCTTTAACGGACAGCGGGTGCGCTATCTATCTAAAATTTTCGAAAATAGAATAAATGAATACTTGAGAAAATTTTCGCCGCGAAACTTTTCTTCGCATACCTCTCCACGCTCAGCTGAAAATAATCTCTGAAAATAATTTAGCTTGTAAATTTCGTGCTAAACCGTCACACTGAAGAAGATCTTCGACATATATTAATGGAATCCCGCGCCTCCAGAAATCTCCCCGTCGATACAAAACTTACTTTCACCTTTAGAAAGCAATATGAATACGGCGAAGAAGATGTTTTGAGTGGATTCCTTCAACCAGAGCGACTCCAACGGGCTTTCGTCAGCCCTAAACTTCTTCAAACTTTGATAGGATAAGCAGAAAGAAAGAGAGAGAGAGAGGCTTTTGAAAGAGCCCTCTTTCGAGGTTTTGTTACGTTTTGAAACCTAGTGAATATCAAAACAGAATAATGAGAGAGAAAAGGTCCTCTTTTTTTTTAAGGAAAATATCCCCATAGCTCACCGAGCTGTAAAAAAAACCACATCCCAGCCTCACCTCCCCTCCCTCTCCGCCTCTCCCCTCCCTCCTCGCCCCTCTCCCCTCTCTCCTACCTCCCTCTCGAGCTCCCCCTTCAGTTTTCCATCCTCCCCCCTTCGCTCTTCATCCCTTCCGCACCCTCTGGAGTCGCTCCCCGCTCCACTCGGTCGACATCCACGCAAACCGAAGCTATAACAGACAAGGAAACCCGCCGCATCGGCTCCCAACTCCCTCCCCTCCCACCAACCTTCCTTCTCTTTCCCCTTCCTCCCTCCCTTCTCTCTCTCTCTCTCTCTCTCTCTCTCTCAATCCCTCAGCTATCCCTCCTACCGACAACCTCAAAGTCCTCAAGTAAACACGAGAATTATTCAGTGTTTTCCCTTCAGAGTGCTGCAGCCTTTTGATCTGTTTGCGACGAGAGAGAGAGAGAGAGAGATGGAGGAGGGTGCTCGTCTCTTTCTCCTTCTTCCTCTCCTTCCGCTTTCCTTTCTCCCCTAAATTCGCGCCCCTTTCTACAATCCCAATCCCTTCACACAATCACTGATTTATTTAACTCGGCAGATTCGCCGCCCTCTTTCTCTCTCTTTCTCCATCCTCTTCTTCCTCCCTTCCGCCTCACCCAAAACGGGAGGTTGTTCGAGTTAAAAGGAGGCACTTGGGGGGGAGGGGGGGGGGGGGGGTAGGTAGTGAGAGGTTTAATGAGGGGAGGAAGTGGCGGGAGGTGGTGGAAAGGGAGAAAGGTTAAAACCATTTGTATACAACGTCCGGTCCTGTCCTGGAGCCCGGCTCTTCGCTCAATGCCAGCGATTAATCTTCAACGAAGCGATTCAATGGGATTTTTCCGTACTCCGCGAGGGATCCCCGACCGCGTTCGAAAAACATATCGCGATGATTCCCGAAGTGTTCTCCCGAAATCCTTTTCATCCTCTTGCGACCCGAATAGCGGACGTTTTTAAAGGAGAAGTAAGGTTCGACTCCGGCCACCGAAGGTCTTAACGCGATGGCCTCCGTAAGACGTTTTTTTCCTCTATAATTCGTCTTTTTTTGAGGAAAATGTTCTAAAATCCTTCCGATTAAGATATGGCCTAGTAAAGTTCGCATTCGGAAAATTCACTTTCCTGACGATTCCCTCGCAGCTTCCGTTGGATTTCTACGGTCAGTAAATCTGTTCACGACTGAAAATTTCAAAAATAGACGGAATGGAATTTTGACGCCCGTTTCTCTGTCCACCACGCCTTGAAGCTCTTCAGAAATGCGTGTTAGAAGGGGCACCGAGTCGAAACCGCGGCTTCCATCGTATCAAACGGGGTTAAGGGGGAAGTTTTATAAACACATTCTCGTCAAAGATGACGCCGTTCGCAATACGCTCAAGTGAATGGCATTAGTCGCATCCTTAAAAATTATGATTCACTAAATAGCAAATTTTGGACCTCCTGATCTAACAATAATAAAAGGCTTTGTCTGTTGGTTAATCTGTTACGCTCGATAGAAGAAGCGAGCATTTAGTGAATTATCGACTTCGAACCGATATTTATATGGAGGAATGTTCAAAGGTAATGTCTACTAAAACCCAATGTACCAGTCATTATCATCTAATATCGTAATTAAATGTTTGTGTGTGTGTAACCGAATTTACTGTTCGTAAATCAGCGCATGGATATTAACAGCGGCATGTTTCATTTATAAATCCTGGATTTGAACTTCCATACGTCGGAAAAATTAAATTCATTTTTGGCTTAGCGCATTTCAACCTGAGAAAGTTATCTTATTTTAAAATAAACTTTGTGGATGCCTATATTCAGGTAACTTTAATGGAGTCCTTTTGATAACGATTTTTCGACTAAACTTTCCGAAGTAGGAAGATAGGATTGAGGAAGAGGAGATTCAAAACTCGCCGCCACCAGAGTAATGGACCCGCGTCGGACTTTCATAAGATAAAATCTCCAAGTTTCCAAAATATTTTTTTATTTCTGAAGATGCAATGATTAAATAAAATGCGTCATAAACCTTCTTACACAAGTCAGTGAATTGAGAGTTTGTTGTTCGCATCTCGAAACGAGATAATTTCACAGGACGGATGTAAAAATTAGATGACCGATTCCAATTTCACGTTCTTTTCTTCCATGGACTTATATGATCGTTAAATTTATCGTCTTCCGTAAAAATAAAAAGATATCGAATTATTTATTTCTGTGAATGAAGACGATCGTAACTCCTTTTTTATATTTCTAGAGCGCGATTACTTCGCCCATATAGTCATTATATAGCGCGCCATTTGCTCTTCAACGCAAAGAAGGGTCGCTCAACGCGTCACTCGCACGCAATACTTATGCGATGATTTCTCAACGCTTCCCACATATCGACCTTCGCCACTTTCAATGCCACCGCACGCAATGGACCACTCTGAGAAACCACCTGCCAGTAGACAACGTGTATTTCAAGCGCATCGAGGGAAATCTGCAGCGAGAATGTTATTTGATCCGTAAATTTTTAAATACACGGCAGCCCTTGTCATTTCTTTATTTCTTGTAGTATAAGAGTTGTATAAAAACATATAGCTTCCTGGATTTAAGGGTTTGAGAATAATAAGCGAATAAGATTTTTTTCTGAGAATTATAATCTGATCCGTTTATGAAAGCGAGCCAAAATAAAAACTTTATTTTAGACATGTATATACATCAGTAGCCTAGATAGAATATTTTTATCGTTTAATCCCTCTGATAATACATTTGGCAAGTAGTCATTTTTCCCTCCCCCACAACCCTACCTCTAGGCTTCCTCTCTCTCTCTCTATTCCGCCGCCTCCCGTTTTCTCTTCCTCCTAGTATATCTCATTCGCGCTCTCCTTTGCCAGGAAACTCATTTCTCATTCACGTCTCCGATGAAGTTGTGACACCTCATTCTCTTTCTCCGGTAAGTCACGTGTGTCGCCTGTAAGTAAGCCGGATCAAAGGTCCTCGTTCAAATGAGGGATTTGTTCGAGTAGATAGAAATTCACGGCAGATCTCTCTCTCTCTCCCTCTGTGTGTGTGTGTGTGTGTGAGGTGCAGTTAAGGATTCTACAAGAGACGAGAGGATTTGGTTATTCACTCGGATTTCATTCAGAGTGATTCGATATGCATAAATAGAAAAGATAGTAAACTAAAAAGGTGAATTCCATGAAGTAGTAATAAATGCAAAAAAGAAGAGGAAATAAAATCTAGAAATTATTCGTCCAGGACTCGAGGATTATTTTTTCCTCAATTGTATAACCTTATATAGTTATCTGAGAAAATGTTCTTTCGTTCTTATGTAGCATTTAAGTGAGTTTAATTGAAGTTTCTCACTTTTTTGCGGTAAAACTCGTTGCGGTTGGCTTGTTGTGACAGGTGTTTTTCCTTCCATTTATTTATAACGTTCTTTGCTTCATCGAATGAACATTAATACGTTTGGCACGGAAATGAAGTTGGATTATCGGCCATAGCTCATTCTAACTCTACAGTGGCTACAGATATCGTTTTATAGTTTTTAATCCGAGCAAAGATAGTAAGAGTTTCTTGTAACTTTAATTCCTAAGAATAACATAAATACATTTGTGTTACAAATGTTTCTAAATTTCAATAAATTTTTCGATATTAAATATCAATAACAATGTTTTGAAAAAAAATAAATCTGTAAACGTTCATGGGTTCTTATTTGTTTAATCTGCTTGTAACTCATCCTTCAGCTGTTAATTATCTTACGATTTAAAAAAATCTGACATTCAAGGTCAGTATCGAATCATTCATGGACTCTTCCGTGTGTTTGTCTGTCTGTTTTTACGATGGACCCTTCCAGTGGACGCAACCAAAAGATATTAGACATTACAAAGTTCAACTCCACGTGCTACTATATTTGTACTGTTATTTTCCTACCCGGCTGACCGCAAATCGGTCTTTTTATTTTAAGCGCACAAAATCCACAAAATTTCGAAATAAATAGCGTATTTCTGAAAACTTCGAACGTGTAACATGTAAACTTCGCAGGAATAAGTTGGTATAGTTTTATTCGTCGAATAAAGCAAAAACGAAAAAATCTGATGTGGCCAACACATGACTTTCTCCATATTTGAGGTATAGTTATTTAAATTATTATGAATAGCATTATAAGGCAAAATTATTATTTCCTATCGTAAGAGAATACAGTCGTCCTTATTGCCGTCAATTAGGTATAGTTTGAATATTTTCACAGAATTCACCGCTAGATGGTGATAGCGCTGTATACTAAAAATTCACGAATAAGCAAAATATCTCCGAAATGGATGGTTCTACGAAAATTTGTTTCAAACAAAACTCTACAACTTTGGTTCTTACGAAGATGACCAATTACGACGTTTTTAAGGAGATATTTGACGAAAACCGAAAAAACCGATCATTTCTATAAATAATTTCCAAACAACTGCTATGGAAAATTGTTTCAAATGAAAGTTGTAGGAAATTACATTCTCTATAACATTTGTATAGAATTGTATATACAATAATGATGTTTTAATGGAGAAATATTGCAAAAACCGAATCGGGTTTTGAATAAACCTCGACTTCCGGTAAACCTTTATCGTCCAAAAACTAATCAGTTCTCTCTGCCCATACCAAAGTGTTATATATGAAATCTGGTAACGATATGGCAAGTACTTTTTGAGTTAGAGCGCCCACAATCACATACACACGCACGCACTCACACACATCCACACACACACAGACATAATTCCGAAAATAGTCTAAACGTGTTCTAGGGATCTCAAAACGTGTATTTCTGTGAAATCTCGAAGTCGATTTTTTTCATTATCACAATACTTTCCCATTACTACGTACGGATAAAGTAAAAAATCGGTCCATATTTACTTATTTTGATCCTTGAAGGAAGAAAACCTTGCAAGTCGAGAAATGGATCCATACGTGTTATCTTATGGAAAAATGTTAATCCCCTATATTGGCAGCACTGATTAATCCCGGTTGACCAAACCTTGACAATTCACTAAGTTAGGATGTAAAGAAGAATCATACAAAATTTGGTTATTCTAGCTTTTATCGTTTAGGAGGAGAAACACGCAAACACACAAACAAACCCTTCAAAATATATTATAGTAGATTTATTAATTAATTAATTTAATTTTTATTATTTATTATTTTTAATTAATTACTTCGATTTAAAAATCTGTGTTCGAAGAATTTTTATTCATTTTTAAATTTACGTTTTCGAGTTGTGCTACTTTCGAAGCAAAGGTGCGATATGTACTAGAAATGCGACAGAAATTCTTTAGATGAATTTTCCGTTAGACGAATTGTTGGTTAGATGAATTTTCCTTAGACGAATTTTCCGTTAGACGAATTGTGTTTAGATGAATTTGGTTTAGACGAATTTTCCGTTAGACGAATTTTCCTAAACCCTTTTATTTAAATGCTATTTGTCTCTGTTTTTAAAAAAACAATATTCTTCCAAACAGTGGCGTACCGATAGCCCCCGCAACCCCCGCAATGCGGGGGCCCCCAATCTTTCAAACCCTACTGACTAAGATGTCCATAGCGGGGCCCCATATTATTTGCTGCGCCCCCCCCCCCCTTAGATTTTCAGGTACGTCTCTGCTTCCAAATCGTTGCGCGAGTTTATTTTTTGAGGTTTCTGCAAGTACAGTTACATTTTCTTGACCGTGTTAAACGGAAACCGTGTAAATCAAGCACCGTGTAAATCAAGGGATAGGTGTATTTCGAAAGCAGTTGTTTGGCCGATATCGATCAGTATCTACAATTCTATTATTCTCGAAGGACTCGACCGAATCCTCATTACCATTTCAAGGGTTTCTTTCTCTCTTTCTCCCTCCACCTCGCTCCCCCTCAACTCCCCTCCCTCTCTACCCCCTCCCATCCACCCCCACCCCCCCCCCCCCCCACCATCTCCGCTTCCTCTCTTTCTTTCTCAACAAGACCGAGAAATTCTTGACAGAACGAACCGCGAACATTGAGACGAAAGCTTTTGAAGTAGTTCTTAACGTTTTAGCCTCTAAAAGGCGATAGACCTTCAATAACATTGCTGTTTTGTCGGTAGAAACTTTGAAAACCATTGATTTTTTTCTTAAATCAACGTTTTATTGTGCCTTAATTTTCGAACGCAGCGACACAATAAAAACTACCGTTCTGCGTTTCTGTCGAAACCTACTTTTGCTGTGTTACTATAAGGTTTACGTAAACGAAAATAAATCCTTTAATTATAAGATAAAATGTAGGTTTGGCCATTTTTTTTACTTTCGATGTATTTGCTGTTTCTGTGAAATTTCATATAAAGAACTGAAGTTTTTTTTACGATTTAATGCCGGGTCCTTAAAATCGATATCGGTATATCGTGCAATTTACTGTGTCTTCCTTTACAGACTATAAAATGTAATCTTTTCTAGACTTCGTAGTTTTAATATCGCTCTAAAACTATTTTATTGGACATTTATCGTTCAATCCGTTATTTTGGCATTTTATGCATGGAAATTTTACAATTCTTTTTATGGATGTACTTATTCCATGAATGTTACAGAAGATGATAAGTGATAATATTTTTTTATAAAATACAAAAATTCAATTTAGAATTTGTAAAATGCCATGCCCACACGTAATTTATCATTAACGAGCAAATTTCAACAATAGGCTTATTTCATCTGCATTACTTTTTTAGTAATTCATTAGACGTCTGCTCGTTGTAGCTCTGACTACAAGAAAAGATTTAAAAAGGTATCTCAGTTCACAAGACAACTGGAGGACCCAAGTCAGATTCCCCATAAAGCTCATAATTTTTGCACGTTCGCTCTCTTAATTTTGTATTAATTATATCTAATACTACTATAATTAGGTAATGCAGTTTAATTTTACAATGGAATTTCTGTGTAACCCTCTCTCCTTAAATGTAAGAAAGGGTTAAATGTAAGAAGGGGATTTACATTCTCAATTTCGCCCTAAATAAAGTCCCTTGTCTGTCTGTCCCTTCCTCTCTCCCTCCTCCCTCTCCTCTCTCCCTCTCTCTCTCCCTCCCTCCTTCAATCAGATAATAAAGACTTTTATCTGTCTCCTCCATTCCTCCCTCTCTCCCTCCCTCCCCTCTCCCCTTCTGTCTGCCTCCCTTTCCTTTCAACCTCCATTCTCCTCTCTCTCTCTCTTTCCCTCTTCCAACCCATCGCTTTCTCTCTTTTCCTCCGTCTCCCTCATCTTTCCTCCCGCCCTTTTCTAATTATATCCTTCCCTTCCTCCCTACCTTCCTTCCACCCTCTCTCTCTCTCCCTCCCTCCCTTTCCTCCTACCCCCGTCTCCTCTCTACTTCCCTCCTCTCCCAATTCTTCGTATTCCTTCTTTATCTCAATTTGGCGTTAAAAATGGATTTGTGCAGCGATTCAACGTGCATTCGAAATTTAACGATAAGAAAATAAATTTTCATTGTTTTATGCCAGTCATTCCCAACGGGGGCGTTATGGAATTTTTGGGAGACACCAAGGGAATGGTATGTTGGAATTTAAGAAACAGTGTTATGTATCAAAAGATCAGGGGTGGGCAAACTTTTCTGTTTGCGAATTCTTCAGCGGGCCACACTGAAAGATGCCAATTCTTAGGCGGGCCAGATTATAGTCTAAATCGGAAATTGCTTAGATTCTTAGGCATCATACATAAGTGAAAAACAAGCACAAACAAGGATTGTAGGACTAAATTTCAAAACTAAAGGTTTTATTGTCATATTTTACCAAAAGTAATATAAAATTGTGTTAAATTTTACAGATTGCTGTTTCACCAAAGCTTCGCGGGCCATGTTAAATGCTCTCGAGGGCCACATATGGCCCGCGGGCCACGGTTTGCCCACCCATGGTATAGATAGACTATGGAGGCTCAAATGTGTTAATTGGATATTATAATAATACCAACTATAGAATTTTATTGCATGGTATTGCTATTATGTAGAAGTGTAGCGTATGGGACGTGGCGTATCCAAAAGTTATTTTAGAAAGGCTTAATGAATTAATGAAGTCAACGTAAAGCTTCAAGGAAACAAAATGAATATAATCAAATCAAAAGGAATCATTATGTCTTTCATCAGCAAATTGACTTTGCTTAAAAATAGCCTTGGCCATGGAGAGCTTTACCAGTTTTCATCATTGCAGCAATTGAAACGTGATAAAATTTTCGATAGTGAATTATAAATTTATTGTGCTCATCTTGATTCACCTAATAAAGATATGTAGATAAGGTTTAAGGATCTGAAAGAACTTGTAGTACCTGATTGGGTTATTAATCCATTTGTGGGCGATGTGGAAAGTGTGCATCAAGATTTGCAAGAGGAATTCATCGATCTTCAAAATTAATTTGAGGCTACGACACGGTTCAATCAAAATGGTTACGAAGAGTTCTGGATAAAGCAACGATTAGCATACCCTCATGTTTGGCAAGAAGTAAAGTTGTTGATACTAGCATTTCAGTGCTATAGTTCAGCTGCTAACTAAGCAGAGAAATCGATTGAATATAAAAGAGAGAGGTGATTTAAGATTGAATTTATGAAACATAGAGCCTAACATATGTAGATTACCTGAGTCACATCAAGCTCAGGGTTCCCATTGATATTGTTGTATTAAAATTTGTTGTATTAAACATGTTTGAAATATATCTATAACATATGCTTCGTTTTTACACAATACTTTTTCTACTTATAAACATTTATATTACTCGCATGAGACATATTTTAGCATGATATATGGTTTTTGTTTAGTTTTTAGGGATGCAGGGTTGTAAACATAAATGGGAAGGTGGGGCGGTGGCTAATATTTTTCGGCAAAAGGGGGCGTTGGACTGAAAAAGGTTGGAAACCACTGTTTTAGGCGTTCTATGGTTTAAATCTCGAGTTTCTACGATGATTATAAGTAATTTTAAAATGGTAACGAAAAAAGGCTTGCACGCTACGTTTCAGCTCTTCCTTTGTTATTCAAATGGACACGCTACTGTCGAACCTGTGACTTCAACGTAGACGGTGAGCAGCTTAAAGTTAAAAGTGGCGTTGTCAAGTAATTCTCGAAAGTTTGGTTGAAAAAGGATAAAAAAATTTTTTTTAGTTAAAAGCCGTTTTCTCGTGTTACTGTTTAATCCATGCATCGTTACGGAAACATATACATAATTACAAATAGTCGTTTCTATTTGTATAAAAAATAGATAAAGTTTAATAAAACCTTGACAAAAGAAGAACGGAATCTCTGTTCCTTCGTGGATTTCGCGAGCAAACGGTGGTATTTCGGAATGGGAATGGCAAAAGGGTTTTTTTCTGGAGGACGAGGAGAAGACGGAGAAGGCGTGGCACTCGGAAAGGACGTAGAAAGGATAAGAATAAGACCCTTTAAGGGGTCTGCAGAGGTTATCGTCGACCACTGGAACCGCCGGACGTTTCGGTGCGATTCTACTTGCACAAGACTCTTATCTTCCCTTCACCTCGTCCTTCTCCTGAAAGCTTATTCATATGCATGGGCGAGGCTCACTTATAAATGTCCGAAGGGCTTTTGGAAGACGGGAGGAGAGAGTTGGGAGAGGAAGATGGAGGAAAGGGCAGGAAAGGGGACAGCAGGGACTTTAAGAACACGTTCGGAAAACGTACGGAAAATAAACAACAATACGTGTTGATCGTCCCTAGCGACGTAAATACGAAAAATGGGAGTTGCATAAAAATAATTTGCCCCCGTTCGTAATTTATTTTCCTAAAACTATAGTCGCGATTTTGGTTTTGGGGTCACCTTTTAACTCGGGTCCTCCCAAAATTGCGGAGGCTACGGGGGCGTATTTATTCCTATGATCGACCCCCCACCATATCGTGTTCCTCGCCCAGGACCGGCCCGAGGTACATACGGGCGAGCAGGGCGGCTGCCCGGGGCGCCAATGTCTTGAGGGCGCTACACCGATCATTTATCTATGCATTATTTGCAAGTGAATAAATATTATATACGAATTTATGTCGCGGAACGGGCTATGATCTTGATGCTATCCTTTTATTTCTTCATTATCAATAATTTTTACATAGCGATGAATACATTAACATGAACTTTGAAAATATTTCAAAAAGCATTTACTTAGAGGGCGCTGGAGTGCTAAATTCAAGAAATTTATCGATCCATCTTATGCGTTGGAATTTCAGGAAATTTGGCAAGTTTTTCAGTTGATTTTAATCAAATGAAAACAGCTGCCGTATTTATAAATCTGACTTAATATCACATTCGTAGAAGAGGAATTATAACTTGGTTGCTTGTGTTTCAACGGTGACAACTCTTTTGACTATGAAGTTTTAATATAACCAAGAACTTTGCGATAATTACAAAAAACTACATCACATCTAACAATATGGAAAATCGTAGATAAAAATTTATATGCATGAGGGCATATTATAGACCTTCCTCGATAGTTCAGCGACAGAACATCAGCTTGGCAAATGGAAGGCTCTAGTTCGATTCCCGGTCAAAGGAGAATTTTTCACCCGCTTTCCATCAACATTCATAGATTATTTGTGGTTTACTGTCTCATTCAAGAACATAGACGGCCAAAAAAGCAAGACTAGGTATATACATTCGACAGTTATGAATATCCAGTCATCGATTTCGGAAATTTAAAGTTAATGGAGGAGGTCAAACTATCGTCATTCTCATGTGAATACCGTTTTTACCTTCAAGTTATAAAAGTTGCACGATACGCTTCAAGTCATTAAAAAGACATACCTATTTGAATTTATCTGTTTGTTATTTATAATCTTTTGCAGGTTGCATAAAAGCCATGTATACTTCAATTATTTCTTAATTTGGACTTAATAAATATTATGATCTTATTTTTTAATTTCATACATTGTATTATTACTAACTGTTCCAGTATGTAGACGCGTATTCTGACAAATAAACTCGATTTTCGACAAAATGTTTTCTCAAGCGAGCATTCATCGCGTCGTGCACATTGTGTTAAAAGGTCGCAAGAGGTGTAAATGAGGGATTATTTTGTTTTTATAAAAGCTCGTGCGATAAGCTCGCCCATATCACATAATGGCAATTTCTGGAACGGCATTTCCGAGCCCACTATCATTCACGAATTCATAAAAATAATGCCAAAGCTCGGAAATTCGAAATAGAGGTCTTGTTTTCGTCCTCTCCGAGGCGTTTTTTCCGCTCAAGTCCGTTTGAATAGATGATTGAACACAGCACCTGCAAGTATGGAGGGGTAAATGGAGACGCCCGTTCGCCTCACGAAATGAATGACAGCTCCATTTTTTTTTTATTGTTCACTGAATTTAAGTCGTCCATTTTTCGTTCGGAGAATGCTAACAAAAAACTCCTCTCCCCTTGAACAAAAAAATTAAGTAATGATCGGCGTTTTTTTTATGAAGCTCCATCATTTCAAAAGCTGAAATTCCACGGTGAAACTTTTAGGTTCTGTGATATTTCTCTCGGATGACAAAGCTAAACTGATCTTGGAGTTCATCCGTCGTTATCTTTCACCAGCAGACCGATGCGAAAGTTCAATTAGTCGGTTAAAAAAAACTCTCCAGAGCTTAATGATCGCTTTTTTCGACCGAAAGAAATACAAAAGTCTTCGCCTCGAAGGTCAGCATTCTTGAAGGGAACAATGGCGCTTCGAAGGATCGGGAAGTTCTAACTGCAATTTACCGTCAATCGCGTTACAATCACAGTAAGCGATGTTATCAAAGAGTAATTAAACAAAAGGCGCTCACGGTACGAGGGTGGATTCTAGTAAAATGAAAGAAGAACTACGCGTAGCACACAAAGCGCGGAAAGAAACCAAATTGGTTTTCCCACCCGCGTTAAGGCATTTTTTGTGAAGTAGACATTTGATAAATATTTACCTCTCAACCAGTCGCAATCGAGAAATTTTACGTTCAGAGGTATTTTTTACGTGACTATCTTGAGATGGTTTGTTTTTATGATATAAAAATTATTATTTTTTATTTATAAATCGCACGATAGTAATATCTGAATCGACACCGATACATTTCTCATTAACTACCACGAATTAATATATGTACTTTTAATCGATATAAGCCAAAAAGAAAATGCTGTTTCATTATTTTCTTAACAGTCCTAATACCAAGTGGTCTCTAGCGACCCCGGTGTGTTTTTCCTTAGGCATTATTGAAACTTTAACGATATAAAATTTTAAAAAAGTGGATTTTCCTGCAAAAAGTGAGTCAGGAAAAGTCCGTTTTTTAAATTTTTTAACGTTCAGGTTTCGATAATACAAAAAGATAAACTTATTCTGTTATCTTTAGAGTAGAGGTCTGCAAGGTCCGGGTCGGGCCGTGTAATGCGAGGCTATCTCGGGCTAGGGCTCGAGCTTGTGAAAAATCATTTGTGATCAACGACTTTCGTAACAACTCGGGTTTTTTTCGGGCCGATTTGCCACTTTAAAAAAATTAATTTAACTCGTTTATTAGATAACATTATAATGTTTGTTACTTAACAATAAAATACTATCAATAAAAAATATTTAATTTCATAATAACTATACATATTTATGCAAACCAATTTCTCCTTCTCTTGTTAGTTATTTCTAAGTTATACTTTGGACAGTTTGTGAAGACCCCATTATTATTTTGTTTTAAAATGAATGAAAACGACGTGAAATCAAAGGTAAAAAGTGGGAATTATGTGACCAAAGGAGAAAACTGGAGGGTCAACTCGAGTTTGGTGTAAATTTGTGTTAGTTTGTGATTTTGTGACGTCGAGTGAAATCGGCTCTGTTCGGTATTTTTAGCTACAATGCTGTTAAAACGTATTTCTCATCTTAGCCGTCATAAATGTCCTTATTCTCGTCCTGAACGTCAGGGCCTTTAGAGCCGAGTTCGGGCCGAGCCAGGGCTGCACAACTGTCGGGTCGGGCTGGGCCCAGGTCAAAAATATCGGCCCTATCAGGGTTGTCTAAATCACACTTGATAAATAGTAAAAACAAATTGAGCCGTCAGCGATATTACGTACTTTAATTTTGCCTCCACAACCAGTAAAGAATTTGTTTAAATGGGAAAATGTGGGATAACTTTAATAATGTTATTTACTATCTTAATAAGTTCATTTCTACATAAATCTATAATTAAGTAATGAAAGTATAGAGTACGCGCAAATTATTATATATATATATATATATATATATATATATATATATATATATATAATGGGTGATATACCAATGTCATTAATTAGGCGTGATGGTAAATATACCGTAAACTCCCGATTTGCGAACAACATGCGTTCCTAATTATAGTTCGTAAATCGAGAGAGATTTTCCCATTAATGCAATGTTAAAATCATGGGATGTGTTCGGAAACCAATTTTTCCTCCTACAGGTGCAATAAAAAGGAGAACGGAAAAAATGATAATAGATTTTAACAAATGTATTTTAATCATAACTTATTCATTCGTTGAATTTGACGTCATTTTCCACATTAAGCGGAGGTTTGGGGTAGAGCTCTTAGTGGTGTGAGGGCAGAATACTATATAGCAGGCGTGATGATGTGAAAGAAGGTGCACAACTTTCAACATTTGTACCAGAAGAATGGTACTGCAAAGGAAAGAAAAACGTATCCAAGGAAGTCTGACGCGAACGCCGTTTCATTTTATCATGTAGTTCATCATATTGAGGCGACCCTTTTGAGCTCGTAAGTCAAATTTGTGGCGTAAAAATTCTTTTTTGTAAGACCGAACGTTCGTAAACCGATTGTTCTTAAATCGGAAGTTTACTGCATTTTAATTCATTAAAACTGTCATATTCTGACCACCACCATTTCTTAAATACATTAAAAAAATTACCACATGATAAATAAGTACAACTACATATCAACCAATAGGAATCTCTGCCGAAGACTAATTCCTTTACACCTGAAGGAATGAAGGCGATTGGAAGAAAGCTCGAAAATCTTTAGCAGTTCTTAAACTCACCTCCAATTCCCTGTCCTAGAAATAAACTTGGCGCTCTGCGTGTCAAGCAACGACGAAACCGTATTCACGTGATGATCGCCATCTCTCTCTCTCTCTTTGGCAACCCGGTTGAATTATGGAAGAATGGGAGCACGCCCTCACTTGAAAGCGAACCGACTCCTGATTTTCCATAAGCTGGCATTTCTAAGCAAAGGATGAGGTCTAGAGGTTGAGAGGTCGCTGAGGAGGGGGTAAGGAGGACCCTTTGAGAAGGTCAGGAAGAGGAAACGAGGCGTAAGTTGGCGAAAACCCACACTCCCAGAGAGAGAGAGAAAGGAAATAGCCAGAGAGTTAGGAGAAAGAGAAGTCAGAGGTGTCTCCGGAGCTTAGCAGCGGAAGTGGGAAAAAAAGGTGTGGGAGGTAAGAAAAAGGAGGAGGAAGTCTCTTTTGAGGAGAGGAGGGGGGAGGGTCGCTGATGCTGAATCTCTTGAAGCGGCAGCGTCTGAGAGACGCTGATGCATTGGAAAAAGGAGCCGTGCGCTCCAGGAGGAGGTGGGGAGAGGTGGGAGGAGGCGGGATGGGGGGAGGAGAAAGGGGCGGGGAAGTGCAGAGTGCGAGATATTATTCGTCCCGTCGAAAGGTAGAAACCATCTGTATCCTCGCGGCCCTCTTTCGACTCCCGTAGAGACCCGTCTCGCAAGTCACGAATCGCCTCAGATGCCGCCCGAGGCCAACAGAGACGCCGGTGCGGCGAAGATCTCGTGCGCGTGGACTCGGGTCCGTGTGGTGTCCAAGGAGGCGGCGCGTTCGTGGTCCTCTGACTCTAACGGCATAATGGAGGCCGCTGGGCGGCTGAGGATGCTAATGGCGTCCTTCCTGCTGCAGCTCGCCCTGGTTTGCCTGTACGCCCTCGTCCTGGCTTACGCTCCGACGGCAGACGGAAGGGACGAGAGGAACAGCGGCAGTCCGTACATGGGAGGCTTCGATAAGGCTAACGGTCCCGCGAAGATGCACCATCCAAGTAAGCGGACGCGAGAGAGAAAGAGAACTGAAGGGTCTGAGAGGGTGAGGCTATAGCACGTGGCATTGGAAAAACGCGTTTCCCATTTCTCGCACCCTAGACGTCGAATTTCGATCAGAATTTCGCCTCCGTGGCAACCTGGAGCTCATTTCTCGTACCGCCATGTTCTATGTAATTCTAAATCGTGTTGAGATTTTGGATTAATACCTGTTTTTCCGGCGATAGCATATCGATGGCTGTTTTTCCTAAAAATAAAAGCAGAAGAAACATTCTGCCGAAATCGAACCCGGGTCTTCTTCCACTACCTGTCGGATATTCTACAAATGAAAAATATCACCTATCCCCACTGAAACATAGTCAATAATCGCCCCCTCCACTTGGAAAGTTTCTAGATCCGCCCTTGCTTGATACATTCCGTAAAATAATTTCTGGAGATATCAAGAATCTCTAGAACGACAGTAACTTCCTTCGGTGGTAGTTTACAAAAATTATATCGAAACTGTCGGATGAGCAGGGGTGGAAAAAATCAGGAAATCGGAAGATATCCATTCTTCGCCAAAAAATAATTGATTTAGTGCCTCGGATGTGAATGTGCGGCTGAACAATTCACCTTAACCCATTTACCTCGACTGTAAATCGGGTCAAACAACAGATGCGGGTCCAGCCGTTCGTTCTGGGAATAGCGGAGGAGGGGACATATATTTTGACAGAACAAATTTGCCAAGTTTCCCACTTTCGACACCTCTTATGGCACATTTATAAAATCTGCGCGAGATGTGTGTTGACCAGTGAAATACTTCAATATAACGCGCAGTTAAATTTATGTAAAGATATAAAATTCAAGGAAATTCTATGCCTTACTGAAGAGTTTATACGTCGTAATGCTGAGTTACTAAACTTTTAGCTTAGAAGATTTTAGATGTGTATTCTAAGTCATTGCGAAATTGTTGCACACCGATTCGTTGCCGCGTTTGTTAGCATTCGTATGATTTTAAGGAGAAAAAATAATTAGTAAAATTCCATTGTTTATGTTTGTCAAAATTAGAAGTTTAAATTGCAATCCAAAAAAATAGCCACAATTAATAATATACGGCAGTAAAATGATACTGAAAGCCCGTAGTCCGAATTAAAAGGCGCTATTTCAGTGAGAGCTGCATTGGGGCCCATTCAAGTTATGGACTACCGTATCGATTATCGAAGAAATCCATCCAAAATTGACAACACGACAACGAGCAACATAAAATTGCAATTTAATGAAAATGGATGTAATATGGCCCGTAAACTTCTAAATTGCTTTGGTCATTATTTCAAGTGCATCAATAACAGATTCATTTAATGACACCCCCAAGATATGCGATTGCCGTATTTTAATGACCTCGTAGCCTCATTTTAAATGTCGTCTGACTTAATTACATCTATGTTTAAGTAATTTTCTCAATATAAATCAACTATTTTCGCATTTGAAAAAAATCTCATTGTGTTGACATGAGGCATTCAGTCGGGTGTAGAATAAAGGGCATAGGCTACAATAATGGATTATTGGTTCCGTGTACCACGAGTTGAACGTTATGGCCTTCGAATGCGCTCGTTAATTTCATTTATGGGTAATGCCATCGATAAGTTTATCGAAATCGCTAAGTGGCATTAATTCACGATTCATTCTGTCTCACGTTGAAAAATATTAATATAATTATTCATTTCCTGCGCAGATAACTAATATATTTGCAGATTTTCTTTTATCTTTTGGCACTTGCTTGAACAGGTTGGATAAATGCTAACTTAATTATATTAAATATGAATGTATATAGGTATGCTAAAAGTAAAGTGTGTACGCATATGTAACTAGAGCACAAAATTATATTTTCTTTCTTAGCTCATCAAAGTTTCCGGAAACAACGCAAAAATCTCATTAAAATCCGCAAATTTCCTAAATATTTATCGTATATATATTTAATGGAAAATGTCAACAAATTTCTCAATCAAGCAATAAATGTAATTGTGTCCCGAACAATTAACACTGTAAAATTTGTCTTGGCTCCACTGATTGAATTTTAACTCGTTTAAATGCATGCGGTCTTGTTTTGAGTGCTAACCACCAAGCGAAACCAAGGTCAGCGGAGCGTGTAACCCCGGTTGGGTGAACTTCCGATGCTTCAAACAAAGTCACGCATACCATCGTATAACTCCCGATGGCATAAAAATACCAGTGCTGAAAATTAAAGGAAACTTAGTCGATTATTAGCATTAATAAGCTGTGAAATGTCCTCGATTTTCTCCACGAAGAAATCACTGTTATATATGAAATCCATATTACACTAAGAAACGAAATAAATCGTCAGGATGTAAATACATAAACACAGACAATAGAGTTATAAGAAATAAAATACAATAAAAGAACAATTGATAATACAATAAAACACAATATTAAGAAAATGTCAGAACATAGTATCAGTAAATTTGCATGTTATTAATATTATCATTCCGGATTTACCTTAAGGCAATTGCGCAAAATCTGCAAAGGTCCATTTTAAAAAATCCCATTAGCGCAATGTTTCTTCGTCCGATTGGTTTCATTCTTTCTCGTGCAAACTCAGCCTAGAGCTCCATTATTTATAGTCTTATTTAATCTATGGGATTACCTAACCATTTTCAAGCAAAAAAGGCGCGTTTTAACAAAATTGCCTAAAGCTCTAATACCTTTAAAACCGACTGACTATTATATTAAATTGATAATACAGTGCAACTGCATGGTAATCTTTGATTAAGGTCTGCACAGTGCTTAATTTCTGGAGGAACGCAAGGGAACGGCGTTCCCTCACTTATTTGGAGGAAGTTTCTAAAATGTTATGAATAAAAAAGGTTTAAGTTACAAGAATTTAAAGGCTGGTGAATGTCTATACATTTCAACCTCCATCTTGCGGTGCAACATCTGTTTTGTACAAGATTGTTTTTTTTAAAGTTTACACTTTCCAAATTATTTATTAAAGACCATAGGTCTCATTATGTATTCAGTTTTGTTCTGAGTGGTTAGGTTAGGTAAGTTTGTTCCTTTACTTATTTGGCTACAAATTAAGCACTGGGTTTAGGTACATATTATTACAAGAAACTCATGAATGTTATAAGGTGGTACTTCCTGCATCATAATTTTGTTATCTTTAGTACAAAACTATGGAAAATATTTTATTTGGAAACATGTTGAATATTTTAAAATACTTTTAAATGCAAATTGTTGCTTTTATTATTTATTTTATTCCATGAGACATCTAATTGATAATAGCGCCATGTGAAGTGATCACGTACAAGGGATCTTTAGGAGATTGGTGTTACTTTCAAACGTTTTTTTTTGTTTTTCGTTGAGTATTGGGATATATTCTTCTAGAATACGTTTTCATTTTCGATTTCTGAAAATTTCCCGGGAGATGTAGGGGGAGAAGTGTTATACGCGTGTCCTTTCTGGTCTTGTAAGCATCAATGATCCCCTTTACATGGCAAGCAACTTCCAGGATTGTCAATTAAGGCCATGTCATTACTTCGTGTTCCTAAAAGAGAGGCTTACATTGTTCTCCCTGTCATGACTCTAAGTGCATTCTTCTGCAGGAGAAAAATTTCCTTTGATTAAATATACTTTAAATGCGAACATTATGGGATAGAATTTAAACGTTCAGTAAATATCATTATCTGTCGAATTGGCATGGATGCGTTATCGGAGTGCTACGTAATGGCTGTTCTCTCCTATCTTAGAAGATAACAAAATTTGAAAAGATAATTTCTTTTAAATATTACGTGTCCGGTGACCGATAATATCAGCACGTTCTGCCGCAGGAAAATTTGGAACCGCTCTTAAGCTTCACAGTAACTTCCTACATTCGCTGTTCAATAACCAAAGATTTAATTAATCGAATTTATTCACTCAATCAAAAACACCGTGGTGGGAACTTCACCAAGTTTCTATCTTCCGCCGCTGATGGGATTATTAGCAGAAACCCGCAGTTTAGAGGAAGAAACTCGGAGCGATCACTCACTCGCTCGCATATTTACGTAGGACGAAGGGAGCCCGGCTTCCAACTCACTCTTACGAGATGGGGCGGTAAACACGGTTCACAGTCCCTTCCAAGAGGTCTCAGGAGACACAAGAAGGTTCAGGATTGAAAAATCTCCTCAAGGATTCTATCCAAGTTTGATCGAGTACTTTGAGTCACTTTGAAACGTATTAATTGTTAGATCTTGGATTGTTGCCATTGTTGTAAACTGGACTCCGTTGATACCAACCTTGGATCGAACGTGAGCCTTCGTTTTAGTTATCAATATGGAGTATTTACAGAATTTTTGGCTTTCATTCGCATAATTTCACCGCTTCCCACATTTTAGTCACTTGTTTTGAAGTGGATGAGTTCCTGCCTCTGAAGAGATTTCCCTCGAGGAGGCTAATTGATGATTTTGTTTAAATCCGCCGCATTAATAGCGAAATTTCTCACGCAGCTGTTCGACAAAGTCGTCTCCACATCCCGGGAAACAGAGAGAAAAATAATAAATAGTCGCACTTTGTGGGTGGAGGGAGATTTCTGAAAAACTGGGGGAAGGGGCGTGCCGACCGGAAGAAGAACGGGACGCCTCCGTGAGACCCGTCCAGAGACATGGCAACGCTGCCCGCAAGAGTACGTGGAGGGTGTTCGGCTGCCCTTGGGAGAAAGTTTTTACAAGTCATTGGATAAGAAAAGCTAGTGTTCGGAGGAAAGTCGTGCTACAGAAGCAGGATTAATCACCTCCGTCTGGGAGCGTGTTTATACTCTCCGGCACAATTAACGAATAAACCCCCTCGTCCGAGAAGTGTCAACACCACCGACCGTTGCACATGTCGCCGATGGACCCAAACCGTGGCAGCCGCGAGCGCTACAGTCTTCGGCGACTGAGACCTAAAGGGTCTAAACACAGTGGGAAGACTAGGGAGCGACGAGGTTTAAAATTAAGTAACAACAATCGCCGGTTTCTCATTGCAACCGTTGCCACGGAGATTTTGTTGGTGATTCTGTTCGCTGCAATCGTCCGGCATCATGGCAGCAGTTCAGTCGGCATATTTCCAGCTGCCTTTTGCGGTCCTGGAACCAACGGAGATATTATCCCGGCCCTCAACAATGGGAGCAGCTCGCAAGAAGGATATATGGGGCAAGCGATGTCCGAGATGAATACCGAACCTGAAAATTATGAAGTCAACGGCACAGCTGGATTGGAAGGAGTTACCGAAAATGTAGGTTTGAATTTGAACAATTCTAACGCGATGGAAAATAAAAATGCCACCAGGAAATGTTCGGAAGCAAAACCAATAGCGAAACATGCGATTTCCTCGTCAGAGACGCCTAAGCAATCTTTTTCCTTTAAAAGTAAGTGGCGAGAATGTTTCATTATTTTAGTATAATATGAAGGACGTGTTATAACATTATTGGAGCATTTTTAAAATTATATAAGGCACCAAATTTTGGCTTTAATAGTATGACCTCAGAGAGATGTATGCTTGGTGGTATCTCCTGATTGCATACACCTATAATTTATTGTACCACACTCACTAATTTGGAACTTAGAAAAATATAGATTTGACTCTTGGAGCACAGAAAAAGTATGTTCTCGCTTCTGTGACAGATTTGCATAATTTTAGTAAATCAGTGAATAAAATAAGTTTTTAATTATACCTATCTACAGAATGCATTCAACTGAATCTTTAACTTGACTCTTTTTTAAATAAAATTTATTCATATATCTAATACACATTTTATAATTTTTGCCAACTTTTAATTTAATTGTTTGACTGAGCATATAAAAAATTATTTGAGTTAAAGTATCATGACAATTTCTCTTTTTACTTTATTTAGTGTTCATGGACGTTCATGTGATGATCTTTATTGGTTTTGGTTTCCTGATGACATTTTTACGGCGGTATGGCTACAGTAGTGTGGGTCTTAACATGCTTGTGTCTGCCCTGAGTATACAGTGGGCAGCATTGGCTACAGGATTTTTCCGGATGGAGAATGGAAAAATTCCCATCGGCATTGAGAGGTAAGTGATCACCATTCATATATTACTCACCTGTGCTCATATTATGAAGCCAGGAATCCCAATAAACATTTAATGTAATTGATTTGCCTTCCTCTCTCTCTTTTATATATGAATCGTTAATGGTGAATGGAATATATTCAGCATCTTGCAGCAAATTTAGCACCTGTTACACCTCAATAGTTTGTACCATTTATAATTTTAAAATTTGTTTAGCTTTTTTTGCATTATCCTAGCATTAGGTTGTCAGCAACAACCTAATTATCATATACAAACTGAAACTAATTCTTGTATTTTACACTCTGTTCTTGTCCCATGTCCTTTTATTCATGAATAGCTACCTCTACAACTAAGAAAATAAACTCCATTGTTGTGGTGCATATTTTTACTTTGGAAATGCAATTTATTAGTATTAAATTAGTATTAAATTTACAAGAACAAGCTCTTAATAATCAGATGATTAAAAAAGTGGTTGTCTTAGGCACACCGAGGTAGTGAAAAACCACTATATTTCCTAACAGCATGTGATGCCAATTTCTTAGAAAAACTTTTGGATTGACCAGGCTATCCCTCTTCCTCCTCTGGCAATGAACCTTCTATTCCCTTAGGTTCAAATACCTTCACTTACAAATTTGCATGTATATCTATGGTATCAGCAATGTAAATAGGCTCCCAACACTAGGAGAAGGGAGGGGGAAGCAGGGCAGCCCAAAAGCTAAAAATATTTGGGGTGGCACACCAAAATTTGAAAGTTAATACATACAAAAGTGTAGCTCAGTATTTTTGTGCCAACGCTCAATTAGCGTCAATTAAGCCTTTAACAGACCAAAGGATAGCATTATTCACTTTGCACTTTTGTTTAAGCAATGAAATTATCAATCTTTACACACAGCAACGTAAATATATACTGATAATTATTCGGGAAACTGCATGTGGGAAGCGTTTATAACGATTGACCAAACAATTGTCATCGGCCATTGAAGTATTTGCTTTATTTGTGCTATTTACACATGCTGCACAATCGGTTGATGGCATTCAGCGAATGGTAATGGGGACCAATGAGGGGGCTGAGGACTTTTTACGATGGGCCAGGGTCTCCCCTAGCCCCCCTTAGTTATGTGCCTGTATGGCATATAATGAGTTACTCTTTCATAGTAGCTCAACGCTTCCCTTTATTCAAACTTTGTAACCAATTACAAAGTTACTGCAGAATTGTCCTCTTCACTCTTTCTGTCCTCCTATCACATGGTCTTTTCCTATTCACCCATCGATTGTCTGTTTTTCTGTCTCTGCTGTTTATATGTTCTATATTTAAATAATATATGCTGGCTTTATCATAAATAAAGTGGAATTTCTACTAAAATTTCCTTGTGTTGGTTTATGTAACCAAAAACAAATAATGTAAAGGAAGATGACTCCAACACAAATGAGATGTAGTTGGAAGTGGGAAGTACTGTGTGAAAACATGAACCTACTTATTTATGTTAGCGTACCCCTTGGAAAGACCTTGAATACTGCTGCCCTAGGTCACTTCCCCATGTGCACCCTCACTGTATGCCCACCCATGAAATCCCCTCTTCCCCCTCTCTCTTTCCTCACACAGATAAAAGCAGCAAAAATACTAGCACACGTTCTTTTAGAATATATTTTCGATGAATTACCAATGAAAACATCTGCATTGTAACTGGAATGTGCATCTTCTTGGTGTTTCATAACCTAGTTGTGACTATTGGAGATTCAGTTAACTCCAGTAACCACTACAAGTACTTTTATAATCTTTTGATTTTTAAGTGCTTGTTCTTGATTTTTTCAAACATAAAACGAACTTGATAATTTCTGTTGCTTTTCCAAAATTCAGTGAGATTTCAATTATAATACCTCTAAAAATTTTTAAAATATACGGTGAAACTCGGATATAATGAGTTCCTGGCTATAGCGAGCAAAAATCAAATACACATTTCCTATGCTTAAAGTTATGTACAAAATTTCTCAGATTTTACAAGCATGCTTCTCGGGTATAAGGAGTAAAACTGGAATGTCTGGGAGGAAAATTTGTCGGGTATTTGTGAGTTTGAATTTCAAACTCACAAATACCCGACATTGAACTTTGAAACCCCTTCTATTGTATTACGTCTTCAAGTGGTCCATTTTTACCTGTCTGTACCATTACGGTATTCCCTATTAATGGCCTCATTCTGAAGACGCAGGCCAAAAAATTTGCAGTTAAATTAGGACACAAGGAGTTCAGCTGCAGTAATGGATGGCTGGACCATTTCAAAAATCGGCACAATGTCGTTTATGCTCACGTAAGTGGAGAGGCCATGTCCACTGACACAAAAACAGCCAGTGAGTGGATAAAAAACGTTTGGAAAGACTACTAGGAGAATTACACAGAAGATGAAATATACAATGCCAATGAAACCGGACTCCAGACCGGATAGTTTGTCATATTTTTTAATTAAAACGTACCCTAAACATTCAGAATTGCACAGTTAGTAAGCACTCTGAATTTCAATACATAATTTATAAAGTATTTGAATTTCACATGTATAACGAGTAACGGTGTTAACGAGCAAAATTACCTGGTCCCGTGGCACTCGTTATATCGAAGTCTCTCTGAAATTTTGTAATTCATTTTTATGAAAAATTTCAAATGCTCCACAGATTTTGATATTTTCCTTAGTCATATTTAATATGAAAATGGATTATGCAATAAAATCTTTGAAAAACTATAAATAAAAAACAAATTTTGAAGATTCGTGAAGAATGATTTATGTTTTCCTTAATTTTTAGCAGATTTATAATATTTTATTTTTTAACTTCCAGCATTCTGAGTGCTGATTTGGCTACTGCGGCAATTCTTATATCTCTTGGCGCAGTATTAGGGAAAACATCTCCTTTGCAACTTCTTGTGATGGCTATTGGAGAAATAGCTGTTTTTGCCACAAATGAATGGTTAGGACTCCATCTATTCCAGGTCAGTGCAAAAAACTTTAAATTTGCAGTCAATGTCTAGAAGTTACATTGATTATTTTGTTTTCTATCAGCTCCACTGACATAATTTGTACAATACAGGGGAGAACATTCAATACAATTATATTTTGTCTACTTGAAATGCATCATCAGGTTAAATTGGATTTGACACTGAGAGAAATGAGAATCATTTAATTGCTTTTTAGGTTGATTATAAACTCAAAATAACAATAAACATAAGACAAATTTTTAATTCTGTTGGTAAAAGATCTTAAAGTCCTCTTGAATTGTCAAAAAAAAGTTTTGATTTCATAAAAACGTCCATGTTTCATTCCTTTTAAAATAATATGTTTGGTAACTATGGTTGCATTTGAGCTGGTAAATAAATTTCCATATTATTTTTAGGCCCGTTTCGCTTACAGCATGAGCGCCTATTATCGTCGGTCCGTCCGTCCGTCCGCATGTTCGTTCTCGGCTTCTACCGAACGGATTTTCATGAAATCTGATATTAAGGACTTTCAATCAAAGATAATAATAAAATCGCAAAAATGAATTAAGTACGCCAATCAGAGGTACCACTTTACTGGTGATAAAAAATGAACTTTCCGCCATATCTTGTAAAGCATTACTCATATCAAAATAGTTACCAAATAAAACTTGTAGGACTCGTAAAGTAGAGTATTTCCTTTTCTATACATTTTTATCATAGGAATAGCCATTATCGAGAAAATCAAACAAGAAAGTCTTATATCGAATTGAACTTAGAAAATTGCTTGCATGGTTAATTCATTGTTGCTAACATAAACGATCTCCCAAACAAACGTTTAATTTCCTTACGTGTGCATGTAATATTATTAAATAGGAAGAAAATGGATTATTTATGATGAAGAAAAGAACTTTAAAACGCTATTTCCCTTACGTACAGGTATATAATTTCTTTCTAATACTCCATTGCACGAAACGTGCCCATTTGTGATATGTTGTACACTTTCCTAACTTGTTTGTATTTGTAAACGTGTTTAGATAACTTATCTAATTAATGATCTCATTTACTGAGCTTTTTAGCTGTATCTAATTTTGATTTGAGAAATAAACAAAAACTCCATCATAAAAAGGAAGAGAATAAGCACCTTTGCAGGACCTAAGTCAAAAGGAAACACACAAGGAGAAACATACACCTCTGTCGGAAAGCAGTCACACAATATCCTCTAACCAATATTAAAACTAGATACCGATGTCAAAACATCGGTTTGATCTCCTCTTCATTTTTGTATACGAAAACAAATTATCGAACCTATTGACTAACCCAAAGGGTAAAATTCCCGATCATCACAAATCAGGCATATACCATGTCAAGTGCAGTTTGCATGACAAAATTTACATAGGGCAATCTCTACACAAACTGGAAACCCGGCTTAAAGAACACCTAGTCAAAGATAACATTGAGATGGTGATCTTCAATTCGGAAATGGAAGTTACTTATTTTTTATCAAAATCATTACACTCAAAATCTTAAATCTTTCATTGATGCAGTCATAACTTATAAGGCTAATGGGACCATCTTGTCTTGTTAACCTTTCCAAAACACAACGAGTTTAACATGACTGCTTTGAATTGAATAATATAAATACTAATTGTGGTATACAGGTGACTTCCGAGATTCGACAGGGATGCATTCCTGAAAACGTGGTCGAATCTCTAACCATCGAATGTCAAATCAGCACAAATTCACAGAATTAGAGCAGAAATAATGATGTCTAGACTGAAACTAAACCTATCGTGGTCGGGCGGGCCAAAAATTACTTCGCATAAACTAGTTTCTAATTCGACTGATCGATCAGCTGGGTCAATTCGACCGGTCAAATTCTCGAGTCGGTCGAATTTTGAATGGTCGAATCTCAGGAGTCGCCTGTATTTCTATTAGTATAATCTATAATATATTTTGAAGCGTGTGTTTGTTCATGGAACTCCTCCTAAACGATAAAAGCTAGAATAACCAAATTTGGTACGATTCTTCCTTACATCCTTAGTGAATGGTCAAGGTTTGGTCAACCAGGATTAATCAGTGCTGCCAATATAGGGGATTAACATTTTTCCTAAGATAACATGTATGAATCCATTTCTTGATTTGCAAGGTATTCTTCCTTCAAGCATAAAAATATGTAAATTTGGACCGATCTTTTTCATTTTTGCTTTATTCAACGAATAAAACTCTATACACTCTTATTTCTGCGAAGTTTACCCGTTACACGGTCGAAGTTTTCAGAAATACGCATTTTGTTTCGAAATTTTGTGAATTTTCCGTACTCTTTCCGGGCATAACCAAGGCGGCCGTCATTGTTACCTACAATTCAGTTAGCTTCAATGAAGCTTACAAATAGACGATAGTTTAGCATTATTCGCTTCGCACTTTTGTTTAAGCAACGAAACGATCGATGTTTATGGATAGCAACATAAGTAGATACTGATTATTATTCAGGAAGCGTTTATTGATGAAAGTAATTGAACTTTCTTTCGTCTATTGAATACTGGAATCCTACATTTTTTGTAAGTAAAGTAATTATATTCTACATTATAATGTTTATTAACGTAAATAGGCTCACATATCTGGTGTACATTTACCAGTCAGTGTTAAATCATGGACAACTGTACGTAGCTTTTTCACGGGTTTCTTGCTTACAAGACATAAATGTAAACATTTCATAGGCATAATTACACAAGAAATGAGGCTGGATTTGGCAAAAGTGATATATATGATAGGAAATACAATTATTGTTATATTTGAATGCAATACGTTCAGAAACGGATTGTTACAAGCAAATATGATTAATTGTTAAGAAAATCTAATTGTAATTTAAAAAGTATCTACTATATAGGTATTTTAAAGAGTATGTATGTTGTGCTGTAGTAGCTTCACTAAATCCGTTGAAATTCAACGGGAAATTCTGCTAGTATTTCATATTTCAGTTCAATTATTTTAAAGAAAAGTACAATATTTTCAGTAGATTTAATTTAACTAATAAAATACTTATGATTATAGGCAGTAGATGCTGGAGGATCCATGTTTGTACATGTGTTTGGAGCATATTTCGGGCTTGCTGTGAGCTTTGTCCTCTGCCGTGGAGGATCTGAGAAACACCATTCTGCCAATGAGGGAGCATCATATCGTTCAGATTTGTTTGCTATGATAGGTGAGCACATTCTTTCATTACTTATAATAACATTTCTGGATTTCTTTATTTTAGAAGTATTTAACCAAAATATATTTGTTGTTAAGATTTTATGTATTTGATATTCTTGTCTTTCAAAATTTCTTCTATTATGATTAAAGCACATTGTCTAGCAAAAAATGCAACAAATGATTTTGTTCTGACAATTTTATTGTTCTTAAAAGTCTTCATCACTAAATAAAAGGTAAATTATGTTTGGCTCAAAATACAGATTCACTGTAAACAAAAATTTACAAGAAAAATCAATGTATATACATAATCTGTGAAGTTTGATTAATATAATATAAATTCAGCTCTGTAGTAGTGTCTTTTGTGCTTAGTTAAGATTGATCACAGGTTCTGGTTTTACCAGTACTGTCCCAGATTTTGTTGTTAAAATTTGTATGATTAAATTCTAAAAGTTACCTATACTTTTTAACAAATTCATATTCAGACTGCAAAATGTATTGATTTTGCATTCAGTTGTATGATGCTCGCAGAAGAACAAATTCATGTATTTCAACATTGTTATATCTCAGAATATGGTCACTAAATTTTAGTTTAGTTTAGTTCATACACTTATATTACATCATTTTCATTTTTGATCAATCACATTTATGAGATAAATGATATTATTTCTTCATAATTATTTGTATGATGTAAAATAATAAATTGTTGATTTTCTGTACATCGGTTGACTTAGGCCAAAGTCTGTTTCATGAAAAAGAAAAATATTTGGCTTATTTGAATCTTTGATGGAAACTTCCTTTTTGACCATTAATGTAACAAAGATAAAAAGCCCAAGAGCATACAATATTATTATAAAAATTTATTCAGGTTGGGAATTGAATAAAGTCTGCTAACATTTCTAACTGTCCTTCAAAATTCATTAGTAAAGCTCTTGGACATTATTAAATGCTAAATTATATTTTGTAATTTCTCTTCAGCTACCATTTAAATTTGTGTAGTTAAATGGAAATTTTGCTGTGTTTTTATGCCAGAACTCACATTATCCTTATTTGTCATAAAAATTTATATTTCTGATTGTTATTTTTGATCATGCAAAAAATATTTCTGTTACTTTTAGGCACAATTTTCCTTTGGATTTTCTGGCCAAGTTTCAATGCAGCACTTGTGACAGGGGATCAGCAGCATCGTGCAATCATTAATACCTATTTTGCACTTGCAGCCTGCTGTGTAACTGCATTTGCAGCATCTGCAACTGTAACTAAGGGATTTAAATTTGATATGGTAAAAGAATAGATTTAGTTTTAATAATATTTATTGTATGGTATTAACTATAGCTAATGAATGACAATAATGTTATTGAGAAAACATATCAATCACCTTTTGAGTATACAATTAAATAGTTACTGTTTTTTATGTTTTGTGGCACTGATTTTCAATGAGATAATGAACACAAGTAAAATATGCAGTGCCATAATGTGCAGTGTGTGGCGAAGGTGGCATTTGCCATAGGCACTGCTTGCAAAAGGTACCCCATAGGAACAGACTGGGAAAAAAATCTACTGACTCTTGATGCAACCAGTCCCCGGTCATTGATCTAACTACCTCCCACTGTGTCTTTCACCAATAGTTTACCCAGCAAAAAATATTTATTCATTAAAATAAATATTTAATCAATGCTCAGATATTACAAGTTTTGATTAAAATGTATTTACCTACTTAAACTCTGCCATAAGCAGTGAATCTTCTTGGTTTGACATTAAAACTATGTAATAGCTTCATATCATTAATTTTTGGCATGGTTAACGACATAATATTTCTTAGCCTTCTTCATGAAGACCCGCTTATTTCATTTTAGGTACTATCTATTGTTAATTTCCATTAGGTTATTTTTTCCATTAGTAGAATTATGGAAGCTGTAAATTTATCTTCAGATTTATTGTATTTGCCCAAATCTAATGATACTCAAATATAACATACATGCCAATTTTCAACAGTGGAATTCAAGAAAAATTATAGATAAATCATAAAAAAATTTGGAAAGCTTTTTACAAAATTCATAGGAAGGTTTCTTAACTCTTAAGAGGTCGCACACGGTCTTTTAGACCACAACATTGTCGTTTTATTAATTTTATAACCTTATATTTAACCTTCATCCCAGGCCCTCTCAGTACCTTTCCTCAAATTCACTATCTATTGACTTAAGCATGTAAAGAGACTTTATGTCAGCTGTTTTTGTTTTTATAAGGATTTTTTCTACTGCATATTGGTTTCTGTCTGCTAGTCGTGCACAGTATAAAGGACCGAATACTTTTGCTTACCTTTCATTATAACAGAGCTGCAAACCACTTCAAAATTTGGAGTGGTTCGGTTCGCAGTTCGGTTCCAAATTTTTGGAAGTGGTTCGGTTCAGACAGGAATTTTGACAAGTGGTTCAGTTCGGTTTGTGGTTCAGTTCAACTAAATTAATCATTTGAAATACTATTCAGAATCCAATATAAACATTACACATTCAGTATCAACCTGTAAGTAAATCAATCAGCAGTCATTATTATTTTAAATGAAAGAAGAATTTATTTAAAGAAAAGAAAAATTTATATTTTTTGAGTTCAGAAGTAATTTATCCAATATAAACATTACACATTCAGTATCAACCTGTAAATAAATCAATCAGCAGTCATTATTATTTTAAATGAAAGAAGAATTTATTTAAAGAAAAGAAAAATTTATATTTTTTATATATTACAATCCCATCATCATCTTCATTTATTTATATTTAAAAAATGGTATTTTTGATCCTAACATGATTTTTATGTTCAGTGTTGTTTACATATCAATTAAAAATTCTCTGAATGGATTCACTTCAAATCATTTACCAACATACACAATCATACATAATCAGAAAGAAAATGGGCCTCTAGCATAAACCGCTTTTGAGATTATCCCTGGATGGATGGACAAACCGAAAACATAAAAGTGTTTTAAAGAAATCATTAAAAATCAATGAAAATTAGTTCCTCGGGCATTTTATTTCTTTTTCTTATCTGTAATACACATTATTTAGAGGGAAAAAGATTTATAACAAGGGCCTTACCGCCCGTCTCCCAATATTTAACCTCTTTAGTTCTACCACCCGTACTTGCCTTTATTTTCCTTATCCCCACACACATACCCATTGCCGCATTGATAATTTCCTCCCTCCTCTCCCTAAGGTTCACCCTCACTCCGTCTTCCACAAGGCCTTTCTTTTTAGTCCTAGTCCTTCCCCCTTCTTTCCCCAAACCCTCCCGAGATGGTCTCCCGCCTCCAGCCTTTCCTTTCCTCTCCCCCTTTTTCCCTTTACAACCTACCCCCGCAGTAACCCTCTGAGATAGGTTCCTCCTTTCCCTCCCCTCCATTCCTTTGTCATACAAATTACCCTCCCTCTCCCCTCTCTACCCATTTCTCTGTATATACTTTCTATTCTCACCATATCTGCACCTGACGATAGCATTGTAATGTCGAAACCCGGGTCGTAAGAGAAATAAAAACAATGGAAGTTACAAAGCGTTATTCCTTTGGTTCATTTATAACAAATAAAATAAAATATGTTCGCTATATTTATCAAGGGTTTAGGAAAATTCACCGACCACAATTCACCGAAACACAATTCATCAACTAGGAAAATTCTTTTCCGTAAGCCCTTATTAAAATTTCCTTGATTGAATGATAGAGTTAATAATTGAAGTAGCCAGTTTCTTGCTTTCCAATGGCGATGATGCACGGCATCTCAATTTTTCCAACTTTCAATAATAAATTTATGTAAATATTTTAATTAGTTAATTCGCCAAAAAATATGGAATAAAATATTACTCTGAATTGTTATATAATAAATTCAAAAAGACACTTTTAGCTCGATTCCAAACATATTACATATTGCTAATTTTTTTCTTTTGCCACATTAGAAAAGTAACCAAAAAATCAATATGATAGTAAAATTATGTTACAAGAATAATTTAAAATTAATCGACAGTTTGGGACAGATTATTCAATATACGAAGTGCGGACACTTATGGTTCAAAACAAACGATTTTAAAATGTAGAGTGACCCTCTTTAAATAACACTAACATATTAATTAATTTTATTTGTCTCTTAAATAAAGTTTACTAAAATATTATTTAAAATACACACTTTAGATAATTCAAGGAATTCTGCGGGAAATGAATTCCTCCGATCCAAGGGATCCGCCGAAGTACTCGACTGTTTTTGCTCGAATATAAACCACCAAGTAACGGAAATATCATAGAAGAACACCACACGAGAGTTGGAAAAGGAATGATGTCGTTGAAAGTTCAAGCCGTTGAGAGCAACAGTTTGAATTTTTCCGAAGAAAAAGATATGAGGCGAGTTAATGGTGTTCTAAGAAAGACATAGCGGGGCATATTTTCTCAGGTCTGCTAATTACAATGCTGAAGGGGATGATAGTGATGGTAAGGGCATGGATTTTTCTCTCGGCACGAAAGCAGATTACGGCTCATTTCTAGGTCATTGTAAAACAACCATTTTGCCTGCGTTCAGATAAAGATCTTTCTATATTCTGTTGGTCGGTTTCTGCCTACAGTGGTTGACCCGGATATTGTCGCAGTTGGTGTCCCCATAACCCTCACCATAAATGTCCTCTGTGGATAACAATAGTAGCAGAGAGGAAAGAGATAGGCACTCTTTCTTTTGAAGCAAACCCGATGGTTTTTCCAATGGAAATTCCTGGTCATTTCGTTGGTCCGTACTTTGTGGATTGAGATCGAACCGAAACTGAACCACTTTTGCAAAAAATTACGGTTCAGTTTTCAGTTCAATGAAAAATTAATCAGTGGTTTCAGTTCGGTTTGCGGTTCAGCAAAATGACTGCGGTTCAGTTCAGCAGTTCGGTTCGGTTTGCAGCTCTGCATTATAATGTTGTATTATCTCAAAAACGGTTGGGTGCATGAAAAAAGTTTAAATACCAAATTGTAGGAAGTTTAATGCTCTATCGACATCATCTCATCAAAATTTTGATAAGGACTTATCATTTTTGAGATATTACCAGAAATACGTTAAAAAATTGATACATCCAGAAAAATCTACAATTTTGTAACTTTGGGGCCTTTGTGGCACCTGTTAATATTCTCTGATAGGGCTAAAAAAATTTGTAGTTCATTATTTTAGGAATTGGAACCGTTCTAGGGTGTGAGACCAAAAAAATTCGAAAAAAATTTCGTGTATAACTAAGGGCCACCCTAATATATATATATATATATATATATATATCTGTGTGTGCATGCATGTGTGCACGTGTTTTTTTAAACAAAAATTCAGTTTTAAGCGAAATATTTAAGAAAAACTAATATTTGACAGGAGTAAACAGCTACTTCCGACTGACCGATTGTTATCAAAATCTTTTCAAATCTTAGGAATATATATAATACCACAAATATAGAATTTCATGCTGATCTGATGAATAGTTTTTGAGTTAGAGTACCCACAAAATTTCTGTCATACACAGACATCATCGAGAAAACAGTCAAAACGTGTTCAAGGGACCTCAAAACATGTATTTCCATTGAAATCTCGAATTCATATTTTTTCATGAAAACAATACTTTCCCTATACTATTATAAGTATAGAGAACGTAAAAGGGGGAAGGGACCGGGCTCCTTTTAGTTATTGTATTAGAAGAGGAACAAGGAATAACTGGATTTGATGATTCCAATGAAGAGGACAATTTAGAGGAAAGTGACCACAGCACAGACAGCGAAAAATCCATAGAATTTGTGGATGACAATGACAATGACGATGTAGGGCAACATCACAGAGAATCTATCAAGGAACCTAAAAGTAAAAATTAGGCGATTCGCACAAGTTTCTGAGGAAGAAAGATCAGCACAGGGGAATGATGGACCAGGAAGATATGCTTTTTGTTCCCGGAAAGAAAACAGGAAGACCCGTACCTCTTGCAGAGAACATATGATCACTTCATGCGTCAGCTGATCCAAAATTCAAGATGAGAAAGAGGAAGATGATGAAGATTAAGTTCAATAAAGTTTAAGAGATCTTTATTTAATTCTCAATTTTTATAGTTACATTCAATTTTTATTTAAAACTAAATTTAATTTAACATACAACTAAGTATTCTGTCCCTAAAAAAAGCTTTTTCGAAAATTTTGTTGTAAATTTAACCACAGATTAAATGTAGTTATATTAATATGGTATGAACGAATTGTTTTTGGAAATAAAAAAAGCAGTGAAAAATAACTGGTAATTTGGAAATTTTGCCTGATTTTCCAACATGGTCAAAATGAACACGTGTGACCTCTTACGTTACAAAAGCTGCAAGACCTCTTACATTACAAAATCCACACGACCTCTTAAGGGTTAATAATATAACAAAAATCTTCGCCATCACTAGAATTCTCACTTGATTTTCTGCTTCTTGCTCTTCTGAATCATCTCACTGTTATGAACCCTATAACATTTTTATGACAACCACACCAAGTACACCATATATCAGGGATGGCAAATACGTGGCACGAGTGTGAGTTTACTTGGCACATGTAACCTTGTATTTTATATGTAAAATATGAAGTTTCTTAGAGGAGTAAACTAGTGGCACGCAAAAAAAAATTCTGATGGCTCACAGTACTTTCTTGGCACACAACTCTAAAATCATTTGCCATCCCTGCCATACATTATAACCTGTAATGGAGAATATGGTGAAATACAATAATGGCAGAAAACTCCTAAACTGTAATTTACTTTTATAAATTACAGCTTAGGGGTTTTATTCTCTTACAAAGAATACGGTGATGTTGAAATGTGATAATGTAATGCACAGTAGATTTTTGAGAGTCTTTGTAGGTAAAAAAAAAGTGCATTATATTTGGGCAAATATGGAATATGGCATGTTTTTTGTATAAATGCAGTCAACTTTTTATTTCAAGTTTGTAATATTGCATTAGTTACTAGTAGTCATGTACAGTGGGTCCCCATATAAATGAAAATAACTTAAAATTACATAAATATGAATGGAAAACATGCACACACACAAATAACTAACATGTGCACACACAAATAATGCATGCATTCACAGATATTGCAGGATAAAATACAAGAATCTCAGATACGATGTTCACGGCACAATTCCAAAACAAAGCATGTGATGCTAGTGCATAATAACACAGATGATAAGATGGTGTGTTAGTTCACTTCCTTACACTAGTTATAATGAATAAAAAAAGTAAAAAATAATTACAAGAGATGGCTAGGAAAATCGCGGTGCCCGGTGCAAAGTATACGCGTCAAAAATTTTTAATAGTTAATTATAGTAACTAAAGCAATCTCTGTCACTATGACACATCCATATTTTTATATAAGCACAACAAATATTTCTTAAGTGCAGGGCCCAGTGCAGTCGCTCTGTTCATACCTCAATCTCGGCTCTGATAGTTACCAACATAGTATATTCATCATCAATAGCAAAAAATGAATAAAATAGGCCAGAAAATAAAATAAAACAAGTTTAATGAGGCAGTCACTGTTGAACAAGTAGCGTGCATGTCTACTTCTTACTTGGCCACAGCAAGTAGTCCAAGTGACGAATAAGCAAAACAAAAACCATGGATACCGATACACTGTTCCATAATACATGAATGACGAATAAGTGAAATGACGAAGACCACATCTGCCAATACCGGGAACCCACTGTACAACTATATGAAAATGCTTTTATTATAACTGAATAATATGAAGATAAATTGTAGTTGTTTTTCCAAATAGGTTCACATACAAAATGCAACTCTGGCTGGAGGTGTTGCAGTAGGTACAGCAGCTGATATGATGGTTCAACCTTATGGTGCCCTTATCATTGGGATGGCAGCAGGAGTGCTTTCTGTGTTTGGTTACCATTTCTTGCAAGTAAACAAATATTCTCCACAAAAGTTTTAGCGTAAATCTGGAGCCAACAAAATTTTAATGAAGAATAGAAAAGACAATTTTCTTTTTAACTGTATGTTTTTAAAATGCTTGGACCATAGAACTCTGTAAAATATTTCAACTTGTATTTAGGCATCTGAACAATTGTGGAATTGTATCTTCTGTTCAGTTTTGATTTACTATGTTGAATGTTTTTTCTGCTTAGATTACATTGAAAAATGATTAGTAGGCTTATCTGAAATGTCAAGCAATATATCTGCATATCTAGTCTTATTATTAACTGATGATACTTAATTCACTACAAAATGCCATCCAATTTAGCTTTTAATAATCTTTTAAAACTTTTTGTTTTAAAATTGATTTAAAATAATGCAAAACAATTTAAGATCAAAATCATCATTCATAGCACCTATTTTTTCTTTATTTTTAAATACTGAATATCATTCAAGCTTATTTTACAAAATAACTAACTAAATATATAAATTTCTTTCATATAGGCTTGCTCATTATTATCACTTTCAATCATAATAATCCACCATTTGTGTAGAATATCTACACACATTCAAACCAATCCTCATAAAAATGGTCATAGCCTTCTTCTAAAAAGGATTCTTTCATTGTGTTGCCTATTTAAAACTAATCAGAAAAGCTCAGTGGTGAATTTGTTAATTAATGTGTTATATTACATAATATTTGCTTCTATGTTAAATGTTTTATATTTTTTAAATCAAATAATTTAAGCCAAAAGCATGTTCAATGAAAAGATGATGTGATGTGTTTCAAATGGAATATCAGCTAATTTTGTTTAGTGGATAGGAAATAATTAATCGTTGAAGAATCAGATTAGTAAAATTCATCATGGAACAGAGTTTTAGTAAACATGTTGCACGAAAGACTTTTTATTTTCTCCCATCTAAAATATAATAAAAATTGTAACTATGAGACAAAATTTTTAATGTTTTTTATCTTTTAAAGACAGTCTTTGCAAAATAAAATATTTCATTGATAGGTAAAATATCTTATTCAAAGAACCTTATTTTACATATGTTACTAATACAATATTTCCCTTTCTCATGCCCTCTCCATCCCTTACGTACTTCCTCTCTCCCTCTTTACCTCTCACTTTCTCTCTGCCTCTCTCCCTTCCTCCATCTTGCTTTCTCTGTTTGATTTTTTCTAGCCATTCCTTCTGTCAAAGATGAATCTCCATGATACTTGCGGTGTTCATAACTTGCATGGTATGCCAGGAGTAATGGCTGGTATAATTGGTGCCATAATGGCAGGTATTGCTTCAGAGGCAGACTACAAATACAGGTTAGTATTCCTTGTAATATTACAATCTTCTGCAGATATATTATGAATAATATCATCCTTGGCTTTTCCAGTTGGTTTTCAGTGAACAAATCTATACAAGACCTTGTGATTCAATACACAACTCTTATTGCTTTATATATTTAAATGTTGGTATTGTCATTAGTACATACCTCAGTGAATATTAATATAAGACATTGTTTTGCATCAATTTTTACATTGTTTTATTTAACATATTAATGTTAAAACAGAAGATAAAAAGCATACAATCTTTGTATAATTTTTTATTATTTCTGGGGTTATATCACTGTAGTTCTGGAATATGGTCTGAGAAGCTATCATAATTGCCACCTGTTACATAATTATACTTCTGTATCATATAAGTTTTAAATTATTGTATAATATGATTATTACATTATCATGGTATATTTGCTTCAGAAATTGATAATTTGCAATTGAGAAATTTTGGGAATTATCATTATTTCTGTAAAGACATTATCCAATGCCAAACATTGATTCTCCTCTGCCCTTGGTAACGTGAGCTTTAGGACCTCTTCTTATACAAATAAAAATCAGCTACTGCACAGCTTATTACTTCTTTCTATTAGAATGTTGTATTTAAGCACTAACTATACTTAAGTCATTCAACCTATAAGAATGATACAATCTAATTATCCACAGTTGAACTTCTATAAGTAGAACATCTATAACTTGAATTTTCTATAACTTGAATTGAATTGATTTTAAGGACAAAATATTTTCATGTTATTTTTCCTCTATAATTCGAATTTTCTATAACTGGAATATTTTTTGAATCTCTCGAGGTATGACTTATAGAAGTTCCAATATATATATAAACATCTATAGTTTATAGTTGCATGGTTTTCCCAAATTTGTTCCAATAAGATTATGAATCATTATTCTGCAGTGTACTTTGCCCCTTTTCCTCTCTATTTTTGATTCTTTTTCTTTGATTAACACAATCACTTTAAACTTTTTAAGGATAGAAAAATTGTAATAAATGAATTTTGCTGTAATTCATCATCATCATTCAACAATAGGGATTTATAATTGTGTTGACCGATTAGCTTCACCTGAATACTATTATTATATTTATTTTAATGAAACTTTTACACCATTTATATTACATTTTCTGAAACGTTAGTGTATCGGGCTTTGAAAGAGAAAATAAAACTGATGATTGAACAGCAAATACAAAATATCATTTAAATAATTTGTAATAGGATAATATTAGAAATTCTAAATAAAATAATAAGCATTACAGTAAAACCTGGTTAATTCGAACCTCTATATTTCGAAATTCGACGTAATTCAAAATTTTTTAACACTTGAAAGACCGAAAAAACCAATTTCATACAAATGTGTTTCAATAATTTGAAAATCTCTATAATTCGTAATTCAAAAAAAATATTGGCCCAATTCGCGATATATCAACGCATTTTTGTCGACATAATTCGAAATAAAACTTACCAAAAAGAAACTAAATGAAATTTACTAAAATATTTCTGGCACTATGTCGGCGGGTTTACAAACATTGTGCGATCATGGTCATACCGACTGGGCGTTGGGTATTGTCACAAGATTTGGTCCATCACCTCAATTTATCTACTGTTTTGCGAGTTTTGTGTGGAAAATGCGTTCCAATATTCCTTTGGTTCGTTATTTGTTTCGTATTAGATTGTATTTTTCATCATTGTTAGTTACTAGTTTAAATAATATTCTTAGTTTAATAACTGCAAGAGAGACTATATTTAAATTTATTGCCATAAAATATTTTTTTTAAATATACCCTCCAATGGCTCCGGTTTGTGGTGCACTCTTACTCTTGCTGAAAAAATGTCTTTGCTGCAAGACATTGACAAGAAGTTAGAATCGAAAGGAAAGCTGGCCTCAAAGTATGGGATTCCGAACTCGTCTTTATCTACAATTTTAAAGAATCAGGCGAAGATGGAAGAAAGTTTTTACAAATTTAAAGGGAGCGCTACACGTCAGCGTTCACGGCCTGCGAAAAACAAAGACCTCGAAGAAGAACTGTCCGATTTTTTTTCACAAGTACGAGTGACGACTTTACCTGTGACAAGCCCGATGCTCATTGAAAAATCAAGAAGTCTTGCAAACGCTTTGAACATTGAAGATTTTAAAGCATCCAATAGGTGGTTGGATGGTTTTAAAGACGCCACAATATTGTTTGTCTCGCAGTATGTGGTGATGCCCAAAAAATTAACGAAGAGGAAGTGATGACCTGGCTGCAAAGTAATAAACATGTTTTGGAGAAGTACGCGCTCAAGGACATTTTTAATATGGATGAAACGGGCATTTTTTTCAACATGTTGCCCGATCATACTTTGGCTCTCCGAGGCGAAAAATGTCACGGCGGCAAACGCAGTAAGGAGCGTCTCATGGCTGCGCCGTGCTCTGCACAAATATGGATGGGTCGAATAAAGAAAAACTTGTAATCATCGGAAAATATGGCAACCCACGCTGTTTCAAAGGTATTAATCGTGATTATTTGCCAATAATTTACGAGCATAACAAAAAGGTGTGGATGACAACAGACATATTCAAAAGTTTTTTAATAAGAATGCAAAGATGTGTGGCAGTGCAAAATCGTACAATTTTGTTGACACTAGACAACTGTTCTGCTCACCATGTGGCTCAGATAAATACACCCAATGTTGAGTTGCTGTATTTTCCGCCGAACACAACCAGTGTTCTGCAGCCACTCGACCAGGGCATCATTCAAAATTTAAAGAGTCACAACAGAAAAAAAACTATTGTCGTCATACTTAGTGCAAATTACAAATGGATGTTCGCAGGATGATTTACGAAAATGGACGATTTTAGACGGGCCTTGTCATCGGCGTGGCAATTGATGACTCCTCAAACCATCGCCAACTGTTTTAAGAAAAGCGGGCAATCTTCGCAGCCGGCAGAAGTGTTCCAAAGTACAGAAGTGGAGGAAGTAATCGACAATAATGCATTAGGGCCTGTTAGTTTCGGAGACTTTGTTTCCTTTGATAATGACTTGGTTACATAGGTTGTGTATCACCCCACGATCGACGAATCGAAAACCATTGCAAATGATAGCGACGAAGAAGACGATGTGGATAACATCGATGCTAGGTTGGATGTGCCATTGCCATCTAAGGAGAATGTTTTAAAAGCTTAAGATACCCTTCAAAGGTACGTGTCCAGGATGCCAGACGTGCCGATGAATATCTGTGAAAAAGTTGATGCCATTATACAACACATTGCACTAGGGAGTGCCCTGAAATTGAAACAGGAAAATAACCAACTTTTTAAAATAAATTTAAATTAATATTTTATTACACACTTTTGTTTATTTACTTTTAAGTTGAAATAAGTGAAAGACATTATTAACATTTTAGTGGTTTAATTATATGTTCATATATGTTTCAATGTTTAAATGAGTAATCCTAAATTTGTCTTTTATTCATCGACATCATATTTTGAGGTATGCATGTGTAGTACATCCTTTTTTTCTGTATTTTAATATGGTGTCATATTCTTTTGTTTTTCTGTAATTTATATTTGCATTTTTTAAATTTGGTAAATCACGCTTTTTTGTAAATTTCGAATTATAGAGGTTCTTCGTAATTCGAAATGCTTTTTCTTTGGTCCCGTGAATTTCGAATTAACCAGGTTTTACTGTATTACATGATCAAAAAAATATTTAAGTATAATACTATCACAATTGTCTATGTTACATTTGTATTTTGTCACCATAGCTAGAAAGATAATTTCTTGTTCCTTTGTCTGTGCAGTTGTTGTTCAGCCAACAACCCAGTACATTTTCTTAAAATTTCTCGATATTGACAAATACCAAAGTAAATAAACTACAGTACTTAAAATAATTGTAATTTTTCTTCTTTATTTATACTCATATCTGTTACATTTTTTAAGAAATGAACATGCAAACATTTCCCTTAAATGAAAAATGAAAAGCCTTTATAAAATCAAATTTAATTTTCCTACTTGATTATTCTAGGTTGCAAATGAATTTAAGTACTGTATGTCACGGCATTTAACTCCACCTGGCATGTAAGTCAACCTTGACTTTTCTGCTTGAAAATACATGATTAGGCATATATTCGCTGTATAAGTTGACTCCCATTATTTCACTTAAAAATACTTCTCTTGAAATTTTTTTCAGACAAAATCAAGTTTCTGTACAATCCAAGTTTTAACAAAACACAGAAATAAACAATAATAAATAAAATGTAAATATTGTTTAGAGTCCGTGTTATTATTCTTGAGCCTTCCATGTGACAGGTGTTTTAATTTCAGCCAATAAGAAACTGTTATTCTCAGAGAGCTTGACTCAGTAAATAAAATTTCCTATAATTCGATTGATGTCAGCTGTTAACGATACTATCAAAACTTACTATACCTTTCAATCAAGATCGATCTCTATGATGGGGAAATTCAGTAAAATATCGCATAATTTAGCAGCCGTAAGGATAGTTTTGTTAATTGCATTTTTCCCCTTTTCAAAAAAGACTTTTTTATTATAATTAAGATTTTGCAGGGCATTTTATGAATTTCTCCACCATGTGTGGAACAAGAAACCATCATCAAGTTGTTCAAAAAATGCAGACTATTGAATTCCATGGGTGGGAGGAAGATAATTTCTTGTGGGAAGATAATAATGAACTGGAATCTTTAAAATTTAATCTAGAGTGAGATCCTTACAAAGTAATAAAAACAAAAAACTGTTATTTGAATTTATTATTAACTACCGTAATGTTTCATATATAACGCATTTTTTCAAGAAAAGTCGATGAAAATTTATGATGCGTATTATACATGGTAACAAATGCATATAACTTTTACTAGTATGTAAATTATTGATATTTTTGGATGCATTTTAAATAATAAATCGTACTTGTCATTGCATTATGATAGCATTGCTTTAATATATTAATTAACCAAAAAAATAAGGTACTTAGGGACTATTTAGTTTGCATTACCTAGTTCAATGTTTTGCTGCTATGCTAGATGGCACTTCTTATGCATGCCGTTTTGCCTCCCAAGGACTTCCAATTTTGGCCATGACGTGGCACTGTGTACAATAGTTGCTTAGATGCAATGTTTTTTACTTTCTCATTCTCGGTGGAATGGGATTTTCCTGAGTGCATGCAACAATAGGTTCTTCACTACTCTTTTGTTATATGCGAAGGAAAATTGGTGGCTAAATTGCAATATATCCCCCTCGACTGTTGCGCTGCAAATGGAGCCTATTTAGCTTGCAAACCAGGACTGAGAGATAGGTTCCATTTAAGGCACCCATCATAACTTTTATGCAAAATGTAATTGTTCTAACAAAGCTTGCAAACTGGGACTGAGGGATAGGTTCCATTTAAGGCACTCGTTTTAACTTGCACAGAAAATGTAACTGTTACGGCACACGTCAGGGTTTCAAAATAATTGTTGGGTTGTGGCGATCTCTGGTCTTGGGAAAATCCCAATCCACTGGGAATGAGAATGTAAAAAACATCGCCTCTAAAAGACTAATGCACACAGTGCCTCGTCATGGCCAAAACTGGAAGTTCTTGGGAGGCAGAACAGTATGCATGAGAAGTGCCATCTAGCGGCAAAACGTTAAACAAGGTAGTGTAAACTAACAATAAGTAGTCCCTAAGTACCAAAAATAATAATAATTTAATTACTTCTAACTGTTGTCATCATTAAAGCCTTTGAATTCTTTATCACTGTCCTCTAAGTAGTTTTTTGACAATCTTGTGTTCTCTCATCGTCTGTGTAAATGACCTTGCCACGAATGCCCTCTTTGTCCTCACTGTTCACCTCAGTGAAATTCTCATTCTATACTATACTTCAGAACTATCTGTGATGTTTGTGAGGCAATACTGTTAAAAGCCATGTTTATATCGTAAACTCTTTCAGACATATGTCGCTTGTCAGCAAGTACTTCTAACCAAGTGAAAAATTACAGTGATCCTTTTACAAAAAATGAGGTGCGTATTATACTTGGTGATAAGACAGTTTTCACATTTCACTCATGAAAACATGATTATAATCGGAAAATTACTGTATTAAAATTAATCATTTTAAATCTTCCAAAATAATTGTCATAAAATGTAAACACTGGAGCAGCTGATTCAAAATGGTGATCACCTACACCCAAAAAATCAACTGTCTTTGTAAATATCGATGTTATTCATCTGCAATTGAAGGTTCACATTTTTATATTCGGCATATAAGTTGACTTTAAGTTTTTAAAACATTTTTTAAGCTTCAATGGTCGACTTATATGCCACAATATATGGTATTAATGATTCTTTTCAATGTTTCTTTTGTCCGTTCCAATAGCTTATATATGCTGTTTCCAGCCCGTGCTCCTCTTGCTAACACTACTGAGTATGACCTAATCCATCGAGATTTTAGTGACATTGCTCCTGGGTTTAACAGAAGTGCTGAGGGACAGGCAGGATATCAGTTGCTTGCCTTAGGCTGCACTTTGCTGATTGCTATTGTAGCTGGCTTGATAATGGGTATTTGTCCTGTTTTTTTTTCTATATTTACATTTTTTAATATATTGTTAGCATAAATTTAAGTTCCTGATAAGTAAAACGAAAATAAAATTCAACTGGCTATCAAAGAAATGCTCATAACTTTGCAACAAAATATAATTTCATTTCTGTAAAAGCAGTTAACTTGATAACTTGTACTTCAGTTAAATGGCCTTCTTAATAATACTGCAATATTAGATTATATTTTACCTATTAATTTAATTCAATAATTTTCTTCTTTACAAGATGGTTGACTTCTCAGATTTTCAAACTGTGTACTACTTATAAAATGTTTTACGTAAATTTATTGCTTTTCTAGTATCATAGTGTTGCTGTTTCCCCTTAATAGGGCTGATAATCAGCCACCCATATTTGGGTGCTCCTCAAGAACCTCGGTTTCTCTATCGAGATGAAGTCTTTTGGTTGGTGCCTTTGCCAACAGCTAATGAAACAAATGATGCCATTACGTCAGATGTAGATCAGACAATAAGTGTACCTCCTTTATTCCGGAGGGCAATATCTGACATGCCTACATCCACTTCTTGAAAACTGCTAAAGGTTATTGGAGATTTAGCCTACAAATACTTCACTTTTATGTTTCCTAAAATTCAGTCAAATAGCCTAGCCACATTTTCTTTTCATAGGATAGTGTATTATCAGTTCCTTTTCAGTTTTGGAGAAAAATACATTTTCTGGAATTGAAGTTGCATGCATGCATTTAAATATAAATTTGCTTTCTATGAAGCATATACAGCCATGCCTCATTTAGCGCATGTTTGTTTAGCACAATTTCAATATAGCACAATTGGAATCCCTTGGTATACATTTTTTTTAATTTTTTAATAAAATAAGTACTGTATGTATGGTACGTACTGCAAAATGAAAATACTGTTCACGGTGCGCATTTTTGATGGCTTTTGTTTGCTTAAAAAAATAAAGGAAAGCTATTTTTATGTAATCAGTTCCAATGATATATTTGCGGTGTTTTGTTTAATACCGTATTTATTCATGTAACCTACCTATTTTCAAGCCAGCAAACCCGCAGTAGTCATTGAACTATAGTTATCAGTTAGTCGGCATATTCTTTCTGCCTACTTTTGCGAGTTTTGCCTGCAGCACGGGCATAACTTACACGTTTGCTTGGTCGCATAAATACACATATACTTCGTAGAATTCAACTTCTTTTATGAATATAAACATAGACACAAGCATATTGCAGAGAATTTACTATCGATACTCTCAATTTATGTAACCTATTCAGAAATCCTCGTGTAAGACGTGCACCCCCTTTTTCCCCTGGCGTTTCGGGAAAAATGTGCACGGAGTACATGAGTAAATATGGTATCTATGGCAAAATAACATTTTAACAGTAAATAGAGGGAAATAATTTCAGTAAATCATGGCGATCATGGCAGAAAGGAGAAAATTGAGTAAAGGCAATGAAAGTGTAGAAAATAATCCTAAATTATCAAGGAAAACATAAATCTTGAGGAAAAACTTAAAGTGATTCAGTGTTTTGAACAAGGTGAGCGTCAGAGCAATATTGCATGTACGTTTAACTTTACAACTTCTACAGTTCATACAATTTTGTTAAATAAAGACAAAATAAAAAGTTCCATTGAAGCAGCCAGTGCAGTAACTGCGAAGAAACTCATGCGATCACATAGTAATATGCTTGAAAAAATGGAGAAACTGCTAGTGTTGTGGATTGATTCTAAGCGTTCTAATGAACACATGCCCCTTAGTCAAGCAATAATTTGCAGTAAAGCACTTTCCCTGTTAGAATGTGTAAAGCAAGAAGAGGGTGGAGATTCTTCAGAAACATTTCATGCCAGTTCTGGTTGGTTTCAAAATTTTAAACGCCGCGCAAATATACATAGCGTTCGTTTTACAGGTGAATCAGCAAGTGCTGATAAAGATGCAGCTATAAAATTTCCTGATGAATTTCAAGCAATTATTGAAAATGGTGAATACCCTCACACATACATACAATAAGTAATTTACCCATAGATTTGAGTGTTGCAGTGACAAAAATGATAACTCGCAGAACCTAGCGATCTATGCATAAATGCAAGCACCGCACAGTGGTTCAAATTGTGAAAAAGCTGGACAGAACCTCAAAGAGTTATCTGATTTGCATGAAAATTGGTGTATAACGGTTTTTAGGGTCACTGATTAAAAATGTATAATCAATATTCTAAAAAACAAAACGGCGGATCCAGTATAGCCGACTGACTTATCAAAATGTTATCAGATTTCCATGAAAATAAGTATATAATGGTTATCGGGGGGATTAAATGGATGATGAATGCCGATAAAAAGAAAGGATTACTTGAAAGCCTATGGAGAAAAAATAAGAAAAAACTTCGCGAGCAAAACAAGAATTGTATTCTTAAAATTAAATTATCTTAAAAAATTGAAAATCAACTTAATGTGAAAGCGAAACGTCACTGGATCTCTAGTTCTATATAAATATTCTAAAACTAATGAGAATTTTAAACAAAATACTTAGTAACGGCCAATATTCATTATTCCTTCCACTACAGATTATCATCGAGACTGAAATATGAATGACTTTCCGTTCGTAAATGTGGCTGAAAGGTATTTACAGTGTTCATATACAAACAAGTCTCGAAAATATGCTAATTAAAAGAGTGAATAAGAAAAAGTTTGACAAAGAAATCAAGAAAATAAGGGACACGCATTAGAGAAGAAAACTAGATAAATATTCTTCCACTGCAAGCAGAGATTTAATCGCAATATAACCAGTTTGAAAACCATTTTTAACAATATTTGAAATATGAAATTCATGGGTTCAAAGAACACGGAAATAAAATCCAAAGGTATTTGAAGTTCGCCTGACCTAAACTTAGTAAATTGAATTTATAGAAAAATAGAGTACTTACCAGATTACGAGTACGTGCCCACGTTGATTCTCAAGGGTGAGAGAAGATGAAGTTTTAATTGCAGACTCCGAAACACAAGCAATGCACTTAAAGTTACAACTTTCTTGTACGAGTGCAAAGAGAAAAGTGATCGCTGTTTCAGCAGAAATGAAAACGGAAATGCAGAAAGGGGCCAAAGTGGGAGCACTAAGCTCAGGTCCATGAAATTTTTAGTTGTTCTGATAGTTCTCAGGTTTTCTGTCCATTTTCGCATATGTGCTAAAATCTTTAAAAGGCAGGACAATGAAAGCGCCCCCGCATCAAACTGTGTGGCCGCTTTCTTTGGTGAATATGGGGGCAAAACAGAAGATTTGGGAGGATGGGGTGCTGCTCCCAAATCTTCTGTTCAGCCCTCCCTCCGAATCTTCTGCGCCCCCTCTAAGCTTTGACACACCCAATGTTATGTGCCCCCAAAGCTTCAGCGCCCGTGGCAACCGCCCAGCTCGCCAGTAGCTTGGGCCGGTCCTGCAGGCAGGCAGCCAGGGACAAAGTGCTTATAATATATAGGATAAAGTGTTAAAATCATATCATTTCCATTTTTAGTTATTACCTACTTTGCAAAAGTAAGAGAAAGTTTAAAAAATGTCAAAATTGCTTGAGTTAAAGGTGGCCCTGAGAGTGCACCTACGACTTAAATTACGTTTTTCAGCAAAAAGGGGCAAAAATGGGTAATTCTTTCCTTCAGAATCTTCAAATGTATTCCTTATACTAACTTTTCATGAAAGAATTAGGACAGGACAACGCTGGACTTTTTTTGTAGGTCAGTGAGATGAATGGTTTCAGCTGGGGTCAGAAAAAAAATGCATAGTTATATTACATTAACCATTTGTAAAATACAGAAGCGTAAATTGGCACAAAGTACACATTTTAATAATCAGTAACGTTCATTATTTTATAATAAAACTACTTTTCATAGGTATGGCTTCCGAACAAAAAAATCCTGCTTCAAAAAGTGGATTAAATAGCGTTTCGCACAGACAAAAAAACCAAGCCCTACATGCACTAACTTTGAAAGACTGTCACCGACTGAAGAATTTTGAGGCAACCCTAAACCTGGCAGTTTTAGACGCACTGAACAATGTTCTATCGTATTCTAAGTTTGAAAGACCTTTTTTTTCAACTTCAAAAAATAGGTTTTGGCCAGGTTTTTGGCGTTCTGAACCACTGTGCACCGCTGCAAAATATTAAAAATTGTATTAATATTGATTTTTAATGATAATTAATATAAAATAAATAAAAAAGTAACATTAGCGAACCTTGCAATTTTGCGAACTGATCACTACTAAGTACATGTTATAATTGGTTTGTTTAGCACAAAGACCGTTCGGAACGTATCCTTTGTGCTTAACGAGGCATGACTGTATAGTCTATAGTGCATGACTAGTGAAATACTTGACAAATTAATTTTCCAATCTTGCAAAGAAAACTTTAATTTAAAGCATTTTTATTTTCATCATGTATAACATCCATTGTTTTCCAGCTGATAAATTATGAAGATTTATGAGGATAGTTAGTGCTGTTAAAAATCATTCATTTGAAATTTACATTGTGTGGCAATGTTACCATTTTAATACATGAATAAATTTTGTGAAATTAAAAATAACATTGCTTCTGGTAGAAGTTGCCATTTTTAATGCACTTTCCTGTCCTTATTATGTTAATATAAATCATTTCCATCGCATACTGGAAATTATTATGCATTTTCTGCTACATTCATTTTAAATTATTGCATCAAATTATTGTCCTGAATGTAAGCATTTAAGTTTCAACATTCTTCTATTTAAAAAATGCCTTTAACAAAAAAATACAAAATTCAAGTCATGATATGATTAAGACTTAATTATTTGCAATCTGTTGGTAATTTTCTAATTGATTCTCATAAAATAGTGTTAAACAACATTATGAATGGCAGGTACAAATTTTCATGTTTTGTCATTCAGGTATGATACTTAAGTTGCCTGTCTTGAGCCATGTACCCCAGGAGCTCTTATATGATGATAAGTTTAACTGGGAGGTGCCAGAAGTAGGTGATGAAGAAGGTGTTTGTGGATCAAGTGGAGAAAGGACTGCAGGAACAATTTACATCCCAGATGGAAAGCGTACTGGCCAAAGTGGAATCGTTTTAGATGACCCATAATATATGAGGTTATGCAGACCATATATGTTCTTATCAGTGTCATTTGTATACTTTATAAGTATTGCGAGGGTAAAATTTCCCCAAAATAAAGGCTGTTTTTGAGCCTATAAATGAAGTGTTTTTTTATGACCATTTGGTAAGAAATACCATGAATTATGTTGTTTAAATTCAACCTGATATTAGCAGTGCCAGAAATTAGAAAGGATATTACTCATTAAATAATGATTTCTGAAATCATGATTCATAACTAATATTAGATGTTAAAAATTTAATGAACAATTTTATCTGCGTGTTTCATAGCTTTTTGTATTACTACCAATTCTAAGCCTGTCAATAGTGTATGTGCACATGCACACAAAGAAAGTGAGTAATATATATTGCTTATGTAAATTGGCCCTTTCAACTATGCTGTATCTGTTCATTAAAGTTTAGTTCCTTCAGTTAAAATTACATACTGTAGAAAATGGCATATTTGTCAATTAGTAGTTCAAATGTTAATTCAAGAGATTTATTGTTTTCCTCTTTGAAATCTTTGGAAAGTTATTAGCCTACATGTTAGTAATTATTTGTTGGTTCTTTTTATTAAGAATTGCTCTGATTGGCAGTTATCAATTAATTTTTTTGCATTTAGACCATAATACTATGGTGTTTAAATGTCAATATTTTTGCTTCATTTGATAATATTTTAGGAAATGTGAATTATAATGAGAATTGCAATTTACTTGCAAATTTTTATTAGATTTTCAGTCATTTTTTACTAAACTTACAATCTCTGTCACATTTTCTCCAAAGAATAGAGAAATTATTTTAGCACTCTTTGTATGTTCTTTTTGTAAGTTATTTAATGAAATATATTTACTAACAAAGATTACATATTCATTTGAAATAATCATGATAAAATAAACTTTGAAATTTAAAAAAATTTTAGTCCATTGAATAGCATGTATATTTTGAATTTTAAGTTTAATAAAAGTTTTTATTTAAAATTCTTTTTTTGATTTTAAAAGCAACCTTAATATATAAATATAATGTATAAAATATTTCCTTTCTTTAATATCACTGTAAATAATTAACACATGTCCCATAGTTATATTATTTATTTATTACAACTCATAAAATGTGTCTTCATCTTCATCCCTGTTTGGCACTTCATGCAAAGGACAGTCTAAAACTTTAAATCTCTTATGCTCTCCAGCCTTCTGATCAATTTCACCTAATTTCACTTCTCCGTTTTGCGTTTGCTTTTCAAGTTTACCCTCTACTCTGTGAGCAAAAGAGACATTTTGAAAGTCTGGTTCCAGTTCAGGCTCCAATAAAGAAATAATACCCAGGAAATTAGGCCGCTCTGATGGATGATATCTCCAGCACACTCTCATTATATTATTTAGTAATGGAGGACTATGATCTGGATAATTCATGACTCCACCATCCATTACAAACTGTAACACCTCTTGATTTGAAAGTCCTTGATAAGGCTGTGCTGCCAAAGTTGCAATTTCCCATACCACGATCCCATAACTCCATACATCAGACTGACTTGTGAATATTCCATCACGCAAACTTTCAGGAGACATCCATCTCACTGGCAGGAGTCCTCTTGTTCCTTTTCGGTAATAATCTGTTTCATATATGTCACGAGCCATGCCAAAATCACCTACCTTAACAGTAAGATCTGCTGCAACCATGCAGTTACGTGCTGCTAGATCCCTGTGCACAAATTTACGTGATGTAAGATATGCCATTCCATCTGCCACTTCTGCTGCCATGCGTGCAAACCTCTGAAGAGTTGGCAGCCAACCAATATCCTCTCTCTGTTTTCTAAGGTATGTTTTCAGATCACCTATTGCCATTAACTCCATTATGACAAGAGTTGGAATTCCTTGAGAAACAACACCTAATAGCTTAACTACATGGTGAGTAGAGAAAGCTTTCATTACTGTCGCTTCATTAAGGAATTCAATTCGTTCTCTGACTGATGCACCTTCATTGACTGTTTTAATAGCACAGGGAATCCAAGGAAGATGTTTTCCATTTGGATTTTCCATTAATCCTTCATAAACCATTCCAAAAGATCCCTGACCCACTTCCTTCAATAACTTAATTTTGCTGCGTTGAACTTCCCATGCATCAGCCACATATGTCTCATTTGGCAGTGCCTCCAAATACTCTGGATTCACAGATGCTATTAGCTTTAGTTCAGTAGAGCCTCCTCTCCTTTGCTTGTGACACAAGATATATAAAAAGGTTGCAAAAACTGTAACCACTATGGCTACCCCAATTAAACTTCCCCATAAGACTCCTCTGTCCAATGAATCAGAAGTAACAGTGGAAACAGTAAATGTGACAAATTCAGAGAAAGGACCATAGTTAGAAAGTGAGTTTGCTCTTACTCTGATGCTGTACTCCCCATCTGGTAAATCCTGTAATTTTATCACTTTTCCATTCAAATGATATTGTTTGTTTGTTGTACAATCTTGAAGTGACTGAACATTTAAAATATCATGACGCTTGTACTCTATATTATAAGTTAAGACTGCACCATTTGGACTCAGTGGTTCTCTCCAAGAAGCAAAGTATGATCCATTTTCATAATAAACACTTACTGAGCGAATACTGTCAGCTGAGGCGAGTGGCAAGGTACGAATACTAATGGTTGCAGCTGGGCTACAAAGACTTGAATTGTCATATCCCTCACCAGAATAAGGTTGACGACAAGCTCTTACTTGGAAAAAGTAAAGACCATAATTTTTAAGCCCACTGGAAATGTATGAAAGATTACTGGCTTGCTTGTTGAAATATGTGATTATTCCATCTTCATGTATTTCATTGTTTTGTTTTTCTGATTTCAGCTTGTCAGACCTAATCATTTTTTCATCTAGAAAATCTGATGTTTCACCTTCACCATAAAATTCCTCGCTTTGTAAAAGGCTGTACATAGCATCATCACAAGCACGAAATCCATATTTTATTTTTTCTTCCTCAAAACCTGCATTGTTATAGTTATGAACTTTGCAATCAATTATTGTCTTTTTCTTAGAGCAACAGTCCACTTTCTGCAAATCTTTTAACCCATCTACTGAAGTGTTATTCATTAAAATATTTTGCATACCTGAGGAAACTGAATTACTTTGTGGAGCATCACGATGTGACCGGTGGTTGGTGACACCAAACTGTACTGGCTGCACGCAATAATCTCTCTGCTCTAGAAATGCCACATCTTCTTTTTGCAACACACCTACCACTTGGTAATGTGAAATATTTCCATTAGGATTTAGCGGGCCCTGCCATGTTAGAAAAATAGAGGACTCAGATAAGGATTTAACACTTAGGTGCAAGGGCATAGATGGTTTTGAGGGAGGCGTACGAAAATATTGGATTCTACTACGTCCACCATGACTACCTTCTGATGACATTGCATATGTTTTAACATAGTATGCATACTGAGTGAAAGGAGATAGATTTGTTAAGTTGTGTTCTTGTACATCACCTCTTGTTTGACCATTTTCATCACCATCGTCCATTACATACTCCACTTCCCAATTCTTCCCACATGGATCACTTTCTTCCTCTTTCACTTCTCCCTCCTCAGATTTGATAAAATGGACAGTATAGCCTAGCAAAGCCTGTTTTTTTGGCAGTCTGAAACGATGCCACCTAAGGGTAACTTTTTTTGGGGATTGTAGAATGACCGAGACTTGCAGCTCTGCCTCGTAGCAGTCACCTCTGTCACCATTGGATGCAGAATTTACTTCAAGGTCTGTGTGCTCATCTAGTTTGGCAACTGTGCGGAGCTTTTCGATTTCTGTCAGACACAGGCGGGGATTGAAGTGGAAGAAAAGACGACCCTTGGCAACAGTCAAGTTCGTTGACCTTGCATCCCAGTCCCAGAGCCTGCGAAGATTCTGATTATCAGACACCACTATTGCAAATCTATCCGATTCCAAGGAGTTGCCTTGCACCACACGCAATTTCCGGAGAAAGTCCAATGAGACTAGTGACACGGATCGGACCACTTTCAAATACCCGCTGATCTCTTCAATTTGCCCCAGACTCTCCTCCAGCTCGCGCACCACTTGTTCTCCTCCCCTTTCTTGAAGTACAATCTCTAGAGAGCCTTCTATATGCGTGCAACCCCGGTAATACTGCGCCGACTCGATGCTTTCGACATTCTCACCTTGGCAACGCTTCCGGCACATCCCGTCCCGGCACGGCGCGCACCCTCTGCCGTCCGCGTCCTCCTCCGTCCCCGGTGGACATTCGTAGATGCAGTCCCCTTTGAAGGGGATCAACCCGATGAGGTTCGGCTGAACGGGGTGCCCCACTTGGCTTTCTTCGTCGTGAATCTGACGCATTGAGCCCGGTGCTTCGTCCATTTCGCCGCGGCGGTCTCCCCTATCCAGCAGGTGATGGTCGAACTGCATTGTGATGCACTCCTCTTCGCTCACACATCGCCTCCCCAAGTATCTGTAAGTCCCGTGGGGGCAAGAAGGAATGCAATTCCCCATGTAAGTGACGTGCCGGCAGGCTACGCAGTTGGAGGGCTTAGGCCCAGTGCAACCTCCGATGCACTCTTCGTGGCAGCAAAAGGTAACCCCGTCCATTCCTACGTCGCAGGTACCTCCCTGGCCGCATCTCTCGGGGCAGATCCGCTGGCATTGCTGTGCCGTCCAGCAATGCGGCGGGCTGCATCTGGGACACTTGCCTGTGCAGGCGGCGCTTTCTTCGTTTTCTGCAATAAAGTTGTCCCAGTCCCCCTTGGAATCCGCGGCGGAATGCATAGACAACCAATCGATCGTGTCCACGTAGCACAAAGATCTGTTCTTTTCGATACGGACTCCGCCGCGCATAATGGCCGTCAACGAATTGAGTCCTATTTCTTGCAAGTGGAACATCTCATAGACAACGAGAGCGTAGTCAAAAAATAGTTTATTGCCACGTATTACGGAGAGATTCGGAAATAACTGACTCAGATTTTTAATGCCAGAGACCCGGTACAGCAATAGATAACAAGTGATCTCTCTAAGTTCTGGGAAAGAATATGCCTCGTAGTCCGTTTCGTTAGCGTGGTCAATGAGGAGGATCTGAACGAAGCCTTCGACGACACGACACCCTCGCATGACTTCCAAGCTCTGGACGCTGTTTCGAATGTCTAAGCTTCCGCATATTCCTGGATCGTTCTTGTCTCTTCTTTCTCGTTCATTTTCGTCAATTACGACGCCCGTCGCAGAATAGATTCTATTCGACAGCAAGGTGCTCCAAAACGACAAGTAAATGATGGGAAAGAAAGTAAGCGTAGTCACCTTAGTCCTCATCACCGAAAGAAGTTCAAAAAGCAGATCGCCACGATAAGAGTTGAAGCGCCTACCGCATACTTCAATGAATACGGCAATAAGTTTTCTCCTGCGAGAACCTCTCTTCGACTAGGAACTTTCCTCGCGTGATTCAAACCAGATATCGGAGCCTCTTAGCGAGCATTAGCAAAGTCAGCCGAATCTTAGCGAACTGCGAAACGCATTCCCTTTTCCCAAGTGCGAATGTATTTAATGAAGATCTCAAACTTGGCGTTGCCAAGTTTATTCACGCTAGGAAAGTCATTCTCTATTTCAGGTTAGGCGTCGTGCGGAAATAGGCTTTTCTCTCATGCGTTACGGACTGCATTATTCTCTCTTTCCTGGTTTGTCTACCAACGATAGCGCGAGATGATCCAAGTTAAATAATTTACGTTTTAATAAGAAATACTGCGCAAATCGTACTAGCATAAGTATTTTGGATAGCGTTTGCGCGCCTATTATATGAAGGACATCTGACATCAACAATGCGAAGTAAAAGATAAATAGTAGTTATACGTCCGTTGTCGATTTCTTCTGATTTCATCTTAGATACAGAATTGTTAAAACCTCCGTTATCTTTTATATCTGATTATTTTTCTTGGCCTTTTGGATTTGTGTCATTTCTTTGCTATTAAATTTCTTATTTCAAAATTCATTTACTTTTCTTCGTCTTATAAAAGATAGAAATAGAGCAGCGTGCGAAAAGATTTCAGAGTTATCTACGTATTTAGAGATAAGTTCCAAATAACAAAGCTATCTCTATTTCATGTCGTAAACTTTGAATTGTGTATTTTTTCAACGTTTTTGATTCTTAAGCTTCTCAGTGATGTAGGTTAATTCTAGAAATGGAACCGGTTAAATAAATCATTCTGTGGTTTCAGAAATTACCTGTAATTTACCGTTCACAAGCCATTAGGTGAGCACTATAGTTATTTTTTGTTTTGAACGTTTCAACTTTACTGCCTTTAAAGTATTCTCCAGCTTATCATTGCAGGATTGTAGAATATTTAAATTATATTGTAACCTATTCTTAACCTTCATATTTTGTTTGAAAATCTAAAATGTGCGATAGTAAACAATGACGTAATTTATCATAGAAGAACATACATAGTTTTGTGCTAGCTAAGTGGCTTTCGTCATAAGCGAAGGCAAATGTTATGAAATTAAGTTTTTATCATTCATGTCGAAAAACGGTCGTGACAGCAGTGGTTAGAATACGTTAGGGTTTTTGCGATGAACTCACTTTATACATTCCTACTTTTGTGTTCTGCGTCGTTATTTATATTCCTGTAACTAATTTTGTGTAAATGCAACCTTTAAAAGTTTACTGAATTTCTCATTTTAGAACACATAGCCCAGAAAATATGGGAAATATTTACACTATTTTTTCATTCGTTTTGTCTATTTTGCCTCCGAAATAAATTCTCATTTTTAATTCTGTTTATAAATTTGATTGATGTACATGATATAGGTAATTGTTCATGCACACATTCTCTCAATAAAATTCATGCAGCATTGATTTCTTCCACATGATATTTTAAAAGCATGATTGAAAATACATAATTATATTATAGAACTAGATTTAAAATATAAGGTCCTATTGAGGGAAAATTGAGGATATTTTTGCTGTATGAATATACACCTATTATGAACACAAAACTGCTATTTTCATGTTAGTGTACAATTTAAAAGGTGTCATAAATTAGGGGAATTGCCTAAAATAATTTGTTCCTTCATAATATTCTTATGCTATTTAACGTTAAGGTGCTAATAATTTTTATCATCATGAAGAAGAAAAGTAAAAGATGACCAAGATGATGTAGCTTAGCAGCTAGTTGGAAGTTAAAGGAAAGAAGAGCTCTCAAAGGAAGGAAGAGGTCTGTATTGTTGTGGGTGCAGAGGGAATTGGGCAAAAGTGAGACTGAAGAAAAAGGAAGTGTAATAATTGATAGACTGAAGTTTTTATAGAAAGGTGAGTTTTTGTAAGAGAAGCTTGGAAGTTAATGAGAGGTAGTAATAGAGGACTGTTGATGTTGTTATTAAGAATGTGAAGAAATTTCCTTTATGTCCTTGCCCCAGTAGGTACATACCTTCTAGACCTATTTTTCCCAACCTGTGAATAATTACCCCTCTGGGTGTAATTTCAGGTTTTTTTGGGGTAATGGACGTTTGTGGGAAATGCATCACAGTGAAAGCGGTAGTCAAGGCATGAAAAAGTACCTGAAGTGGCAATAGGAGAAGATAGGCTAAGCCATATATCTAATTATTCTCTGTGTGAGCCAATCAGAATCATCTTACTTCTTAAGAGCCACAATGGATGTACATATAAGAAAAGGATGCACATAAATCAATCGCTATAAAATTTTTCATGACAGAGGTATTTCTATTAAAAGATTGTGATTTTTTTGGATTTTTTGCAGTTACTCTTCTGTTTCCTGTCAGAGTCTTTTTAATATAACATATACGGGGCATATATAACGGCATATATTTATTTTCTTTCTTCATAAACCCAAGTTTATTGAACATCGTCATATTGGTGTATACCAGAAATTTTATTCATTATTCAGAGATCTTAAGCTCCAGCAGTTTCGCGTTAGTAAATAACTTTTTCTGTTTTTATTAATATATTTTCTTCGCACATGATAAAATCATTGGGGATTGCAGTTAAAAAGTTCTATTCCAGTTTTTTTTGTATGTTACTGAGAATAAAACTAAGCTTTATAATTATGTCTTAACAGTATTGTAAGATGAAACAAGTAGAAAGCATGTTTTGCTTTGTTTCTGATCAAGCCTTCTTTTAATGTTATAAAAATAAAAAAATTGAGAGCAAGCATTGTTTCTTCTCAGTTTTAACCCTTGAATACTCTCGTCTGGGTCGAATCAACCCAGATCAACTTTAAACATCCATATCTTTTTATTTTAAAATGCAACTAACTTCATTCACCTAGTGGCTGAGTTTTACAATGTTTTAAATGTCATGTCCACGGACTCTGCACTGAAAATCTAATGATGAATAAGAGGAAATAACTAATAGGCAGCACTAGAAACTCGCATATAAAATGTTGTGCCCTTGATTTATTTTGCACGATAGAAAAATTTGAGATGCTTAATTGTATAGATAATGGCTTTAATTAAACAATTGAGGAAATGAAGCCTAAAAAATGTCTAACATATGAAACGTTTTTAAATAAGAGAATCTTAATTATTTTTTAAATTTTCTTTCTTACAGAAAGTTAATAGAAGAACTTTTGTTAACAAATAAGTTTAATGTAGACCAAATAAAAAAGAAGCAGAATTTACTTTCGAAGTAAAGTGATTTCAAGTTCTTGACACAATTATGAGAATACTACTTATGAAATGACTTGTTAAAGTGTTTTATGTTATTGCAAACCGGAATTGAAGAGGCCCAAAACCATCCAAGGATGAGATGATGATACCTCAATTTCCTGGTCATTTTTTAAGGTGCTGGATGAGCACCAGGGCCAAAGGCCCATCATACATCCTCCTCTCCTAATATCCTTTGACTCCCAATCTGATTCCCAGCCATCTTCCCAAACCCTTTAACCTGTTTTCCCTTTATCATCTTCCCAATTCTTTGATCCCACTGTTTCTCCTCAACCTTCCCCCATTCCTTCCTTGGTGTATCATCTCCACTCCACATTCCTACAGCCACTCCAACCTCCAGAAAGAGGAAAAGACCAGAAGTGGAAGACATGTTGGAGGAGCACCCACGGGATAACAAATCTAAATGGTGAAAGTGACGCTGTTAGCTGTGCATCAACGTGCATACTAGTGACGCCATCTATTGAGGGGCAGTTGAACTAAAAATCGAGCGCGCTGATAAGTTACGTCATGTATCCGTTTAACTCAGACCCGTGTAAGTCGGGGACTCACTGTATTATACATAACAGATCAGGCTGCTATCACTTTTGCAGCAGTTTTAACATTCACTTCCAGAGCTTTGTGGAATACTGTCCTCCACCTGACCTTCAACATTCCAAAAGTGTGTTCCACATTAATTCTGCACTTGGAAAGTGAACTAATGAACTGTATTTCAAAATCATTTTGTGGGTCCCTATACGGTGTGATTATTCTTATGGGGTTCTGCAAACAGAGATAACCTGAATCCCCCAATAAGCAATAACCCTCTGGTGGAAAAACTCCATTTAAATAGAAAGGACTGTTTCTTAGTGTCTAGAATCATGGGCTGAACCACAAAATATATTAATAAATGTTTAATTATAATCACAAACGTCTTGTAAACTTATTGAATAGAATAATTTCCTACTCAAATAATCTCTTTGAACGACTTTGGGGCACAAGACACGAATGTGGCATCCATCGATGCATCCAGCAACATGGCTGAAAGCAGCATTGCCAGAAAGTTCAGCAAATTTACCATATTTTACAGCATATAAGATGCACCCCCATTTCAGCAGGGAATATTTAGGAAAAAACTTTTTAGTGTATTTAAGCATTTAATGTTTACTCCTACTAATATGAAACATGATAGTGTCTATATAAATGGAATAAATCTTCAGTGATAATTCTGCTAGGCAAACTTAGTAGCATGTGACAGAAAACATTAAGTTTGTGTAACAGTAGAAAAAATGAGAACTTTCCAAATATGGTTCATAAAACATGCAATTCAATGAAAATATTTTGCATGAAAGAAAAAACAGAAACTTAGTTATAGCAGTAAAAAGCATTTTATTAAAAACAAGCTATTTTTCAGATGAACATAAAGCAGATAAGCATAGCAGAAGCCATTTACAGTGAAAATATCTTAAATGAATAATAAAACATCATTTCTGTATAGCATTTTAACAATTTAATAATCTTCAAAGCCCGAAAATTCTTCATCTTCAAAACCTGAAATCTCATCATCACCACTGGTCACAGAAACCTAACTGCTGGTATCACTGTCTTCAAATGGAGCATCGTCTTCAGCTCCAACAAGGGCATTACTAATTCCACATTTTTTAAAAGACTTAACAATTATTTCAGTTCTCACATTATCCCATGATTTCTTCACCCACTCACACACCTGTGTAATGGTAGGCCATTTCACTCTTTCTGTGGGTGTGAGGTCATGATCTGAATCTCCCATCCACTTGTTCCACTGTTCCCACATGTTTTGCTTAAATGGTTTATTTATACATCTAAAGGCTGTAGCTGACCCATCAGTCCACCAGGAATGACAGCTAACTGAGTCTTCAATTCTGCCACCCTCTTTTTAATGGCTTCAGTTCTGTGTGCTCTGAATTGATCCCAAAGTAGGTTTTTTTTAAGGGTCCACCAGGATGTTTTGGCCATACTTTTTGCAAACACAGTTTCATGCCATCTCCGTCCATCCAGCATTTTGGATGAACATGAACAATTACACCATGTGGAATTTTTTCTTTTGGTTGAGTTTTCCTTCTGAATATTGAAAACTGTGGTAATTTTGTGCCATCAGCACAGCAGGCCAGAATTACTGTATAGTATGTCTTTTCATTGCCTGTAGTTTTTATTGTGACCATTTTAGACCCTTTAGCATCCACAGTCCTGTTGGATGGTACATCAAATGCTAAAGGAGCTTTGTCCATGTTGCCTATTTGGCCCAGTTCAAAGCAAGTTTGTTTTCATGCATTTATAACAAATCTGTGAAATTCAAATATTTTATTTTCATAATCCGCTGGCATTTTCTGTGCAATGGTTGTTTTTGTGTGCATCGATAAGCTCTTCATGAACCTATAACATCAACCTGCTGTTCCTGTTCCCTCGGTCTCTTGATAATCTCCTAGCCTCATTGATAATCATTTTGGTAGAAATACCTTTACCTAAATTCCTCGTGTCTACCACCCACCTTTTTAACTCTTCAAGTTCTGGCCATTTTGGGGCTGGGCTACAAAGATTATGCTTATGCTTTGCAGCTGTCTTTAGATTGTCTTCTTGCTTTCGCCATGTCCGTTAGAGGTCTGCACGGGCCAAAATCTTCGGCCCGACCCATTCATAATTGAGCCCGGCCCGAGACTTCATCCCATTTTCGCACCCAGACCCGAATTATTTTAAACTGACCCAAATTCGGCCAGACCGTGGACATTTTGTACATTCTTCAGTAAACATATACTCTTTATAAAGTATCTTTTTATGTTTTAAAATTTTCAAAGCATTTCAAATGTAAACTCACCTTTAAAAAAAATTCCTTGATTGAATCCCTTCTGGTATTTTAAGGATTTGTAAAAAGTTTTAATAACACAATATATTTCAAACCACAGAAATGCACGAAGAATACAAATTAGGTATGTCAATTTTTATCAGTATGGAAGACCAACATTATCTGCTACCCAGAGAAAACTGACGACCAATTGCGGATACAAAAGGGAGAGTAATGGGATAAGGTGTAGAGGTAGGGAATGAAGCTTCGGATGTAAGACTCCCAAAGATCCTGCTATCTCCTAAGGCTAACAGAACCCTCTTGATGATGATATTAAGTAGTTGTTTAAGAGATGGTCGGTTGGTAGGAATTCGTGGGTGCTCTAGTGGCGGCCTGGGAGATGTGTCGCTTGTAAAGGAGAGAATGGAGAACTCTCCCTAAATGGAATAGTGAAGACGAAACAATACACAGTGGTGCAAACATGAGGGGGGTTCACTGGGTCCTCAACTGGCCCGAAGCGGCCCAAACGGGAATGGCATCGGATAAATCATCTATGCCCGACCCGAGCCCATTGCTTTTCAGTCTTACCTGGCCCACGTGCTGGGCTGGGCCTAGGCCCGTGGGCCGAACCTGGCCCGTGCAGACCTCTAATGTCCGTATCATTTTTTTTCTGTAGGTGATGGCCCATATACCCATTCTGCAGCTCTATTTCCATGCTCTTTTGCGTAATTTATCACCTTTAGTTTGTATCTAATCTAGTATAGCTTAATCTTCTTCCTTCTGTAGCCATACTGTTCTAACTCGAGTTTTCGAATTGCACTCGAATTTAAACACTGCTCGATTTTCTTTTCGAACTTAAGGACAGCACCGTAGCCTCCACATTATTCACCGTTATCATCATAACTTCAACTTTCTTTCATAAGGTAAAGGTTACTTCCTAATAAAAATAATAAGATAAATATGGCAGGTATGACATTAATAAATAGTAATGCTTGTAAAAGTTCAGAAATGGTTACTGCTTAGCTCTGAAGAGTTTAGTGCCATACTGGCGATAATCGTCTCGGGTTATTCACCTTTAATGTTTACAATAATTCCTTTTTTGATTAAAAGTAATAATAATGATGGAATAATAATAATGTGTTTAAGTAAACAATAACATTTTTCATTTTGGAGTTGGGCTAGGTAGAATATAGCAACTTCACATATTGGATGCAGGGTGATATTTTGAGCCATTTTTTGGAAAGTGCATCTTATATGCCATAAAATATGGTAGCTCCATTTTCTCTTAAGTCGACAACATCAGGATGGCAAATAATCATTGCCAGAATCAAAATTATTCTGTCAAGCACCCTGTGTATGATATCACACACAGTCGATTTCAGTATTCTGAATGTCAGGGACACTATTTTATAGGATATAGCGGATCCTAGACAACACAGAAATATCATTATTTCTATTTCTGCACTCCATCTTGTATAATCTTCAGTATATGACATTCGGCGCAGTTCAGCAAAACTATTCCTCATTATTCTGAAACAATAACATTGGTCTTAAACAAAATCCTTATAGACAATAAAATCCAATAAAACCACAATCTCTTACCAAAAATGCTTTCTAAAATTCATATGTGGACTTCTAACAAACTGCAGCAGAAAAATTATTAGTCGGCTGTTGCAATACAACCCTCGAATTTGCTACAGAAAAAATATTCAGTAAAAATTAAACCAGAACTTATAATATACAAAATAATTTAAATACTTCAATACACAATCGATCACATTTTCATTCGCCAAAATATTAAAAGAATAATAATGAATATGCGCACTGAAAAGTTTTCCAGAATTTTCATTCTATAACTACCAGATTCCTATTTTGACACCTCAATACCGCCATTACAGCTAAGATTCTGTCAATGTGCATCTTCCAAACATTAATCGCAAGCATCAAAATCTCGAGCTCCTCCATTACGCAGTCTTATTTTCTATGTCATCATGACGTCACGCTCTAGCATGCTTTGGGCTAAGCATGCTACCTTGAAGTATGCATTTCAGATGCGGCTCCAGATTTCTTACAGATGCTCTTTCTATTGTGAGATAATGTGCACTCTCGGGCAATTTCAGGCGCTGCTCCAATTGGTTTTGGATGCTTTGACCAGGATTTGACAGAGGGCAAACCATCTCCTATTCCTTTCTGATGATGCCCATGAACCCAGATTTAAAATAACAATGTATGTTTCCACAGTTTAGAAAACTCACAATTTTCCAAGGGGAGGGGGGGGTCGAGACCCGGTGTACCCCTCCTCCTCCCATGGACCGAAGTTGCATGGATGAAAGTACAGTTCAAGCGATGTTACAGAGTATAATCAATATTGATTTGGATTGTAAAAAATTTTATCCTAAAACAAAAAATGTTTTTGGATCAAGTCACGTCTAGCGACAAATATACCTGGTTTAGTAATCAGTAAGATTTTTGTATATTGTATTGATATATTTGCAATTGAAATATTTCGTGTTTTTTCTGTTAGATATTTTTTGACAACCCTCTTTCAGTCTCCATATCCCTATAACATTCTTTTTTGGTTTTTGAAAATGTATAAAATGGAAAAGAATATAAATAATGTGTGTGTGTGTATATAATAAGCATGTATACACTAATTTCTGTATATCATCTTCTAAGAAAAGTTACATATTTACTGTGCCTGGAGATTATTAAAGGTTTTCAAATGTAATTATTTTGCTATACTTTTTATATACTGGTTTAATAAAGGTATTTAACGGAAATGTATATTTATATATATATTTTTTTTTTTTTTAAATATTCAAATATTTTAGAATAAATAACATGTTTGGAAAATGTCCAGATTTTCTGTAATAAAAAGTGAAAAATGTCTGGATTTTCCATTCTGAAAATGTGGCAACCCTAGTTTAATGGTTCTTTCATCATATTCGAGAACTACGATTGATTGCATAGTCTTGATTTAAATTGAAAATATCATTCTAAATGGCATTGTCACAATAGCAGGCTTATTTTTAACTGAAAAAGTTCCAAAAATGTTTATATCCTATTCTCCTTTGTGGATGATTTTGCTCAAAGGTATCTAATAACTGTAAGTTATGATTTTATGGTATAATGAAAGTGGAACAATAGACTGCCTGTGGCACCAATTATTTGGTTAAGGATAAACTGGAGGAAAGATTATAAGAACAGTGAAATATGCAGATGACAAAGTTCTTCTAGCAAGAAAGGAAAGGAACTCCAGAAAATGATAAATAGACAAGAAATAACAGGTAGAAAATATCATATGGAAATAAATACAGAAAAATCCAAGGTCATGCGAATAACAAGTAAAGAAGAAAATTTGAACATAAGTATTGAAGGAAAGCCATTAGAACAAGTTTCACACTATAAATACCTTGGAAGCATCATAACAAGAGAAGCAAAATTTACCATTGAAATCAAGACTAGAACAATTAAATCAAATGCCCTTTCAGAAGAAAAAACTCCTACTAACAGGGAATATAAAGGAGGGTATCTGCAAGAAGTTGTTAAAATTCTATGTATGGAGTATAGATTTGTATGGAACAGAAACATGGACACTAAGGAAAAATTATATAAAATACTTGGAAAGCTTCAAAATGTGGACATGGAGAAGAATTCTGAAGATAAAATGGACAGATAGGATGAAAAACGAGGAAGTAGTATGAAGAATAGGAGAGGAACGAACGATTATACAGACTATCAAAAAGAGGAAGATGAACTGGATTGGACATTACCTGAGGAGAGAGAACATGATTAAAGAAGTGCTAGAAAGAAAACTAGATGGAAAAAGAGAAAGGTAGGAAAAGGTTTCAGCTGGTAGACGACTTGAAAGGGAAAGAGAGCTATCAAGACATGAAGAAGGCTGCAGAAAATAGGAGTATATGGAGAACCAGGTTTAACCATGAATAATCACTGACCTGTCTACCAACAGACTGCCTATGATGATGAAGGGCCTCCAAATGTGAAGGCCGGCCCAGTTTTGTAGAATACTAGTTCATAAGACAATAGTGATATAGTATTCACTTGCATCATTTTCTTGGGTTTTATTGGGTCACCAACTAGTATTAAGGAAATATAAAAAATATATTTTGAAAATTTATTATCTACAAAAATTCTAAAAAATATTATACAAATCACTCAAAATGTAAAATTTTCTGGATTTTTGTAAACTTTGGATCTATATTCACCATTATTTTTAAACCTCTTTCAAACATATAGTATGGAGTAACTGTAATACTGCAGCATATAGCCCCTTTTATTTGAAGATGTCCCTTGGCTTCCTAAAAATTTGGACACCTTAATGTTCATGTGAATATTTTCCTTGCAGTGTAAACTTTGACAACAACCTGATTTGTAATAGATACACAGAGTAATAGCAAAGAGTACAAAAAGTGCAAAGCAGGTAGGATTCGGCTTTCATCCCTTGCCATATTAGCAATGGAAAACAAAGTAGTAAAAAACATTGACCTGACAGATGCCATTACAAAATTCACTGTAATTAAAGCGAGAAAAGTTAATTTTGAGATTATTGTTTTCATTCATATCTTAGTTTTTCAGCTTTTCCTAATAATCGTATATGTTTATATTTTAATTTTATTGCAGTTAATACGTTATGTATTATGTTATTTTATTGGATGATTTGCATTAGTTGAATATTTATGTAATGGTTAATAAATATCAGAAAAATTAATGTGATATAAATTATAACCTTCAAGGGGGTGCCAAAAACATATTTCGCCCGATATCACAATTGTCCTAAAGCTGGCTGTGAAGATGATGACAGTGTACTTTTAAATTTCCCGAACTCTTCCTTGTTATCGAAATCAGCTAGTGATACCCTCTCTAAAATAAATGAATGGTGTAAATTAAATGATTTAAAACTGAATAGCAGCAAAACTAAGATTATGTGCTTCTCCTCTTCCAGACATCCTTATGACATCTCTCTCCGTAGTTCTCCAAATCTTGTCCCTGCTACAGAATTTAAATTTCTTGGTATTTTTGTTGACCCTAATCTCAGCTGGAATTCGCATATCGATCACCTTTCAAAAAAACTTAATTCTATTTTTTACTCTGTCTCTGCCCTAAAGAAAAGTGTTAGTTTTCAAGTTCTGCTTATGTTTTATTATGCCCACTTTTATTGTGTAGTAAAGTATAATATTATTCTCTGGGGTTCCTCTCCACGCCTGAAGGAAATCTTAATCATTCAGAAGAAATTACTTAGAATAATCACTGGTAGCAGCTACTATGCCAGCTGTTAGCCTTTATTTAAGGAATTAAATATCCTCACCGTTCCATCAATATATATTTTCTACTTGGTCTTATTGACCAAGAAAAATATTGATAAAATGGAGAAAAACAGCATGGTCCACAATTACTGCACCTGATCAGCTGACTATCTACATCTATACCTTAACTCTAGCAAAATTATCTGTAGAAGCCTCAAAGTAATGGGTATAAACTTGTACAATAAATTGCCCAAAAACCTTAAGAGTATTGTATGTTTTAATACATTTAAAAAGAAATTATTTCTTTACCTTGTTAATAAATGTGTATACAGTAGAACCCCCAAATTCGCAGGGTTATGTTCCCGAAAACACTACAAATTTGGAATCCGCAAAAATAGAAGCAAAGCCTTATGAGAAAATGGGGGTTAGGTTCGCAGCTCTCCATTATTTTGACAACAATATATGATGAAAACGTAGGCTAAAAGTGGTTTTGAACCAATACAATGTGGCATTTAAATCTGCCATAGCTGTACAGTTTATCGCAAATTGCCAGCCCACTGATGCCACACTCGGGCCACTAGCATGTTTATTTTGCAACTCAGTTTTCTCAGTTAAGCTTCACTTTTATCCATAATATCACAAATATCCCTCTCAATCTTCTGAGAATATTTCTTCACGTATGTTTTGCATATGAAACATTCACTGTAATAGAGAGGATTTTATTGCTCCATTTGCCTAGAAATGTCCTATACAGTTAGAGGAAAGTGGTCCTACTGGTTAAAATTCACAAGGGGATGCGAAAAAGGCATTAGAGGTCAGGGCCAGCCTTAGGCCAATTGTACCTATTGGACCCAATCGGGCCCTGCGGCTAAGGGGGCCCCGTAATGGTGTAGTGGCTCCAAACTATCTATTGGTGATGATTCTTTTTAGATTTATCCATAGTCCCATCCATACCCAAGTGGTCTCATGAGAGGCCATCTGATGCTCTCAGTATGCAGGAAATGCGTTGGCCACTTGGGATCCACCCCGGATCCCCATCCCCTGGCTCGGGCTTTTAGGCCTCGTTGCTTCGGTCCTTTGGACCTCACTTGCTGTGCACCTCCCAAATCTTTTTTTTCAAACTACGCCTCTGAGATGTAGGGATTTTCTAATTGGGCCCTGCAATTTCTAGGGCTGGCCCTGTTAGGTATAGGCATCCCTGCATTACACGTGCAGGGTTTTTGTACAAAGTGTATTTTTTCTTAGCAAAAGGAAACACCATCTATGGGCTCTAACCTGTACTAGAAGGACACAGCTAGATACCGGAGATGCTTCATGATGGACTATTTCGGCATACTCATAGCGGATCGCTCGAAAAACGGCGTGACGGATATGTACGGCATACAGATTACGACAGGCCATGACAAATATATACGGTATACTCACTCAACTGGTTAAAGTCAACGTCTTCTTTTTGCTTCTGCTTTCTGTATTATCACTTGCTTTCCTCCTGTTAGACATTTTTGGAAAACGGGGTCACAGCGTGATAAAAAAACCTCGCAGATGGGGAAATTCATTTGTTTAGTGCTTTTTGTCATCACTTCAAAGACCACAGCAGTAGTCCAAAACTGCAAAACTGTGAAGCAAGCGAATTTGGAAGCTGCAAATTTGGGGGTTTTACTGTATAGTGTTTCTGAGTTCCTAAATGATGCATAATTGATTTTTTGTTGTCTATTTGCTTTCCTTTGTGTATATTATGTTTGCATTTTGTAAGGGTATTTCATATTATTTATATCTGATCTGTCATATATCTGTCTATGGTATGATCTTGGGACAAATAAATTTGTTTTGAAATATGATGTAATGTAATTTTTGGATAATATCTTTATATATGAGTTATATAATAGTTTTATAATATCGGATTCTGTACATAGGTTGTGACAAAAAATCTATAATCTTGCCAAATCTCAAGTCTCTAGCTAATCTGAAAGTGCCTCATAATTTTTATCCTCATACAGGACAAAAATGGGACAAAATAGTCCCAAAAAATTGAATTAATATAATATTGGATTTTATCCATCGGTTGTAACCGAAAATGTCTAATCCTGTCAAATTTCAAGTCTGTAGTTCTTATGGAACTGCCTCACAATTTCTGTCCTCGTATGGGGCAATAATGGGGCAAAACAGCCCCAAAAATGGGGATTATATCAATATCTGATTTCTTTCATTGATCGTAGTTTAATATTAGCCGATTAGGGATGGGGCACCGGTAGGGAATCATCCTCTTCTGCCTTCTATTGTGACAGCATGGTATTTACTATTTATGTCCTTTTTTGCCAGCAGCTTACACACAGTTTGAATTTCTGTTCTGTGCAGTTACATTTTTTCGTAAGTGGTTACAGTTTTACATATTTTTGATTTACCCTTTTTATATTTGGCAATTTTATAAAAAAACAAAAACTTTCAAAAATGATCGCATATGTGCCTAAAATGTATTCTAAGAGGTCACACCCACTTTTCAAAAAAAAGTTTTCCTGTGGTGCATCTTTTAAATGTTTGCTTGCTTCGGCCACCAAGAGTGGGCCATAACAAATTATTTTCGTGCAGCTCTAAAATTTCCTTAAAATAGACCCTGATTTACAATGCCAAATGGAATAAATTTTATTGTCCAGCTGGCAAACTTCAGAGACCATTAAAATTCATGGAATACCAATATTTTGTCATCCATAAGATAATGATATATGCCAATCCAAATGTTTCTTCAAGCATATGCTAAGTTTTTTATGTAGGACTACACCTTTGCATGAAACGCTTGGAACACCCTGGCACAAGAGCAATTTTTTCAAGTCCAAGTTGACCGGGGAGTCACATGATGCCCAACTACTAGCTTCCCCCTCTAGAATTTGTGTCATTTAAGTGAAATTATGATGCTCATTCATAGTAAATTTCATGCTGATCCTGATCACTTATATTATAAGTTTCTAAAAATTCTGTAAAAGCATTTAATATTAGAGAAACTAAAAATATCGACACGTTAATAATATTAATAATTCTAATTCACTTTATTAATTCTGTCTCTATATTCTTAAACATTATTATCCATGTTTCCTGACAACAAAACAACACCTTTGCAAGGAGACTCACTTCATGCTGCCAGGTGGCTACATCCGAAATTCTTATTAAATATGCAGCAGCAGTGCTTTTTTTGTAAAACAAAGAGGTGCCGGTACTCATATCTTGATAAATTGTAAGATACCTCTCTCACCCCTCCCTCTCTTCCCGAACCCTCTTCCCCTTCTCTATTGAATTTGTGATGAACTTTTAATAACAAAGTTGATAATAAAAATCATTTATAGAAGCCGTTTATTACTTTAAATTTTAAAGAATTTAAAAAATGATAATGTGCTGAAATTAGACGTGTGTTTACATCACTCTGAAAAAATAGGTGTCGGTACACTGTACAATCACATACCATCACATAAAAAGCACTGTGCAGCAGTATTGCAATATTATTGCGGGTGACCCTGATATGCAGCACTACTGTTTACACAGACTGGGAATTTGCGTGGCCACCTAATACTATTTCCATTAGATCTGTCACCTGCGTCCGAACTTGGACTTCATTTGACGAGTATCTAGTGCCAATATTGATGGCTTACAGTAGTCACAGTGGTGGATTACTACACAGGCACATGAGGCGCTCACCAGGGGCCTAGACACTCATGGGAGCCTCAAAACAGTCAAAACTTGATTTTTTTCAATATTTTATTTAGTAAAATATTTCACAATCAGTATAATCTACTACTTACATACACATGTTGTATTTTTACTCAGGTTTGTTACAATGTAACGTTCCTTGCATCATTCAAAAACATCTCACAGTTATAATTCATTTTTACTTTCTCCATATGTAGTAATGGGAAAGTATTGTGATCACGAGAAAAATCGACTTCGAGATTTCAATGGAATTTAAGGTCCCTAGAACACGTTTAGACTATTTTCGGAATGATGTCTGTGTGTGTGTGTGTGTGTATGTGATTGTGGGCGTTCTAACTCAAAAAGTACTTGCCATATTGTTACCAAACTTCATATATAACACTTTGGCATGATCACAAAGAACTGATTAGTTTTTGGACAATACCGGTTAACCGGAAGTCGAGGTTTATTCGAAACCCGATTCGGTTTTTGCGGTATTTCTCCGATAATACGTCATTATTGTATACATTGACCATTACAAAAAATGTAGAAAATATAATTTTCAACATCTTTTATTTCAAACAATTTCCATAGCAGTTATTGTTTAGGAATTATTTATAAATAATCAGTGTTTTCGGTTTCCGTTCCATCTCTTTAAAAACGTCGTTATTGGTAATCTTTGTGAGGACCAAAGTTGTAGAGAATGATATTTCTTCCAAGTTTTGTTTGAAACAAATTTTCAGAGATATTTTGCTTATTCGTAAATTTCCACTATACAGCGCCACCACCATGTAGCAGTGAATTCTGTAAACATATTCAAAATATAATTTACGGCAATAAGGATGACTGTATTCTTTTACGATATGAAATAATAATTTTGCCTCATAATGCTATTCATCATAATTTAAATATCTATACCCCAAATATGGAGAAAGTCATGTGTTGGCCACATCAGATTTTTTGTTTATTTTTCAATATGTGCAAGTTTATATAATAAATATTAAAATTTCTATTTATGCATTTCTGTAATTCCATTTATTTAACCTGCTGCATACATTCTTTCCATTTGTAAGTTGTAAAAAATTTTGTAGATTGAGTACCCCCCACCCTCCCTGTCAGTTTGGGGCTTACCGAATTTTTTGCATCTGGGGCCTTCGGATACCTTAATCCGCCACTGAGTAGTCACCAAAAGTTTTACTAAATGGACCATATGAGGCTTCATTTACGATTGTGCAGGTCACATATGAGCTCTCAAATGACTGATCAGGACGTGTGAAAATTTCAAAGATTTGACAATTTTTTATTACATCATACAACTATATTAAAAGTATTTTGCATCAAAGTACTTGGAAAATGTACTTTAGATATTATAAACAATAAGTAATGAAAACTCCTGCAGGTAAATTCACAAAACTTAAAGAAATTGATGGGTAAGGTAGGCCGGATGAAATTACTGCATGGACCATAGTTTGGAGACCCATGGCTTACAGCAATCAGTTGTTCTAAACTATTCTTAACTCCTGCGCGCATCCCCCTTCATATCATTGATTCTTATGGGAAAAACTGCTTCCATTTACCTCGTACTATTCAGGAACGCAACTCAATGTAAATTGGGGTATACTTGTAATTGCTTTTGGTAAAACACATTCATTTAGTACAGTGGTGCACAACTTTTTTCTATCAAATTACACATTTTCTCTGAGTCCGCGGACCGCATAATGAAAAAAATTATATTGACTATATAAATTTCAGGAAAATCTGAATTAAAATTTATTTTATTACATTTTATGGGATTTTAAAATTTTCTATTAAATAATGATTTTAAATAATAATAATTACAACTTAATTTTCTGCATAAATTAATAGTTTCATTTAAATAAGAATGCCCTGACACCAAATTAATAGTAAATAGGAGCAATCAACCTTTCTATTTTAAAGTGAATTTAATTTGCCTCAGTGCGATCATTGAGCCTGCATTGCCATTGTTAAACACTTAATATTTGGTGTAATGTTTGTTGTGTTCAGCCACAACATTGAACACAGATTTTCATCCGTCAACTTGTTCCGATATTTCGATTTGATCAATTTCATCAATGAGAAAACCTGTGTGCATATGTGTGCTTCCAAACAGACTTGTGCAAATAGCTGCCATCCGTCGTAGATTTGAATAGGATTCCTTAGGAAAGCATTATAAAAATTTAGCAGAATTCCCTCCTTAAATTTCGACCTCAGTTCATCATTACTCTGAAGATCGATGAGTTTGAGCTGTAAAGTGAAGTCAGCGTCTTTATATGAGGCTTCAAAAGGGTTCGCAAATGTTTTTAACAACATTTTGTCCCACTCAAAGTCTGTAAATCTCTCACTGAATGACTGCTGGATAAGTTCTAAATGAGTGACATATTTGAAACTATTCACATTGTATTTTTTAAATATTTGTTGGCGGTTAGGAAAGTGACAGGTATTGTTCTTCAACAATTGCACTCGAAATAATGATACTTTAATTTGGAACGCTGATACATTGTTAGCAAGTTCAAATATCAGGTGGTTTTTACCTTACTATCTCAGATTCAGTTCATTTAAATTTGCAGTAATGTCAGTCAAAAATGCCAAGTCACATATCCATGTTGGATGTTTGAGATGATTTACTTCTTGTCCTTTTTCTGTCAGAAACATTTTTATCTCCTTGAAGAGCGATATAAAACGTTGCAAAAACTTGCCTCTGGCTTCAAACTTCTTAACGCAATTTGTACAACATAGCTTTTGTGACACAATACTTAAACATTTTTTCACAAAATTGCCATCAGTAAAGGGTCTTGAAGATTTAGCAATCAATTACGATATATCAAAACTAACTTCAACAATCTGCTCTGAAGTATCCAACACTTTTAAAAGCATTTTGTTGGGCTCTCAGTGACTGAATCAGGGAAAACACTTTTGTTCTCTAAGTTACCCAGAAAACTTTTCATTGAATTCTGGGTGCTTTGTTTCAAAATGCCATTTTAAGTTGTACTCTTTTGGTACGCTTACAGTTTGGTTACAAATTAAACAAACAATTTTATCTTTTTGCACCACAGAACAATATCTTTCAGTCCAATATTCTTGGAACACTATTTTTTTTCCTCTAGGGTTTGTTTCTTCATTTCCCATGTAGTAGCCATTTTAACAAAGTCAATTGGGGCTTGTTGCTAATGTGGAATTTACTACTGTCTGACCTCAAAAACTCATCATCTCTCCATATCTTTAACTCATATATTTTAATTCGCTGTTCTCTGCCCAAAATTCATTTCAGCTCTAACTTACCCTCTTTACTTTATACATCATGGTTGCCTTAATGAATCTTAAAAAATTCTTTATTGATATCTGGTAGCTCTCAATGTGTCTAATTTTGGACTTATTTTTTATTGTGTTTATGGATGTCATATTTTTATGTATGTCCTTACCTATATATACATATTGATGTTTGCAATTTTACCATCAACTGTATACAACATTGCTGAAACTATGATATTTCAATCTGATTTCTGACTATTAATTCTTGTACACTGTTTTAAATATCTAGTTTTTTCACGCCCCCTTCCCTATTGCGAATATTTTTACTTACGAGAGCTAGCCTGTTCTTACCTAGGTTTTCTCCACAATTACTAATCTTTCCTTGGTTAATTTTCATTTGTACTATATTATTCTCATTGTTTTATGTAATTTTTATTATTACCATTCCAATTATACATATCATTGACAAAGGGTTTAATGTAAGGGTGGACCTTATGGTCTAAATTTTACTTGAATAAAGACATTTATCTACCTTTTCTAATATAATATACAATAGTACACAGGTATTAGTTTTGGAAAAGGTGATTAGGTAAAATCACATTGCTCAAATTTGATACCTAACGGACATAATCATGCCAATAGGTGTTGCAGCAGAGCAAATTTAACTCTTTATGGACAGAACCATGCGAATAGGTTTGGCGGTAAGGCAAGTTTAATACCTTATGGAATTAACCTACTAATAAGTGAGGTGATCACCTCAAGTGTCAAAGCACAAGGGTCTTTTTCTAAAAAATATTCAATATTTTTATTACTAATAAACCTTGTTTCAACAATGTTACAATAACTTTCTTTTAAGGGATTATACTACTGAATTGCCCTTGGGTTGTGTAATAGCATCCCTGTAGTGGGATTCCACTGTGTGATCATGCATAATAGAGTTGAGCTGGTGCACCTCTATTTATCATTCTTGTGCACAGTGGAAAAATGATATGACATTTTTTACCTGTTCTCTGCATTTATTTATATTAAATCTCAGACATTTCAGTTTATATATTTCATCTTTAACAACTGGGGCATATGTGTAAAATAATAAAAAAACATCATATCATATCCTGCGTCAGGCGACAAAATGTCTGAGCATAGTCTTGATTGGAAAAAATCATGCTCGCATAGGCTAGGAAACATCTCACCATCACATATAAAAGAAAATTGGAGTTGATACCATATACTTGATTGTGCATGATTAAACTTCATGCATGCTGGGAAGATGAACATTATATTAATTTGTGTATAATCAAATCCACGTGGACATACATTCATGCTGGACCTGGTATTACTCTCTGTACTTAATCTTATATGCAAAATATTTCATTTTCCATTTCTTCTATCACAGCTGAAGTATAAGTCTCTTTATAAATAATACTACTACCTGTAAATGATCCCTCAAAGGATCAAATTTAATTTTTCCATTACATGTATTGCTTTTCACACTGTACCAGGATGTATCCAATGTCAATGTGTTGATCACTGGACAAGTAAAATTATTAATATGATTGAATACATTTTATCAACAAATTTTCAAGTTTATCAAATGTTCCTTGCAGTTTTTTTGGTATTTTAATATGATCACTACATTTAGGACAAAGGTAAATGGTATAGGTAGATTAATGAAATATTTTCATGTAACAATTACCAATCAATTAGAATGTATTACATACGCAAATAATACTAATAGAAATTTTTCATACTTTGTCACAATTATCAAAAGCTACAAATAAAACCATAGGTCAAAAAATAGTAATATTTGTTTTTTATTTATTGCATAAAAAATTACATTGAAAAAATGAGCTGGGCACCAGTCTCCAATGACGTCAGTAGAACCTTTAAATACAAATAGTACCTACTTTTTATACCAAATTAAAATATTAAAAGGCAATAAGTAACAGTACCTTCACCTTTACTAATTAACGACACCATTGATATTTTTATTATAAATTGGAGAATAACAATTAATAACCCTTATTTATACAAGAAAATGTGGCTTATCAATAAATATGCATAACAGGAGAGCAATACTACAATTAATTCTTTGGCAGACACCTATCTGACTCATTTGTCAGATTCATTTTGTATGCAATTTACTCTAATAATTAAACAAAAAGTCTCATGTAAGTTACTGGAATGGCAGTTAAAACGGCAGTTAATTGGAAGGCGTATACTAAATTAGCCCCTTTTGAATATTAGTTTAGAAATATTTTTCATACACAAAGGTAATATTTAACGATATCTTTTCACAGGATAATAATTTGCGAAGAAATCAAGATGTAGATACACTTCAAGAAGTTTTACGCTAATGATCATAAAGTATGGCTAAGTATAACAATTATTTTGAGCAAATAATTTAACCTAAACTTGTAATGAAAGCCTCAAAATTTAATCTTACATTACCCTGTAACAAGACCAAATCATTACGAGTACAAATATATATCATGGACTTTGTTTCACAGTCCTGGACGGTAGAGACATTAAATAAGTTGCAAACAAATAACACTACTGAGATTTGGTGATGCTGTCAGAAGATTATCATAAACTCAATCATCACCCATATGTTCATCAATTCCATCACTTTCTGTGACCAACGCTCTCTCAAGTATAACTCTTCCTTCTTTGTAACGTTGGTTTTCTTCTGTAGCAAACTCATATATCCACCCAAGTTTGGCATCGCAATTTTTACATGAAACATCTCTCACCATGTGGCGACCTGTCAACATAACTCTGTCCTGCACCTCGCTAGGCAGAAAGGCAAGAGAGTGGAGAAAAGATGTAATGTTACTTAAATTATTCATTCAATGAAATTAAAATAATAGTTACCGCAGTCACCATACCTATAATTTAGGTTCACGACCTTGTTAAACAAAAACGCTCTCCCTGTTGCTCCAGTAAATCTCGTGCTAATTAATTCGCTTCTGTTTGTCAAGATTGTGTCACAAGAAGCACATGAAAATAGACGAGATCCGCCGATGTGATCTAAAAATATCCGACCCATTTTAACCTGAATTAAAACAAGAATTTTAACTGATTAAATAGTTATAATAGTGCTAAAACAGCTAGAGATTAAAATCCTTTACAATGTTTACATACTTAAAATTACTTCTGGTTGATGTGGCACAATACGAACGTACTATAATTCCTAGGATCTTTAATTGTGATGCGTCATATGAGCAATGTCAATAACAACAAATCAATGCTATAGACCCGACATCTATAAACTTTGTAGTTAGTTACACGTTTCAAACTATAGTATTTAGCTATTAATGATGACTCAATATTTAATTTAAATTTATTAATTATCTAAATTCACTCAACTAATCAAAAAGAACAATTTCTTCACTATTTGATCATATGTTGCGCTATATGTGCAAGGATAAAGCGCTCTCAACGGCTCTTGCAACGAAGTGTCAGCGATTAGCTATCATATGGTAAGCAGACTTTTAGAAAGACTCTTCGCCATGTTAAGGACGTCATAGGTGGGTCGTGAGGCGTGCACTTCAGTGTCTGATGTAGGCTGGATGGTGTTGGTGTAGGGAAACTTAGGCAAATGTTTCCTTGGTTACTCTCTATGTGGTTCGTTGAGGCCAGATTTTGTAAATAGTGGAAGTTTTTTGTGCAAAATAAGTTCTTGTGACTTGTGGAGGCATACGCGACATCTTCGGTCATGATTTGAAAGTTTCTCACCCCAATGTGATGGTTGTAACGTTTTCGTGGTTTTAAATAATAGTAAGTAAACTTGCATTCTTTTGAAGCTAAATGTTCTGCGAGCCCGACTAGTTAATTTACTTATTTATTTAAGAAAATCCATGTCTTTAATATATCCGCAGAATTTTCTGTCAAAAATGGACTCGCTAATTACATATTAAGTGGGATTAATGAAGTATATTAATTATCATGGTAATTGAACTATTATTACGAAGCTAAGTAAAAATTGTATGATTTTAACATTTGAAAATTATGTTCAACTGTAAATTATATTCGTTGAATATAACATTATTAATGCGGAATCCCAAAATCTTTCTTGATTTTGGGCATACAGTTTTCATAGTACCTAAACTTCTATTATTCATAGCATGTCATTTTGTACATCATCAATTGTTTACAAAGAGAATTTCTTCAAATTAATTCCTTCTAGGCTTAAAATTTTTGCAATGTATATCACAGATTAATGTTAAGAGATCGAAGTAGTAGTTGTAATTCTATTTCACATTTTTACTGGAATTTTGTTGGATAATAGGCGCATTTTTGTAACCGTCCCACACATCTTAGCTAGTGTTGAAAGAAATCAGTTTTTTAGGAACAATCGAGTGATAAAAGAAGCTGATCTGCTGAATTCTTAGTGAACTGTTTGAATATTTTTAGTAGAATTATACCCTGAAGGTCGGCGTTATGGTCAAGGGCGCCGGATGAGAAAAGCGTCGGTCCACTATATGGGCTCGTTTCTTAAGTATATCTTTTGTAAAACTGTAACAATATTTACAGTAATTTATTATTTTGTGGGGAGATTTTACTCATGTCATATCTGTTGCCAAACATCCCATCTTCAGAAGAGGTCCTCAAGTTTGATTAGATAATCCCGTAGCGTATTTCATATTCAGCGGACATAATTACAGAATATCGGTTTCTTATCGCATGGGATGATCTTGATGTCGATATTTTCCTTGAATTTAACCTTTCTGGCTAATTCTTTGCCTTACATCTCTCGTCTGGTTCTCCCTGTTAGTATATACGAGGGTAACTTGGGAAGTGAATAGAAAGTTGTGGTTGAGGGATGTTACTGATGCTTTTCATTTTTACTTTCTCATGTACGAAGTGTATTGATCAAGTATTGTAATCGCGAAAAAATTCGACTTCGAGATTTTGACGGAAGTATACGTTTTAGGTGTAGCTGAGTCCGAAAAAATGGTTTTCGCAATGCCGTCTGTCTGTCTTGAGTTTACGTCTTCAATAATACTAAATAGTTCATATTTCTCAGAAAACGAATATAAGGCTAGTTTATTCTTGGGCAATTTTAACTTCAATTGGATTTTCTAAATAACGGCTCATGCGATTTTCATCAAATTTCGTATAGTTATTTAAGTTGGTGTTTATAATAATTCTACACAGTTCATATTTTTCTAAAGATAACTAAAGGACGTATTAGTATATGAGAATGCTTGTACAGTGTATGTTGTACCGATTTTTATTGTTTGGCTTTGTCATTTGTGATATATTAAATATTCTGTTGAATTTTATTATTATGGTTTATTGCAAATATGAAATGGTTCGGGAAGACTCTAACCAGAAGAGAAGAAATTGGCGTCCGTAACACTTGCGTCGAAAGTGCGTACGTGTTTCGGGTCTCATAATTATATTCTTGTGTTTTAAAACTGGAAAAACTTGATTTTTTCCCCTCTAAATTGTCATTTAAATGGAACAACTTATTAATCTTCTTTATAAAATACTAAATTACCTGTCGGTGTGATGGAATTCGTATGGCACGGTGTTTTAAATATGCTAACAATCAGACTCATTTGAAAAATACATACTGCTGATAGATAAACCTCGGATACCGTAACTATCGTGTCCGAAGACACTGCAAAGTCAATCTGATTGTACTAAGCCTACGAATCCGATAAGAAAAGCGAGGGTGCGCGTATGGACCGAAATATGATAATATTTGAACATTTCTCGTGTTTCCTATTATCTGAATTTTCCATGCATGATCATGTCCGTGCATGCATCGCTGCCTATGACCGTGTCGAATCGAAAGTTGTTTGGTTGCTGGCATAATTATATTTCTTTAAAGAAGTGAAGCTTGTATTCATTTTTGAGTGGCTCACTTCCAAAAGAATTAAAATTCAGCGGTAGTTTTTTTAAGCATGTCCGAATAATGTGGCTGCATGTTTTTACTTTCTCATATACGAAGTATATTGAGAAAGGTATTGTAATCGCAAAAAAATTCGACCTCGAGATTTTTACGGAAATATACGTTTTAGGTGTCGCTGAGTCCGAAAAAGTGGTTTTCGCAATGCCGTCTGTCTGTCTGATACTGACTCTAGAACGGGTGGACAAGCCGTGGCCAGCGGGCCATATGTGGCCCTCGAGAGCATTTAACGTGGCCCGCGAAGCTTTGGTGAAAAAGCAATCTGTAAAATTTAACACAATTTATATTACTTTTGGTAAAATTATGAAAATAAAAGCTTTAGTTTTGAAATTTAGCCCTACAATCCTTGTTTGTGCTTGTTTTTCACTTAGGTATGATGCCTAAGAATCTAAGCAATTTCCGATTTAAACTCTAATCTGGCCCGCCTAAGCATTGGCATCTTTCAGTGTGGCCCGCTGAAGAATTAGCAAACACCGATGCGGTCCGCCATGCAGAAAAGTTTGCCCACCCCTGCTCTAGAGCCTAAACGGTAGTGCAAAAATGAATGAAATCTCGTACTTAGGCATTATATCATGCTGAGCAGAAGCTATGAAGAAATGGTTGACATTGCTCAATAATTAAGGGAAGTTTATTTACGTATTTTAGCAACAATTTGATTTTCTCAAAAACGGTTCTAATGATTTTGATCAAATTTCTTAGTTACTTGAGTTTACGTCTTCAATAGTATCAAATTGCTCATATTTATCAAAAAATGAATATAAGGCTAGTTTATTCTAGGCAAATTTAACAATAATTTGATTTTATCAAAAACGGCTGCAACGATTTTGATAAAATTTTGTACCGTTACTTGAGTATACGTCTGCAATAATTCTACATATTTCATTTTTCTCAATGAATGAATATAAGGCTAGTTTATTCTTGGGCAACTTAATAAAAATTGGATTTTCTAAAAACAAGCAGATACGTTTTTCATTTTCTATAGATAAGTAAACGACACATTAGTATATGAGAAAGTTTGTACAATGTATGCTGTACCGATTTTTTAAATCTCATTTATACTTAGAAATTCTTCATAAAATCCATGCCGTAGCTGACCCTTCACAGTAGTTTCTTTGGTTAATGTATATTATATATTTATATTAAAAAATGTTTTATTCTCTGAATTGCAATCCAAAACAATAAGCGCCATTTTAAATCCAATATTGATGTGTTTTATATTTATTTACTCGTAGTCAAATAATTTATATTATTTTCTGCCATTTTCCGTAAAAAGATTATCGTGTTTTATTTTTGCTATAAATTAAAGAATCCTAAATCATTCTTTAGCTGGAATGGAAAATTTGCTTTGTGACAATTTTTTCTTTCCGAAATAAGGAGGTTACTTCGTTTCATTGACTAATTAAGCGCGTTTTTGCCGCAATTGCGTCTTTTAACAAGGCAGCTAACAATAAGTCGTGATATTTTCCTATTTACTTTTTTTGTTTGTTTTTCTGCACCTATTACAACGTGCTACGATGCGAACAACGAAGTCGGCTCCAAAACGTCACACATTTTCTAAGCCTTTCTGAATTTTTATTAATAACTGTACTGGAAATTGAATAATTGCTAATGCAAAACGTTGTCGATGTTCACTTATGCTTTTACTGAGGTTAGTCGAACAATCGTTTCTTTCATTACATGTCATGTAACCACTGAATGTTAACATATTAAATTTCATATTGACACATTTTCCAAAATTTTATCCTAACCGTTCACCGAGCATCTGATTTTAGGTCTTGCTTCTGTTACATTCAAATTCAAAATAACCTTTAGTTCTTTAATAATATACATAGCAATGCTAAGTTACATTTTTACTATCTCATACACGAAGTATATTGAGAAAGTATTGTTATCGCGAAAAAATTCGACCTCGAGATTTTGACGGAAATATACGTTTTAGGTGTCGTTGAATCAGAAAAAATCGGTACAACATACATTGTACAAACTTTCTCATATAATAATGCGTCGTTTAGTTATCTTTAGAAAATGAAAATCGTATCAGCCGGTTTTTAGAAAATCCAATTTTTGTTAAAGTTGCCCAAGGATAAACTAGTCTTATACTCATTCAATGAGAAAAATGAAATAGGTAGTAATATTGCAGACGTATACTCAAGTAACTACGAAATTTGATCAAAATCGTTGAAGCTGTTTTTGAGAAAATGAAATTATTGCTAAAGTTGCCTAGGATAAACTAGCTGTACATTCATTTTTTTGAGAAGTATGAAACTAAACGGTAGAGCGAAAATGAATGAAATCTCGTACTTAGGCATTTTATCATACTGAGCAGAGTATATGAAGAAATGGTTGACATTGCTCAGTAATTAATGGAAGTTTATTCTACGCATTTTTAACAACAATTTGATTTTCTCAAAAATGGCTCTAACGATTTTGATCAAATTTTGTACAGTTCTTTGAGTTTACGTCTTCATGGTTCATATTTCTCAAAAAATGAATATAAGGCTAGTTTATTCTAGACAGCTTTAGCAATAATTTCATTTTCTAAAAAACGGCTACAACGATTTTGATATAATTTCGTACAGTCACTTGAGTATACGTCTGCAATAATCTACTATAATATATTTTGAAGTGTGTATTTGTGTGTTTGTTCATGGAACTCCTCCTAAACGATAAAAGCTAGAATAACTAAATTTGGTCCGATTCTTCCTTACATCCTAACTTAGTGATTGGTCAAGGTTTGGTCAACCGGGATTAATCAGTGCTGCCAATATAGGGGATTAACATTTTTCCATAAGATAACACGTATGAATCCATTTCTTGAATTGCAAGGTATTGTTCCTTCAAAAATAAAAATATATAAATATGAACCGATTTTTTTCGTTTTTGCTTTATTCGACGAATAAAAAACTATTTTATCTTATTCCTGCGAAGTTTACATGTTACACGGTCGAAGTTTTGAGAAATACGATATTTGTTTCGAATTTTTGTGGATTTTTCGTACTCTTTCCGGGCGTTGCCAAGGTGGCCGTCATTGTTACCTCCGATTCAATTAGCTTCAATGAAGCTTACAAATAGACGAAAGTTTAGCGTTATTCGCTTCGCACTTTTGTTTAAGCAACGAAACGATCGATGTTTATGGATAGCAACGTAAATAGATACTGATTATTTATTATTCAGGTAGCGTTTATTGATGAAAGTAATTGAACCTTCTTTCATCTATTGAATACTGGAATCTTAAATTTTTTGTAAAATAATTATATTCTACATTATAATGTTTACTAACGTAAATAAGCTCACGTATCTGGCGTACATTTACCAGTCAGTATTCAATCATGGACGACTGTACGTTTCTTTTTCACGGGTTTCTTGCTTACAAGACATAAAAGTAAATATTTCAGCGAGGCATAATTACACAAGAAATGAAACTGGATTTGGCGAAAGTAATATGATAGGAAATAAAATTATTGTTATATTTCGGAAACGGATTGTTACAAGCAAATATGATTAATTGTTAAGAAAAGCTAATTGTAATTTAAAAAGTATCTACTATATAGGTATTTTAAAGAGTTTGTATGTTGTGCTGTAGTAGCTTCACTAATTCCGTTGAAATTCAACGGGAAATTCTGCTAGTACTACATATTTCATTTTTCTCGATGAATGAATATAAGGCTAGTTTATTCTTGGGCAACCTAACAAGAATTGGATTTTCTAAAAACAGGCAGATACGATTTTCATTTTCTAAAGATAACCAAACCGACGCATTAGTATATGAGAAAGTTTCTACGATGTATGTTGTACTGATTTTTTTTACAATTTATAAGCCTCGGTAAGCTATTTTATTGCGTTTCTTGTTTATATTTCAATATTTTTATTTATGGATTATGTTTTCATATTTGGAGGGACCTTTTTTTGGGTTAAAAAATTGTCTTTGTCTGTTAAAAGGAGTTTAATCTGACTTTTTATGCTGTTTTAAACTTTACGGACTTCTAGAGCAAGTATCTGCAATCGAAAGCATTGTATTCATAATAGACATTTTTACTTTCTCCATACGTAGTAATGGGAAAGTATTGTGATCACGAAAAAAATCGACTTCGAGATTTCAACGGAAGTACACGTTTTGAGGTCCCTTGAGCACGTTTAGACTATTTTCGGAATGATGTCTGTGTGTGTGTGTGATTGTGGGCGCTCTAACTCAAAAAGTATTTGCCATATCGTTACCAAACTTCATATATAACACTTTAGGGTGAGCACAAAGAACGGATTAGTTTTTGGGCAATACCGGTTAACCGGAAGTCGAGGTTTATTTGAAACCCGATTCGGTTTTTGCGGTATTTCTCCGATAATACGTCATTATTGCATACATTGACCATTACAAAAAATGTAGAAAATATAATTTTCTACATCTTTTATTTCAAACAATTTCCATAGCAGTTATTGTTTAGGAATTATTTATAAATAATCGGTGTTTTCGGTTTCCGTTCCTTCTCCTTAAAAACGTCGTTATTGGTAATCTTCGTGAGGACCAATGTTGTAGAGAATGATATTTCTTCCAAGTTTTGTGTGAAACAAATTTTCGTAGAACCATCCATTTCGGAGATATTTTGCTTATTCGTAAATTTCCACTATACAGCGCCACCACCATGTAGCAGTGAATTCTGTAAACATATTCAAAATATAATTTACGGCAATAAGGACGACTGTATTCTTTTACCATACGAAATAATAATTTTGTCTCATAATGCTATTCATCATAATTTAAATATCTATACCCCAAATATGGAGAAAGTCGTGTTGGCTACATCAGATTTTTCAGATTCAGAATGATGTTGTTATCAGTTCATCTATAAACCTGCTTTAAATTAGAACTGCAAAGCATTTGTTTGTTTCTTGAATTCCATTTTTGCGGCCACATTTTCAGACTTGAAAGATTCAGAGAGTATGTCTTACACATGCTTCCAGTCATTTGCCAAATCTGGCGGTGTTATAAGTTTTAGCCGGAAGGAAGGATTTGCTCGCTTTGGTGGTTAGTTTCTTCTGCCTAGCGGACAGACGAGCTGCCGAGTAGATATTCTTGTGTCGCATTTCGCGACTTGGTAGCTTTTTACTTTCTCATACACAAAGTATATTGAGAAAGTATTGTAATCGCGAAAAAATTCGACCTCGAGAGAGATTTTTACGGATGTTGTACAGATTTTTACTTTCTCATACGAAGTATCGAGAAAGTATTGTTATCGTGAAAAAATTCGACCTCGAGATTTTTACGGAAATATACGTTTTAGGTGTCGCTGAAACCAAAAAAGTGGTTTTTGCAATGCCGTCTGTCTGTCTGTTCCTGACTCTGGAGCGTAAACGGTAAAGCGAAAATGAATGAAATCTCGTACTTAGGTATTTTATCATACTGAGCAGAGTATATATAGAAATGGTTGTCATTACTCAGTAATTAAGGGTAGTTTATTCTACGCATTTTTAACAACAATTTGATTTTCTCAAAAACGGCTCTAACGATTTTGATCAAATTTCGTAGTTACTTGAGTTTACGTCTTCAATAATACTGTATAGTTCATGTTTCTCAAAAAATGAATATAAGGCTAGTTTATTCTATGCAACTAGCAATAATTTGATTTTCTCAAAAACAGTTCTTCACGATTTTGATGAAATTTTGTAGTTAGTTGAGTATACGTCTGTAATAATACTACATATTTCATTTTTCTCAGTGAATGAATATAAGGCTAGTTTATTCTTGGGCAACTTTGATAAAAATTGGATTTTCTAAAAACAGGCTGATACGATTTTCATTTTCTAAAACGATGCATTATTATATGAGAAAATTTGTACAATGTATGTTGTACCGATTTTTTACTATGCATCCAAATCATCCGATAAACCGTGGTTTTTGGTAAGAAAACGTTATAGATACCGGGCGCATGTATAGCCTCGTTCATTGGGGATGCCTTCTTTAGCGTTTGTTTTGAAACGAAATCGTTCGCTTTTTGTTATTATCAGTTATTCGAATAGGCGTTCCCGTCGTGGAGAGCCTTTTACTCAAAGCGGTGTGATTGGGTGAGATCCGGCAGCCATGTCGGAGGAAAGGGGGAGAGCAGTGGGAAGGCGAGGGATGACTCGGGTAGGATGGCGGGGAACTTACACGGGTCCGCTAGGTCAAGAGAGAGAGAGAGAAGCAAAAAAAAGAAAGAAAAAACTCGAGGCTCGCTTCTGACAACCACCTCCATCTCTCCTCCTCTGGTAAAGCGCGCCCTCTTGCTTCCACCTCCCTCTTCCTCCTTTCCACGCCAAACTCTACTTGGCCACCTTTCTTTACTCTTTCTTCTTTTCCTCCATTTTTCATCCCGTTCCCACACCCCGCACTCTGCGAAGCCTATTCCTTTTCGAGGCAAAGAGAACCGTGCTGCCTTTTCCAGATCGCTTCTAAACCTCGTTTTCCTAAGCCGGCGATATCGGCGCGTTACGGTATTCCGAACGTCCAATATACGCACACTCTCGCAACGCCCATTTTATTGTGACTGGAAGCATTACTTTTATCTTTCCCTCCCGCGGTCGTCTCCTCGCAGTTCTTTTTTATCTTTCTCGCGAGGCCTTTTCTTTGGACGTTTTCTCCTCGTTAAAAAGCTTCGGGGCCGACTGCGGCCATCGCGGACGCGTCGCTCGTTTTTGGATCCTTCGTAGTTATCTCCTGGTGGCAATCGGGAGAAGAGGCGTCGCCGGAGTCCCTTCCCGCGTGGACATTTTTTTCTTCAACCCACCGCGCGCAGCCTCCCTCCGCAGCCATCCTCCTCCCTTCCCTTTAGCCATGTCACTCTCTCTCTTTAACATACTCTAGGGAGAGAGAGAGAGAGCTCCATATCCTCACACACTCGGAGAGACAACCCCTCTCTCTCTCTCTCTCTCCTCCCGCGTCCTCTCCCCCCCCCTCCCTTCTATCCGAGGACCGGTCTCTCGCGGAACAAATGGTGGACTGGCTGTTGCACTTGCCGTGCCCCCGTGGTGCCTGCGTGCGCTTGCATGTAACCGTAAACACTTCCTCGTTTTGGAATGCCCCGGAGCGTATAACCCGTGCATGTTGAAATCTTTTTTTTTCGATTCCACAGACTTGCCACGCTCGAGATTGAGCCTACAAAATGGATTTACGCGAAAAAGTTTCTTACTGGTGTCTTACCTGTGTTTCTCTTGTTATGGAACAGAATCATCTTGCACTCTGAAATATTGCTGGGAAGTTTTTTTCTGTTACAAATAAATAGCGCAATAATCTGAACGGACGATCACAGAAATTCTTATCTTACCCAGGGTACGCATTAATTTTAAGCTTGTTTTGTAGCTTAGATAAACACTTCATACTACATTGTCTTTGTGAAACTCCACCACTTTAACTAAGTGATCGTTAGTTATTGGTTCAATCGATTGATTCATATTTTCTCAGGAGTTATAGGCCTTAATTATAATACTTCGTTCAATTTACAATAAAAACTCTATTTAGCATTAAAGATTACCATGCTGGTCGTAATGCCTTTCTCGGAAATTTATAATTTCTTTATTTCCTTCCTCTAGCTTGAAAACTGCCCAACATTTTGTGTGTGGTAATAAAAAAGTTTGGTTTTGTACTCATTTCTCTGAATTACGCTATTTTAATTGAAGTGTGTTTGAGTTTATTAGATTAAGAATTTTTGCTTACAAATCAAAGTTGAGTTTAAGGGTAGAGTTAACTTGCCTACAGCGCCACGTGCTTCATTAGTGGTGATAGATGAACATCTTTATGTACTAGTTTTATTCTTGGCTGACGAAATTTTTTTCAGGGCTTATCTCATGTACGTAATTTTTAGTGACTCACGCTCGACAGAGACGGCTTTTTATTTCATTTAAATTATATACTCTCCTAAGTTGAAATACTCGGAAGCTTTTTCTAAGAACATTCTTAAGTTCTGCCTCCTCGAGGCACCGAACTATGAAATGTTTTTACGTAGTATCCAGAAATAGCTCTGTTATCTGGTTGAGGTTTTTTCACGAATTTGAGTGACATCTTGTTACAGCGAACTAGGCTGATAGTCCTCTTTTCAGAAAAAAAGAAAACTCCCAAAAATCGTCAATAAGAATTGCTCTTAGAAAGCGTGGATACGATGTTTTGTCTCACGAAGAACACCTTTAGTGTTAATTGCTTTGTAAGGATCTTTTGGTTGTTATGCAGCCCACAGAATTCCATTAGTTTCTCTCTTAGCCGTAGGTTCATTTTTTTAATTCGTCAACTTCTTTCGACTCATATAGTCAGAAGAAATTGAAAAATTAGTAAAAACTTATCTCCTATGTCGAAGCTGACCCTATTCAAGTGGGTCGATTATTCGTGCCGCCCTCCGGACGTATTTTTCGGGGCCCGATCACACCCGTAGCGTAAGCTTGGACAAGTCCTCGACGTGTTACAGTGTCGATCAAATTCCACATCCATCGGGGGGAGGGGGGGAGGTGGGGGGCGTGCTTCCATCCCGCGGGCACTTAAGACTGACATTTGTCTCGCGCCTCGTTCCGTTCCCCTCGCTTCGAGCCGGATGGAACCTCGATGCGCAGACGCACCGCACCGCATTTCCTCTTCTAAATGCCTCGGTAGGTAGATGCTGAATCTTAGGAGAAAGCACTTGGACTGGAGGTTATACCGGTTGGTTCGATGTGGGGAGAATAAGGGTTGGAGGGAACGGCCGTGCGCGTGGTGCGTCCCGCAGGTGTCCAATGTGGCGGCAGGACGGCTCGCTTAACTCCTTTCCGAGCAGCGTGCTCGGAATCCGGAATCGCTCTTTTAGTTTTACCATTTTTCCGAATTCAGTCACATGTCTATAAAAAGGACCCTACATTATAAGCTTTGGCGTGACTCGTGGAGCGCCTCTCCCGAACGGAAAAGTTTCAACACGGGTGTCGACGACCCAGAGACAGAAATAAGTCCACTTGTATTTTGTTTGTCGAGAAAAAGTCACGAGAGTGAGTTTTCTTGCGCGGCGAGTTTTCAAGGCTGGTTTTTAAGAGCTCGTGTTAGCTAATAGAGGTGGCGGATGGGGGGAAATGAAGGTGATTACGTAGATAACGGGAAAAAATGCCCCCGCCAATGAATTGTGTCCCCTCGACGAGTTTTTGTCGCTCGTTAATTTCCACAGACCATCGAGTGATTGTACATTTGTGTGTGTGTGTGTGTGTGTGTAGGATCTGGCTTAAATGTATTATTAATTTTATAAATTTATTTTTCGTCACAAGTTTGTAATCTCGCATTAGCTGCAAGAAACTTGTAGGCTTTAAAATTTGTTTTCTTTTAATTCGAACCGTATTCGGATCTTTGACCCCCAAATCCTGGAGGATGTCTGTTAATGAGTCACACACTGTGAATGGTGAAATGGACCGTTACTAGGTTCTATTCTTGTGCTCCATAGGCCCTACTAACGTGGAAAAAAGTCGCAGAGGATATTTGTGTTGTTTTCGTAACGGATTTCGTAGGCTTTCAAAGTTTTGGCAGGTTTTGCGGCATTGCGGTATCGCCTATTAGATTGCGTTTTGTGTGTCCGTGCGTGTGTAAGAGAGCTGAATAGAATTTAACGAATATTGAAGACCCTCAAAAATATCATCGACCAAATTCAATTTGGGTTTATATCGAACATTTGGAGTTTTGATTCGTATACAAAGCGTTATTTTGGATTAAACAGTGTTAAGTTATATGTTTTGGATCCAACCATAAATGTTTTATGAATTTTTAAACAGGAACAGTCATAAGTATTGTCGTTGCACTTTATATCGATATTTTGTCCTCTGCATTTCTGATAGCATAATTCCTTTTGTGGAAAACCTGGTTATACCTTTAGAGACTATAAAACTAACCTAATGCACGTTACCCAACAAGCCTGTAGTATATATTTCCAATTTTTTCTATGAATTTATTCGTTTTATGTTGTTGTTTCTTGGATTGAAATGTTTTTGTTTCCATAGTGAAACTACATTAACAAATAAAAAGACATTTTAATTTATAAAATACCCGTTATAGGCACACCTCAGGGATTCTCTTAATACAACGAGATTTCTGGGTTTATTTTTGCAAGCACAGTGAGGCGCGAAAGTTAGCTGCCGAAAGGGAATCGATAATCGGATTTTTTATGTCGTCTTCAGTAACAATATCTTCCGTGGCTTGTAATATTATGGACGATTCGTACATTTTCCCTCGATCGCTTCCACATTTTCTTCCTGATTGTGTGAAACGTGCGTGCATCACGAAACCCGTGCCACACGGTGAATTGATGGTCCACATTACACGTGTAATTCAGGTAGTCGTCCTAGCAAGGCTTCAAGCCGTTCTAAAAGAATTTAGCTGTCATGTAGCTCGCCGTTCTGGGACTTCATTCCGAGATTCTCTACTAATTCCCGTTTGTGTTTACGACATTTCCTCGATAGTATTGCGCGTAATAACCACGATCGCGCAAGAGAACAAAATCTCAATTAAGTCGGAGTGAAGCGTTATGTAGGAGGATTTGGTGTGATCAAAAGCGGGTTGTTGCTTTCGGTGGCTCTGTTGACGTAGGTTCTTGGCAGAAGATAGCAGTGAGATGAGTGAGGGTGTGCGTCGAAGGCGGCGTGGAACTCTGATCTCTCCCTCCTTATTCCTCCTTCCCTCCCTCTCGAGATCGTGGACGTCCGATCGGACTCCGAACTCCATTGTCTTATCTTTCTCTCTCTCTCTGTCTGTCCGTCTCCCCTTGATACCAGCGATGGGTGACTAGGGCGGGTTTTCGAGAGACGCCTCGAAGCTTTCACTGGGAATGGGATGGAGGTGACCTTACACCCGGATGCTTCTCCGAGCCACGGACATGTCATCGATTTGAAGGACAAGGGGCGTTGTTTTTCTGTTACCTTTAATTTTCGTTGTCTGCGAAAATAAAACCGGGATTTGGTTATGAGCCAATTCAATTGAAAACTCATTTTGATCGTGCGCTAAAGAGCATGGTCGTTGTTTTTTTTTTCTCCAGTTATGCTTTTCGTCTAGGGCTGCTTGGGAAATTTCCTCCGCGATTGTGTTTGAGGAAAAATCGCGAAATGCATTTTTAAAATATAATAATTCGAATGTAACGGACGCTAACGTGAACTTGGAGAAGTGCGCTCCCGCATACAAAGTATATTTCCTAACGATCCATCTTGTTATAACTGGTGTTGTTTTCTATATAGAACCAGTGTGATCTCCCTTTACTCGTATCAGAAGCGATTCTCTCTTCCATTGCGCAATATTTTTCCGAATTCCAGTTGTGTTCTTATCGATAAACTCGCGTGTCATGACAGCATGCTCTTCGCATACTAGCTGCAGATGTTTGATATTTTAAAAACTTTTTCAGTCAGTTATCCAAAATGAATTTTCATTGAATTAATATAGAAATACAGTTTCTCTTGAGGTATTTCTGTCACGTTTCCAAAAAGTTCAGCGTCTTTAGGGAGAGGTTTTTCCATACTACTTCGTGTTGTAATGATGTTTTCATAGATCGAAATTGTGTATTACCGAAATATTAATTTAATGTATGATTTATGAGACAAATTTAGCCAAAATAAGATAATTTTCCGATTCAAAATGAAAACTCGTCAAATGTGATGAGCGGATGTCGTGAGAGGGAGAGTGCTGATTGGGTCGAAGGAGCTTCTCTGTTCTAGAGATCTCAGACACAAATTAAAAGGGGTCCAGATATGCAATTTCGAAATAAAATGAGCTGTACATCGTCATAACGTGCCAAAATATTTTGTTGAAACTTAACTACATCGCTAGTACAAATTTAAATAAAAATGCCATCATGAAATTCATGTTTATATCATCTCGCATCGCTGTTTTACTCCATAATCGCCTCTTGCACGCCATATTTTCAACCTACGTTCAGTAGGCTCAAGGGATGGGAAGGCTCTGTTTGAAAGTTTTCTGCAGCCTGTTGCGAGCATAAATAAAGTTTGTTGATCCAAATAATTATTTATACAATGCTACACATAAGATATTTGAAGGAATTTTAATATTTAAATTAGTTTCTCTCGTAAAATGCAGCTATTCAATAAGCTTAATATACATTTTAGTCTGTCCATAAATTGGCAAAAATTTCATGACCATTCACCGAGATACGTTTTAAATGCCCCATGACCCTACGATGTGCTTTGAAAATCCTCCAACGTAATCGATCTCTTAAGAATACTATCCCAGATTTATAATTTTCTTCCGCATAACAACGCTCCCAATGCACAAAAGTAGGGAGGTATCAGTCTTCTACCTTCGTGTACTTCTCGAATGTTCGAAACGCGTTTGGCACGTCCTGAAATTTTTTCGTTATTCGCGGAATCATAAATGTGTCATATTAGCGAGGGAAGGTTGCCTTTGTCGAATTAGAGTCCTTAATTTTGTCAAGATTCATTAACGTAGATGACATCTCGTTGGATACGTGTAACCTGATATCGTAGAAGCGGCATTAATTTTCAGGAAGTACTCCCAAAATTGTGAAATATCCAGAAACAAGTCAATGTTCTTTGCTTGTATTAATTTATTTTCAGGTTTGTAATTTATGATTACGGAACGAACAATGATAAAATAAATTATATGAAATATTATAAAATTGTTATAAATTGCGCAGATACAAAGAAATTTCAGATACATTTTATATTTCCGCATTTCAAGTAGATAAATATAATAATGTATATAATTCCACAGGTTAATGCGTTGAAAACAATAAGAATATATGTAAGTAGAAAATATACCAATAAACAACAAAAATTTATGTTAAACATAGTAGAAAATGAGTTTTTTAAATGATTTTTTACTACTTCAAATAACGAATGTATGAATGAATAAGGAAAATTTAAAAATATACTAAAATATACAGCATAAATATTTACATCAATAATTAAACATGTTTCTAAAATATTTATCCAATGGGCATAGTGGCCCATTGATTTTAGGAGTCCTCGTCGCGTGAGCGTCGGTACCATGTGCTTAATCCTTAGACCGCGAAACAAAGATTTTATAGCACTCATTCGTACGCGGCGCATTTTTACTTTCTCCATACGTAGTAATGGGAAAGTATTGTATTCATGAAAAAAATCGACTTCGAGATTTCAACGGAAATACATGTTTTGAGGTCCCTAGAACACGTTTAGACTATTTTCGGAATGATGTCTCTGTGTGTGTGTTAGTGTGGGCGCTCTAACTCAAAATGTACGTGCCATATCGTTACCAAACTTCATATCTAACACTCTTACATGAGCACAAAGAACTGATTAGTTTTTGGACAATAACGGATAACCGGAAGTCGAGGTTTATTCGAAACCCGATTCGGTTTTTGCGATATTTCTTGGTTAAAATATCATTATTGTATTTACAATTCTAAACAAAAGTTATAGAGAATGTAATTTCCTACAACTTTCATTTGAAACAATTTTCTATTGTAGTTATCGTTTAGGAGTTATTTATAAATAACCGGTATTTCGGTTTCCGTTAAATATCTCCTTAAAAACATCGTTATTGGTAATCTTCGTAAGGACCAAAGGTGTAGAGAATAATATTTCTTCCAAGTTTTGTTTGAAACTAATTTTCGTAGAACCATCCATTTTGGATATATTTCGATTTATCTTAATACCTGTATACAGCGCCAACACCATGTAGCGGTGAATTCTGTAAACATTCAAAATATACGTAATTTACGGCAACAAGGACGTGTATTCTTTTACGGTACGAAATAATAATTTTGCCTCGTAATATTATTCATAGTTTAAATATCTATACCCCAAATATGGAGAAAGTCATGTGTTGGCCACATCAGATTTTTTATCTAAACAAATTACGTTTTAAATCGTGCTTTTTTAATAATAAAATTTGATCCAATTTTACTTGTTTATACTCGTCAAGTATTCTAGTTTCAATAAAAAAACAAGATCAAGATATGACGTGGGTAACATAAATAAATATGAATTAGGCAAAAGACATTATATTTATGGCGTGCGACACGTGTGTGTAGAACTTTCGCACCGTATGTTTAAAATCGTTTTATAAATTAAACAAGGAAAACATTTTTTAAGTAAAGAGGGGGGCCCAAGATCATACTTTGCCCAGGACCTTAAAGAGGCCCTGTGTATACTGTGACCATGCAAACTATAACTCACCTGTATTTTTACAGAAAATATCGACAATATGCTGAAAATGCTGGTTCTGACGAAGATAAAGAAGAGGAACTCAAATGCAACCACTAAGAAAGATTCACGATAACTGTGGATCAAAAATTTCTGAGCATTTTAGGCTGCATAAAAGTTCTTGACACGCATTGACTTTTCAAATATCGAAGCGGAGGATGGAGAAGATGTTTCTTTGTAAATATAAAAGAGGGAATGCCCCTTAGACGAGGTTTAAGAAGGTTTATGAGCAACGCATGTGGCACTGTATTCAAGCGCGAAGGTGTCTCGAGTAGTACGGTGGGTATATAGTACATCACAAGTGGTCGCGGGCCGAGGGGATTTCCGAATGCGCCAAAAGGCGAGAAAGGATGGAAGAGGGATGGAAGTAACATAGGCTAAAAGTCTTTTGAAGGTCATAGGATAAACCCGAATTCCGCAGCTAAGGATAATGCTTGTTCGGATATATCCGAAATCCGTAGCCAAGGGGTTAAGAGGAACCAAGATTTCGTTCAGTATTCGTAACTTGATAGGAATAAATTCGTTACGCGCTTTTTTAAATCCATTTGTGTAGGAAAAATAGGTAGGTATATGCGAAATTTAAGCTTCGTAAAATGTATTGGCGGGGGGTCTCCATTGTATGCATTATTTGTGGCATTGAAATTTCAAGGAGTCAAATCCCGTTAGCCTCGCAACAATTCTCCTCTCGCGAATGTCGCACTGGCTCGATAGAGAGAGAGAGAGTCGGAACGAAGAACAGACAGATTCGCAAAACCAACGTACGAGAAAAAGCAAGCGTACCATCACCATTAAAGAATTTAAACTTGGTGTAACCGGAGGACCGCAGACAGAACGATACGTTTCTGGAGAAATATAGGTGGGAAGGTTTAGCAGAGAAGGTTTTAGGAATACTTGAAGCACCATCGTACATAGTAGGCGGACACAATATTGACGATAAAATAGGTGAGATCGAGTGTAGAACAGTGTTATCGAGGTTCGTGTTTTCCGAAGACAACATGAGATCATAACAGGAAAGTCAAACCAGCGAGAGATAACTGTTGGGTAGGTTTGGTGCATTGAGAACCTCTCTCGCCAATAAATTTGGTGAATTTCAGGGTAACGTAGATATAGTGGCTTCCTGAGGTATTTAATTTGAAATAAAATAATATGTGTTGATCATTTTAAGATTTCGTTGAGAATTATTTTGTGAGAAGATCCTAATTTCTACTGATGTTAGAAAGCACATAATACCATATTCAGTATGATACATACATATAAGGGCGGGAAATGGTGCGTTTAGGAAGCTCTCTCGACCTTGAGAATCACGCGGCTACATATTCAAATATACGTACTATAATTTTCAAGCCGTCTGCTCACCCCAGAGCTGACGTAACTGTTGGAATATTGTGCCATTATTAGGTTTTTTGTAAGCTGTTAAAATCTTTTTCTGTTGTTTTATTCGTGCGGACAAATGAAGTATTTCACTATATAAAATTCGCATTTTCATTTATCCTTACCAGTTAATGATGATCTACTACATTCAATACATCTATCTCTCACATTGCATGGTTTCGCTTTACACGTTTTAAATCTCGCAAGGTTTTCGTTTTAGAGAGATTATCACTTTCACTTTATCACGGTTTCGGAATGGTCTCCAAGTGTTAAAAAAATCATTAAATGTTTCAGTTCGACTAAGAGGTTATAAATAATAAAGGAATCGGTTCTGAATACGACTAAATTGTTGCACGTTGAGATCAAGACGACGCTCAAATGTACTTCATGCATTCATATGGGAAAACCTACTCAACTTTGCGCGATTTTGCTTTACACGGTCTTTTCCAGGAACGCGTGTAGCGGGGATGGGTGTACTGAGTTCTCCAGCTCGCCTTATGGCTAAAATCAAATTAGACTTTGTATCTCCAATAACCATAAAAAGGTTTTGGCATCGAGATGCGAATTTAGGCCAGGCTCTCGCCTATACTTCGTTGGAATTGGTAAATCACCACCGATGACGGCTGCTTTATAGTCTAAATGTGCATCTAGCTGTCGCCATATTTTTATAAAAAGGATATTGGAGAGACATGTTATCTTTCTCGTTGTAATATTTCATTTGCATACGCAGAAACTATCAACAATTTTTTTACGAAAGTGTGATTATCACTTATTTATGTAAAATATTCCTTGGATGAATATATATAGGCATCTGGTGTTTCAGGATTTCTTTACCTTGCTGTACTGAAAGGCATTTTATTATCCTTGCGCTCACAAATCTGAGAAAAAATTTCGCTAATTCTATTCGTGACAATTTCAGAATAATCAAAAATAGGAATGTCGTCATGAAAATTTTCCCCATTTGAAAACTTTCTTTCTTCGATACCTATCGTAATTAAGGTTTTTGAAATATTTTGATGACACTAGTAGCCTCTTCTGGCTAGGAGTTTCTCGTATTGCTCGTTCATTTCTATCTTGCAAATTTTTCTGTTGTTTGATAGGCTATTAATACGGGAATTCGCCATGCTCTTAGAAGTAAATTTTATTAATATATTGAATAGTTAGGAAATACTGTATTGGTTTTCCATGGATGTCTTATTATCGCTTATGTCAATTGCAGGTTAATGTAATATATCATTTGTGGACTGTTTGCTTTAAAATCGGGTCGACGGATTTTATTTTCGCCCATGATTTATCAACACCATTTGTACACGGCGAGGTACGCCATCGCATATTATTTCTCGTATTCAGTGAGTGTATTTTAAAACGACCTGCGGCGCACACAGTAACGAAGTTTCTTGGGTTCCTAATGCCTAAAAAACGGACTTAGATATCGTTATGCGGAGTGAACATCGTGCACCCTCTCGGTGGGCGTAGCAGGACAGCTGTTGAGTTTAGGTGGGCCGCAGGTATACGCTAGTTGTGAGGCAGCTGAAGGGAAGTGGCCTGATGATGTCGCCGGTATAAATGGCTTCTCTGGAAAATTTTTGGATGCGCGGTAATGGAATGGCGCCAGGTTATCTTTAGGGAAGACTCGAATGATTCAAGGGCGGTGAAACTTACGCGAAACGGGTCCGTCACCTTCACCTCTCCCACTTTATCCCTGCGTCGTCAGCCTTCCAGACCATCCTCCCACCTACCAACCCTTTACCCTTTCCAACCCTGGCCTTCTAAACCAACTGGTAAACAGGATACTACCAAATTCATCTGTAGGTGGCGTTTTAATGCCCCGCGCGCGTTGGTTTAGCGAAATGTTACGAGGGCCTACTTGGAAGCACTTCGTCCTTCTCAAAGTAGTTGCCTTAATGCGGCTGGACGTGTGAATATGGTCCTCTGCTGTCATCGGTCAGATGTCAAAATTATAGATCGCTTCTTTTTTTTGCAGACGCGTAGCGTTAACTTCCATTGATTTAAAAGAGATTAGAACTTTATTATGACTTTATTTTAAGGGAAGAAAACAGAGCGGAATCGATATTCGTAATCTATGGTTGGGACACAAACACGCACGCAATGAAGAGGAAATGTAAAAAATTATTGGAATTTGATGGGAGGAAGGAAAGCCAATGTACATTTACCTCGAAACCGGTAGCGATATGCAGGTAATATAAGTTAATGCTGGAAGATTTTTGGACTGTTGTGCCCTTCATCGGCGACAGATTTACATACTGGTTTCACAAAAATTAGATTTAGAATTAGATCCTCTGGAGTATATGAGGCTCAAGTTTATAATGTCGAAAGCATTTATTAAATTCATTTATTATAATTTAACAGTTGAATTCCGGCCAATATTTTAGAATTTATTGTTCATTTGGGAACTGGCATTTCATCAAACCATGGTTTCAGCGCAATATATTCTTTCACTTTATGGATAAGCGCGTGTTGTCGTTAGAAGTAATAAAACAAATTAAAAATTTTTTTTTAGGGAATACACTTTAATGTGAATTAAAATGCACTCAAAAGCAAAAAATAATTTTTTTCTAGATAAATATTGTTATTGAAAAATTTATATGCTTCATAAAAGTGGATGGATTATTGTGGGAAATGATACTGGTATAATAGAAGAAATTAGTTGGTTGGCAAAAAAAGCCATCCACTTTTATGAAGCATACAAATTTTTCAATAACAATATTTATCTAGAAAATTTTTTTTTTGCTTTTGAGTGCATTTTAATTCACATAAAAGTGTATTCCCTAAAAAAAATTTTTAAATTTGTTTTATTTTATACTTTTTAGTCTTTTTATTAAAATTATCTAATACGTATATTTTTTAATTTGATTTTATTTCAACTTTTTTCTTCATAATAATAGTACACACAATGTTTTGATATTAAATATATTCTTAATTACTAGTATAATGTGGTAAAGTTCTTAATCTCTCCATTTCTTCTAATGCGTTGGTGACAAACAAGATCCAAATGAAAGAAATGTTGGTGACAAACAAGATCCAAATGAAATAAATGTTGGTGACAAACAAGATCCAAAAAATGAAACAAGATCCAAGTGAATAAAAGTGTATTAAAAAACACCTTGATCCTCAATTGCTGTACGGCGAGGATAAGACAGAATTTTTCTACTTATACACCGTTATCTCACAAGTTTGATAAACTCTTCAGCAGACATTGTTCGATGACTATTCGTTTGATAAAATCTATAGCAGACGTCTTTCAATCACTCTCAAGTTTGATAAAATCTTCAGCAGACATGTTGTTCTATCGCTTAGGGAGGAATGTGTTACTTAAGACGTCCCTCGTAACTTAACGGAATGCTGCGTCAGCGATGCTTAATTTGGTGATCTCGTGTCGCACAAGGTAAATCCGGTTCCTTTCATCACGTGTCTCGAAACCCTTCAGCAACCGCGACCAGCCTCCGCTGGCTTCCCGGTTTCGTTCCAGCTTCCCATTCGCGACTCTTCTCCTCGAAAAGGAGACAAAAGACGCCATGTTGAACAATCGGTATGGTTATGGTGATTCGCTCGCGAAACGTGTTGCATTCTGATGAGGTGCGCGGGGAGCCGAATATCATCCGAAGGCCGGCCTCCGGGCAAACCTTCCTCTCTCCCCGTTTACGATATAGGCTGTCGTAGTACATACATTCGAACTTCCCCTTTCGAGCGAGGACATCGGTTATGCGGTTGCATCTCTCCTCGCGTAATAGTCCTCTTCGATGATTGGCTGAACCGGAGTGGGCGCGACGTCTTTCACGAGCAAGCGATTTGGAAGGCGAGCGATGCGAAGCATTTCCTCGTTTTGTTCATCCGAAGTCTATTACGTCAATTGTGCCTAAATATCTCGTTTTATTTGCTGTTGCTACACCCGTTTGCTGTTCAAACGTCAGTAAATTGTTCGTTTCAGTAGAAAGGTCCAGTGTTTGTGCGATTTTGGAGCGAAAACTCGTGTTACGATTAATTTTTCCTCTCATCACTGCCCGTGTATTTTCCATAAACGAAGGAACATTTCCTTTAATGAAAATCCAGTCGGGTTATTCAAGATCGCTGCGAGTCCTTCGTGGTTCGAAACTCGATTTTTCCCCTTATAAAACATCATGAAGCGAACGGAAGCCCTTTTAAGACCTTGAAATGTGGAAATTACTAACTGGATTAAAATTACGAGCTTTCGTTTTAAATAAAATGCCTCCCGTGGTCAAGTTTTTTAGAAAACTACGACAAATTCTTCCCCCTATGTAAGGATACCTATTATTCTGAATTAAGGCAATGCTAAGCGAATCTATTCACCGCGACCTGACTTTTGTGAATTTCTCATACGCGCATTTCTGTTATCTTTTGCATATTACGTCTTAAATCGACGCAGCTTTTAACACAACTTGCTGCATTTTTCGTCCTGTTAGCTGGCATGAGGCTGTTTTCACACGATGAAGCTCCGTCATGCGAAGTTAATCCAAACCGCGAATTTTTTTTTCAAGGTAAAACGAACTGCGACGTAAGCAATTGCTGCGGGTATTTTTACGAGGTTGAAATGCTGCAGCCTCGAAAGGATTTTTCTTGTGCGAGAATCCTAGAAAATGTTTCTTGTTGTTTCAATATTCGTCCCCCATAATCAGTTGTATTTTTCGCGACCTGATTAATAACCGATAGAATTGTTTCATTTTGCGCCTCAGTTTGTGTTTGTCAATAAATCAATCAGAGATGTGCCTTTTTTTATCCTCTCTTTTGCGGAAGTTGTTTATCACTCGTGTGAATATCGGCACCTTATTTGTCAGATGATAATCTTCCGTGCAATTCAATAAAAGCGGTGTTTTTTTACTGTATAGAGTTAACGCAGTTTCAGATTATTAAACCAAATTCTTTGTATACGTATAAAGACGATTTGACACACGCTCTCTGAAATGGAGTCACTATTTCATGTCACTGTTCGCTTTTGATAAGAAATACATCATTGAGTGAACCGGAGTGGATGTTGCAAATGAAATTATGAATAGTTTTTGTAATTATTTCTTGATTAAGAAACGGGACCATATATAGAAGCCCGTAGATCAGTGTTTCTCAACCGGGGTGACATGACACCCCAGGGTGACGCGACGGTTATTGAGGGGTGACGCGAATACTTGGTAAATTCACACTATAATATTCTGGCTTATAAACATCAATAAAACCAGGAGAATAAACACTCGTGATTATTTAAATGCCAGAATGTTATCTTTGTGTGGTAGGGAAAACCCAATTTATCTTTAAAGGTGACTTGAAGATAATGGAACTGTAAACTGGGTGACGCATAACTGAATGAACTGAACATGACGCAGACAAAGATTGAGAATCACTGCCATAAATGATAATATGAAACTTTATTCCCAAGCGCAACTATTGTCATATCCCTCGACACAAATAATTTAACTGTTTTTATAATCATTCGATTTGAAATTACTTGTGCGGTTTGATCTGCGATAATTTACTATTTGGCGAAGTCGCAGAAGCAAGGAGATCATCAGTCGAGTCTATCATGTTCTAGTGTTTTCTCATTGCATTCCACTTGTTTTAGCAGCTAGCCAGAAGTTATGTGCCAGCAGAAATGCGAACGCGTGGTCCACGACCCTATTCACGGTCTTCCGCAATTGGTGCATCGGCGTGGTGCGCAGTGTTAGGCGAGAAATAACGAGCGAGAGAGGCATCCCTTAACCCTCTCCCCCTTTATTAGCCGCTCTCCGTCCACTTCATTTTTCCAGTCCCTTCTTCCAGTCATCTTAATCCCAATCACGCCGTTTTTATCCCTCCATCCGTAACCGGTCTTCCCAACAGTCGGCGAGTGTTTCCGTGGAGTATCGGATCAAGTGGCGGAGAAGTGATCATGAAAAGTAGCGATAAGTTGGATGAGGTGAAAGAAGGAAAAATTAGGGCCATTAGTTCCACTTTTGCGTTTTCAGTCGTGATTCACCGGGAAATAAAAGGCATATTCTTTTAAACAATTAGGGTTTCATCAGCTTTTAATGTTAAAAGAAGATTGGGAAATAATGGAAAGGGCAGAAAATAAGTCCTTCGGTTGAGGTAATATTTCCTTAGTAGATTAGTTACTCTGATCTTGTATAGAAAGAATAATAACAGTACGACAAAAGTTAATTGTTATTGCGTTGTGTAACTAGGAATACCCCCCTCGTTTGTGGATTACGAAATTTAGAACAGGCCAAATGACATCGGGGGAGGGGGAAGTTCCCTCTTCAGATGTGTCGCGGCGTATTCTCTGGAATCCTGCCTGAGTTGTAACTCTTCAAGTGGGCGTCTGTTGCTGAGGCACGCGATTCCACCTCCATCCCTCCGGATTCGTACATTTCGGGCTAAATTTAACGAGCAAAAAATTAGCGGTTAAAATTTACTCACGGGAGAGGAGATATGCTCTATTTACAGCGGGTTTTTAAAAAATGTCGGTCTGGTGCGCATGCGAGTTTTTTCGTTGCCCAAAAGAGGGAAGCTCCGCGTAAAATAGCCGAAGGAAACCAACTTTCGTTAATTCAAGACCACGTGAGTGTTTTTTTCCTATTCATCGAGCCGGGAATCTCCAGTTTTGAGAGTTTCGAGCACATCAGTCTCATGTAAAGAGACGGAGTCATTTACACGGCGAACTCGCGCACCGAGTCATGTGCCAATTGTCATTCTCCCTCTGATTCCAATGGTTAGCATCATATCGCGGTGGAATTCGCGAATGAGCGCTGTCGTCAGTTTTCACCATTCCCCAACACGGGAATTCTCTTTCTCCTCTTCTCATCTATCACCTCATATTAGCGCATTTTGGTTCAAATTTTCCACACTCCGTGCCGTTGCTACCGCCGTCGAATTCACTCCCTCCTCACTTATTGCAGATGGTGGTGGCTATCACAGCACGGGTTCCAGTCCCTAGGCCGCCCAAGGAGGCCGTTGCCGCCCTCCGTGGCAGCAGCCGATGAAGCAGCCCTCGAAGGCGCCCACCACCCAGCCCAGCAGCACCCGCAGGACGCCGACGCCGCCCATGTCGATGTTCCGCGACCAGCTGAACACCATCTCGGCGTGGTTTGAGCAGTGGAACGAGTGCGAGCAGACCGTGGCGCTCTACTCGCTGCTCAAGAGGCTCGCCCCTTCCCAGGCCCACTTCCTAGCCATTGCCCTCGCGCACTCGCTGGCGGACTGCAATCAGCTGAGGGCCCTGGAGGCCCAGGCTAACAACCCTGGTGAGTGAGAAAACGAGCGGCAGTGGAGCACGTGCTCGGAAGAGCTTTTGATGTCTCCACGTTGCGATGCGATCTTCTGTCTAGGCACTTATTGGAAGCGTCTTTCCTTTGTCGGCACTCAAATCATAAGTCTTCTGATTATTGTGGAAATTCCCAGTGCAATCACATCCCTTCGCCGGTGTAATTTCGCAACCAAACTCGTAGATTTTCGACTACGCATATATCTCCAATAATCTTTCAGGGTGTTGCGGCATACCGCGTCTCCTTGCTTATCCTTGAAATTTCGCGTTATGGATTACGTCGCTCCTTCGACGGGATAGGAAATTCCTATATTAGAAGTAAGGAAATCTTCATTCGTTGGTATTTTTCTAAATCGAGGTCTCCACTAGGTAATTTTCTAAACGCTGTACGTGTACAACAAATTTCATTGCTAGTGTGCTTAATCGTTCATTTTTTGAATCATTGCTGGGGTACCGTTTTGAAATTAGGTATGCTATGTTGCCCAGCTGTCTTTATATACTTTAAAGGTCATACATAAATTACAGTCACTGTGCTAAAATGTCATCGTATGTGTGTAGTTGAGAGTTAATTTTGGCATGTCCTTCCCAGCAATATGTATGTCATTTGCTTATCCATTTTGAAAAAGGAGCGTAAAAGCATATGTTATATGCCCCAGTTTTTTACTATGATTAATAATTTTAGTGTTTCCATCTAAGATAAACACCTCTATATAATTTGCTTGGTAATGCGTGATAGTGTAACGCTGTAACGCTCAGTCGACGTTTTCATTGGTTTAATGGCAAGCCAGTCAGGGTCCGGGACGTCACTTATGTCAGTGACGCTCCACTACAGCGCCGTTTCTAAGGCTTGGAAGAAAGGCCAACTAATAGACTATATGTGATGATATAATTCGAAGTTATTTTCCGCTAGAATTTTGAATACATTTTTTATATTTGAAAGATATGAGTAAATTGTTTATAAGAATAATAAGTACGAGATTTTACGTTAAATAATGTATTCCTTCCCGTTATATTGACGGTCTTATACACTAGTATTTATTATAACATGGAAACAAGATGAAAACGTTAATTTGGCAACTTCGCTCTTCGAAGTGTTCGTAATAATCATGTGATGTTATTTCCTTAAATTCAACGTGTAGTCTTGCGTAGAGATTGTGATTTCTCGACTTTTTTTCATTCTCGAGATTCGAGATTTCTCTTTTTTCCCAATATTTTTTTCTCGAGAATTCGAGAATTTATTTTCAGTCTCGAGAATTCTCGAGAAATCTCGAGTGCGAAAGCAATTGCTCGTGAAATTTTTCATAAAAATTTTTTTCTTAAAAAGTGGCAATGGAAGATAATAATTCTGAATTTAAAAAAATAATTTTAATTAATATTTCTCGTACAAAAGTGAGCTACTTACTATTTTCGATAATAATTTTCTTTAGCATTACAACAGAAATAATTTCGAAATGAATACCATATTTTTAGTCTTTAGATGATGTTTAATTGAAACTCAATAACAAACAAAGGTAATATGACTTAGAAAGGTCAAGATTAAAATGCAATTATCACTGCATTACTTTTTATCACATCTTAGGAAGTAATGTTTTAAAAAACACAGACAGTCTATTGATTTGTCGGAAAATCTTGCCCTTCTCTTAGAGACCAGATTTCCAGAAATAGAGAAATTCCTTTCGTTTTGGGTCGACGTTGGTTTAATTGTACATAAGGCATTTTTCAGCTTTTCCAAGTTGGTTGTAATTTTTTCCGTTGCATCGTACACGTTCATTTCTTTTGATAACGAACGGAAGTCATCGTCAATTACTTGGCTTGGCATCAAGCATTTACGGATCGATTCTTCCAATTGTTGATTCAGACTCAGACTATCACCTTGATCCGTTTTTAAGTTTTCTTCAACTGGTTCTTCAGCGTGATTCAGTGTAGTATTCTTTTCATTTGAATAATGGTATAATCTGTTCATGATTAATTTTGTTGTTTTGACGATTTCATTTTTTGGACTTAACGCAAAGAAATCGTCTTTTTTACATAGCTGTAGGCATTTTGGGTCTTGAAGATACTTTATCAAAGAAATTAAAGGCACATTTCTTCTGTTGGCAATTTGTTTTTTCAATGCAACAAGGATATTCGCTCTTATTTAAGGTGTTCTCGCCTAATGGACGGTTCATTCCTATGTCTTGCAGAGAATCTCGAAATCTCGAGAAATTTTTTTCGAGACTCGAGATTCCCGAATAATAGAAAAACAATTTCTCGAGAAATGAGAATTTGAAAAATAGGAAATTCTCGGGAATTCTCGAGACGATAATTCTCAAACACAATCTCTAGTCTTGCGTCAGCCTTCTGATAACGTGCCGTTCTATCCATCTCACGTTTTCTGCAACTAGCATTAGTGCGAAATTTTTAATAATATAATCGCCTCAAATGTTGGAATGGTTCTATGAACGACCCACCTTCCCTCCGATGACATATCGGATCAAGAGATCCTGCTAGCTAGCCAGCGTTCGCGTGGATGTCACTGCATTGCAATTTACAAGGTAAACCTTTGGACGCGAGGGAAGTCACGGCGCCTCCTAAAGATTTGGACCTCATGGGGAGTGTATTTAGTAAGGCGCCATACCAGTTGGAGCACGGAAACGTGGTGTTAAGAGTAGCGCGCTGAAAGTGGCGCGTAAACTTAGCTGGACACGACAAGATGGGCAGTTCAAGAGGCACACAGTTACGGCATACTTGATGCAAAAGGAATGGCTTTAGAAAGAGCGGTAATGGTTTAATTAGAGGTTCCGACGCCGTCCTTGAATCGTCTTCCCTTGACTGGGATAATAATGAAAGAGCTCACGCCGCGAGTACTCAGTCAAGACTAATTTGACCAGCAAGTACTGGCGAGTCGCTGAAAGGGTTTATTTTCTGTCGTGAGAATTCTATCTTCATTAAGGTCGCTCGGCTGATTCTGAAATTTTGCAGACTTACCCGGTTTAAAAGTTTTATGGCGATGTGTTTTGTATCTGAATATCTAAATGGTTACGGCATTAAACTTAATCGGAAATTATTCGCATCTAAAATATATTGTTGTATCGTTTTTATCCGACCGTAAGACGACCTCGAACAAAAGACGTCTCCCCCTACACAGCGCTATTTTTGAGAAAAAAAAGGTTTTGTAGAGCATTTCAAAGAAATTAATGAAACAAGATTGTTTGAGGCGTTTTTTATTTAAATCTCTAAAAATTATCATTACATTGTGCAGTGCAAAGGTAAATATGAATTAATCCATGCTAGACTAGCCATAAACATGTCACTATTTTTAATTTTTCTACGCGTCGCTAAAATTGAAGATATAATTTCGGAGGGTGGTGGATATGTGAGGGGAGAACAACGTGGATATTTTGGTTTTAGTAAAAGGATAACCATCGGGAATCGAACGAAAAAGGCAAAATGCGAGATCGTAGTAAATCTCAAGGTGTAAGAAAAAAACAATATATTGGAATATAAGATGTGATGGGAACGGCGATATGAGTCGTTCTAATAGGAATATGGGGTTCAAGGAAGCGATTCTGAGCATGCGAAACTATGGAGATCGTTTGCCGACACATGAGATATCCACCAAAAGCACCTGACTTTTTTTTGTTCGTTGCATACTTACTTTATCGATGTATGTACAGAGCCGAAAATATGAATCTTCCTGCGATTATTATGTAGCTCTTTTTTCAAAATTTCTAGCCTTTCTTTGGATTTTATTTATTTTCACCCGTAAAGGAATAGCTCAAACATGATACATTGGAATTAGCACTCTTCCGTTGAGGTGGTACGATGCGTTCGTCCGCCAACGCTCATTATCACCGGCTTAGCGTCTCTCTTTCTTCGAGATGCGATAGAGACGGCCGTATGTATAACTTAAACGTTTGAGTCGCATCCCGTGATGGTCGATTATCATAAGTCTCAGGAAGCATATACTAATGCTCCTACATATCCTTACTTCGCATTTATATCGATATATACACTCTTAACTCGCCCCCTTCGGTCGTGGAGTTTTCCATTGAAAACGGCGAGAATGAAACGATGGAGGTGGGATCCGTGCCTTGCACCGTCAGGTACCGTTGTCCATTCCTCCGCCCCCACTACCCCGTTCTTCCCCCCTTTGCCTCGCCTCATTCACGGCCGAAAAGTTTAGCCGCGAGGATCGAAGGGTTTCTCCAGAGACTCCGCCTCGACGTAAACATAGCACTTGGTGCTAATGAAGCGCGCGTGACCTCAGTGGCGAGGAGGTTGGGTGTATGTACGTATATGCGATGGGAAGGGCATTGCAAGGGCATCCCTCAGGATTGGGCCTCCGCTCCGGGAACCGCTTTCCGTTCCCCAGAAAAGGCGTCTTGCACCCTCTCGATGCCACCCCTTCCGCCCCCCCCCCCCTCCCCCACGCGACTGGCTTTTCGCGCGTTTTTTTTAGAGTCGCTCTCGCCTTCTGGCCTCCTGGCCTCCTGCTTTCAACCATTCTGCCATTACCTCTGGTCACGTCCGAACTATTCGAAGGGAGAATTATAAAGAGCGAGGTGATGTTTTTGGAGGCCTTCTTTCTTTAGCCCGCATCCCGGGGTGGGGCGAACGCGGCGTGCCGGGTTGGCCCCGTTTTGGGGCGGGACGGCGTCCTTCTCCTTCGCTGTACTGCGTGTTCAGCACCTCTCCCGCGCATTGGTGGTGCACTCGGTCGGCCTCGGGTGAAGAAAAACCCTCGAATTCTCCCGTGTCATTGGAGGAAACATTATTTATTGTTGCAGTGTCCGTCGGAGGCGATTGCCAAAACGTCTTATTTATAGTCGGCCCAGTGTTTTTTTATAGGACCTCGTAGGTTGGTTTCCGATTCGAACAATGAAGAAGGCAGAGTTTGGATGCCATATTTTAAATTTCTTATCTAATTAAAAGCCTTATCTCGGTTTGCGAAGCTCGAGTCCGAAGGAAATGCAATCTGCTGGATTTTAGGATGGAAGCGCGACGTGCGAAACTGCGTTTTAATGTCCTTCGGCAACCGCTTTCGGTTTCGTTTGGCTCGTGAACGACGCCGCCGTTTCTTCCACCGCGCAGTCGTATTTTCGGAACGTCGCTTCCCGATGATAAGAGATGCGGTAGAGGCATGAGATGGTAATAATTACTGTCCTCAACAAGTATCGGGTTTATTTGCGATTCAGTTAGCGCTGCTTATTGTTAGTTAGATCCTTAGCCGTCATTTGCATGTTTTTATCCTTATTATTGAGACGCTCATTTGCATTCACTTTGGCGGAAGGTTATTTTAAACCGTTATATTATTCACTGGTTCCCCGTTGGATCATTTTTACTTTCTCATATACGAAGTATATTGAGAAAGTATTGTAATCGCGAAAAAATTCGACCTCGACATTTTTACGGAAATATACGTTTTATCAGTAGCCGAGTCTGAAAAAGTGGTTTTCGCAATGCCGTCTGTCTGTTACTGGCTCTGGAGCCTAGACGGTAGAACGAAAATGAATGAAATCTCGTACTTAGGCATTTTATCATACTGAGCAGAGTATACATAGAAATGGTTGACATTTCTCAATAATTAAGAGTAGTTTATTCTACGCATTTTTAACAACAATCCGATTTTCTTAAAAACGGCTCTAACGATATGGATCAAATTTCGTACAGTTACTTGATCTTACGTCTTCCATAATACCATATAGTTCATATTTCTCCAAAAATGAATATAAGGCTAGTTTATTCTAGGCATCTTTAACAGTAATGTGATTTTCTTAAAAACGGCTACAACGATTTTGATAAAAATTTCGTACCGTTACTTAAATGTACGTTTGCAATAATACTACATACTTCATATTTGTCAATGAATGAATATAAGGCTAGTTTATTCTTGGGCAACTTTAACAAAAATTAGATTTTCTAAAAACCGGCTGATATGATTTTCATTTTCTAAAGATAATTAAACGACGCATTAGTATATGAGAAAGTTTGTACAATGTATGTTGTACTGATTTTTATCTAGATTGCAGTGGACTCCTCTGAGAGAAGGTGCCTTGCACATTAATTATAACCACTGCGCGGCTAATATCCTTTTTTTACGCAAGTATGCTCCATTCAAAATTTAAAAGCATTAGTGGTTGGAAACTAATGGAAATTGACTTTTGAGTTCCTTCTTAACGGGATGCTATTTTGTTTCGTTGAAGTTTTTTCGTAGACACGCGGAATGGAGCGAGCCCAGAGTTGCTCTCCTTTGTTTACACGTCAAGCGAACAATTCCTGCGATTGTGTGGTGTGTTTGTGGAGCATAGTGGCTCGTGTGCGATTAGTCACGTTTTCCTCTGGCGTTTTTATCGAAATAAGTAATGCTTGTTTGCAGTATCGGTAGTTCATGCTCCGTAATTTATGCATTTTAATTCGATTTTATCGCGAAATGTGCTTATTAAACTGGAAGTTCACGATCGGAGTGGCGGAGTAGCGCTTCTTGCTTGAAAACGTAAAAAATACATTTACAATGGAACTCCGAGTATATGGAATAATTGGGAGCAATGGTGGTCCGGTAATTCGAAAATGAGGATAATTGGGCAAAATTAAAGTACATGCGTATATATCTCCTAAAAAACCGTAAAAAGCGAAACCATGCATTTTGGGATGGGTTTCCCCATAAAAATACATGAGGTTACATTTTAGCGCGTCCTTGGTTCAACGTGCAACATTATATTTATAATGTATTCAGCATTGATTCCTTTTTCCATTCTTATAACTTCTGAGGGAAACAAACATTTGTTTTTAATCCTCGGGGAATGTTCTGAAATTGCGTGTAAAATAAAAATCGATGGCCATGCAGAGTTACGGATAGTTATTTGAGAGAAAACCATGCTAAACCGAAAGCGAGACCGTGCAATTCGAGGAACGACTGCATATATTATTAACGCATCAATTAATCTGCCGTCTAGATAGCGTTGCTTTAAGGAGATGCATCCTAAAGGGTCCTTGTCTCTGTTAGAATACACAGTATTATTTTAATGATAAGCCACGCGGTTGGTTTTGTCATTGGAGCGACGTCAGCCAGGCATATATTTCATCCTTGGAAAAGGAAAAAATTGATCACCTAAATTAGGAAACATCCAGCAAATCAAACTTTTGTACGGATGATTGGACATTCGGATGATCATTACTGTATTTCAAATTATCAAAGCATTTATTGGTAACCTCACATTAGGTCTCGAAAAAACGTCCTTGCTGTGCATAAATTGAGCCGAGTTATGCAGAAAGCAACCAATACTCAAAATTGAAAATTTTCAAGTAACCTGTGCACTGCATAGGGAAAATCCTATTCTGCCTCCTGCAAAAAACATCCAACCCAAACTAGTACCATGTTGTGCTGTAGCTATCTGCCTTCAAACTAACCCACAATCTGTGATTTTTAAATTTAACAATCAGTAAAAGTCTTATTGTTAATATCTCAGCTTCTTGTCCATGTGGGTTGATATGTTTCTGCATAACTCGGTCCAATTATATTATATTTTCAGAGTTATCATGTAGTTCACTTATACTGTATGTTACGAAAATATCCCCTATTATGTTTTTTGGATCATACGTTATGCTTGGATAATTTTAAAAGTAAATAGTATCATATCGTTAAAGATCAATTAACTTTAAGCTATGGACATCAAGTGCCGTAACTGGGATATGGCAAAGGTGGAATTTGCCATAGGCGTCGCTTGCAAAAGGCGCCAAACGTTCCCGCAAAATGTGCGAAAGGTTAATTTTCCCATAATGTTATTTTAATACTCAAACGTTATTTATTTGCAATAAAAATGCTATTATTCTTTATTAAAACGCAGAAGAAATTATATCCTACATAACCAAGGTGGTATCTAAAATTTTGCCTTAGGCGCCATATCAACAAGGTACGTCTATGAACATATCCATCCGCGAATTTAATTTGTTACTATAATGAAGTTCGCTGCACGTAGCTCGTGGCCCAGAGTGACTAAGCTTCGTGTCATCGCTTCGACAGTCCTTCCTTCTCCATTTATAAATGTGTATTTTAGAGGCGGCCTCGTTTATTTTCCCACCCACCTATTTGTTTCATTGGCGACTCGCTGATCTTTCGACGAGGCGGCGTCATCATCGGGCGTGTTTCGTGGACTCGCGCTGCCCATTTGGCCGATTGCTGACACGCGCCAGATCGCTCCCCGCCCATTCCGAACTTCTTCCTTCCCGTCTCCTCCCTTTCCTTCCCCTCCAAATCCTCGTTTCCCCTTCCCGCAATCCTCTTCCTTTTTGCTCCTCCTCCTGTAAGACTGCATGTGATCCCCGAAATCCCAATCTCCTCCCGTTTGACTTATTTTCACCCGTTGATCACAGGCATCACTCGATGAGTAGTAAATAAAAATCGTAGGAAACTAGGGAAGGGGGAGGGCGAAGAGAGAGGTGGGGGGGGAGGAGAAAGGGGGCGGGGCTGACGGTGGGGAAGAGACCATCTCGGCGACGTTTAAAATTGGAAGCCGCACGCGCAATTCCAGAGGACGCGCCAGAGAAATTGCGCTTAAGAGCGAAGCGAGTGAGTGTGAGAGAGGAGAAGACAGTTTGAGCAGGAGGGAGGAGAGAAAAACCACAGCTTCGGAATTACCGGAGGAAGAAGGAACGTCTCTCTCCGTCTGAAGTGAAAAATCTACGTATACATGGCGCTTCGTGAAAGTAGAACATGATGATGATCGACTTGTTTTTTTGGCGTTTTATTTTCCCGTTTGGCGGGATACTGATTTTTTCCATTTGCACTGAAACTGTATACGCCCTATTCATCCCCATCTTTCTTATTTTTTTCGTAAGTGTATCTTTTTCCGTTTGAGTCACTTTCTCTTTTTGTGAGGTACATTTACCCGACCGCCTTTTAGTAGGACACACCGCGGTGGATGAGATGAGGGCGTTGTTCATTCAGTAGCTCCCTATCTTGCAAGGAAGGAGGGGAGAAAGAGAGAGGGGGAGGGGGATGGGACGGTGCGGGTTGTCTCCCGCGTTGATCGAGGGCGAAGGAAATCATCTTGGACCACGCCCACGATCCCCTACTCACTACGCTCGCTCGTCTCCTCTCCTCTTTCTCTCTCCCCCCAATACGACTTCCACACACTTTCTTTCCTTCGTTCCGCCGCGCCCATCCCAGCCTCTATCTCAGCCTACTACTCGGTTTTCACTTCTTCGTTCCGCGCGCGCTACGTCCTCCCTTCTCTTCACCACGCGCGCCTCAGCTCCGCAACCACCATCCCTTTTATATCCCATCGTAGGCACCCTCTCCTTCCCAACTCCCTACCATCCTCCGCCACCGCTCCTTCTCCACGGCTGGGTTGTTGCTTTTAGCAGGAGTTCGTTAGCGCCTCGTATTGTATACTTAAAGAGGCATTAAACGGCGATGGAGTTCCTAGTTGGCTAAGCCCAAGGAATTGTGTAGAGTTTAAAAAAGAATTTTAAGCGTTTTTATATTCAGTTTCTGACGTTACTTGCTGGGACTTCTTATTTAACCCTATGGTTATGGCTTCCAAAGGTTGTATCCTAAGTGCAACAAAATATTTTACTTGGCGCGTCTTTACTGGTATTCCATGAGCAGCACTGGGGTTTGGATTGATAAACTATTATATTCTAAATCGAAAACTCTAAAATAACGAAAATTTTCAGTTTTGTTGTAACATCCGCTAGTTGCTCATTTATAATTATGAATTCATAGTATTCATTGAATGTAAAGAACTCATTTTACACTGAATTTTCGAAGCATGTTAGCATGTGGTATCATAAACAATCCTTATAATCCATCACGGAATAGTCATGTACTTACGCTGCCATGGAACAGTAAAGTTAATGCGGATAAAATTTTACTCCCCTATTAAATCGACTTTTCAAGCCGTGTGTTGCGCGTGGATCAGAGAAACCCGTGTACTCTCCCTTGTAAACCAGTTATATCTTATGGGTCAGAACCGCAGAAGAGTGGACTTAAGAGATAATGGCAAAATAAGAATACTGTAATTTAGGTTAAATAGATATTACATACTGATAAAGTGGGATAGAAAATGGATTATTTATACAGAATGCGAGAGAAACTGTGCAGATAGGATGGTTAGCGTTTATCTAATACTAACAGAATTTCCCGTTGAATTTCAACGGATTTAGTGAAGCTACTACAGCACAACATACATACTCTTTAAAATACCTATATAGTAGATACTTTTTATATTACAATTAGCTTTTCTTAACAATTAATCATATTTGCTTGTAACAATCCGTTTCAGAACGTATTGCATTAAAATATAACGATAATTGTATTTCCTATCATATATATCACTTTCGCCAAATCCAGCCTTGTGTAATTATGCCTATGAAATGTTTACATTTATGTCTTGTAAGCAAGAAACCCGTGAAAAAGCTACGTACAGTTGTCCATGATTTAACACTGACTGGTAAATGTACACCAGATACGTGAGCTTATTTACGTTAATAAACATTATAATGTAGAATATAATGATTTTTCTTAAAAAAAGTAAGATTCCAGTATTCAATAGACGAAAGAAGGTTCAATTACTTTCATCAATAAACGCTTTCTGAATAATAATCAGTATCTACTTACGTTGCTGTCCATAAACATCGATCGTTTCGTTGCATAAACAAAAGTGCGAATCGAATAACGCTAAACTCTCGTCTGTTTGAAAGCTTCATTGAAGCTAATTGAATCGGAGGTAACAATGACGGCCGCCTTGGCAACGCCCGGAAAGAGTACGAAAAATCCACAAAATTTCGAAACAAATATCGTATTTCTGAAAACTTCGACCGTGTAACATGTAAACTTCGCAGGAATAAGATAAAATAGTTTTTTATTCGTCGAATAAAGCAAAAACGAAAAAAATCGGTTCATATTTTTATATTTTTATTTTTGAAGGAGCAATACCTTGCAATTCAAGAAATGGATTCATACGTGTTATCTTATGGAAAAATGTTAATCCCCTTTTTTTTCAGGACTAATTAATCCCGGTTGACCAAACCTTGACATTTCACTAAGTTAGGATGTAAGGAAGAATCGTACCAAATTTGGTTATACTAGCTTTTACCATTTAGGAGGAGTTCCATGAACAAACACACAAACCAACAAACACACCCTTCAAAATATATTATAGTAGATATAAAATTGACTTCGTCGTCGTCGTCATCGGTGGGAAATCGGAACTATGTAATGCTATTTTTAACAAACTTTCCGAGTAACTGGAAGAGTGACATTTGGTAGGAATGTTCGGTTCTTAAAGTAGAAGCCATTTACGAAAAAAATTTCCAAAATCGACCCGGGTTCGATTCTCGAGAATGATTTCCATTCCTCATAAGATAACATGGAAAAATTGATATTTCGACCTGCAACCTTATTTTATTTTGCTTATTAAAATTCACATATTTGACCTACGATTTTCGGACTTGGACTGTATTAAAGAAAAATACATGCAGTTTCTTATTCTTATCGTCTTTTATCGCTTTCGAATTTAACGTTTTAATATGAAATTTTGACAAAATTTAGCGTTTTTAACGTGAAGTTGCCTTGCCAACCGATTACATTGTTAAACTCGAAATCCTATTACTCTCACGTATGCTCACGTTCTCTCCGGACCTCCATGGACCCTCCCGGCCCAAGTCATAGGTATCAGAGATATCTCAGAATTAATTTTTACTTTCTCCAATATACATAGTATAGAGAAAGTATTGTTTTCATGAAAAAATTCGAAATCGAGATTTCAACAGAAATACACACGATTTTACGTCACGTTGCCATGGTAAATGACATGTTTGTTTCTTTCGTATGTTTATCAATAAGCTACTGTAAGGAATGTATTTTAATGAAACCCAGTACCTGTCAGATAAATCGGAATACGTAAGTTGAATCAAGTTTATTGGTGTCAGTTCACATTAAAGTATGTCTGGCATAACCCGGGCATCGCCGGGTGTGTGTGTGTGTGCGTGCGTGCATGTGTGTGTGTGTATATATATAATAGTTTTTAACAATCACTTTGTGAAAAGAGATCGTGTATAGACAGCATGAAATATGGATGAGTTGTCATTAATGGAGCACGTGTGCAGACTGTTGCGGATGAAAGCACCACACGGTTGTACGTTGTTGCCACGTCGTTGTCTTGCACTAAATGTAATCTTAGGACATTCTAGTAGTTGTGCATCGCAAATTTTGCTACGAATTCGGTAATTTCACATTAAAAATTAATCCTTTAATATGGTATTATGAATTTTTAGTTTATTTTCAGTTGTGATTTTTACGTCTTCAGTGCCATTGAGCTTCATTTTTTTGTGATAATTGTTGTTTTTTTCGTCATTAAGCAGATGGGATGAAATAATAAGCGTAAAATTGAGAAGGCATCCGGCGACCATTTGGCCGGGAGTTAGGTAACTGAATCGATGGCGAAAGAAGATCACAGAGCCTCGAGCGAGCTATATTTACACTCAATCTTCCATAACTTTCACCTTCACTTCTCCTTTCTTTCACTGCTCTCTCTGCTCCCATTTGTTCTTTTGATTGCCATTTGCGCATTCATGCCTCTGCTGGAAGAATGTCCTTTTTGTCGCTTGTTTTTCTTGAAGACACATGTCACGATCGTGCGATTATGTGGCACCGAACGGCGGTGAACTTGCGCTGCTGTTGTCTTATTCTCGGAACCCTGTGCTGCAGGCACACTTCCACACGATAAGCAGACCGTTTTGGTGTAGGTTTTTAGTATTTACAAAGGAAAATGACTGAAAACATTTGAACGTGTTGCTGTGACTGAAGGATGTAAGAGTAAGATCGTTAAAAATGTATTTTAAGTATACATTTTTTAATAAATATGATCTCGCGATTTGTATCTCGTTTACCTCAATGCCTTCGATTTCCGAAAGTTTGTTGGTTCGTCCGAAGGGATTCTAATCTTACTCCAGATTCAGATAGTTCCGCGTGCTGTTTTCTTAAAGTATCCTCTCGTTGTAAACATTCGACAACCCATATCAAGTCAGATGTGCCGTAAAAGAGGGCATTATGGTCCAATAAAAGATGAACCATCACCCATTCCCTCGTTTTACTGCCTGTCTTTACGTCTCCAAATATTTCCCCCCTTCTCCCTCGTCCTTCCGGGCGAGGGAGAAGTTTCTCCTCTCGTCCCCAACTTACTCTCACCGTCAACTCTCACCTTTCCCCGAATCAGTTCCATCTGCATTCGCTTTTGTGTACACTCCATCACGCAGTCAATACCATCTCGTTACCGTATCCTCGTCCTGGAGAAGAAGCGAGTGGACCGAAGAAGAGTTAACATCAGAAGTTACTTTCGTTATGAAGTACACGTGAAAGTCGTGCGTGAAACACATCGTAGAATCGAAAACTTCATCCGAAAATATTTATGACAGCATTTTACGTATTAAAGTGTACGAATATGAAATTTACGGCATTGGATTTCGTGGTTTGCCTTTTAAATTCAACAGCCGGAGTAGCAGCCTCTCGCTCCCTCATCCGCCATGATTACGCTGTCGTCAACGTCTGTCTTCCGTCTGTAATTCAGAACGTGCCTGTCACGGCAGTCATCTCCACGCAAGGCCTCTCCCGCCTTTATTTCCTTTCCCAGCTATCTCCTTTCACCGAAATGTCATTTTCCTAAATTCGTTGTCTTCCTCCTTTCCACGAAATTTCCCTGGGAAGTGAAGCAGCTTTGTCGTCGTATCATAACTGCCCTTTACTGCCCCCCCGGTGCGCCTTTACTTTGATCACGGAAAAATCCCATTTATTTATCGGTTAGCTAAGGCTTTTGTATTTTTTTCCCACTCTTGCAGAATGTGTTGTGTAGAAATTGGCTTAAAATTTACATTTTTGTTATTTTGTCGGAAAAGTAATGGCGACACGAACGTCGTCGGGTCTCGAAAATGAACACTTTCATTGCTTTTAAATGTATTTTTATGTCATCGGTCAATTGATCAGGTTTGTTTTTTTTCCTGCTTTCTCCCGGCGGTCGTCATTCTTGGACATCTTCGCACACGAAAAGGTCGTGTACCAGTTTGTCGAACACGAATTTTAATCGTTGCGCAAATTAAATTATTTCATAACCTCCACGAGTGGTCCGCGGTGGTATGAGGTTTTCGAATCGAATTGCTGGTTTTTATTATTCGTAGCGCTACGGACCAATTTTCGGACCCGTGTTAACATGGAAGAAGCGCCTTGCAAGATCCGTAATGCAAATACCACCTGCTTTCTCTTTTCTCTGTCAAATTCAGGATAGTCCTTCCTAAAGCTACATCGTATGAGGCACCTTTTTTGATTTCACATTGACATAATAGACATTAAAGGGGAAATATATTTTTTTCCTATAAGGAAATGTCATGCTTTTCTGGAAAATAATTGATCGCCTAAAAATTAGAATATAATACTGAATAAGTGGCCAAGGAGTCTATATGCGATATTTTTTCTTATCTGGGATTCAGTCCCCCCCTCTGCGATTTCATGAGTTGTTGACTTTAATAATTCTTCAGGGTCTCGTTTAACATTTTCCGTTAATTTTGTTGTTTACTTAAGAATATAAGATACGATAAATCACCGATTGGCTGACCTCCAAATAGTCAAATTTTTGCAGTTCCGAGGTTGGATGGCTGTGAAGTTTCCAACTTAACGTTCGCTGAATCAGTTTGGTCAGACGCGATAGGTCTCGGGATATTTTAACCGATTTCGTAGCTTCTTCAACAGTAGTAACTGCTTACATAGGATGTAAAAATTAATAGTTATTTTTTGTTAAATTATCTCCCTATTGCCACACCTTTTGGAGTTGCAGCACAGCAGCGCATAAAATGTCGCTTCGACATAAATAATTTAACAGTGCCCAGTTCGAATTTGCATTTTTAAAAGCTATAGTCAGCAGAGGGGTCGGTAGGATTCAAATGCATCATCTGAAGTGTTAAACTATTATCCAACTTTTCAGTTACCTAAGGTGCATCAGATCCAGCAGAGACGGATGGGTGAGTGAGTTAACGCATAAACAGGGGGGTGCAAAAGTCGTGCCTTACAGACTCGCACGTTAGATTATGTCATGAAATGCAAGGGTCACGGTTATCCGTTAATACCACACTTACTTTTCTACAGAAGAGACACGTTGCTACTATTTGTAACTGAAAGTGGCAAAAATTAAAACCCCGTAAAAATCTCTTTCATCAGAAGAAATCCCTTTAGGAAGGTCCTTTGCCTTTGGACACAACTATCCATGGCTATTAGAAAAGCAAGTTTACAATATAATTCAGTTTTTCGGAATTATTTTTACACTCTGAAATTATTACCGACACATTTTGCGTACAGATCGCGAAAAAGTGTATTTTTCCCCTTGAACGTTGCATATCGAAATAAAATGCTCTGCGTTTATACAGCGGTATAACCGACGGTATGATATATTTGACCCAATACTGTATATGCAACTGTTTATTGCTTTCAGTTTCTAGCGCTTTTTTTATCACTTATGTTTTCATTTTGTCTATCCGTGCGTAAATTACTGAAGCAACGACAAAAGCTGGGAATCTTAAGATTTTCAAGATGTTTTGGCCGGGTGACAGACATGAACTATATTGATTTTGAGATTCGTCCGTCTGTCCGTTTGCCTTTTAGCAGAATAATCGTATGAGCCTGTTTTTAGAAAATCCAATTTTTGTTAAAGTTGCCCAAGAATAAACTAGCCTTATATTCATTCATTGAGAAAAATAAAATATGTAGTATTATTGCAAACGTACATTTAAGTAACGGTACGAAATTTTTATCAAAATCGTTGTAGCCGTTTTTAAGAAAATCACATTACTGTTAAAGATGCCTAGAATATACTAGCCTTATATTCATTTTTTGATAAAAATGAACTATGTAGTATTATTTAAGACGTAAACTCAAGTATTTGTACGAAATTTGATCAAAATCGTTAGAGCCGTTTTTGAGAAAATCGGATTGTTGTTAAAAATGCGTAGAATAAACTACTCTTAATTATTGAGAAATGTCAACCATTTCTATGTATACTCTGCTCAGTATGATAAAATGCCTAAGTACGAGATTTCATTCATTTTCGTTCTACCGTCTAGGCTCCAGAGCCAGTAACAGACAGACGGCATTGCGAAAACCACTTTTTCAGACTCGGCTACTGATAAAACGTATATTTCCGTAAAAATGTCGAGGTCGAATTTTTTCGCGATAACAATACTTTCTCGATACTTCGTAAGAGAAAGTAAAAATAGAAGCTTCATTTGCTCACGCAATATGAAAAGTCATTTTGTACATTGAGATTTATTTAGAATTGTAAACTTAAAATTCTTAATAAACTTAGTAATATAATAAGGTGAAATCAAGTAATTTATTCGTGAATTAATTAAAAAGTATTTTCATACTCTTACACATGTTTCTAATGCAATGATTATTGGCGTATGATACGAACATACACAGCATTACTAAAAAGTCCCCCCCCCCCCCCCCCCCTTCCCCCTGACGCTTCGCGATTTTTCAAAAAATTATTCTGTGGTGGTATTGATGGCAGTAAAGGTCACACAAATATTGAAATTTTTGAACTTTCTAACTAAATATAACCATTTGCTCGGAATCTTAATTTGAAAATTTTGAAACCTCCGCTGACGATCCCCGTGTTCTCCAAAACATTTCCTTGGCAACGTAATAAATGGCATCATAGATCACTAACACCCTGCAAATTTCAGTCTTCTATATCCTTATTATTTACTTAATATTTTGATTTAATTGAAAGCACAGACGGACAGATGGAGCGAAAACGTAAGCGCGTTTATGAAATAAAACGTGCCAAAAAGCGCTTTTGGAATCTGCTTTTGCAGTTCTATTTTTACTTATCTGTTGCGATTGCTTCAAACGGCAAAACAGAAAAAATATTGGTGGATTTTTTTGAATTTTCAAAATAAGGAAGACCCGCGTTATATCCGGATCCGCGGTGTAAGCGACGGCGTAGTAAACAGGGAGCATATTTAGTAAAGTAAAAATGTTGTTCTAGTTGAGAAATAAAATTTTACCACGCCTACAAATATGATCGGATTTTGTAAATTAACATGTTTTATCTTACTGATCATTATTAATCCCTTATATAGAATATTTAAAGCTTTAATCTCAATTTTTATTGCATCGTCTTGAGGAAATTCAGTCGTGAATGTTCCGAATGCATGATTCGTCTGCAAATGTCAATTCTGTTTGTGGAATGGTTACGATAATATTCAAATTAGCATAATTCCAATGTTAAGATTACGGGAATGGAAGAATTCGCATAGGATTCAATATTAAGTACAGGAACGTGCTGTGAAGCGACTGCAAAATTACTGCGTCACCTGGGTCACTTGTTTCGGTATTATCGTCAGACTATCATGTGCAGTAACTCGTCTTATCGGCGGCCATAACTGCCCCTTCATCCGCATTTTACTCATTTGCGGTTGAGCCTATGATCCCAAGCATTTTATCTTATCTCTTCTTATCCTTCTCCTCCTCTTCGCCTATTTTTAACTGCCCAGTTTTATTCCTCTCATTCTTTTCGATTTCTTTGTCATTTCAATCTCGCCATCGTCAGCGGTTGAATGCAGAGAGAGGGAAACGTATTTCACTTTCAGCACTTTTTTGGGTGCGCTCGTAAATCATAACCCTTCCCAGTGGGTCGCGGGAGAAAGCACCCATCTCCAATTATTCTTATTTTTCTTCTCGTCATGCCCAAGTCCCTCCCCTCTCCCACTATGCTCCCCTCCTTAATTAACTCTCTCCCAATAGTATATGCACTCGCATTCGCTTTCTCTCTTTTCGCCCGAAATATCATGCAGCGTGGTGTTCGACTCCTACGCGGAGCTTCAGACCACTTTCCACTTTTGGACGCAATGCGTCTCCTCCGTGGGGAAACGATCTTTTGTCATTCGATCGAATGTCGTTATCTCGCAGAAGTCTTTATTAACTTGTTTGGACGGATATATATTTTTAAATATCATAGGCAGACCGCGCTATATTAGATCTGTCACGAAAATCGTGATAAAATTCGTGGGACGAATCAAAAAAATTAACGCCGGTGGTACTCAAGCGATGTCCCAATTATCCGGGATCGTTTAGAGAAATGTTAAGCCAGTTTAATGGAACGGCGTCCCTGGTTGGCGGGACACGATTCGGCACCGCGTAAAAGCCTTTATATTTGAGGTCTTTGACACTTATTGTTAGACTTTTCTATACTAGTAATCTCCCATTTGGAAAGGATCGAGATATTTTTCTCTTTCTGCACAGTATGAAGCGAAATTCAGCCTTTTGGGTTAAAGCGTATGATCTATATTACAACTGCCCAGTCTATCAGCATAAAAGTCTTTATCATTCAGGGCAAACGTATTGTTGCTATCCTCATGGGATTATGGAGATACCGAATTGGATTTATATGGGACAACATTATTATCATTATTATTTCATTTTGGTTCGAATTTATAATTACAATTTTTTTCATTGGATGAATAAATTCAGTGATGATTTTTTTAAATAATGGAGTAAAGTTCTGTTAAACTGGGCATAATAATAATAATTTTTCAAAATAGTTTGTGAAGTTAAAATGACTTTTTTTGTTTACTCAACAACAAAAATTGTTTAATAATAATGTTATATGCCAAATGGTGCTTTTTATTTACTGCTTTAAAAGAGGTTTAAAATAATGAGGATAATTGATATTTTCCTAAAGATGCAAATGTTAGAAAATGGAGTGATTTGAGAGGTCTGAGCGAAGTTCATATTAAAGGAATGGAGATAAATGCACCTCGTAAAGGTTTTTTGATCTCAAGTTATTTTAATAACATCGTTTGTTATAATTCGGAAGTGGAATGCGCGTAGAATGGGGAATTTTCCCCCTGCATACTTGTTTCCAATTAGATAAATGGTAGTGTTTTTCGACAACCCAAATATCCAAAGATATGTGGCATATTAAATTTTTATAGCATATTTTTACGTCGTAAAGCAGTAACGCCGAACGTGGATATGTAAATGCAATTCCTGCGGATTGATGAACGGTCAGATAGTTACCATTGCATTTTAAAGACGTAGTTTTTTCGGATATCCCGGATTGTACCACGAAGACTGGCTCTGTTCATGTAAGGTTGAGTCTAAAAGATTTATGGGCTTGAATATTCTTATTTGTAAATTTTTAATTATGAGAAATTGCGTTTATAAAACTTCAGACCTTGGCGAGGTTCATATTCGCCGTTAGAAAATCCTGGTGTTAGGGGTCTGTTTTTCGTCAAACCACCGCATGGCGGAGACCATCCCAGTCATCTTTCTCTTCCTCGCGGCGCGGACTCCATTCGCTGCGCTCTTCAGAATGCCTACGTGACCGTTACACTTTGCAGTACGTTTCGTCCTCTCCCTTTCCTTCCTCGCCCTCTTTCCTCCCTCTTTTCCACTCCTTCACTCCTCACCACTTCTCCTACCGTTATCTTGGCGGCTCGCTGCGGACTCGCTTTTTTGGCCCACACCACTCCTTGGCTAACGCCGCGCGTAGTCCGCTTTTTTCGCGCTTTTCCCCGTTTTTTTATATGCCGCTCCTCCTATTCAACGCCACCGACGCCACTTCGATTTGGGGGAATGCTAGAGAGTTTCGACCCCTTCCCCCCATTCTCCCCTCTTCCCTACAATTGCCGTCTTCGTTATTCGCATCGCGTGCCGCTTGGCCGTAGCTTTTTCAGAGAGAGAGAGAGACGCAAGCGCGCCACACCACACTCCCATTTTCCTTTCTCTCTTTTCCCCTCTCTCATTCTCTCTTCGTTGACTTCCCTCTCCCTGCTTTTCCTCTCTCGTCCCTTTTAATCGATAGGGCTCCGTGCATGAGACCTCGTTTTGGAAGAAGGGAGCTCTGAGATATCTCGCGTGTGCTCGACCCGATGGTCCTCTCGTGCTGCCATTACTCCCTTTTCCCCTTGCTCTCCCTCCTTCGAATCTAAGTCACGAATGCTCCGTAATATTGGGGGAGGGGGATAAGAAGGCGGTTTTGAAGAAACATCCATCCCCTCCCCCCTTCTGCGGATACAAATGCTCTGAATCGGGCGATGGAGGCAAATTCTATTGAAACCTGATTGCGGTAGAATACGTCTCTCTTATACCGAAAACGCGGAAGCGTTAGCTAAAAAAAAGAGGTTAAAAGACCTATTTTATTTACTGTAATTGTTCGCGAAATCCCTTTTTTGTCGTTGCGGTTCATTCGGAAGTGTTTTTTCTTTATCTGGAGAAATGCTGGCGAGGCAGAAAGTCGCATTTTCGCCTCTCTCTCATCGACTAGGCGACCTCTTCCTCGAGGCTCGGGACGCTTTTGGAATCCTTTCGTGATATTTTTGGTTCTTATTGTTCGTTTTCCTGGAATATTTAACGGTGGTTTTCGTCGAGCATCGGTATAAAAAAGTTCAGGCTAAATTCTGTTTTGAAATTGCAGAGAAGGTTGTGATTTTCCGTCGTGAAATCTCCCCTTCTCTTCTTTTTTCCCACTCCGAGTTCTCCCTCGCATATATCGATCGAATTTTAAGGTTTTCAGAGTACGAAGTGTGTAGGAGCGCGCGCGCGCCAATTAGCCAATCCTTCCTTTTTGAAAGACCTCGTTAAATCCCGAAATTTCCCATGACCTTTCCGTGCGCGGCGGAATTTTCGCCCGCCGCTTTCGGTTCGACTCCCCATTCCTCCTCCTACCATCGTCTCTCGATGACATCATCCTTCGGCTCAAGAGTAGGTTTCCAGCGGTGTGGTAACCGGCGGTCGTGCCCGCTGGGGTCATTGTTCCCATCTTCTATCGTCTTCCACTCCTAAATTGTCGAGGAGAAAGTTTAAAACTTCTTCCATTCGTCCCTCCCTCCTAGCGACGCCATGACGCTACTCTCCTTCGGAGGGAGGAAACCAGCGCTGCTATTAAACCATGCGGCGGAATCGGGAGATGCCGTGAGCATGCGTACCCTACTGGCCCCCTCCTCTCTCTCACTCCGCCCCTCACTCTCACTCTCTGCTGCCACGACCCCTCCCCCCTAACTATGCCACTCACAATGCGCCACGTTCTGCTCTGTTCATCCTGCGCGGGCGACCCGGGTTCGCGACGTCGAGTTAACAGTTGCAGGTGCGCTATCCGCCTTTCCGTCTTGCGGTCGTCGATGAGTAATGCTGTTGACGCACAACTTATGTACCTGCATTTTAAAGGTGAAGACGTACGAATATTTTTGTCGATTCACATGCCTTTAGGTTTTATTTGCTGCATTCTCCTCATCCCACTCCCGTAGGTTCGAAAGTAATTCCTCGTTTAATGAGATGGTATTGTTGATACTATAGTTAGGAACAAGGCCTCTTTTCTCGTTAAAACTAATTCATGTCAGCATTGTCGGCAAGAATAATCTGTACGACTACAATGAGCTCATTTATGCCCGTCGGATTTCATGTATACTATGAATAGATAATAACGGAGCTACTCTGATGTATTGATTTTAGACTCGAAGCTACGTCGTAGTTCCTAATTAATTAATCGTCAAAATTCGACGTTTCTGGAATGAAGCGCCACACCGTTATCCGCATTTCACTCTGAAAGGACGCAATTCTTTTGTTCTGCCTCTTCCGTGGGGTGGGAGCTGGCGCGTGCCTTAGCTTTTGTAGGAGTAGCGTCATAACCCAATGCCCGAGTCGAGAGATAAAGCTATCCTCCGTTTGGGTATAATCTCGCGTCGTCGGCCCTCCTTGGCCCAGCGGCGTAGCCTCTTCCCCAAAACTCGATCTCCCTCTCGCCTTCGTCGCCACGCCCTCCTCGTCCCTGGGCCTCCCTCCCCCTTTCCCTCCCCCGCCTCCCTCCTCTTTTCCCTCTTCCCCCCCTTTTCCCTCCGCCGCTCTTGCAGCCAGCGCTCACGACGGAGAAAGCGCTCACGACGGCCTCAGGGGCAAGAGGACAACGCCCCCGTCATTGCGGGTCGCTAGGCTACCCGCAACTCCGCACGGCATCCCCGTGTAATTCCACCGTTTCATTGGAGCTTCACTCGTCGAGGATTGCATGTGGTCCACACGCTGCACACCTAACACTCACGGATCCGTCTTTTCGAAGAGAGGGCTATGCGTGGATATTCACGGCAGAGGCTCCGATCTCCTCCTTCGCGTTCCCCGTATGCACAAATGGAAAGACCCCGTGACAACCAAATTACGTTAGGAATTTGGAAAGTGTGAAATAGACGAATCTATTCATATCGCAGGTCCTGAGCATTTTGTCACAATCTTAGATCTTTCCAGTTGCGTGATTATGATATTGTTTTCATTTTGACTGCTCGCCCTGGTGGCCGTAAAATAATAACAAATCGCTATTTTAAACATCAGTACGATAAACTGATAGAAAGGATACTAGCATCGCTAGCTTGGTCCCAACCTAAGAAAATATTCCCGTTCTGAAACAGGAGAATTAGTCTGCCACGGTAGTTCAGTGGTAGAATATCCGCCCGGCAAATGGAAGGCCCGGGTTCGATTCCCGGTCATGGCAGATTTTTTCACCTGTTTTCTCATTTGTCATCAGTACGATAATTTAATCATTAAGAACACCCAGAAACATTTTTTAAAAATATGTATCTTATTGTTAGCCTCAAGTAACACTATCCATCCTCTTGGATGATCTACAATTGAGAAGTTATGTAGTGGTCTTATTTGTTTTATAATGTGTCTCATTTGGGATAGTGGAGGTTAAATTGCTATTTCCCATTGTAATTCCGTCAATTATTGTTAAACCTCTAAAATTTTAAAGAAAATTGGGCAACCCTAGTTTTCCTTTTACCTCGAACAAGTTTAGAATTATTTCTATGTTGTATGATGTAAAACTCAAGTCATCGATAAAATATTAATATTTTGACAGAAAGAAAAAATCTTTGGCTACTTATCAGAACATCAGTAATTTTGGTGATGAAATCTTGAATTTTGATAAATCGCTCAGTTCTTCCTTTCATACAAGGGACTACGGAAAAAGCAAGGATTTTTCGGAAGTTATGGTTTGTTTTTTAGCACGATAACAAAAATTTTCATTTGTTAATAATCGGCTTACATAACTGCAGAAATTTTAATGTATGAAATTCTGAAATCTTCTATAACCTCGCCTTGCTAAGACCAAATTGTGGCAATTATCATATTTTGCTGAAAATGAACAACATTGATAATATTAAAGACTAAGAATTCTGAAAATGTCTCTTTACGCAAAATGCAAATAGTTTTTCGTGGTTTTAATATAATAATTTTTGTTTAAATGGATAAATTATACTTTTCTGAAATACTCAGAAGAGAATATGATATTATGCTGTCAAATTGAGACAATTAAAAAATTTGAGTATCTCCAGAAAATTGAATTGATTAGGTATAAAAAGTAGATAGGATAAACTAAGCAGTTATTAATAAAGCACTATACAAGTCAGTAAATGGAATTGTTAGTTCTTTAATATAATTTTAAGTTTCTCAGTCATTTTAATGATTTTTATTGATCATTAATTTACGTACAATGTAATGGATATCTTTTCAACATAAATACAAACACAAGCATTTCAATATAACGATAAGATTGTCATTTTTACTATCCTTTATTCTTTCCGCTTTCATAAAAATTCTTTATCACATTTATTTGCATATAAACCGCATTTCATTACCAAAATTTACGTTTAAAAATGAAGATGCGCATTCTACGCGAGGAAAATAATTGGAATAGTCTCAAATGCGATATATTATTAGTTGAATTTCTGTAGGACACTGTTAAATGACTCTCATATTTCAACGTGGAGTATTTGATGTGTAAAAGCATTACAGAATCATTGCAATAAAAAAGGAAAGATGTATTAATAGTTTTATTGCTGAAGCAGTTATAAACATTTCATTTTTGGTCGGCAATCGCAGTGGGAATCCCCCGAGGTCCTCAAGAAAAATGCTGTTGTCCGTTGCATTTCAAGTTAACGTAGCGGTTTGATATATTATTCCAATAATTCAATTGGGAAAGAAATTTCGGTGGTGTTGCCTTCAGTTTGTAAATCGTTTTAATTTCTCGTTGTTTGAGTAAATATTTGCTATTCCCGCGATTTTGATGTCTCTTTCTGATGTATCCCACGATGTGAATGTATTGCGGATTGATTACAGGCAATTCCTCGAAATACTTTATTATTATAAATAATAAGTGTTTATAAATATTTATTGGTTATTTTCAATTTTTAGAGTACATTTTAGACCTAATCGCGATTTTTTTGAGGCGAGAATTATATTCGTGAACTTTATTTCCACGAGATTACGTCTCAAAAAGCAAGGGACCGACTTATATGCGAGTAAAGGCGGTATAGTTTCGTTTTTGAACTTTTTATTTGTCGATTTAAATGGAAAACCATATCTATTATGTCATTTAGCAACTAAAAATTGTTAGCTTATTTGTATGTTTCTTATTGTGTTACCTTTTTTAGAATATAAAATTATTCCATTAAAATTATAAATAAATATGTAATGATGGCAGAAAAATGAGAGCTAACCTAGTATGTGAATTTCACTTGTCATTTACATGGTTATTGCTGCCTATTGATCAGCATTTGTTGGTAGCCTGTCAAATGAGAGCAAGGAGGTAGCCCTTAGGCAGCTTCTTACCCACCTGCCTCTGCTGCGTCCTGGCAATGCAGAGGCAAAGGCACGCTATTTGGCTGTCATTCCCTCAGTACTTGGTCAGTCGGTGGAAACAGGAGCATACGTTGAGGAGTCTCGCCAGCTTCTGTCTTACAGTCTCATTCACCCTGCAATCAGCAATGAAGAAAGGAGGTAAGGTCTTCTGCATCCCTACTATCTTGTTAATTCATGACTACCCTTGAATTTTCTATGTGAAACTAATGCTTTAGTCTCAAATAATAGTAATTACCGTATATACTCATGTATAATACAAGGTTTGAAGATCATTAAGTTGGGGTGCACGTTATACATGGATAACACTTCTGTGCACTTAAAATCTGAAATTAAAGTGTACCTACCTCATACCAGATACTCAATTTTTGGGTGAATTAAGGGGAAAACCACAACAATTATCATAATCCAGGTTATACATATATTAATTATACATATAAAACACCTAATTACTGTATACAGTTACAATTCCATCTTCTCCAAATATTCCACATTTCACTAGTTCATCAGCTGATTGCTGTAGTCTTTGCAAAATCACCAGGTAGACTTCCTGCAAAACATGCATTGAAAACAAAAAACATAGAATAAGCAAAATGAATTAATTTTATTTAGTTAATGATTATAGTATGTACAATTAACAATGTAATTTAAAGCCCATAGAATGTAGAATGACGTGTGTGAACTTAATGTTACTTGTCGTGTTTCCTGTTTCCAGATATGTTTGTTAAATTTTTGCATTATTCCTTCTATTAAATAGTTTTAGAATGAGATAGGAAAGAGAGAACCAAAATCCACTATAAATCAAAACTCTTATTTATTTTATAGATCTCTTTTTGTCTTATTTAAACGGATTGGCAGCAGTGGTGCCATGGTATTTTACATGGCATCAATTTGGCCAACTTACTGTATGAATTTGCTGCCATCTCAACTCAATCACTTTCATTATTGATGACGTCTCTCGAAGACGTAATGTGGAGCTTATTGAACATAATACTTATGGGCAAGTCGAAACGTTTTAAAATTGTTAACTGGTGATAATTTAATGCTTTGATGTATTTATTTACGGTACTCTAGTTAACACTTAACATGTTGATATAATTTAGTCCTTATACCTCACAAAAATCAAAGGTGCACATTATACATGGGGTAGAAGAAAAAGTCAGGATTTTTTGGTACAAAGCACTGGTGCGCATTATACACTAGAGCAGGTTATACACAAGTATATATGGTAATTTTATTAATTTCGAAGTTTTGTGTACCCATTTTTTAATAGATTTTCCCCTTCACAAATGCCTTGTCCATACCCAAGAAAAAATTACCTCACTGTGCACTTTGACAGAGGCAGAAATGGGGTAAAACTGCAACTCTGAATTGCTGTTTAATTTTTTTACCAGGTCTCTGACTCACTGGTTGCCGCACCTCGAAGAGAGAATCACCAATGGAGTGCCAAGTCAAGGGTCACCAAAACATGGTGGCTGGCTGCAGGGTCAGGGCATGGGGCCAGTTCCTCCAAATTTCTCCCACCCCCTGCCCCCCTCTCCACCCAATCCATCCTCCCATGTGGGGCCTGTCTTTTCCGTAAATGGCCATGGCCACCACCATAGGCAGCAGCAACAGCAACCACAGCCATTCCGTGGGCAGCATCACCTTTTACCCCAGGGCTGTGGCACAGTACCATCTACCTCACCTCCTTCTTCTCAAGGTCTGTCACTTTCAATTCTGGAAGCCAGTAGCTCCCAAATTGTAGTATGCGTAGCACTAGTGGTATGTGAGAAATATTAAAACTGCTGGGGTAACTATTTTTTTGTTATTTTGTGCAAATAAGTTTATTTTACTTATTGCTTTATATTTTATATATAAATTTTTAAACTGTCACAGGCACTAAATAATTTTTGAGGTATGCGGTACAGAAAGTCATAATTTTTTGTGCATATTGCATTAAAAAAGTTTCAGAATCACTGCTATTAGTTGTCAGATTATGTTTCACAGTAATAATAATTCTTGCCGCTTACAAGTAATGGGGCACAATGATACCTAGCATGATTGCACATCAAAAATGATGAAGGGACATGACTGAAATGTTAATTTAAAACAAATTAAAATGTGTTAATTCTAAATAGCAATGTAAATAAATAAATTGCCAACATTTAATGATTCATACATAATATAATGTTAATTATATCCATATTATTAAACTTATAACATTACTATATTCAGCTATTTCACAGCAATTGAGTTTGATGTATTGATATTGTTATTTAATGATAAAATGCCATTAATATGACAGGAAAGATTATATCCTTAACACATCTTTCTTTGTGAAATTCGATTATTGTTCTTGTAAAATCAAATGTATATTTTTCTAAATTGGGCTTTGCCCGTTAATAAATATTATTATTATTATTATTATTATATTATAAAAATTATTTATTCAAGGCTCCCAATTATTAACTTAATATATTGCAGCTAAGAGTTATTTCCAAACTGCAACACAAATGAACAAAGCACCAAAGTTGTCATAAATTATAATAAATATTCTAATGCTACAGCTTGAAAATATTTTTAAAATTCTAATGCAAATACGTCAACTTATGCCAATAACTATACTGCTGTTGCACCTCTAAACAATACACAAATATTTGCATTACAACTTAATTTTAATCTGCACACCTCAAGCAGCATTCTGTGCTACATATTAGTTATTAAGATGAACATGTATTGTTATCCTATTTCTAACTCAAATTTGGCATTAATAATCTCATGAGGATAGCAACAGTTTAGTTGCCCTTAACAAAAAAAAATATTCTCAGCATGACAGAATAAAATGCAAAGGCTTTCTTTATAATAAGGATTTTTGATTATTTCAAACCCAATTCCACTGGACTAATCAGCTGTTTATTCATTGTGTCCAAGCTATGATATTTTTATTTATTGTTTTGCTGACATAAGGATTTTACAGGCCACGATTAGCTGAACAAAATAGTAATTGCTTTTACGAGAGGTGTTCAAATTTGACCTGGACTTTGTTTATTATAAAATCATAAAAGTAACCCAGCACAATAATAATAGTCACTTTTTTATGTACTCTCTCTCCTTCAGAATACACTTGATCCAGCATTCTAGTAGTTTTTGTATTCCAGTTTCAAGGGAATCTTTCGGTTGATGTCGACACCAGTTGAAGAGTGCATTTTTCACCTCACCATTTGAACTGAATTTATTGCCTACTAAGTGCTCTTTCAGCGGCATAAACAGATGAAAGTCACACGGTGGCAAATCAGGATTATAAGAAGTATGGGGAAGAATGTCCCACCCCAATTCAGCCAGTATATTCACAGCCAAGTTAGTCTTATGTGCTTGGGTGCTGTCGTAGAGAAAACAAATTCCTTTGGACAGAAGACCTGGTCATTTCTTCCTTAGAGCTGGTTTCACACTATTTTTAGGAGCACTAATAAGCAGCATTAATTGTATGGCCTTGTCCCAGGAAATCCACATGAATAATGCCTTGAGCATCTCAGAACAGTGAAAGAATGAGAAGGATAACTTAGTGACCATCACCTTGTTTGCTGATGCCATCATTTTGAATTTTTTCGGTGTAGGAGGATTTGTCTCTCCCTACTCCATACTGGAACAGTTGTTTTCTGAAGTAAAGTGATGGACCCATGTCTCGTCATTCCCCATACCGTACTTAAAGTCACCGATGAATTTCAGTCCCTTTTACACCTTCCTTACAGAGAAATTTAACAATAATGTGTTATTCCACTGAAGTATAAACATGGTCAAATGCCATCTTTGTTAACTCTGACATGGATTGCTATGGCAATAAAACAATTTTTTTGTATTGCCAACATTATAATGATAATGTACACACCTTATCAGCTCATTGTATTATATATACTACTGAATGTGTGCTTGCATTCTGCAAGCATTTTCACTCACATTAATGTAAAAAGTAAGAGCAGACATAATAATTTTTAAACGCATAAGTTTGCACCGAATTACATGTATTTCTTTTTGGATGATATTGGGGTAAAAACAACCCCTAAATAAATAATTATAAATTTTTTTAGGTTTTCATCATTTTGTATCGAATACCTCACATTTATGCAAATTATCATCAGTGTAGGACCTCTAGAAGTGCATTTATATAAATTTAATTGTTTAAATTTTATGAATTTTTAATAGCCACAATAATAAACTATTCTAAAATTTTCAATGTTAGTTACCACCGGAGCATTATTCTCAACCTTTTTTAAAATTTTCAGCTTCCTGGATCTTCAGAAAGTACATAAACATTAGTCAATTTAACATTTAAGAATTTTTTACGGCCAAACGATTAAAAATTTTCAAATTTCTATAATCCCGTTTTCGTTTTTTCGTAAATTCTACCTTTAGAAATAATTTCAGCTTCATAGCACATTTAGAAGTACCTAAACCATGAAATGTTAGTAAAATTGTTTATAATTTTTAACGGCCAAGAAAATAAACATTGTTGCAATTTTGCAATTTTTCCTCCGATTATTCTTTTCGATTCACCTATATATTAAATTTCAGCTCTCCAACTATTGTAGTTTGGGCTGGACATTTGTATCCTCCTATATCCTAAGTAAGGCCCGTCAATATATAATGACTAGTAGAAATGCCCATTGAAATTCAACGGGGAAAATACAGGAATATTTGTATATTAAAGTCTTTTATATTATCCCAAAATCTCAATGAAAAGATTTAATCTACTTCATAGATAGCACCCGTCACAAATGACGGAAAAGTTTTAAAGAAAATAAGATTAATTTTATTTATTATGTAATATAGAAATTATATAAACAATACATTATTTAAATCCAGCAATTTTTAAACGCATCTTTAAAATAATTTCCTTATACCACAACATTAGATGTTATATGTTTTGTCATGCACTCGTACCTTGATTTAAAATTAAACAAATTCTTGCAGTTTTTTATATAAACATATATTTTAATCAAAAATTTCTTTATACACACAATTGTCAATTTCAGATTTATTCGCAACTACAGTAATTGATTTGAATTATTTGACTCTTGATAGAGCAACATATAATTGTCCATGGCTAAAAATAGGCTTAGTTAAATACAGGCATATTTTATCGAACGTTTGGCCTTGTGATTTATTGAGTGTCATTGAAAAAGACAATCGTATGGGGAATTGTCTTCGTTTGAAACAGAAGGGCAGATTTGTATCAGATGGAATAAGTTGGATTTTTGGAATAAATACTGTGTCCGAGTTTTCTGTACCGATCACCTTTGCTTCGATTACGTTTGTTTGTAATCGAGTTAAAATAAGTCTTGTACCATTACATAGTCCTCTCAATGGCATTAGGTTTCTAAGGAGCATGACGACGGCTCCTACTTTTAGTTCATGAGGAGGCATTCCGGTTGGAGTAAGGCTATTTAAGAATTCTTCCGGGAATGCAAGTTGATCAGAAGCACCATCACTCACAATACTATCCACACTTTTAAAGATCACATCAGGCCCATCAATATGGCTAAGTACTTGATTATTAAGATCAAGAGAGTCTTCATTTGTTACGGTTAATATAGCTGAGTAAATGTCTTAACATAATTTTGAATGCATTTGGATGCCTTACTTTCGAAAACACGTATAGAAGTGCATTAACTTAATATTTTGATTAATATTAACAATATCACAAAGTTTCCGATCTTATAATCATACATAATAATAATCAAAATTTTACCCATTGAATGTATCGATTGAAATGATATGCCTCTTCATCCGTTTTTTACATAAAATAATTCTTTCCAATGAATTATTAAGTTAAGGACTAAATAAATTCTTCGCATATGGTATTCAACATAAACAAAGAAATACCTCGTAGGGTTGCTATCAACAACCACTAAATAAATAAACTTCTTCATTTAATATCATAATTGAACATAGCTTCTTTGTAACTCATACAATATATAGCACTAATTATAGTTGAGTATATGCTTGTAGTAAATTCTATAATACTTATGCTGTTGAATGTCTTACATACAAAGAACATTAATGATTAGTTAGTATCACCATCTATTGAGTGAAAAATGAAGTTGTTGCAGACGGAGTAAGAGAAATATAGATATAGATGAGATTTTAATAAAAAATAAAGTCCAGGTCAAATTTGAACATCCCTCGTACAACAGATCATTTTTCTTGACTTTGAATTTAATTTTTCTGATGATCCACATCACTTAATATATTACTACGTTCCATTCTATCAGGTTGGGTAATATGTTGTTATCCTTTTGTCCCATACTAACTGCCTTATATTGATTTTCTACTGTATTTCATTTTGATGTGCATTGAACAAATGAAGTTTTACAGTGCTGCAAGGAATTCTCATTCAACTTGTTATTTATAGGTACTAGTCTTGGGCCTGGATTCTCAAATGGTTATCATCCCAGAGTGAGAAGAAGCAACAGTTTGACCCCTCCAGTGAGCATTCCGAACTCTGCTGATTTGTGGAGCTCTCAGGTAAGCACATACCAAGCACAATAAAGATTCTAATATCAAAGAATATCTGTAAATAAATTTTCAGGATTTTAATTATAATTATGAATCTTTTGTTTGATTTCTCAGCCATAGTTTCTTCATTATAGTTTTCCAGTTGAACTAAGAATATGATTTTTGTAGTATAACTCTTAGGTAAAATAGGTGAGAAAGAAAAAACGTTTCCATTAAGATCTACATAATTTATTTTAGTAGCTTCCAGTGCTGATATAGTATTTCATCATTAGCTCCATTTACCCTAACAGAAGTTTTTTTTCTTTGTTATGTTGTTGTAAATATTTATTTCGATAAACTTATGGCAAACTTGATTGTGTATGATTTCTTTAGTTCTCTCTAGCCTCTAAATTTTATATTTATATCAAGAATTTTATTTAGTTTCCTTCTTTGCTTGAAAATTGTAACATTATATTCAATATCAGGATGACCTGTGTGGGAATGGGCCTGTGGGACGGCAGAAAGCACGAAGTTTCTCTTTGTCCTCGGAACATGCACCTCTGAGCCCACAGAGCTCCCTGGCCTCCTCTGGTAGTGGCTCGGAGTCCCACTTGGATGAATATAGAGCCGCAGGATCGGCAGTGGTTGTGGGAGGAACAGGTGCAAGTGTGCCAGCTGGAAATACTGGCAGCTGCACCAACACGGAGCAGGACTCCAGCATTATGAGAGGTACATAAATCTTAGGCTAATAACTTGTGAAGCTCGCAGGAATTTTTAATTCACTTTTTACTCAGATTAACTTCTTGATTTCACTTATTCTTTAGTAATCATTTACATGTGAAGATAATATAAACAGGGTTTTGGCTTCATGATTATATTCTCACTGATATAAAGTAATTCTTGTGGTCTAAACTCCAAAAAAATTATGTCTACTTAACATTTCAGAAATAAAAGCTGGGCGAATAATAAATTAATTACTTCAGTTGCTTATATTAACTATCACCAGCTTATGCTGAAAAAATAAATATAAGCCACATGGAAAAAGGTGATGTGTTTACCAGATTTAAGTCACTTCAAATGTGCTTTAGTGTTTCGTTTTATGGCTTGTGATATGTAATACATCAGCCTTCCATTCCTCATCTTCTGCCATTTGTAGTGCAAATCATGAACCATTAATACAATTTTTTTATTTTTGCACCAAGTTTCAGAAAAGATATAGTGATTGTATAATTGCTTTTGCTTCAAAATGTGAAGGATCTTCGGCCTGGTACCAGTAAACCCATTAACATGTCATTTTTATGGGATTCTGACATTTCCATTACTTGTCACCATTTAAATCAGTTTAGAAATGAAGAATCTACTAGTCTGCCCATTGCAGTGCTGATTACAAAGTTGTAAGTTGATTTGCCAAAGTTTCGTGACATTCGTTAACTGCCAAAAATATCTAATAATGAGTGATGTATTCATAAAACCTGTGTCTCAATCCACTGGGGGGCATAAGGGATCACTAAGGGAACCCAATAAAATTTGCTTGTTACTGACCATAGTGGCAGAGGCATATTTTGAGAATCCAGTATGTTGCTGCTTATGATAAAGCCTCAGCAGTGGCACCATTTAGAAATTTAAATCTGAGAAATGTCAAATTTGAGCAGCAATAATACTGAAAATATTAAAACAAGTTACAAATATACCTCACCCTAAAGGAGTAGACGTCAGCAGCCATAAAGTGATTTGAAACATGTGTAGCTTCATATTACTCCATTGGCTATATGCTAGATAAGAATAGTAGTGCAACTAGTGTGACAACTGTTTGTTTATTCTGTAAATTCAACACAGTGACTCATTGAACTTAGTTCTTTATTTCATGCAAGGTAGGTACGTTTCAATGGAAATGCCATTTTTTTGTAATGAAACTAAAGATTCTGATTATGGTGATCCATTAGATGACATGAGAACTTTCAATTCTGTTCCAAAAATTGAGCCCCAGTTATTTGCAGCAGAAAATACCCTCTCTGTATATTGAGTATAAAGCAAAATTTGCAAAAATAAGCATTTTTTCTTGGTGCAAACAACTTTTCTGGTACTGATTTTTGAAGCTTAAAAATGATCTGAGGATCTTCAAGTCGATCGATAATTTCATTTCTGTATTAGAATCATTCTTGTAAGCATATTAAGTAAATTAACAATAAAATCATTAGGTTAGGTATAGTTTGAGATAAAGATTTGAGTAAGTCATGAAACTGTTTTGTTTGCAAATTACGTTAGCAAAAATAAAATTGCACTTGGGCACAAACCCAAGTATTTTGGAGAAAAGAATGGCTTTATGGTCTTCGTCTCAAAAAGATAAACAAAATGGTACCAAATTAGGCCCATTTGATAACCACCATGAGTGCATGCATGATTTATTCATGATTACCGACTGATGGACACTACAAAAATAATATGTATATAGTAAATTAGTAAAATCAAAAGGCATTAATATTGTAATTCTTTGTTTAATCAATCTTCACTTGTCACGTTCATTTCATTTTCTTATTTGCAGATGTAGGTGCATGGCTCAAGAGTTTGCGTTTGCATAAGTATGCATCTTTGTTCGCTCGGCTTTCCTATGAAGAGATGTTGTCACTGACAGAAGAGCGGTTGGCAGCAGAGGGGGTAACTAAAGGAGCCCGCCACAAGATAGTGCTGAGCATTCGTAAGCTGCGAGACCGTGCATCTACTCTGAAATACTTGGAAGAGGTAACCATTGCTCATGTATAATGTTTACTTGTATTTTCCATGTTTCTGTGGTTAGTTTTTGTTACAAATCTTTAAATTTTATTCTTGCCATTTAATTTAAACTGTAATGGTTATGAAACTTTTGAGCCAAATTGAAGTTGGAAAGTGGAGAATAAAAGTAAAATAATTATCGTCTAAAAATATTAGAGAAGCATGGCAATAGTTTTCATATTATAATCCATTTAAAAATCAGTTTTATTCTGTATTTTTACTAAATAGAATTCTGTCAATACAGCATTTTCCAGTTGATAAGGTGAACTTTTTATAAAAGTTAACCTCCTCTTTATCAGCAAAAGGTATCCAGGTACCTCATTCATAAAGTCAGCACAAGAACATATTCAAGAATAATCACTACAATATGAAAAATTGATCAGAGTAGTCACCCACCAGCAGTGTTTTTGTCACCTGCAGTATTGAGTATCCGCAGTATTCCACACAGATGTCTAGTTGGTTAATTTTACTAATATTAAAAGTTATGTTATCATTGAAGCTAAATACTAACTAGTCTTTACCAGAAAGAAAGACATACAAAAGAGGATTTTTAGCTCCAAATAAGACCTTAGTCGGGAAGTGGTTGGAGGAATTTTATGGAAACGTTGCTTATACCAGCATTCTTTGAAGCATAAGGCAGGGTTAGCTGTGGCTGATCTGCCATTATATTTTAATGTACAGTACTTCTTTCTACTTAGAATATATTTTTTGCATTTTTATATAATAAACATGATTTTTTAAAGTACAGTATTATTATTATCTTATTATTTTTAACTTTGAAGTGTATGTTATTGTACTTCAGATAATTCTCACAGGGATCACTTCTCCTAACCCCCAATTTCCCGTGATGCAGCTAACTTCAGTGATGATTTACCACTAGTAGATTCTCGCAAGTAAGATACCCTTGCTCAAGTGAGCACAAGGACACTTTAGGTCTAATAAATGTTGATTCATATAGGAAAAACAGTGGCCATTGCTCTTGATAGGCTATACTACACAAAAACACTTTATTAGCCCAAATGATTCAACTGGATATAACGAAGAACACACAGAAATAATAGGATATGCCGAAGAAGCTGATGCCTGTGTAATTTCATAAATAGGAAGAAAGGAGATAAATTGCATCATTAGTTTTCTAAAGTGATTTTGGTATTGCCTAAAGAGTTATAAATGGTTCTTAGAAAATTTCTGCCCTTGAATCTCAGTTGTAAACATTTCACCTTGGGTTTAATATGTGCATTGCATTGCAGTGGATTACTCATACTGATGGTGCAGTGTTACATTAGCAGATGCGGTTGTTGCGCATGTCATAGTGATTATAGTAATTTGTTGTTTCATGTGGGTTTAGGAACTAGGGTCTGTACTAAATAAAAGTTGTTTTACTCAACTCGTTTAGTGTGCTACATAGCTATTTTGTTTCTGTAAACAGTGCTAGTGTCAAGACATGCATTGAAATTTTTTTTTGACTAAATGTTGGTGCATCTTATCAGCTGGAAAATACAGTATTCCTTCTGTTACCAGTTATTCTTTAATTTTCTGAATGTGTTATGTCAGTAGTTCTTATTATTAAAAAAATTGAATGTTGTATATGAAATATTTCGAGTGTACAAAAAATCGAAGGCATTCATTATAAATTAATGTATTCATGGTTAAAATTGCTTCAAAGCACTCTATATATGATTAAAGATGGTTAATTTTGAGCTCAAGTACTACTACAGAACAAAGTGCTAATCAGCATAGTAAATGATTTATTGCTCTCTAAAAGTTTAGTGGTCAAATGAAATAATTTGCAAGCATTATTTTTTATATGTTATTACCAATTATTTCATATCAGGAGGTATCACGTGGAAGAAGCATCCGGTATGCTTTGGAAGAGTTGAAGAGTATTGCTTGTACTCCTATGAAGCCCTGTCATGGATCTGCAGGGGGAAAGGGATTGGATCAGTGCAGCTGGGAGGGGGATAAGACTGAGAGGGGCATCAACAGAATGGATATAAAGGGAGATATGTGCAATGGATTGGACGAAGGCATGGCTGGAATTTGTCGGTTGGGAAGCAGTCAGTGTGGAGAGGGCAACGGAGAGGGAGTAATAGGTCAGGGACCCGAAACTCGCATGACAGAGCACAGGGGTGCTGATTTGATAGATTGTGATCAAGATGCTGACATACCTCAGCTTTTTACACGAGTGATGGGAAAAGGTAAGTGGCATCACCACTGGTGTACCATATATAGCAGCATATAAGTCAACCTTTGAAGCTAAAAAAAATCTTTCAAAAAATTAATGTTGGCTAATACACATGGTATAAAATGTGAAACTTGATTTCAAGTGAATGACTTAGAAGTTGAAGAAGTTGACCAATCTTTTGGCATACATGATCACCAGTGTTTACGATCTTTTTAACAGGCCTTCTGGCTGTCATCCTGGATAAATGTTATCATAAATCAAAATACAGTAGAACCTCACATAGTGCGGATTCACGAGATGTGATTTTGCTAAGATGTGGTATACATTTCCCTACCAAATCTCAGAAGATATGGTTTGCCTCACTAAGATGTGGTTTGACAAGTCAAAGCCAAAGTTAACCTTTAAATTTCCCATAAACTATAAATGATAAAAACTTCAAATTAAAACTTTTTAAAGAAAAAATATTGAAAAATTGATTCGTGTAACTATTTTACCTTATAAAAATGTTGCATCGAGAGATTTGTATGTGTGCTTCTCATATTGTGCTGATATGGCAGAGGTCCGCAATCGGCGTGCTGCAATAAAGCCCTTGATGTGCTGTGGCATATTTTACATTATAAGAAGGGAAGGATATTGCTGCATTTTATTATCCTCCAATTACGACTACAGAAAATACATTTTTAATAGCCGGCAGGGTTAGACTGCTAGACAGTGCGCCTGCCTTCTAACCCAAAGGTCGCGGGTTCAAATCCCGCTTCGGCATGGATGTTGTGATGTATGTTGATTTTTTCTAACAGAATTTGACAGTGCAAAATGACCTTAGCTGTTGACGTACCTAAAAACCTAATTACTACTACTACATTTTTAATAAACAGTGATACTTTATGGCCAAATTTGTTAAACTGCTTCAGTTGCTTGAAGCTGCAACATAATAATTACCTCTTGAAGAAACTAAGTCATACAGAACAGTTTTGGGTAATGCAACCTCCACAGTTTTGTTTGGAACTGTGATGTTGCGATGTGAAAATTCTGCAGTTTTTCTACACTATTTATGATAAATTCAGGAATTTTTTTATGATTCACGTTACTATCTGGACAAAAGCATTAATTATTTTCATCTATTCTCCATTACTTTTCTCAGTTCTCTTAGTTATAATTCTTATCTCCAAAATGAAAGTGAATCATTTTAGACATAATTTGTCCCATCTATATAGAAAAAGGTGATTTTTTCTCTTGCTGCTGTGCATAGCGATAAAAGTGTTCTACACAATGTCGGCATGAAATTTGATTCGTTGTGCTGTAAGGTTTGAATGAACCCGAAGGTGTGTCGTGCAAAATTCATGCACCTTTTTCTCAGAATTTCGTGATCAATACTTTGGGTGAGTGAAATACGCACAGTATTATTATATTATTTTTTCTTATTTTCACATTGAGAAGTAAGGTTGCGTGAATTACATGATGGCATGCATTATGCAAGTAAATACGGTATTATTTTAAGTATTTAGTACTGGTTAAAAAATTATTCTAAAAATAGTAAAAAATATAAGATCCAAGAACCTAACTCCCTATTTCCTATTAGCTTAATGCTTCATATAATGCAATTTCACAAAATTTCAAGGAAGGCAACTACCGCGCTATGTGAAGTTTTACTGTATATCTGAGAATGAATGTAACATTACAAATGTTGTGCGAATGCTTAGAATTTTCTGCCTATTATACATTCATCATATCAGCTACACATTGAGGTGATGTTAATTTTTGTTTTATTCAAAACTCGGGCCATAGGGGAGCTCAGTTTTATCTGAACAAAAAATTTCATGATAAGTATTGTAAAGCAAAAGAAGTGATTCAATTTATACAGCATGTACATCCCTAAGAATGGATTTTTAAGTGGAAATTTTGAGGTCGACTTATATGCCACAACATATGGTGTATATTAATACTACAACAAAATAAGATAATACAGGATGTAATAAAAACTGAGGCATTCTACCAGATTACTGTATATACCCGAATATAAGACGACTCTGATTATAAGACGACCCCCCATTTTGAACTCCTAATAAAAGGAAAGAGAGAGTCTCCTTGGCAACGCCCAGAATGAGTACGAAAAATCTGCAAAATTTCGAAAAAGAATGCGTATTTCTGAAAAATTCAACCGTGTAACATGTAAACATTGCAAGAATAAGATAGTATAGATCTTTAGCCATCGAATAAAGCAAAAAAGAAGAAAATCAGTCCGTATTTACATATTTTAATGAATGAAAGAAAAAAACCTTGCACTCTGAAAAATCGAAAATCCTATGTAAACCTATGGGAAAATATAATTGTCTCCTGTATTCGAACCCAGGACACTTTAGCAAATGAAAATATTTTTCCAGGGACCTCATAGCCAGTAGAAACAAAACGCCATTTACCGCATATCTTTATGATGAACGGTTCTCGAGAAATACGCCTATATAATTACGCGAGGCTTCATAGGCATGGACGCATGCAGCTTCATTACGCGCATAATATACAGGATAAAACTCTAAGAGTATTTGTATTCGAATACATTGCAACGAATATTTCGATTATAGCTATTCGATTCTGCCCATCTCCAGCTATCTCTGGCTTCGGTTCCTCTGTCAGTCAAACTATTACACGCCGCGCGATTATAAGACGACTAGCGATTTTTCGGTCATAAAAATTGGAACAAAACCTCGTCTTATATTCAGGTATATATGGTAATTCTCTGCTGTGTTTTAATTCTCTATCTCAATAGTGAATCTCTTAATCTCTTTCTTGATGTTATATCTTGTTAAGCATAAACTATCTCGCATCTAACATGCATAAAAAATAGCTTGACATGAAATATTCTTTGATCATAAGTAGTAATTATCTTTTTGGATTTTTTTTTAATCAAATCTTTAACTTATAATTTAAATCTTTGTTTGATTTCAGTTTGTGCTCAGCTGCTGCTGGTCAGTGGCCGACATTCTTCTGCAGACCGAGGTAGAGACGTGGCTGGTCCAGAGGCTACAATGGTCTTGGAAGGAGGTGGAGGAAGAGGAAATGTGGGTGCAGTGGCCATTGGAGAAAGCGCCTGGTTGTTCGTCTCACTGGCTGAGCGATGCATTGCACATGGTGCATTTTCACAAGAAATGAAGCAAAGGTTGAGTTTATGGAAGCTTCAAGTTGCAGAGACTTGCCGCCCCTTGATTCCTCCGAGGCAAGCCCCTCGTCCTAACTCTGCATCTTCGTCTTCCTCATCATCTACTTCTTGCTGCACTACTGTTTCTGCAGTTCAAACATCTGCTGCTATGACCCTGCCCTCTACCTGTGAAATGCGGCACTTAACCAGCAGGTCTAAGTGAGTATTAAATGTTTTCAGTGCCACTTGTCAACCATCAGTTGCTAAAATGTACCTTCTAGCATTTGTCTAATTTATGGCCAACACTGATTGGCCATTATAAAGGCTAATTGTCTTCATTATACAGGGTATTTTATGAGATATATATCAATCAATCAAAATAGGTTGGAAATAATTATGAGTGCATCATGACTTTAATTGATGTAGCACTATAGAGTACAACCTAACCATATTTACTCATGTACCCCACACACCTTTTTCCCCAAAATATCAGTAAAAAAGGGAATGCGCATCATACATGAAGATTTCTGATCAAGTTTTAAAAATTGTGAGTTTCAGTAGTAAATATACTGCAATACGCATGCGTCTACATTTACACTTGCGGAAGACGAATTCTATGAAGTACACGCATATCTATATGACCAAGCGAACGTTTAGTGGTTAAATGTGTGGTTTATACTGCCGTTGATGCATCTTCAAGATTGAGATGACAATATTTTTATAATATTAAAGCTATGCTTTTTAAATGTTTTAATTTTATTATTGTTACTCAAAATAAGCAGTTCGGTCATTAAAAATTTACTATCAATTTCCACCTATACTTTTGCTGGAATAAGTTGGCATCTGGTACCTGTGTTTGCCAAGTTCACACAACACAGCTACGGGGAATCCCTACACTTCTTGGTTTTTTTTCTAATTTTCTGCTGCCATAGATTTTCAACTTATTCCAGCACAAATTTATTTTTTCCCTCCGAACTGGCCCAAAAACAGTGGTGCATATGGTACACAAGGGCACAGGTTACACAAGTAAATACAGTATATGGAATAGCTCTTGCCTGTAAAAAGCATTAGTTTTTACTTTTTATATACTACAGATAGAGTATATTTAAAAAAAGTTTAAAAAATATGTAATATTTGCATTTGGAAGACATGATAAATAGAAAAAACAGAATAGTCAAGCAGAATTTTAAAGCATGAATTGTATAAGTACAAGAAATTATAGGTTGGGGTAGATGATTTTCTGTTAACTCACATGATAAACAATCCTGCTTATTGCCACTAGACTTTTTAAAAAAACCTTTATATTAACTTACTGCAATATATATAGGTAGGTAAGTTTTAAGACACCACAAATAATGTCTAATAACTTGAGAACGGCTGCATGTATTTTAGCCATTCTTTCAATTTTAAAGAGAGCCACACATAAAGACTCTTTTGTATAATCATCATGCAAAATAACGACCTGAGTTCGATTCCAGGGACGTTTAATTCCCCCAATTGGATAACATGGACGGGACCTTCTCAAATTTTTATCTCCGAAACTATAAGTCGTAATTATATACTCTCGCAGACTTTTTTGTTGCAAATGTTGTCCTCTATCCGACTAAATTTATTAATCGATACCTTACAGATCATATAAGAGCAAGGGAGACTAAAATATGGATGTCTTATTGTTGGATTAATGGAAATTGCGTCTCCTGACTGTGGTGCTGCAAATTGCAATGGCCACATACCGAACTATGTCCTACTATTAATCCTTAAAAATGATTCCCACTCTTGAAGAATTTATGCGAATGTTTGGAGACGAAGAAAAGACCACACAATTTGTAATTGACTAACTGTTGAGTTGAGTTGGGTTGGTGTTTAACAGTAAATTAGCTAGAATTACTATTATAGTTGAACATTTGGCTGCATTGACCATCTTTAGTCTGAGTTTGAAATTAATGTACATTATTTCTATGAGAATAGATCAGTTACTTGATTCATCAAACAAGTGAGTGGAGGACTTTGTTGCTCCATGAATTAGATAGTGAAGCATTGTAATTTTTAAAATTTGCTGATCTTCTTTTCAGATGGAGCCACCAGTTTAACACATTTCATTCAGAATTCCCACTAGTGATGGGAGGAGCAGGGGCGGTCGGAACTGGATGTCGTCCTCATTCTCATGGCAGATTCTGCCAGCGTGGTTGCTCAGGTGGCAATGGAGGCAAGACACCATTTTCTCTGCTCAGTTTGAGTAAGCCCTTGTCCACTGCCTCCTCAGCTCCTCCACCTCAGCCCTCTCAGCAACATCTGCCATCCAATGCATCACAGCAGCAGCAGCTGGCTACTTCTGCTCCTGCATCTAATTCGTCGTCTTCATCCTCGCCCTCATCATCCTCCCCTTTGCCGTCGGGAGGTAGTCGCCTGGCACCAGGTGCCAATGCTACCATCTCAGAGATGGGGAATAATATGGGAGCCGCTTGTCAGTCTCTCGACAGCCAGCAACAGCTCACTGCCTCATCTGTTTTCCTGTCCAAAAGGCCCAGCTTGCAGGACTCGCTTTTGGCTGAGGTGAGAATATATTAAATTTATTGTAGTACTTCAGTGTCATTCATGAAAAGGATTTAAGAAAAATAGATGTCTTAATGCAAGCAGGAGAAAGAAACTGCAGTTTGGTGAGTCTAGACTCCTCTTCTCCTTTGAGTCTTAAGTAAATAAAAGTAGAGTTTGTAATAATAAAGAAGATATTAAACTATTTCTGATGACCACTAATGATTTTAGCATGTTTTCTTAAAAGAAGAAAACATGCCAATTTGATCACTGTCTGGTAGACAACTTTTTTGTTTTAAAGGATATTTGGAAAGGTCTTCTTAAATTAGATAGATTAGATCTATGAATTTTCAATTGATTAGATTTTCCCAGGAGTATATAGATTTTCCGCTAGTTTCCTTCAAAATTTGAAAATTCAAAAGTTTGAAATGGTATTGCAGCCAAACAACTGAAGCTAGAGGAGCAAGTATTTGCATATGGGATGGTTTAGTAAGGATCTACATTCCAACGGTGTGGGTTGTCCCCTCCCTGTAGGGGTAGGCAAAAAAATGCACTAAAAATTTAATACTATGTGCTTCTATCTCTTGCTTTAGCAATCTAACTTGTATCTAACTTGTTTTCATTTACAGTATAGAACCTTTTATCTGTGTTCCACTTATCTGGAAATCCAGTTAACAGGCTATTTTAAAAAATAATGCATTTTTCCTAAATTTGTTAGGAGAAAGAAATTTAAATTTAATGCCTCGCTAGTAATTACCCAGCTCACCACCATGAGTTGGGTGTCCTCTGGTGAGCAAGTGAGCACATAATTGGGAAGAGAACAAGGAATTTATATTGGAATATACCCGATTACTGTAGTATTTCTATTGCTGTACAGTACAGGTGTATATTATAATAAAGGTCGAAATGGAAAATATTACAAAACGGAACGTATGTTCTAGTAGTGGAACTGAATGCAGTGAATGCAATCAAGTTAAATTTTAATTTATTCCTTATGTACTACGATGAAGAAAAGTAAAGAAAAGTTTTTATATTATTTTTATTAAATTAAGTTAACAAAACGGTTACTAAATGTTTGATGAGACGGAACGATATTATCAACACATGCGACGGAGCAGAACACCATTCTGGTTGTTTCTAGCTCTTTCTGAGCATTGTTTATGAGTATATTCCAGGTAACAGGAAATTCCAGATATCTGGCTATTCCCATATCCCAAGCTTGCTGGATAAAAGGTTCTATACCGTACTTCACTGATTGAAATATTTTATGAATAGTTTTTTCACTTGTCAAATTTTTGAAATTTTTTTATAGTTCCCTTGAGAAAACCATGTGTCCTCCGGGAGGAAACTCTGTATATGTTCAATAAATACTACTATTCTACTATAACAAGTGCAGCAGATAAGAAGTTTGCTATGCCAAAATTTTTATGTTACAACAATTTAATCATATAAATCATGGAAAAATTCTTTGGTAATAATGGGTGAAATCCGTAGTTTTCTCCAAATAATAATGGGTGCATTGTTTTACTATAATAAGTACAGGATTCATTCATCTTCCTTGGTGAAATTTGCTGCAAAGTAAAAACAGTACAAGACAAATACAGAAGAGAGTGGGAAAAATAATTTCCAAACCAACAAAAACAGACTAGTGTGAAATTTTTTGATGCAGTGGGACCATAGCGTTTTTCATTCCTTAGCTTCGAGAAATGAAAGATATTAAGGTTCGTTAAACATTTCTTAATGCATAAGTGGTATTTTGGAATGAGTTTGTTTGTACAAGATAAACACAAGCTAAGGTATGTAAGCAAAAATACTCAAGTGACTGACCTTATCAAGGATGTTTCTAGGATGATGAATGAAATCTCATGCCCAAAGAAAATATAGGGTTAAAAGAATTAAGAGTTATGTGATATCTTTTTAAATTCCTATGCATTTGGAAAAAATTGTGATTTACTGCAGTTTAAAACGTAAACTCCTGAAGTCATAAGTCTGAGACCATCCCTTGTTAGTGCATTAATAAATAATTTTACCTAAAACAAAATTTTCATCTAAGGTATTTATTTTTATTGTGTAATTTTATTTAAATCATTACTGCTTTAATTATATTTGGCTATGCAGTAGGAAAAGAATATAAGGATTCCCCAAAATCAGATAGAATTTCTCTAGGATCCAGATAAAAGATTGCGTACTGTTCAATTGTAGGTGTTCTTTGAAAGATTTCTGCGTACAATTTTTGAGAAACTGTGAACCTATGGAGAAGGGAAACTTTGGACTTGACATTGAAGTGTGAGATAATGAGTGCATTTGAAATGACAAACATTAATAAAACTGAAATTGGCAGGTGATTTAGTTAATACTTTTCAACATTGTTTATAATCTTGAAGAACGAAGAAGAAATAAAATCAGCATATTCTCAAGGGAAAATTGCCAGGAGGAAACAAAAAAATATGAAGCTCTGATGATTTAGAAGTAGGAGCAGAGTTTTTTAGTGGTTTTCTCAGCAGTGATTATAGTTTTAGGTGCATTTGATTTACAACATGAGCACCTATTTGCTTCTGTTGGTTCAGCCATCCATATGCATTTTTCCTTGACTTCTACTGGATGGATTTTAATGAAATTAGGTATTTAAGACTTTTAGGAAAAGACAATAATAAAATGAGATAATTGATTCTCATAATCTAATCAATGATGCCACTTTCCTTAAAACAACAAATTAACTTTCTCTTATATCTCATAAATTATTGGTCATAACAAAAATGTCTTCAAACAGAATTTGTAGATTTAGTTTAGTAGAATATTTCTTTCCCTATAGATTTGTATTATAAGAGTAGCCATTATCAAGATAATCAAACAAGAGAGTTGTAATTCACTTTTGAACTTATAAAATTTCTTGCGTGATTTTTCAATTGTTGTCAACGAAAACAATATTTGTAGCAACTGAAGTAAATAAAATCTACTGTAATTATGAAAGTGTTTAATTTCCTTTTGTGTGCAGGCAGCATTTTGTATGTAGATAGAAATAGATTATCTACAATGAAGAAATTAATAAATATACATTTATTTTCCTTTCGTGCACACAAAGCATTTTCTAAATGAAAGGACAGTTTATAATGAAGGAATGGCCGTGAACATAAAGATTACATTACAACTACTAAACTCGGCAAATCAAAAATTTAATGTTTCCCTGGCCTCATTTCTGAAAATAATTTTGTAGTATTTAGTCATGCTAAAATTATGTAAATACATTTATTAATGCACCAACTTATGGGAGAGAAGGAATTTTTATCATGCAAGATATGACTGCATAATGCCATAAACTTTTTCTTCTTGCCCATAACGCTTTATAAAATTTTTTAACTGTTCCACTCATATGGTCCTTTGTGTTGTTTTACTTCCAGCCGCCACCTCTTTCTCACACAACCCTTCACCGCACAAAATCAGCCCCTCCAAAGCCCAACTACTACTGTGCAGGAGGAGCTGGAAACGGGAACAAGGTGGATGAGGGGAGTTGTGTTGGTTTTGGCCTTACTACATTAGGGGGATCGCTGGCTGGCCATGATGTCCTCACCGTAGTCCCAACTGATCCAGAAATCAACTCACGCCTTGAGTCCCTCTGCTTGAGTATGACTGAACATGCTCTGGGAGGTGTGGGAGGCATCTAATCTTCCAATGATCCATCACAGACTTCAATAATATCTTTTTTCTTTTTTTTATCCTTCTATGACTTTACTTTTATCACTTTTAGAAGATATCACTTATATACCCTGCAGAAAAAAGTGATTACAAAGCTAAATCTGTTTTTTCACTGTCTCATTGAGTGAGGTGTATCAATTTTTTTTGTTGCTCATTGGCTTGTTCTGCCTTCTTTCTTTGCTGCACCCTTGCTGATAGCCTGAGATGCAGTCACTAAGCTGGATAATGGAGTGCGATATATATGCTGACAAGCAGGAAGATATCTTGTAGGAAAGACCCTAGCTGCTAGCTTAGAGCATAGTGAGATGAATGTAACCAATAACACCACGAAGTCAATCGAGCAAGTTTTACCTAACTAGACAGTTAGGCATTCTTATTCTGGATATTTTAATTATTGTTGTGCATATATTGTTAAGGTTTTTTTGAGTTGGCTTTCATAAGGCATTTTGGAAAATTTCAGCCATTATTGCCTTTTTGACATTGTAGAAGTGGAAACTTTTCAAGTGCATTAGTAAGCAATGAATGATATGCATATTTTTTTTTATTCCATGATGATTTGTAACCTACATCAATATTCTTTCTCTTTTAAATTGGCTACTTGGGTACATTAAAAGAATCATTTTCAAAACTTGAGGTGTTACCATGTCTAGACTCATTCCACACCAAATTGTGATGGTCTCATAAGTTTATTTCCTCTGGAAGTGTTGGTTTGTTAATCTTGTATTTTTTAAATATCAAGAATGCATTTCAGAACATCAAAAATGTGTCCATACATGATGAATTGTCTGTCTGTTGTGAATGTTGCCGAATTGTGCTTTCAGGATTTCTTCAAATCTTAGTAATCTTGTGATATATTGTTTCTATGTGATGATGTTAAAAGACTGAAGTTTTGGTGTGTTATTACTAACAAAAACTTGATGTATAGTTTTAAGAAATATCATATATATTGAGATACATTATATTCATTATCTAGTAACTTGACAGGTTATATTATCAAGTACAAATGAAAGGAAGCATTTTCATTGTGAAGTTTATTTTAATGTTGAATCCAAAGTTTAAAATTTCCATTATGGATAGAGACCTTTTTTCTATGCCTGAGGCTGCTAATTTTTTTACTACCAAAATCTAATTGATAGAGCAGTATCAATTATAGGGCTCATTCAATTATATTTAGCAGACTTTTTTACCTATGAATGTTTATAAGATTGACTCAGAAAGTTTGTTGAAGTTTTTTCTCACATGTAGATTTCCATTTATATTTAGTCTATTAATACAGCCACTTTGTTATGAAACATTTATAAGTAATGTGACAAAAATCCCATTCTTGCACCTTTATGATCCCAGCTGGTTACAATGAATAAATGAATACTTGAATTACATTTTGAGCCAAAGGAGAATGGTAAGTCATTGTCAAATAAGAATTTTTCATGATTAATACTAGTCAGTAAAGAACTGTGCGGCAATTTGATGAAATTTTCAGTCTGGCTTGTTTATTAAATCTAAAACTTATGAAACATATTTTGTCTATTGTCCTGTGGTGTTCAAGTACCAAGCAACAAGAATGTTATTTTTTGGAACTTGTGATTGTGATGTTTGTATTGGGTTTTCAGAAATTAATAATCTGCTTATAAAATTGTCCATTAAATGAGGTGTATTGCAAAGGTGAAATCCTGCCACTAATATATGATTTGACAGCAAATGCCTTATTGTTGTGTGAAAATAAGAAAGTTGGGCAAGAAATTAGCAGATTTCACTCTCAAAGCATAATTGGCTTTCATCTTTGCAATCAGCCAAGCAAGTAAAAAAAAAGCTACTTTTTGAGTGAATGAATAATGTATTTATAAAATATTAGAATTTTGTAATTGCATATTCAGAAACATTTGGCCTAATTTAAATAAAAGTTTTATGGTAGCAGACATTCTGCTTTGATGATATACCAATTCATAAAAAAAACAGTGCTATAAATGAAATCCTTGTCAGTTAACTGGAAGTTATTAATAAACATTCATTACTTTATATAATATAAGCATGAGTTACATTATTGCTAAGTTCCCATAAATTTGAAGAAAATTTCTGCTTCAACAGAAATTTATCATCTTTCAAAAGTTTTTTATTTTGCTTTTACATTGCAGCCCCTCCATGTTCATAATGTTACATTTCTGAAAATGGCACAATCAGAGAAAATGCAAAAATAAAGATTCAAAGCTTTTGGGAAAAATTGTGTTAGGAGAATGGAACTTTTCCTTTCTATTCTCGTACTTTTCTAAGCACTTGCTTGATTTCTATTGCATTTTAGGGCCATAGTTCAATCGCAATAATATACAAGAAAATAGAAAGTATGGTTATTAAAAGGATGTGAACAGACAGAGATGAAGACAAACTAAGAGTATAGCATCATGTATCACACCTGCCACTCAGTCCAGTTGTTCACTGCACACATCACAGCATTGCTACTTTAGTAGCTTGTACATACTTGTTTTGGCGTCAAGGAAATCACGATGTGTTTCATGGACTACAGTGAATGAGCAAGTGATCTGAGGTTGGTGGGCATGCAAAAGTAAAATTCACTTTCCACAAACATGGACAATTGTTACAAAAATTTCTGGATGAATAAATTAAACCATAAACAAAACCCATAAAGATCGAGAGAATACCATATAATAAATTTGACACATTGCTTAAAATTCTATTCATAGTACTTATAACTTGTATATGTATATTCTAAATAAGGCAATCATTTACGAACTTAAGATAAACACGTTCATTTTAAAATATAAGCAGTTTGAATTAAGAATTGAATGTTTTCTTACGAAGAACACTTGCAAGCTATTAGAGTGAACTTTTGAAAAAAACACCGGCATTAACTTATACTACAAAAGAAATGTCTGATGGGAAAAACTAGTGCTAATGAAATTAATACATACTGCTGATATTAGACTAGTAATAAAATAAATTTATTGGGATTGTAACGCTTTGAAACATGCAGCATTTATATATGATATTTGAAAAGCAGCCTAAAAAAGCTTTTTTCAATTTCACTAATAGTGAAAAATATATATGCATTTTAAAAAATGAGAATTTTATGTTTCACTATTTGGTGCATTTTTCTGCCTTATCTCCGGATTTAAAACTAGTTTGTAGTTTAGGATTTATGGATGACATTAATATTATCTATCATTATTAAGGATAAACGAATGCAAATTTCAAAGTATGTGCGCGGCAAATAAAGGTCAGGATTAATTAGATTGCTAGTCTTCTTCATTGAAAACAGCATTAATACTGTACATATAAATTGCTCGAGTAGTTATTTTTGAACAATTACCAATTTGGAACTTGTTAAGGAATAATTTATCGCAGCAGAAGGCGAGGACATCAATTTGAGTCTTTCATAAAGGCCGCGTGCACTCGCTCTAAAAGCAACTTTCACTTATTTTAATTAGTTTCTTTTAAAGTTTAGTTTGGTGTTTGAAATAATGCAAATAACATCCTAATTTAGAATAATGTCACAACATCCGAATTCAGAGAACAGTTTTGAAAGCAATATTTCCGCCATTTATTTGCATCGTGTCATTGGCTAGCGATATTTCACATTTTTTAAAAACCAAAATGGCCGAACATGAGAGATAGTGCTACTAAAGCGTCCTACGCGGTGCTGCCACCGTTTAGTGAAATGGTAAACCTCTCACTAGTTTGAGATGTTTTAAAGTTATGAGAATTTTTGGCTTTGATGAATATAACTATACAAAGTGACTTTGACAATTTTTATTCAACTTTGATGACATAAAGCTCAAATTTGGCAGAATGATAATTAAATAGTAACATAATTGACCAGTGCCGGCTAAAATTATTTTTTAGGTCATATTTACTCCTACTTCATAATATTTTAGTAAATTCATCGTATAATTTTGCGTATCTTGTAATTTTTGTTATAACTTTTACGAAATATATAAATATATACATCATAATTATAGTAATATACTTTCAAATAACCGTAAATTAATTTTCCGGACGTTTCAAGTTTGGACCGTAAGTGTGCGTTAGCGTCAAGCGATCGATCTCTTATTCAGGGTTAGGAAGTCATGTTTAGTTAGTCGTGGTTATTTTAGTTTACATCCTCAAGACGTTGGTTTTTATGAGATTGACGAATCAACGAAGATGTGGTATATTATACCGCATATGTTTGTGACAGTTCCAAGGTAGTGAAACCAGTGTTTAATCGTGATTACAAAAACTGTGTTTTACAGACGTAGTTCTTGTTCAGTGGAGTGGCGACCGTAGTTCAGGGAGCGTCCTGAGTTACGCTTCTTGGATCGAAAGTTACCTGTGAGGCAGCTCAAGTGCATTAATGATTATGGTAATGATGATGCTTTTTTGTTCGATATAATTAAAATCAACACTCTACCTCGTTTATGGTTTAATAGACTGATTATATACTTATCTGAGCTTATAGAGTTGTGCTTGTAACGAATTCTTAGCGCTGACTGGCTGACTGATGATACTATCATAGTCCGTGAATGTGGGCGAACACTATCGTAGAATACTATAGCATAGTTAAGCAATGTTTTTCTTGTGTTTCAAACTCCTCGGAAGAGGGAGTGACTGTCAAGGAATGGGTATCTCGGTTCAAGTTGCGACCGTTATCAATAACAAAGTAATTGTAAAATTGCTCGAATGTTTTACGGTGATTTAATGTTTTAAATTCAAATGTTAAGCTTTCCCTACATATTTAGTCGTCGACGAATTTTATTTTCTTAAATAATATAGAAGAGATTTAACTTTCTAATTAATAAAATTTAGTTTATCTTGAGATTAGTGTGAAAAAACTACTGTTACTTGACATTTGTGAGGATTTGTGGAAATTATTATTCATTTATTCTTGTTTACTACACTAAGTTATACAGGAAAGGCACGCCGAAATATTGAGGTCTTAGGAGGACCTTTAATAGGCTATTATATCGCAAAAATAGTTGTGAATATGTGGTTATTATTTGCATGATAGATTAAGTTGTGAGTGGTTTCGTTAAGAGAAATAATTAATTAGAATTTCACATGTGCTATGCGAACATCTCTCTTAAAAGACTTAGTATAATGCTAAATTATTTACATCCTCTTTACTGTGCATAGATTTTAGCGATTGAGATAATGAGTTTGGACTTCACTCTTTCTCAAGGTCATTGTACCGGTACCGGCAGTTTTTCATCAGTGAAAGTGAAGCTGCTGTATGTTGATTTGTGGTTTCCCATTTAAATTCTATTGGATTCTTGGTTTTATCTTAAATGTAAGCCTGTTTTAAATATTCTTAATAGGTTAAAATTACCGAGGAAATATTTTTTGGACAGATGCGGATGTAGGTTACGTTTTCATGGGCTGTAGAAATAACAAATTTTGTGATTACATCCGTAGACGCCGCTCACGTCAAGTGCTAACTCGCTAATAAAAGTGGTTCAGTTTCTTAGTATTGCGACACAATTGAGAAGTTGCTTGCCTCCCAAAAATCAATAGTCGCCCATATAAAAATCGTAAGGGGGTAATGAATGATAATCGGAAGGACTGCGAAGCCCGTTTTTTGCGATTTTCTTTAAGCTTCAGCCCTGGGTTCACCGTTTTATTTTTCGTTACGATTATTACTTGTCCGTTTTCTTGCGTATGCCGTTCATGGTATAAATTAACATTAAGATTCGTAAATGCATTAGCCGAGAGTGAAAATGACTATTCATATTAGCATCCACTGTTAAACCAGCAGACGTCTTCAAATTGGGTTCAATTTTCGCTTTTCTCTAACATATAAATGTCGCACCAGTAGTTATATTTATGCAGTTGGAGACTAAATAATACTAAAATGACCGCGAAATATTTTTTCATAGTGAAGATAATGGAAAACACTGAAAAATATCCGTCTTGAATTTGTGATGGCTCATTTTAAATTTACAGCATAGGTTTGGATTATGGCGGGTAGTTTGAGCTTTCCTGAGAATACATACACTCATTGTCAGAAGTCCTCACTGAACCCTCTCGAGTCTGCCTCAGTAACGCATACCGAGATTGTCTGGCGTGAAAGGTCCGAAAAAACGCCGACCAAGGTCACAGGAGGAAGTATTCGAGTTGAATCATTTTTAGCTTGCATCATTTCACCCGCGCAGTTTTCATTTCTAGTTTAATCATTATCATTTAAGGTTTTAATGTGCTCCTTTTGTTTGTTAGTAATTGAGAAGCTACAGATCCTTATGATACCGAGTTTTTAAATTGTAACGTTACGAAACCATGTTGTGCCATTTCTTACTTTCGATTTTATCAATATAGGCCTTATAATAATCATTACTTAAAATAATTTATCTTAGTATTTTATTAGAAGTACAAGGAATTAGATGTACATGCGGATAAATCTTAAAGGGTACGCTAAAAATTAAAATTTTTATTGATATATATATATATTTTTTAATGTTAGCACCGAATATTTAAATTTGTTTCTAAGACTGTTAATATTCATGTGATATAAAGTTTGCAGCGTTAACCCTTAAGGTATAATAATAATGTAAAAATGTTACGTCTTAAATTACCGACCTAGCGGATAAATGAAGGTATTGTCATGTTCATGATTCCCAGAGGACAGCCTGAAAAATCATTGCAGAAAATGTTTATTTCACGTGGTCACGTGGCCTTTTAACTTTTAGTTTATGCAGAAAGTGATATATGACTATTTTGAAAGATCGTAAAGCAAACTCCATTTATTGAATTGGTTGTGAGGTGTATGCGTCGTTTTCACCATCGAATTATATCGAGATGATTGCTGGGGATTACTATCCTGCAGTCCGCCTGCCAGCCTTGAGCCCGCAGCGAATTTAAAGGAGAGGAACCTATTCGCTTAATAGACAAGGTGAAAGGAAATGGAAAGTCTGTATACTTAAGCGCCGCACTTTTATTCATGTTACAAAATGTGACATAATCACAATGAATGTTTTTTTCTGAGTTCACCACATGGTTTGATTTTTTGAAGGAATCATTAAACGTAGAACCGCTGTGAACCCCAAATTATATAAATTTAATTTAAATATCTTCTCGCAACTTGTTGTATACGAGAAATCATAGCATTTAACCTAAACTTATACGTATAGAAAAGTTGAAATTTTATATAGTGAATATTTAATCCGTCTTTAAGCTGCCGTTGGTCAGCAGTTCCTGCTGATAAATTTCTGTCGTACTTGAGCTTCATAAGACAGGACAATTTAAATTTTCGTAAACCTTGTGTAAAAATTAGTAAATAAGTTTAAGATTTCTACTGAATTAACTGGTAGCCTCAAATATTAATTTTCCATCACATAACTCCCGATAATAAATTATTTGTAGCAAATGGAAATAAAATGACTTTGATCTTTGTTTGCACATGTTCTTAAAGAAAACATCGGCACGAAGAATCTTTATTTTCGTTAGTTAAAAATGTTACATATTTCAGAAATTAATAGAATCCGCCGTAACGTAGGAATAATCCATAAAAGTTTTATTGTATCCTACAATGAAAAGCTGTTTTATTTTCTACGTAACTTTACTATTTCGTTTGATTTAATTTTAAATTTGCTGATAGAAAATATATGAGAAAAAGAATCTATTTATATGATATTTGCGTATGGGCGCACAAGTTTTTTATCCATCATATTTACAGTAGACGCAATGCAGAACAACTAAGTTTGCTTTTAAAGTCAGTTATTGAAAGGGATAATAAATCTTTTTTTTAATCACGAAACAAAGGAATAACATGTCTGCTCACGCAAATAATTGGAACGTTGCTATATTTTCTACACACAAAGTGGTCAGCGCATTATTATTTTAAAATAAAGTATTTGGTGTTATTGAAAAAAGTTTTATTATTCCACGTAGATAAGTATGTAATTCTGAAGTCAAGCGGTAATAGTCGTTAGAAAAAGGTTATCAGATAACAAAATTTTATGGCGCAGATCTTTACGTATCCTGAAGTTAACCACAATTTTGGCCTTGCAGGAAATTGAAATAGTTAATAAATTCAAATGGGGGATGTGGAAAAAAAATTTTGTACTAAATCGGGAATCAAATCCGGGTCTTCCACTTGCTTTAGGATCAATTCCTGGACAAATACAAAATTTTTCTCCGCTTTCGTCGAAATTTTACTCAGACATATGCGTCAAAGCACAGAAAACTTCTTCACTTAAAATTCCATCTTGAATAATTTATTTAATGATATAAAAGAGAATGTATGAATAACACATGAAATAGCTATTTTAAAGAATCTCTAAATCAATGTTATAGTGTGATTAGTATGAACAATTTAAAATGACTTCTTATGAGCGTTGCCAAAACGGAAAACTTGGAACACTTCTTGCAATATTCGAACACCATATTAAATAATACTTATGAAGATCGTCGTATAATTGGCTCTAACGCGTGCGCGGTCTAATTCATGTTGTGCGCTTCTATTGCCGGTATGTCTATGCACAGATGTAATTCTTAGAATGCCGCTAGATGGCAGGAATAGCGCTGTTCTATTGTTGAATCTAGTTTGACATTAGAATAACCAGTAATTACTGCATACAAAATATGTCATTGCGATGAAGGGGAACCCAGTCGTTAACAATATGATGATCTTTAAAATACGATATATTTTTTTCATCGAAACCCAAGGATAGTATCTTAAAATTACTATTGATTTAGCAGTATATTTCTAGTTTTTCAAAGGCTTAATTTAAATTTCTTACGTCGCTTGTGTTTGCCAAATTAATTGCGAGGTCAAGATTAAATTTTTAGCTATTTATGGCATTTTTTTCTTATTATTTTGCCACTTAATAATTTATCTTCTCGTGGATTTGATTAGTTTTGCAACGTAATGTATTAAGTTGAATATAGATTTGTTCTTAAAGATGGCTAATAATTTAATATTGTTTACCCTTTTGTAGTTTCCAAATCGCCGTAATTTTAATTCAATTGCTCGGAATTAATTCATATAAGTGCGCGCTTAATTTAACTTAAGCGGAATTTTTAACCTCTTAGCACAGTGGTGAGCCAACTTTTCTGCATGGCGGGCTGCATCGGTGTTTGCGAATTCTTCAGCGGGCCGCATTGAAAGATGCCAATGCTTAGGCGGGCCAGATTAGAGTTTAAATCGGAAATTGCTTAGATTCTTAGGCATCATACCTAAGTGAAAAACAAGCACAAACAAGGATTGTAGGGCTAAATTTTCAAAACTAAATGTTTTATTGTCATAATTTTACTAAAAGTAATATAAAATTGTGTTGAATTTTACAGATTGCTTTTTCACCAAAGCTTCGCGGGCCACGTTAAATGCGCTTGAGGGCCACATATGGCCCGCGGGCCACGGTTTGCCCACCCCTGTCTTAGCACGACTATTCTAATGAACTTGAAATATTTGTACCGCGAGATGTTTACTTTATTTGTTTATATAAGTAATGATATATGGATATATTCCACAAAGTAACGCCTACAACAACGGATTTTTTTCTTTCATTCATGTTGTTAAGTGTTGAGTTTATTTCCGAAGTACATAATTATAATATCTAATTTGTCAGAACCAAAATCATCGTTAAATTAAATTCTAAACGTTTATCACATATAGAAATTGAAAAATAGAAGTTGAAATATCGGGGCGCAGCGGAATTTAATTAATTAATTAGTTTAATCGACTTAAGTCGCACCTTAAAGATTTAACGATGAAAAGTGAGCATATCTTTTGACATTCATATATGTCCAAATTTAAGATGATAGTTGTTCTAGAGACGTGAAAACTAAAACTAGAGATAATCGAGGGAGATGTAGAGCAAAAGAATTCGCTGTTTATATTTGAGGCGCGGAATCGCTCGGGGCAGCTATTCTTTTTTTTCTGGTTAAGGAGAATTAGGGCGAAGGAGATCATTCGAGGCTATCCAACAGAAAAAGATGGAAACAATGACATAAAAAATAATAGAATAATGGCGAAACGTGGTCATACTTTTGAGATGTCTCTAAATATCGTAAATCCGCCGCGGCAAATGTTTCTCGGTTACTTATCACGGTTATTTTAGTGATTGGAATCGAGCCGAGACATTCTTCCCAAAAACGAATTACCATATCCTAAAGAATATGGCGTGTATCTTCCGTGAATCTGAATGCAGGAACATTTTCGTGAGAACCAATCGACTTTCTTCCATACCTCGAAATTATTTAGACTTATTTATCCGATCTCGAGAATAACGCTCGTACACCGTGTTTACGGAAGGGAAAACACAGTTTAGTGTTCAGGTGGACCATTCTCATTGATACCACCACATTTTATTTGCCATTTCCAGTAGCGCGCACAGGATTCTCTCAAGGGGGGGCCGAAATATTTGACAAGCACAAAAGTTGTATGCAAGTTATATCGATGTCGTGTATTGCATTATTAATTATATTTAAGTAAAAAATAAAGGGGGCAAATCGTCTCCTATTTCTTTCTGACGGCGCCCATGAACCCAGATTTATAATAACGATGTGTTTCCACAGTTTAGGAAAATCACAATTTTCCAGGGGGGGGAGACCCGTTGGACCCCCTTCATGTGTGCGTCACTGGCCATTTCAATGCGTTCATTGAACGTAAAAGCGTATCGTTAATATTTCTCATGGGAAATTCAAATGTTACGTTTTATTTTTCCGAGGAATAACAAATAGGATTAATTATATTAACGTACTTATTTGCAACGTAAGAAAGGTACGAAGTGTATTTTATTTTAATGTCTCAAATATTTTTTATTTGTCTTTAAGTATTACCTTGCCTTTTTATTGACTTCATTCAAATAGATTGTTTTCGCAAAGAAATTTTATCCCTGCTTTCCCTCTTTCTGGAAATGTTTGCAGAATTTCATTGTCTATGCAAAATTTCCCCTTGATCTTCTAATAATTTTAAAAAATTAGAAGTAAATTGAAGTTTTTATGTCCAACAGTGATATTATAAACATGAATATGTTTCTAGTTTTTCTCATATTTACATTTGTTAGATTTATAAATAGCGTCCTTGGGTTTTTTAATCGGCCATATTTAAAATATAAGTTTTAAGTTGGCATAGTAATTTAGCTGAGCAGAAAAATATGTTCACACAAATATCTCAAAATATTAAATGTTTTGTCGTATCGTTTATTAATTAAGAAACATTTATGCTTGGAAAATAAATATTTAATATTTGAAAAGTTGGGCTTCACAAAACAATGTTACTTAAGTAATTAAAATATTTGCATATGTTAAGGAAATAAATGATAAATTTCTAAATTATTGCCTGAGAATATTCTTAACCGTTGGAAAATTTAGAGTATGTGATGATTATTTCTCAATAGCATATTTTATTCATATAGCATATTATACATAGCAAAATAACATGTATGTATTTTAAAAGTTTGGCTGAAGTTCATATTCCATAGAATTAAAGAGGTCAAGCAATTAATTAATCTACTTTACATTTTGTATAACTTTATGCTGATTGACGGAAGAGAATGGTTGGGATCTTCTCTTATGGTTCCAAATAAGGAAGAATCCTTCCTCAGTGGATCGTGCTTATTCACAAGCGCACGCCATAAAAGAAAGAAATGAAGACTTTTTCCAAGGTACTTCTAATTGGTCAAAGTCAGTTCAATCTCCAAAGCAGTTTTATCGTGACCTTATGTTGTTTATTCATTTTATGAGGTGGCTGTATAGTGTAACGACCATCAAGAGCAAGAATAGATTGAAGAAGATTTTTTATATTTATTTATGTTTCTTTATTTAACAGTTGATTTTCATATTTGTTACGGCAGCCTTAAGATTTTGAATATGGTATTCTACGAAAATATCGTCCGATTCATTCAACATAGGGTTTCTTCATTAGAACATACACCCAAGATTGAAGTTCTCTTCAAAGAAATAATGTCGCCGACGTTATTCTATCTAAAGTAAAACTTCGCATTAGACACAATGCCATTCCATGTTTCGTCGTCACATCAAGTCGACTCGCCACGTTCCGGGAGAAATTAGAACGGGAGCGGAAAGTGTTAATTGCCCGACAGAGCTTTCGGCTCTCCTGTGAAAATCTTCCACCTATACGTCTCTAACGACCAATTGAATTAATCTAGACACGGGCTTCGATCGACCCAAGGCAAATATTGGACATTATTCAAGCCAGAATCCGTGGGAAAATATTAAAAATTAATCCACACCCGCAAGTTCACATAGCACTCGTTCTATTTCTCTGTATTTATTTCGTTTGTCGTTTATTTTGAAAAAAAAACCCCGATTACAAGTGTTTATTTTGGTCTATCCTCTGTTGTGTCACTAATGCTGCCTGAGGTCTGAAACGTCCCTAAAAGAAAGGGAGTTGGCGACCGCTGTCAGTTAGGCGGCATGGGAAGGAGGAGATGAGTGACTCGCCCTGTCATGCCGCCGCATCCGTGGATTTTCAGGACAATTCATACGATGTAGACGTAGACTGGATGCGGCAACCGGCGGCGCCTGGGCCGTCACGTGGGTTTGGTGGGTTGCGGGGTCGCCGGCGTGGGAGCCGCGGTTCGCCGAGGAGGACGCGGCGAAGACGGGGCGGCCTGATGGCAGGCGATGTGGAGCACATGGTCGTGGACGCAGACTGGGCGCCACACGGAGCCTACGCGCACCAGGATCACGGAGAAGAATACGGCCACATGCTCCATGATATGGTGTGGCCAATACTTCTTCTACGGAGAAAAGAAAACCCTTTAGAACTTCCTTCTGCAATGTGACAAAATGATGCTAAGTGGCTAGAAAATGTAGTTGCTAGGATAAAAGGCTCTTCCAAGGTGTTTCAGTGCAACCCTTTTATTTCTGTTGTTTGGTAAATTATTATGTTTTATTGATTTTATTTGAAATTTTGGTTAATTATTATTTTTCGACCCTTTTGTCCTAACAATTAAAGGTGCTCTAAGATTATACAACTAGGTCACAAAGTTGAGTGATAAAACTTCACTCTAAGTCTAGAATTTGCTGGAACCTTTTAGCAGTTTGTTCAAAAATGGTATAATACAGCCATAAACCCATCATGCTTTTTTTTGTAGGTTAGCATAACATTTTTGTTGACATATATTTTAGTGATCATCACATAAGCTTCATCCTGGTTGCACCAGTGATATTAATAATAAATAATATAAAAAAGCCTCACCTAAAAGCAGTTGATAATATTGCAAAATAAATAAATTTTAAATAATAAAAACTAATTCATTTTTATCATTCTTCTAAAAAATTTCATTATATTTCACAGTAGACAAAGAAAAGTTATCAACATTGCATTATGTCTTATGTAGATTATGATAGATAGGAAATGCTTATTAGTCATATTACCATTTCTTTCAAACTCAACTGAATTCTTTTTGTGGATTTGCTTGATGATGCCGAGATAGCAGGGGGATGAAGGAGAATATGACCCTGGTTCATCTCCCTCTGGAATGTTTGTGCGTAAGCGAGAGAGGACACAAAATTGGAGTCTCCAGGAGAAATTGCTCCTGTTTCGGCTGGTAGCTCCTCGACTTGACATCCTTGAAAACCGGCGTATTGATGCAATGTCATCTGCGAGGAAAGGGCGTGCATGGAGAGAAATTCATGAACTCTTTAGTGCTCGTTATGGTCCAGAAAGAGACGTCTTCCGAATACGTGAACAATGGAGGCGAATGAAGCAGGTAATTGTTACAGTTATATGCTATGAATAAGAGACCATAAAAAATTTCCTGTTAAGTTATTGAATGAAATTGGAATAGCTTTTACTCGTTTTTCATTTTATGCTATTTATGGTAATAACATAATTTGAATGTAGAAACTACTGTATGGTAAAGAACCAGTCTTAGTTTACTTTTTGGAATTGGTCCACTTGATGTTGGTATTAATACAAATAAGTTACTTTTTGGCTTATTATTAAAGCATGATAGATTATGTATGAAATCTATTTTATTCATTTAAAACGTGATTTTACTTCCTTATAAAGTAAACAACCTAACTTACATGTGATGTACCAAATTTAGGCTACAATTTATGCGAATGGAGAAAAGTATTGTTATTATAAATTTGGTCAAAGTGCAATATCTCCCCATTTCTCTGATAGTAGCTCCACTAACAGCAACTTTGGGAACTGCGTAGTTTCACATATATATATATTGCACTTTGACCTGTTTTTTTAAAATAGTGCGTGAAATGAAATAGAAATCTTAAACTAAATATACTATTTTTGCTGGATCTGAAATTTGTTAATTACTTAGATTTAATAATTTTCACGCAAAATGAAAGCTTGCAAACCCATAACGGATCTGCCTGTGATGATATTTACCTACCCAATCACCGCCCATTGGTGAGGGATAGATTCGTTCCAGAAAGGCAAAGGGCACAATAGCACCCGGAGACGGCTACGCCCGATATAAAAGGCATTATAATCTAAAAACAAAGCGAGCCAAAGGCTCACCAATATCCTCGGTTACTAGGTAAATAAATACATTCACTTAGTAACTCCAGAGAAGGTTGTGTACTTAATACCGTAGCATGTAGTTCATTTTTTGACACAAATTGGCACTGCGATCGATATTGACCCATAACAGTTCTGTTCCAAAATTCTAATGGCCAAGAAAATCTAGCCGAGAGATGGATCGATGACGTCAGTTGTGATTTATATTTGTTCATTTTTCACTTTCCCAAATATTAACTATGCAGAAGTATTATTGTTCTTCGGTCAAAGTTCAATATATCCCCCCCTGACTGTGGCACCACAAACGGCAATGGCCATGAACGGTACATTAAGCGGGACTATGCAGTTCCCAAAGTTGCCGTTAGTGGAGCTACTATCAGGGGGGGGGAGGATATATTGCACTTCCTCCATAAATTTAATACAGATTAAGTTTAGGTAGTTTACTGAAATGTATAAGCACATGTCCCAACTCTTCTTATTTTCATAAAAATAATTGAATCAGTATCAGGAAAATATATATTCCAGAGAAATATCTAAAAACTCTTTCAGAGCTTTTTTAAGATATGAGGAAAGACGAGGAAAAGTAAAAACAGCTGTATCAGCACTAAGACTGCATGCCACATGTATAGTCGTAAAATAAATTATTTAACAATATTACACATAACAAAGTCCTGTACTAACCCTGTAACCATGCACCCCACATTCTTTGCCTGGCTGTCTCTTTCTGCTGTGTTGTCCTTTTTACCCTATGAATATGTTGGTCTCATATAATTTACCAAAGTACTTTATTATTATTAATAATAATATAAATGTTTATGTTCAATCATGGTATTTATTAGATTTAGTTTTCCAGAATTTTTTAGTCCTAATCATGACAAGTTTATTTCATTTGCATTCCCCAGTTCATATATAATAAGTGTTTTTGGAGATTATGGCAAAGTTTAAATGTGACCCTAGGCACAGGCACTTTGGGGGCCCTCCTCATAGATTGTGATGGTATAAAGGAAACTATGATATACTGAAAAACATTTTATTGACAAAATAATGTTATCTTATTTTTTTCTTTTTCAAAAATTACAAAAATAAGTCACAGATACCGAACTTTTGAGGCAGAAAGTTTCTGTATCAATAAAGAAACAGACGAGAAGTGTATGGACCAAATGAACTGCACCGGTTAGATCAGATCTTGAAATTACATGCAGTGACTATTGTATTAATTGCTGTATTTCAATTCTTTACTTTCTTTAGAATAAGAAAAACTGGTACATATTTTTAAATTTTACTTGTTAATTCACTTTTTTATTAAATTCTCTTTTTACTTTCAATAATACTGCCTATATAACAGTCAGACTATGGGGTGGAGGCCCCCTAGTTATGTGTCTACTGTGCCCATTGAGTAATCCGGCACTGGTGGAAAGAAATCCTTTACTGTAAATTACAATATTGACCATACAAGTTTTTTTTGAGATTGCCTTTTAAAAGTAGGGAGTGTGGATTATATTCAGGAACTTTTTTAAAATCTAGTTTCAGTCTTGAAAAACAAGTATGCTACTTATATGCAAATAAATACGATATATTCAAGATACAAGAAGAATAATGTTTATGGCAAAAAGTAATAAAGAGTAATTGAGATAAATCCTGAAAATAGTTTAAGATTTGTTTAGTCCAGGGTTCTCAAACTGGTGGCCTCTTTGGAGCATTCATGAGGCCAGAAAAGTAAGGTTTATGATGTGGCCAAAGTCAAATGTTTGTCTATTTTTATATAAAATACCTCACTTAAATATTTGAGAATAATTTTTTAAACAAGAAATGTATTTAATCAAACTCCCAAAATATGTGCAGTTTAATCTTCATTCCACTTTGGCAGTCATAGACATTTGGGTTAGAGTAGAATGTTCTTCACATTGTCAGAATATTTTTTTTCTTTGACATTGTTCAAAGAATCTGAACTGTGACACCAAATCTAGTATATTCATAATGAATGACTTTAAAAGTACGTCGAAGGATCTCCAACTCTAGTGAAGTGAGTGATAGAATGTTCAGAAAAGATGAAAAGGTTTGAGGAATGGGAAAGCTGGAAACATGGAATGTGGCCCACAAATTTGATGCACTGCCGTAATACGACATACGGATTTGGTGCATAGCCTCCATGTGACCCACTTGCCAATATGAGTTTGAGACCCTTGGTGTTGACCAGTGTTTCTTAATCTGTGGCCTGCAAGCACTTTAGAGGTGGTCTGCATCTATTGACCTGTGACCAATAAATTAAAATTAAAAATAATTCCTGAATATTTTAAGAAATGTTTCTTTTTAGGACTATCACTAATCATAGATTGCCTTGCTCAAAATCTAAAATAATCCACTCATATTGTAAGTTCTTATAACTTTCCCTTCATCCTGCCTTTGTGAAGTAGAATTCTCTGCTATGACAAAAACAAAAAGAATAGTGTGAAACAGACTTGAGATAAACTCAATGTTGCGATTATCTCTGTCCAAATTTAGACCAAAATTTGAAGTAATGTTCCAACATTCTAGCTTAACTACCGCACTAATAACAGAATGTACATCTATAGTGCTATGCAAAAGCCTTAATTGCTAATTCAAAATCCTTGATCACTATGCCAGATTTCATGTAAATAACATTTCATAATAATAAGTTAAGACTTTTTGTTATTTTAATGATATCATAAGATTTTAGAGATATTGTTGTTTCATTGAAAGTCGTTTGTTGCATCAAAAATCTTAAATTTAACTCATACACAAGGTCTGTTTACACAGGTCCAGTGACCAATCCAGTAGTGAGATAAAATGGCTATACTAGTAGTTTGGCATGTGAGAACAAAGTAAATTAGGTGAACATTGAGAGTATGCAAAGATTATAAAACCAAATATGAAGATTATTTTATATCAAGATGGTTAAATAAAATTTTGGAATGTTTCCAAGTACAGTCAAGCACCACTAATTCGTAATTCGTTAATCTGAAACCACCTGTAATCCGAAATGACTGATTCCCAACTACTTTCCCGACCGGCTGCCATGGCACTGTGATGATACAGTCTATTCTAAACCTAGATCGTGTATTTGAACATTACAGATACAAACAAAGGCATACACGCATGTGGTAGCACAATATCTCGTGCATTTTTAAAGAAAATACAATTTAGTGTTAATTTAATTTACCCTAACCATGTCTTGTAAGAGATCAAATGAAGGTAATAATGCTGGAAATTCATGTAATTGTAAGCAAAAGCATGAAACGCTATCAATTAAGAAATAAGTGCAATTATAAATAAACTCGACCAAGGTTCATTGGTGCAGCAGCTTTGTTCTATATACCATGTTGAAACAACAACAGTAGGTGACATTAACAATTATTATGTGTACATTAACAATGTACACGTAATAGTTGTCAATACGGTAGTAGTATGCAATTTTTGTTATCACTTTTTCACATTATTTTGTTTCGTTTGTGATGGTTATCATGCACAGAACATAATAAAAAGTATATTATTGATTTTAAATGCTGCCAATTCATATAACTTTTACTTGGAATATGTAGACATTTTATTTTCTATTACACTATATTTTCAAGAAACACTTTAATTTATATGAAATATGCATCCGCTGGTACTCTTACCATATCACCCCACCCCCAGAATACCCCATTGTTTTTTATCCGAAATTATCTGTGGTCTGGAACAGCCAAGATCCCAAGCTTTTCAAATTAGTTATGCTTGACTGTAGCCCAAAAATATGACTATGGGGCCTTTCTTAAAGTAGGTCAGCATAGTATAAACATTTTTATTGCATAGTTAATTAATTATTGGTATGATTCATTTGCCTCTTCATAACTTATTTGGGACTTCTTTACCTCTTTACTGAATGAAATGTATGGTGTATCATATACAGACACTCCCCGGATTACGTAAGCCTCGACTTACATTAACCTGCACTTATGTACGAGGTCTGACAATAAAGTAATGAGACTGATTTTTTTCCTGCTGTATTGGCAATGCTGCGGCCTGCTACGACAGACCATGTTTGACCTTGATCCTTCCCCCACCCTTACTCCAAGTGGCACTGCCTTGCGTTCCTTCAGTCTTGAGTAGTTGCTTGATGAATGAGGACATGTTTGTGCACCTTGTCACGAAAATGGAAACGCGGAACATCGCGCAGCGGTATGCCATCATGTTTTGTGTTAAACTCAGTGAAGGAGTCACCACAATGTATGGAAAGCTTCAGCAGGCTTTTGGGGAAGAGGCAATGTCAAGAGTACAAGCTTTCCACAGTGGTGTTCATCGGGATCACCAAGACCCAAGAAAGCACGCATGTCCAAGTCAAAAGTGAAATGCATGCTTGCGTGCTTCTTTGATTCCAAGGGCATTGTTCACAAAGAGTGGGTACCTCCTGGACAGACAGTTAATCAACATTACTATGCAGAAATTCTTGAAAGATTGCGAAAGCGAGTCATTCGGGCTCGTCCAAACATTGCGAAAAACTGGATTCTCCATCATGACAATGCGCCAGCCAATGCGGCACTGTCAGTAGGGAAGTTTTTGGTCTTCAAAGACATTATGGTGCTGCCGCAGCCCCCTTATTCACCTGATCTCGCACCCTGCGACCTTTTCTTATTCCCACAAGTCAAATCGGTGGTGAAAGGACGTCCTTTTGAATCAACAGAAGTCATCCAAACGGCCGTGACCAAGGCCTTAAACAACATTCCACAAGATGCGTTCCAGAAATGCTACAAGCAATGGCAGGACCTTTGGCGTAAGTCTGTGCAGTCACAAGGGAACTACTTTGAAGGAGACCACAATATAATTGATCAACAGACAGAATAAAAATTTTTTTCGAATCAGTGTCATTACTTTACTGTCAGACCTCGTAAGTGGCCCATAAATCGCTTAAAAAAATTTTCATTATGTGGAAAGTTTACATTAGTGGTTTGCATAAGCAAGCGGGAACTATATATGCACGGAGGAAGAATGCAAGGCGTGAGTTATAATGTGGTGTTCTCAGTGTATTCTACTGCTCTTGCACATTTGCTTGATCCCTTAATGTGTGTTTCGCTTTTGTGCAAATTAATGTGTTGCCCTTGCAATCATGGCTGATAAGTGTTGCATTGAGTAAATTATACTTTAATCACATAGCATCCATAGTAATTTTTGACTTATGCAAATTTCGGATTATGTAACAGATGCAGGAACGCATTCCTTATGTAACCAGGGGAGTGCCTGTATAATCTATTTATATATTTATATTTGAGTTAAAATATTTATATTTCAATCAAAACATATCTAATGAGCAGTGGCCTAGCGGAATCATTCTGCCTCCCCCCTGACAGATAACAAGTAGGAATAATATACTTTAATCATACAGTATAAATTAGGCATTTTTCATATCCTTTAGTATATTATTTTTATTTTAATGAGTAAAACTTGGAAAATAAAAATAGTTACACTTATAAGGCAATTATATATATCAAAAATACATACATGAAAATCTTTTTATTTTTTCATTCTCACATGAAAAAAATTTCCATTTGAACACAATTTATAACAGTTAAATAAAGAAATTTTATATTTAGGTCTTTTTTGTCCTGTAAGGTGTTGTTTCATAATAATAATCTACACTGAAAGATCTATTGTTTTTCCCATCTTTCGGAAAAAGCCTGTTTGGAATGTAAGATCCATAGCTCAAAATAATTGTTTTATTTTTGGGATAATCAATATTTTCAGAAAATTATCCACTATCTGAAGGATACTGGCAAACCGATTTATCAAAATCTAAGGAACTGTGAAATTCTTCACTCTCTACCATTACATCAAAGTTTTCACGAGGAATTCTACTAGAGCTATTTATTATTAAACTAGTTGCATCACTACACTGTACATTACCCAGAGTCTTGCATACATCTTTAGTGTCACTGCGATGTTTTACTCCCGAAAACAAGTTAGAGCTGGTCGCTGGCAGACTGCTTTATGTTTGAAAAAACTTGTCAATAATTTCGCATTCTTTTGAAGGGAATGTTCACATTCTCGTTTTAATTTACGTTTTTGAGCACCACTTAACTGAGTTGACTTAGACATCTTAAAATACAAAGGTCATCAAATTTTATATTTTAATTTAAAAGGGAAAATATTTCACTAAACATGCTTTAATTAATTCACAGCACACAATTACACTGCTTAACCTATGGGCAAGAATGAGAAAATCACAAATCAATGCAGACACTAACTTTTTCTTTTTTGTTGATGCCTTGGTAATGCTCAAATTCACCTAAATGTAACTACTGGAATAAAAGCGCAGTGTGATCCATAACAAGCAAAATGTTTGCTAGAACTGAATGCAGCGATGCTAGTGGAGTTCCTATACACTCCAAGTCCACTCTCATAACATTGTTCAAGATCTTTCATTGTTAATATCCGTGGAATTGTTGTTTGTACACTTATATTATGTGGCATATACGTGCCTTAAAAACAGAGTGTAACATAGAAATGCTTTATGCAAACAGCTCTGCTCTACGTATAGCATTTTGTAAACACTGCAGGCGTGGGTCATGGACGTATTTACTTGTCGCCGTAGTTACTAACAGCCCAAACGGCTCTTCCTCAACCGAGCAGCATTATCAATTGGTTCTGTTCATAGAATGAAAAACAAAGGTAATGTCCCTATACTCTCCTATAGTTCAAGCATCTTTTCTTTCATCTCCCTCTTAACATTTTTATTTGTCCATGAGGCCGTTTAGCTGTAGTTCGCTTTGTGCCCCCTTCGGCCCTGTGTCCAACCCCCCGCCATGCAGGGATGTCTGCTACACCACTGCTAATGAGTATTAAGCATATAAGTATTACATTTTAGCGACAAACTTCTAAGGCTGGAAAGCTTTAACTGATAATATATTTTGTAAAAAACATTATTCTTTTACTGTAATTCTGCATCCCATTGAATTTTGCTAAAATTCTTGGGTGAATATAACACAATATTCATTTACAGAATTATACTGATTTTTAAAAAATAAGATATGTAATACATTTCTGATACTCTACATTCATAAATTTTGCCTTCATCATTTAAAAAAAGAAATCAGAAAATATATTAAAATTTAAAATAACAGTCCAAAATTTCACTTAACAACAAAATTATACAAGCATGGTTTTGACTTTTAGTCTTCATCAGGTTGAGAGTCATAAGCTAGCGAACAATTTAGATGTGAGAAGATGAAAGAAAGGGGGAAAAGGCCATCAATGAATTTGAAGAGTTTTGAGGAAGTTTCCAAATGAATGCTTCGCCTGCTTGAACCGTTTTTGAATAAACGTAAGAACGTAACAACATAATTTTTTCACTTCTCTCAAGTTGGCCAAAAACTAACAGAAAGAAGGACAGGTCTAGTGGGCACAGTAAACTGGGATAGAAGGGAAGTTCCAGTATTAGTAAAGAATGCATGCAGTGAGCTCTACAGCACAAATGTCTGCAAGAGTAGTGATGAATGTACATCAACAGTTTATCAGGGTAAATTGAATAAAAATGTCATCATCCTGAGTACAAGTCATCCATCTGTAGACATTGAGCAAGATGGGAAGAAAATTCCAGAAACAGTACAGTTTTATAACTCTATGAAATGTAGTGTTGATGTTTTAGACCTGATGGCATGCCTTTACAGAACGAAAGCAGCATCCCGCCGTTGGCCAGTACATGTTTTCTATAGTATATTAGATTTGGCAGCAATCAATGCCTGCATGTTACTCAGAGAAATAACAGGGAAAAGGGTCAAAAGAAGGGCTTTCATCCTTCATCTGGCCAAAAAGCTTGGAGAGAATTACAATAAAAAGACTAAGACAGTGGTGAGCAACCTACGGCCTGCAGGCTTCATGTAGTCCACGAGAGCCTTTTATGTGGCTTTTGATGCTATGATGAAAAAGATTTAATATAAATTCATATCATATACATTCAAATTATGACAAAAAACAATTGATATTGAAATGTTAACCCTAAAAACATAATTTAGAGTTGATTTTCACTGATATGATACTTCAGAATCTCTAGTTAACATCTGAGTAAAAGTTTAATCTGGCAACTTGCAATGCTGAGGAATTTGAAACCACCAATGCCACCAGCCACATAGAAAAGGTTGCCCACCACTGGACTAAGAGATCCATCCTTCTAGCAGCAGCTCCTTGCCATGATGGCATTGTGAGATATGATGGAAATTCTGGTGGGCAAAGAGGTAGTGAAAGGCGAAAAAGACACCAATGTCAAGTATATAGATGTAATGGAAACAAATCGGGGCAAGTTTGTGTGTTATGTAAAAAGGTGGTTTTTGGCAACTGTCCAGTGAAGATTGTAACACAACGTTTTTTAAGACTACTTGGAATCTAAAAAGATATGTATATATAATGACAAAGCTAAGTTTTTATTGTATATTTGTGTAATTCTTTATTCAACAAAAGTGATATGTTATTTTGAGAATATTCTGTTGCTTATATGGTTGCTGTTTGTATGAGCAGTAATTCTGACCGTGGTGGTGGCGGGAGGGGGTATGAGTTGCTGGCTGTTCTAGTGTTAAAAGTACTACTGGGCTTATGTAGTGATATTTTCAACATGTTTTTTTTACTAATGTACAAGGGTGGTTCAAATGAAAACAGAAAGTGGATCATTATTTGCAAAAATTAATTTAATTTAGAATATTTTACATAGAGAATTTACTTTGCTTTATTTGCACCTCTGAGTGTGATTGTCATTTGTTTTCACAGGTTGTCATTAAAACAAGATTCAAAGTGGCTATATCTGGAAAGTTGTACCAAGATTGAGATTAGAGCAGTTATAAGATTTTCGAATGCAGGAGTTAAACCTAGTGAAATACATTGTAGGATGATTAATGTGTATGGAGAGAAATGTGTGTCATGTAGGACAGTCTATGAATTTTTCGGAAAGTTTAAAAATGGAGTCCATGATCTTGAAGATGCTGCTCAACCTGGCCAGACTAATCGCGTAGTCATGCCTGGCAACATTAGATGTGTCATGGATGCATTCTTTTCACCCTGAAAGTAAGCGAGCCAGTAAAGAGTGGCATCATTCCAGCTCACCAAAGCCTAGGAAATTCAGAGCGACAGTCTGCAGGAAAGGTGAGGCTAACCATATTTTGGGATAAATTTTTTGGAGTTACATGAAGAAGGGGACAACTGTCAACAGTGCGTCGTACTGCGATATGTTTAAGAGACATCTGAAGCCTGCAATCCTGACCAAATGTCGAGGTTTGGCAACACCCGTCCTCACACTGACCGTGCAACTGTCGACACCATTCAAGATCTGCATTTTGAAGTGTTATCTTTTTGGGCCATTGAAGGAGGCATTAAGTGGAAAGCATTTCCACTCTGATGGCGAGGTTCGAAAAGCAGTGCATGAGAGGCTCAGCAAGCAACCGAAGAAATTCATCTCGAATGGAATCCAGTCATTATTTAAGCGGTGGAAGAAGTGTGTAGAAAGAGCAGGAGACTACGTTGAAAAGTAAAGAGGTTCCTTAACATAGGTTTAAATAAATAATTTTTTATTTAACTTTTGCTGTTTTCATTTGAACCACCCTCGTAATTATGAGGCAGATAAATGAACAAGTTACATTTGTTATGTTTACCACAAGTACATGGTTTGGTCCAAATAAAGGTCTAATAAGTGTTGGCATTTAAGTCTACTTGAATTTTAACATAATTTTCTCCCCTTCCTAAAAAAATAAATGAAAAATAGCCAAAGAAATATATTGAGTTTCTTTCTATTTTTAAGAAATTAATTAATTTTCATCTCTCTTAACAGGCAGCTAAGGCAGATGTTGCTGGAAAGAATCCTCAAAAATCTGCACAATCTCCGGCAGCCGCTGCTGTTGCTGCAGCTGTTGCAGCAGCTACAGGCCAAGTTCACATTCCTCCATCGCCAGCGTTGGCACAATCCCTCATGATGCCTCCAACAGCAGCGAATCTTGCAGCCCAACAACAGCAGCAGGTGGCATTACAGCAACAGCAAGCAGCAGTTGCTGCAGCAGCGGCTGCTGCAACTGCTACAACTCGCAACCAAATGAACTCTGTACTTTCAGACATGATTGTCAAAGCATTAGAGAAAGCACGAGAAAGAGAACAGGAAGGAGGAGGTCCTTTTGATCTTTCGGAGCTGGATGATGGGATGGGTTTGGGTGGATTTTTTTCTACTGGAATGGGAGGTGAGAATTTCCCTTGGGTTTGGCTAAATTTTAAGTTTAATAGATAAAATTAAATTTTTGAAAGTCAGTAGATCAGTTTCTTTTTATTGATGTTTATCCCTAGCTAAATTACTTTTATCTACCTATTCCGTTACATTTATATTGTAGAAATAAATATTCATCCATCAAAGTTTCTGAATTTAAAAAATATTTTTTATTTAATCCACTATGATTGCATATCTTTAATAACACAATTTTCTTAAGATGGTGGACTGGTTTTAAAATTACCTTATGCATGTAATTATTTGCAAAAGATAATTGTAGCAACATTAATATAATAATATATTTTTGAGGATTTAAATGAATAGCAATTAATATTATTATTTTGATGATAGAAAATTACTTTAATCATTCCTATTAAAATTATGCTGTTAAAACAATAGTCTGCTGTTTTTGTATTTAACAAGAACAATTATAATTTGTGCTTCAGGAGTCGGAGGAGGAGGGAATCAACAAGGATTGGGAATGCCTGGAAACCAGAATAACAGTCAACTTGATAATTCACTTGGAATTGTCGGTGGGACACAAGGGGCCTTAACTGGACAAACTGACAATAACCCTAGTGGAAGTGCAACAAGTAGTGGTGGCAGCAATGATGCATGGCGTCTTACAATTGTTCCTTCTACGTCTTCATCTCATCAGCACACGAATAATAGGCTGTCTGGAAATGTTTCTGAAGGCGGTCATCACGTTTCAAATAATCAAGGTGGTGAGGGGTGAGTGAGATAGTACTACTACCAGTTTCAAAGGTCATACTTGCAGGTGTTTAACTTCCTTTTTAGCAACCCAAATTGAACAATACAGGTATTCCTCGTTATATGCAACTTCAAAAAATGTGATTTCATTTTAATGCGCTCAACTAATTTAGACTGATTTCAATTAATAGCACTCGCTTTAATGCAAATTGCTTGCTGGCCAATATAGTGGTGGGGAGGAGGGGGAGTAGAGTATTGTGTGGGTGGGAGAGGGTGAATGCAAGCGGAGAAGGAAATATTGCTTGGAAGCAACTAAAGATGGATGATTTTTAAAAGAAATTGTGGCCAGCAGTTCCACCAAATATCCCCAGTGACATTTTACCATCACCTTCGATGGCCATAAATGAAAAAAGCAGTATTGCTGATTTTTTTCGACCAATTCAATTCCCTTGTCTACCACTACAATCACCTGCTTCATCTCCATCTTCATTGAATTACGATGTTTCTCTGATGATCGAGTCTCCTCAACCATCTTCACATACAGCTCAATGACTCATCAATCAGATCACCCACCCATCCATTCAGCAAGCCATCTAATTTGAGGTTGGTGTTATCAATACAGTAAAACCCCCAAATTCGCGGCTTCGAAATTTGTGTGCTTCGCAGTTTCACGGTCATGGACTACTGCTGTCATCTTTGAAGTGAAGAGAAAAAGCACTAAATAAATGAATTTTCCCATCCACGAGGTTTTTTTTATGAAGCTGTGACCCCGTTTTCTGAAAATGTCTACCAAGAGGAAAGCATGTGATACTACAGAAAGCAGAAGCAAAAAGAAGATGTTGACTTTAACCAGTTGAGTGGGTATGCCATATATATTCATCATGGCCTGTCGTAATCTGTATGCCATATATGTCCATCACGCCGTTTTTCGGGCCATTTGCTATGGGTATGCCGAAATAGTCTGTCATGAAGCATCTCCGGTATCTAGCTGTGTCCTTCTAGTACAGGGTAGAGTCCATAGATGGTGTTTCCTTCCTTTTGCTAAGAAAAAATACGCTTCGTACGAAAACCCTGCATGTGTAATGCGGGGATGCCTATACCTGCCCCTGCGGTAGTGAAAGCGGAGGTGATTTTCCTCTAACTGTATAGGATATTTCTAGGCAACTGGAGCAATAAAATCCTCCTCTCCATTGCAGTGAATGTTTCATATGCAAAACATATGTGAAGAAATATTCTCAGAAGATTGAGAGGGATATTTGTGATATTATGGATAAAAGTGAAGCTTAAGTGAGAAAATTGAGTTGCGAAATAAACATGCTAGTGGCCCGAGTGTGGCATCAGTGGGCAGGCAATATGCAATAAACTGTACAGCTATGGCAGATTTAAATGCCACATTGTATTGGTTCAAAACCACTTTTAGCCTACCTTTTCATCATTTATTGTTGTCAAAATAATGGAGAGCCACGAACCTAACTCCCATTTTCTTATAAGGCCTTTGCTTCTATTTTTGCGGATTTCAAATTCGCGGTGTTTTCGGGAACATAACCCCTGCGAATTTGGGGGTTCTACTGTATTATTAAAATAAGAAAAAGGATGTACTGTACTTTACAATAACTTAACAGCAAGAATATTGATGCTTTTTGCAGCAGATCTCAAACATTTCCATTGATTCTTATGGGAAAATTAGGTTCGATGTATGCAATTTCATCCTCTGCGACTTTTTTTGGAACACAACTGTCGCATAAATCGAGGAGTACCTGTACCACAAAATGAGGAAGGCACACAAGCATTCCTAGAGTTTTTGGAAATGGTAATTATTGGAACTTATATAATGTATTCCTGAACATGTTTTCTATAGCTGCATTAAGGATGGGCGATCTTACCCTGAAAGATCGATTCTGTGAATCAGTCTAGATCGTGTTAATAAAGATCGCTTTACCGATAAGATTGAACCAAAAAGATCGATTCAAGAAAGATCGATCTTCGTTTCTAGCCACAAGGAAGGTTATAAACTAAAAGAATAATTTTTGTGTTACAATTTTTTTATTATAATAAAGATCGATCTTCGATTCAAGCCATAAGAACCGACACTTTACATTAACATTTTATAATCATAATAAAAGGAAACAAAGAAAATTAAAAACATAAAAGTTCGCGATCAATTACTGTGTAGCATTAATTTCCTCTCTAATATGATTTTTAATTTTACAGATTTCTAACTGACTATTATTCGCATAATAAATTCCCAATACACACACACAGCCATGCCCTCAGTGAGATTCGAATCCGCGAACCTTACATTGGAAACAAAATACATTAAAATCCTATACCGGGGAAATTCATTATTAGAGTAAAATGTGAATTATTGAGATCAATTTATTTCACACACTTCTTCATTTATTATAAATTAATTGAAAAAAAACTGCGCTAACATTGCGCGGGTACAGCTTGTAAGGTTAAGTTGCCGACTAGGTTTGATGCCCACAACTAAAGTTCACCACTTTCACAAGTCACCACTGCCCCCCTCCTTCATAGGCACCCCACCAGGAGGGGTCGAACGATTCTTGATTCTGGGCTAAAAGAATTGATCCACATAAAAATCGTAGAACAAAAGATCGATCCAAAAAATCGAATCGGCCTTGTAAAAAGATCAATCCTGTAAAAGATCGATCTTGTATCGCCCATCCCTAAGCTGCATCTCAAAGAAACAATACATGCTAGTAACAGCATCTATAATTTAGTTGTATTTTGAATTTCCTGCACATAATTCTAAATGTTATGCCTCACAGAAAGCAGTCATGTTATTTACCTGAGATATTTGTTAGATGATTCCACAGTATTCAATAGGCATTCCATTGTCAAACTGGAAGGATTGCTTCGTCTTGCTGAAACTATATGTCATATTCATCAATTAGTAAATTGTTCAATTTTTCAATATTTTCTTTAGAATGCTCAGCATTTAGAATAAAAAATATGCAAAGCTTCACCTGATATAAATAGTATATTCAAAAACGGGGTTTTCTCAAAGAAACTGGTGGAACAGTAGTGGATTGTTTTTGTATTTAAAATTAAATATGTATATATACTCAGAAATTCTTAAGTATTGTTCTAAAAGTTTATTTAAAACAAGCATTTAACATTGCGCAATTAAAGATTGAGGTATGATAACAGTCTGCTGTTATGTGGATAGTACATATATCATAGTAAAATCTCTAAGGACTTCCACAGAAGTAACTAGATATAAATTTTTAAATGTGTTGGTTAAGCTAAAGGGATCCAAGAATTGATCTTCTACTCAAATCTCATTTTAGTTGCAATATATTTACAGTTACCGATTTTTTAAATTTGCAAAAAGCACATAATTGTTGATGTTACATGGGAGAGATTCACATTTATTTTTTAACTGAGCTTTACTCCCAGATTTCATGAAGATATTCAAGATATCAGGAATATCATTAGAATAGGTTTGATCTTAGACTAATTTGTTGCTAGAGAGAAATTATTTTTATGGTAATACTTAAATTTCAAAAGCAAGTTGTTTGTTGACAACCATGGGATTAAAAATAATAGACATAAATTTTCCTTCTTCATGTTTTACAGGAATGGTACAAAGGTGAACGTGAAGAAGGAAGAGGTTGAAGAGGATGATGAAGGCAATGGGGATGATGATGAAGAAGGTGAAGAGGAAGAGGAGGATGAGGGTGATTGGCAGGAGGGGGATGGGGGAGATGACCAAGGCAGCAGCAGGCAGGGGAGGAGTGATGGACAGGAAGGTGGAAATGAGGATGAGGAGGGTGAGGAAGGTGATGAGGAGGACTGTGGTGGTGGGGATGAGGAGGGGGAGGATGGCATGGAAATGGTGGAACCTGATGTGGAGATGGAGGAGGGGAAGGGGACATTTATGATAATGGAGATGAGGAGGAGGGAACACCAAAGGAGGATGCAGATCATGGAAAGGGAACACGAACTGAGGTGTGAGGTCCTACAAGTGGAAAGGGAGGCAGCTATCATCCGAAGGGAGACAGCAATCTCTGAACGAGAACGGGGTTGGAAAACTGTCGACGATTTGCTCAGGTGCGTAGGGGCCTGGCCGAAGGATAAAGAAAAGAAGGAGGAGTCGTCAGAGTAAATATTACCATTCTTAGCCTTTTTGTAAATAATCAGATAGCCATGAGGAGATTTTGATCAAACTGACTGCTATTATTCTTTCCATGGTGTTGGAATAGACAGTTTGCTATTTTAACATTTGCTATCGATCTATCTCATTATTAGATCAGAGCCAATCACGTGATGACAATATTTTGCGTAGTTTTGTGCAATTGAGCTTGTCAAACATTTTTTCATTGATCACCAAATTTTTTAAATAGCAATTTGTATTTATTGAAGCCCATTCAAACTCCCTTGTAAATTTTGTCAAAATTGGAGGATTATTTATTAGAAACAAATTTTTACCAAAATATTATTTCTTTGTACTATAGTATAGTCATCAAATTTTGAGAAAAAATTGAATGCTGGACTTATTTTGCTAATCAATTCTGTTTGCATTGTGTAACAAGTTAAAAGAGATTTTTTAGTATGACTAGATGTAAATTAAGGCAGCTCAGGCTTGAATTTGATGTAGTATTTTTATAAAATAACCTCTGAGAATTTATTTACCTATAAAAATTCAGCTGTTACGCACAATCTGAACAGAGAATGAAACTTTTTAATCCCTTCTGCCACACTGAGTATTTAGTGGCTGAAAATTTAAAATGTTGAGCTACAAAATTTCTGCCATTATTGTACATCACTAGTTGTCTGTGTGGAGTTGCAAAAAAACACTAGAATTGCAAAAATATATTGTCTTCCTCATAGGTTTGCCTGTTTAGGTAAAACTGTGTGAGTAAAATGGACTGAAGTCTTTTACTGTATATTTTATGACTCCTAGGCTCCATATTTGCTCAACCTTTTCACCAGGATATGGTTTTCTAGATAGTTAAATCTTGAAGTGATTATACAATACTGAAACCTTTGCCCTACTAACAGCATTTGACTTGACCAGTTTTACCAATACAGCTAAATCATCATGGAAGACTGAGCAAGTAGGGGGTGCCTTCAGAATGTTTATCAACACCAGCAGTAATTGTTTGAACCAGCAGCAATGTTATGCAGTCAAAACCTCTTTGGGCAGAGTGCTTTGCTAAAGCTGTCCTTTTTTCTTTGTAATTGCTTTAAAATTGGAACTATGCAATCCTAAATAAGATTAGATATCAATTTAGCTGCATGAAATATTACTTCCTAATTGTGAAACACAATAAGTACACTTAAAAAATTATTTAAACATTTCATAATCCTTGCCATCTTCAGAAAATTTGTTTGAAATCCTCCTATAATATTAACTCAGACTCCCTGCCTATTGTCTACATCTGACAGGATTTTTAGTGTTTATTGACATATAAATTGATCATTGGACAAAGAGGTGTATCATGTTTTTTTACTAAAATTTAATTTGCGTAGTTAATTAACTGACCGACATGTTTCACATTCTTCTAAACATTTATGAATGATTTAGAATATTTTTTAAACACATAACAAAACATTCATTTCTTATTGAAAACATTTCCATTGAGGTTTTTCAGTATTGTGAAAAAATGCAGTATTATAAATTCATAGTTACTAAATATGTATTTAATTTGTATTATATATGTGTGTGTGTGTTTGTATATAGCTAATGATTTTAGCAAGAAATTTTTATGAGGAAATTCTTTTTGTAAGGCAGAACCATTACAGCTGCTGTTAGTTTTTAAAGTAATTCACCGAAGAAGCATTCAAACTGTAGGACTATTTCACCAAATAACCAAGTCAATCAAAGAAATGCAGACTTCATGCCTGTGCAGAATTCTTTAAATCTTGTTATTTCTTCAAAACTGATTAAATATGCTTTTTGAATTTTTTCTTGTAACATTGTTGAGAAGTAGTTCTTTCTATGTATTAGGAAATGAAGACATTTTGTACAAATCTTGTGAATATTCTACATATACAGGCCTCTTTAAATCATCCTTCATAAGGAAAAATTATATTTTTCACCAAAATTCAATGCAATCTGTTCCTTTTCTGTATTGTTAAGTTAAAATTGTTCCTTCATTCACTAATTTTCATGCTATATCATTGTACTTATTACAATGAAATTGATTATAAGTCACGAGAATTATCATATGATACAAATTTTGAATGAACAAAATTTATTCTTTCTAAATACTATTCCCAGCTATGTATTTTTTCTTTTTATTCAACTCTTTAAAGGAGTATGATGCATCTGCAGTATTTATTGTGGACATTATTTTCTATGTCAGTTATATCTGCCAAATCACATTAATGCTATTGTCTTTCTTGAGGATTTACAGAATTTAAAGTTATTAATGTTTAAAAAGTTTATTTTCTTTAAAAGTTTGTTCATTCAGTAATTTAATTTCACTGTGCTTATTCCATTGCTCTGAAATAATGTGACATCATAAAATTGAAAGACTTTCCTTTCGTGCTTTCTATTATATAAAATAATTTTAATGTACATATGCTTTTCCATGACAAAATAATGAGGATATAGTTTTGTAGGCATTTTCTAATATCAGATCAACTGATTTTTTCTTTGATATGATATTAAGGTAGAATCACGTGCAAATAGAGCTTAGGACTATCTATCTGCTGATAAGTATGTATTTATGATGTGGGTTATTTAATGGATTTTCCATAGCAGCGAGGAAATCTTTTTAGTACAAAAAACCCCTGTGAATGCCAAAAATACATATTAATTGAGGATTGTCATTATGAGACTTACTAAATTTAGTGCTAATAATGAATATCATTTCACAAATTTAGTTTCTCTCTCATATATATATATATATATATATATATATAGAGAGAGAGAGAGAGAGAGATATGCATTTAAAAATACGAATATAATAAAAAGCAGATTTTTACCACCATGTGGTTTCATAATTAATATAGTATAAATTATTATTTTGGTTATAAAAATTGTTAAATACTTTCAGGTAATGTGTGTAAGATATTATAGTGCTGCAAGGAATTGTTTAAATAGGTCGAGGAGTAATAATGTCAGATTTTGACCTATTGTTATCCATATTTTCCTTATCAGTTTTGCATTAAAACAGTCTTATTAATATTAGCTTTAATTTAAAATTTTGCAAGTGGAGTAATGAGTTACTCTAATTGTAAGACTATTTCTACTTCTTAGAACATACCTTTGGTACTCCTAATTTTGTTTCAGTTAGTTATAACTTTACTTTGAAAATTTTCCTTACACTTTTATTTAAATAACCTGTTTCAATTAGAAAGAATTACTCTTCTATAGTTTTCACAGTCATTTCTTATTTGAAATACCTGTATATGTTTAATATTATAAATATTCTTATTCATGCAAATTACTATTGATTTGTGTTGTATTTACATATATTCAGTCAATCAGGATTTCATATGCATCATAAACATGCTTTTAAAGTGATGTAACAAGACATATACCCTGACCAATACAGTGTAGTCTTTTGAATATGAAATGAGCAATAGGCATTTGTTTAGCAAATACAGTTATAGTACTTAGTATCTGTGCATTTAGACTGCCTGGGTCCCTGCAAAGCATGTAGGTAGTGTTTTATCATTTCATATGATTCAAAAAGTGCCTAACATAAAAGCTATCCCCCAATTTTTGTAGCTAATAGCATATTTTGGAATGATATATATATATAACCTCTAGGAATTTCCTTTGTCATATTTTATTTTTAGATGCAGAAGTTTCAATGACATCGTTTTTATAGCATTTAATATTTATAAAATTAGGATTTATATTTTTTCTACTTCTGAATGCAAATAGTTGAATACTCTTTGTTAAGAAATGTTGGCAACAGATGAGAGCAAGGTAGTTTCTCTCACCTTTTTTCATGCAATATTCACTTCATTCATTTCACCATCTACAGTTTGATGTTTATTGTTTTAATCTTGGAAAAACGAAGCCTTCTGTACTACCTCCAGATTATCATGCTGTATTTGATAAAAACATCTTGTGTATGATTATGCAATAAAATATTTCAGAGGGAATGTGAAATATTGTGAAAATTTGTCTTGGAAAAATATCAATTTATAAATTTTTAGATTGATAAATTAATAATTTATAAGAAAAAATGTAATTATTTGAACCATAAGATTTAAAGTTTAATAATGTACTTCATGGTTTTTGAAGAAAAGTTGTGAAGCTAAAATAAATAACTCCCTCTGTGTAATAGGTTTTTTTAATGAAAATACTGGAAGTGTAAAATACTATATGTTACAGAGTACAGATAAGGAAGGTAGAGCTATTTCTAATGTGTGATCCTGAATTTAATGTGTCATTTCTGTTCCTTTTGAGAAACTATTATCACTACTAATAACTGCCCTTTTATGCATACAGTACCTATACATACAAGTTTAAGTTTTTTATATCCACTGTCCATATACTATGTTTCTATGACTAGTATCAAATACTAAGCAAGGTAACAAATCTAGCATAATAAATTACTCAGAAAATTTGGTAACTTTTGAAACATTATAGAAATCCTCAGTTGTTCGTAAACTCAAGCTTTAGAATTTTTTATCCTGTAATAACTGGCTTTTTGATCTATTTCTTTTTAAGATATTTATCATTAATTTTATATTATTCATTGAAATAAAATTGCCTCAATGCTTTTTGCTCTCTTTGACAGAAAAAATATATTAAAAAACAATTTATCCACCACACAAAATTAAAATAAAACTCAAATTTTCAAATATAAACATATTTAGTAAATTTATGCAGTATTTACTCTCATCATTTACTAGAACATATTATATTTGTTAAATTCTTTAATGGTTACATTTTGCAGTGTATTCTCTATTTTGTTATTCCATGGACACCACTTTTGAGTAATTTTTACTGAAAAAACCTTTGTAATGCTGTTTGCCCTACCATTCATAAACTGCAAAAAGCAAGTTATTTCTCTTTACGATATTCCTTCAGTTTTTCGTGAGGAAAATTTTTTCAATTATAATATATGAAAAGAAAACCATTTCACCTTTAGATAAATTTATGAATTAAATTTTATTATGTCATTTTTCTGACATCTTACAAAACGTCGTCTTCCTAATCATTTCCTCTTTGTTAAACTTTTAGTCGCTAATATGAATCTTAGAAAATAATTGTCATGTGTAACTTTTGAAAAGCATATTTATGGTCAGAATGTCAAAGTTAAAGACTAGACATTTAAACCGAGAAAATAAATACTTTGATTTAATAATATCATTTGGCATTTTATATCACTCTCTCTTTACCAAATAATGCTGATTTTTAAAACTACCTTCCCTATAGAGCACCTATATTTGTTATTTAGAATTGCAGAGACCAGGGTTAAGATTACTGTTTAGATAAACTGAAAAAGTGTAAAACTTTCTTTTCCAAGTTTCAAAACATTTATTTTAACTTAATAATATGCATATAGGGTTGCTTATTAACATTAGATATTTTGGTAACTTCTTTATTTTCTGTGGCTTTAAACAAATGCATTCTTATAATAATTGAAGTTGCAGAGATTGATACAAATTTCCATATACTATATAAATTTTCCATATTATGATTTGAGCTTTCATTCTGCTTGTAGTAGTTACTTTGTTAAAGCCCATGTAAAGGTGCATAATGCCACTGAGCTAATTACTAGCATGACTTTATTAATAATTTATGCTAAAGGAACATTCCAAATAGTAGAATTAATGCACTGACCTAAGCAATATTTATTGCTTAAGACACCCATTAACTTATTGTCTTTCCAGGAAGAATAAGTTTGTTTGCATTTCTTGAATTCCGTTGTTAACCTGTATTATTGTAATTATGTTATAATTATCATATAACTTGATAGGCCTCTTTGCTTTAAAGAAAATGCAGCTTCTTTTGTTAAGCATATTTTTGTAAAACTTGACATTTTAGTATTGGCAAAATGTTATTATGTATTACTTTAATGGTACCAATCCAACTCCGGACAAAACTAAACACGAGTAATCATAATTCCTAAACAGATTTAATTGACAAATCACCATTCGAGATTCTACAGCGTTTTGATTAAAATACATTCGAGGTATTCTATAGAAAAATCGGTTGAATTTACACTATGGTTTAACAGTGTTTGTTTATTTGACACGCAGTTATTCAATGCAAATTAGTACGACATCATATAACTGCTTGAACCACGATGTTAAACGAAGCATTTTCATTAAAACTTTTTCTGCATTAAGAAAAATCCTCGTGATGCGTTTTTAAGAGAAAATATCGTTTTATCAATAAAGTTTTATGCAATTAGATGTTTTTAATTATTGACTTCGCGCTGATTCGGTCACAACATTCCATCAAATTCTCAAATCAAAATGCAGGCATCGCAATTAGAATATTTTTATTCCAAATCATGAAGACATATAATACATACAAAACTATAACATGGTATCGGGCTCAGTTTTTACCATTCCTTAATGGTTCTAAGTTATATAATGCTTCAGGCTAACGTTTTACAATATTTATCTATGGTCATGTTATATAGCAGAATCATATTTTACAATAGTGAACTCACTAGATGGATGAAAAGCAAACAAATAGTTTTATATTCGGCATTTAAAACGTGTTGAAGGGCATTTTTACAAGTTATTTTACAGAGATATTGCAAGAAAAAAATGCACAATGAACCTAAGGAATCACATTAATTTATTTCTTACCAATAACCAAAAACGTATTTTCTGAGATTGGTTAGTTGCTCCAAGGGATTTCCATTCAGATCATGCGTATGTACTACAAAATTTGACTTACATAATAAGAAATATTTTTACCCGACCTGAATCGTAATTAATTACAATTTGTTAAATCGTGGCGCCACTTATAAAGCTAGGTATTCCCAGGTAATCCACGCTTTACAATCAAGAATGCGCTCTTCGTGCTTAGCCTGAAGGTCGCATTCCGATTTTCATTTTATGTATAGCGTATTTGGTGTTCGTCAATCGCGTTGATATATTTGGACTGTGATGTCGTTTCTAAGGAGGTTACCTGGGCCCTTTACTCGAAGACTCTTTTCAATGAGGTATATTATATATATTAAATAACTCATAAATAGATTTATTATTAAATTTCCCGATTCTTACTGATTACACTGTGAGTTAGCTTGGTCGTTGTGGAATTGTTGGGTACCATTTTCTTCGTCTCTTATACGTCTGAAAGGTTTTACTTAAAATTTTACATATTTCTTCAACAGTCAAACTAGACAAAACGCTGATGCCGGTCAATTGGGAGATTTAGGAAGTGGAGTCGGTAAAGGTGGAGGTGGTGGTGGTTCTATTCGCGAGGCTGGTGGAGCATTTGGAAAAATGGAAGCAGCACATGAAGAGGAATACTTCTACAAAAAGGTACAAAAAGACGTAACATAATCAAACCATGCGTAAAGCATGACTGGTTCAGAATGACATTTTTTTGCGTTTCAGCAACGGGAGCAACTGAACAAACTTAGGGAAGATTTACATGATGAAATTACGTTTCACGAAGAGCAAATAAGACGCCATAAAGATGCGATTGAACGTCATAAGGAGCGCGTGAGTAAGCTGATGGTCAATCATGGAGGGAAAAAGCATGATGATGATGATTGAATAATTTCCTTAAGGTATACTATATAACTTACTACAACAAGTATGTGGAAGTTAACCTGTGATCTAAAGATAATGATTCTAGCTTGTGTGCCTCAAGTGTTTCACTTTTTCAGGTGGACGATTCCTGAGTTGGACGTCAAGAAATTTAAATTGTTTAGTAGACTGAATAATACGTTAGGTGTTTGGTCGAGAATTCCAAACGCATTTGTCGCAATAAGTCACAACTTTACAGATAAGTTGTATTGTATGCATTTTTGTTTGAAATGACTATTTTGTGGCAATAATAACCAATAAATGGTATTACATTAAAATGTTTTTTCTTTTAAACTGTGGTATATTAATAATGAACTGCTTCAACGGCGAAACAGAACATGTACACAGTGCACAGGAATGAAGTAGTTATGTCGGAGGGCACCAGGGTTGTGTAAAGTAGTTCGGTTTTCTGGCGCCAGAGATCCCATGGCACAGGTTTCATTGATCTCGCTGTTGCCGTAGGAGTGGGAGGGCGTCTCAAAAAGAGTTTAACTCGGTATGAGTTGCGCTTGAACGTCTGTGGTGTCTTCCGAATTTCGACCAAGCTTAGTAGAGTTGTGATGCATTCCAGGATTTATCATGCAGTGGACGGTTTAATTCTCGGATACTCCAACACTGAACATCAGGTAAGACTAGGAGATGTCATATACTATCATAGACGTCTTAAATGGCTGCCAAAGACTAAACTTTATTCTATCCAATACTTAGTTAAACCGATGAGAACAGTTTATTTGGAATGAGAGCGGAGTAGTAAATCCATTTCCCTGCGAGGTGGGCAAATTTTAAGATCGCGCCAAAGTGCGCGGATGCAGACATGGTTATGACATAATTAAACACTTCGATAATGATCGATTGTATATTTGGAATTATTTTTCAGTTGTGTAAGAGTATGAGCGATGAACTAAGGGACCACTAAACCAAATATCTTGTAATAATCATTGCACTGCATGATTTGCTATCGTTTCTCGCATGAAAACATTTGTCATGTCCTATATGTACAACGTGGTTTTTTGCATTATAAAATTCCTAAATAGCACTTGCGACATATTTGTAGATTTTCTTAAGATTCAGAAAATTTTCGTAATACTTAGTTGTAATGTACATTTTCTTAACCGGTGCCTATTATGTTTGTCATAACGAAAATGATTGACATGATTTTGACGTTTTGAAATATCGAATATAGAAATATAGTTTGTCGTATATTCGTAGTTGAAAAATTACTTATTTGTTATTCATTCAGTTCAATGTTATTTTAACATTTTTGTCATCAACTTTTCATTCATTAGTAAAATTGCAAGGAACTGAGTTACACCTATTTAATAAAAAAAGCAGATTAGGAAAGTTGGAGAGTTAAAATTATTTTTTTAAATATTAGGCGAGATGAAACGTTGAACTAGCTATATATTGTGTAACGGAGAATTTCATATTTACTATCGCTAAAACCCATATTTTGGTTTATTCAATCTTTTAACAAAATTATAATATTATTTAGTTATTGCTTTTAAAATCTCATCTTGTCTTAACAAGATTATGAATCGTTAAAAGATGTAAGTTGTACCAATTATTATTGTCTAAATATACTCTAGGCTTTCATAAAAAACGTCCATAACAAATCATGTATATCACTATTCAAAATTATTGGTCGCGGAATTTGCTTAATGCTGATATGGGTAATTTTGTTCTCGGCTTTGTTTTGCTATGTAATTTTCCTTTGAAAGTAACCGTATTGTTGTAGCTGCCTATGAAGCAGGGCCGTACACAGTGGTTTCTTGTGGTATTTTCGTGTTAACGTGCGGCTTGATTCATCGATTTTATCGACTTGGAGGCATTAATTTGCCAAGTATTTTCTTAGGCGTTAAAGCTTTTAAAAGGCCAGTAAGTGATTGTCAGATGATGACCCGATGGGTGACATGGTTAATGTACTAATGGATGTATTTTTAAATCGCGTAAAACAAGGCTTGGAAATATTTTTACTCGATGTAGCTGCAAAGGTGAATTTTGGAAAAAATAATCGGTTAAAGTATTCACTTAACCTTAATGAGGCCTAAGATTTAATTACTGCATAATGTCGTCTTATACAATTTATTATTTCTATCGCGTAAGAAATGACAACATTCGCTTACCAATCGGCGTGGTTAGTATGTGAAGAATGCGGCGATTTGGGATTAATATCGTAACTGAACGTAAATAAATTTTCAAAACTGTTGATGGCGCAGTTATAATATACTAGCAGAATTTCCCGTTGAATTTCAACGGATTTAGTGAAGCTACTACAGCACAACATACAAACTCTTTAAAATACCTATATAGTAGATACTTTTTAAATTACAGTTAGCTTTTCTTAACAATTAATCATATTTGCTTGTAACAATCCGTTTCCGAGCCTATTGCATTCAAATATAACGATAATTTTATTTCATATCATATTACTTTCGCCAAATCCAACTTCATTTCTTGTGTAATTATGCCTCGCTGGAATATTTACTTTTGTCTTGTAAGCAAGAAACCCGTGAAAAAGCTACGTACAGTTGTCCATGACTGAACAATGACTGGTAAATGTACACCAGATACGTGAGCTTATATACGTCAATAAACATAATGTAGAATATAATGATTTTACTTAAAAAAGTAAGATTCCAGTATTCAGTAGACGAAAGAAGGTTCAATTACTTTCATCAATGAACGCTTTCTGAATAATAAACTATCTACTTACGTTGCTATCCATAAACATTGATCGTTTCGTTGCATAAACAAAAGTGCGAATCGAATAACGCTAAACTCGTCTATTTGAAAGCTTCATTGAAGCTAATTGAATCGGAGGTAACAGTGCCGCCTTGGCACGCCCGGAAAGAGTACGAAAAATCCACAAAATTTCGAAACAAATATCGTATTTCTGAAAACTTCGACCGTGTAATAAAGCAAAAACGAAAAAAATCGGTTCATATTTATATATTTTTATTTTTGAAGGAACAATACCTTGCAATTCAAGAAATGGATTCATACGTGTTATCTTATGGAAAAATGTTAATCCCCTTTTTTTTCAGGACTAATTAATCCCGGTTGACCAAACCTTGACATTTCACTAAGTTAGGATGTAAGGAAGAATCGTACCAAATTTGGTTAGTCTAGCTTTTATCGTTTAGGAGTTCCATGAACAAAACAAGTAAACCAACAAACGCTTCACAATATATTATAGTAGATATGTACGTTGCTATGTATTTTTCACATTAATTGTTTAATCAAATCTCCTGTTTCCAGGTCATAATCAGTGTTTGAGTGGCACTGAAAATATGCTTTTTAAACATGAAGATTTATTTTATCATTCCGATGAAGTTCCTTTAGGTCCGTTGTGGTCGAAATTTTTGTCAAATAATTTTTATTCATTGTGATAGTAAGTGAATTATTTGTATGCGTCTAAGGTGTTATCTTGGATACGTCCAGTTATTATTTAAATCTTTTTTGGCATTGATTGGAAATTTCAAGCAAAACCCTTGAGATTTAGGTGAAATTCATTACAAAGAAATCTCACGACATTGCCTCTCAGAAAGTGATAGCATAAGGGATCCATGGAGATAGTACACCCGAAAATGAAGTGTTTTAGTTATAATTTTAAAAAGTAATCGACGTGTAACTGATCTCCAAAGGTACGAATTTTTTAATTTCCCAAAACAACAAGGCAATAGATCATTGCTTATACTGTCAATAGTGGCCTCAATGGGGTAACTGGAGCTTTCAGCCCAACATTTTAGATATTCTCTTCTCGACAGATCAATTGGAAAAATTATTCCGCAACACGATATCAGTTTCCCACTTTAAATTCGTAGGCGTTCCCTGTTATTACGAGTTTAAGTACATAAATATAATCTAGAAAAATGTTAAGCATGCATTTTTACGCCCTCGGTATTGTTACGTTACAGTCCGACCTTGAAGGGCATTCAGCTAATGCACTCCTTTGTGTATGTAATGTCTTAAAGAATAGATTTTGTTGGAAAACTGCTGCGTCGAGGCTCTTGTACGTTCTCTGTTGTTTCCATTTTGCAAATCATTAAAAGGAGCTTTGAAAGCATATGTAGTTCATCTTAGTGTCTTGTACTTGTCTCCGTCTGGAATTTAATGTGCATAATAAAAAACAATCTTCAGCTTTATATTATGAAATATGAAAGTGCATTATTTTATGCGTAATCGCTGATAAGTTCCCAACACGTAGTGTTGTACGCTACAACCACGTAAACGTCGGAAATTTTGACCGACTTTGGAAAAGCATTACTTATCCTCTTCCGATTCATGCTTTTTTTGGGCGAGTCGTCGTGTTTCGTTCGATAAGAAAACGGTTTCACGGTCCGAGGCTCATGAACCCGAGACCACGTGTTGGGAAGTAGAACTCACCCTGGCTTGCATCCAGCGACGTAGTAGATTCGAATAGGCGTCCTTTTCATTTCGTTTACGTAGCTCATTAATTGCCCACTTCATAATTCCTTCAGGTCTTTGGTGTTATTTATTTCGACCTTTCAGTGATTTGTGTTCGGATACGTTAAAATATCAACGGAAAACGTTGAATTACATCAATATCGAGGGGAAAATAATTCTTAAAGCGAATTCAATTCTTTTCGCATCTTCAGGTATTTTTTCATTAACTAAATTTAATTTTGGTGTAAATTGGGTAGGTGTTATTAAATATGATAGTGAGGTCGATTATAATTCCGCTTCGTAAACGTGGTGGAATAAATATTTCTTTTTTTCTTGCATTAGCGAATGATGTTAGTTGCCTAATAGTGATTTAGTATCCAAGTTGAAAACTGAGGAAAACAAGAATATTTTAATTTATATTGAATGTTCTTAGCACTTCTTTCGTCTGAATATATGTTAATGATACAGAAACCTTTTCAAAACATGCAAAATCGCATTTACTGTTTTGTCGTTTGTAACAAATTTTAGTAGTGTATTTACATTAGAAAAAGAATTATTCTGTAGGATTCTTATCGTTTCTATTTCAAATTTAATGCGTCATGATTTTTCACGTCACGTGAAATATTTTTAATTTTATTTAGTGATTGTAATAACATTTGTCAAAAGCAAAATTTTGTTCAAATGGTACATAACAATTTGTTTACCTTTTTTGTACATTGATGGCTGACTGATATTTTCGATGTGCTTTGTTGACCGTTGCTCTTATGGTGGACTGTTACCATAAGTTACGTATGTAATTGTGTCACTTATTAGCGTCGGCATAAGGCGCAGATTACTCGACATTCTTAGCCTACATTGCCGTCGAGTCGCATAAAAAAATGCGTTCGCCCTATGCTTGTTACGTCACCTTCCCCGGCCTACGGTCTGTAGTCGGAGCCGTCAGCGGACTCGCTCGCTAATATCGATCGAAGCCCGCCTCACCCCTCCGCTCCCCTCTTCCTCCTTCTCCCTCCCTCCCACACTCACTCCTTCGCCTGCCCTACTCCTCTCCCACTTCCATCACTAAGGCCAATTCTCCCCAATTCTACAACCAATGCTTAGCGAAGCGTTGAATTAATCACCATATTCTTCAGACGCCGCCCGCATATATTTTCGTCATTTTTCTCCCGCTCACTTTTGGTTCTGTTCGCACCAACGTATCTCTTATCCTCGGCTAACCTCTACCAATAGGTCTCGTGCAGAAGTTCCTTCCGCCGCCTCCTACTCCCGGATAACAGCATCCTTTACCCACCAGCTTTCCCCACTACCCCGCCCTTCTCTCTCTCGCTCTACCTTTCCAAAGGTGAAAAGTCACAGCAAGGTTTGGGATTTTTATTCGGGTTTATAATCCGTGAATTCTTTCGAATACATATGAGCAAATATCCCACTTGTTGTCTATGTGAGGAAATTTGAGGGAATGCAGACTCTGCTCCACATTCGCGATTTTTTTTAGTCGTTTCAAATCAGACTACCCTATTGATCGGTTCTATTGTAACACTGGAGAGATTTTCCCCAGTGTCGTGCATTGGGAGCAGGGCCAGCGTGGCTCCCTTAATGAACTTAAAAGGTTTTCCGCTTTACTACCACCATATTAATTTGTTTTTGTGACTGAAGTTCCAATCATGTCGATCAAAAAACATTCCACCAGGGTTATAGGTGCATTGCGGACGGGCTACAGCCGATCAAATTCCATAGACTTGAAATGGCTGAGGTTTGTATTCATGTAAGGAGAGTTGACCTCGGGTCAATCGTCAATCATGCTGTAATAAAAGAGAGAGTGGTGCCCAATCGACTCCAACTTCCTAATAAATATGAAAACGTCACTTGAGAAGCTATTGTGGTGGGATGGGTTTAAATAGAATTACCAAGGCATATAATAGCCGCTTGTGCGTTCGGGTTTACCGTCTGTCTGATTCGCTAACTCCTAAATGAAAGCAGATAGAGATTTCGGTTTCCCCCAATTGTCTCGGTATTCTGTCTCGGTGTGCACGTTTTCTTAGCTTTTCCCCCAGCTGAATAGTTTATAATGTTATTTCAGACTAATCACATTAGTATGCATAAAATTTAACATTCTGTATTCACAAATTTAAAAAGACGCAATTTACTGACCACTTCAACAGCTCTTACTTGTTTTTTTATTTAATAAATCTGGCCGTTTTTATAATGCGGATTGTATCAAATTTTTCACTTGAAGCGGTAAAGTTTTGGAACAGTTTATTTGACGAAAATGTTAGCATTCTGTTTGTATCTATATGTTTGAGTTAAATTGGGAGTAAGTACTTCAACCCTAACGTTTTTATTATTGGTACTGCACGTTACCTCGAATCAAGTTGGTAGGCCTGGTTTAGTCTACTTCTGTTTATTTAATAAATAATACTGGCAACAAAATATTTCTTATTGTTAGATGCATTTTTAGAAATTTTGAAAAATGATTTTCCGAATATCTTGAAATTTAACTGTGTAATGTAATGAGCCTAATGAGAAATTTTAAAGATAACTAAATATAATTCCTTATCGCATGCGTTATGGCGATTTAATGGCCGATTTTAGTATAGAATTTCTTCATTTACAAATCTTGCTATTTCGTAATACATAATTTACATAGACACTTTTACTACGTTGATTATATTTCGTGTACCTATACACAGCGATGGGCAATGCGTAGTTTTCATTTTACAAACCGTCTCTTCCTCTACAGCAGCGTTTCTTAACCGGTGCTCCATAACCATTAGGTAGGTGATCCGCAAACTTTTGGAAACATTATAAATTGAAAAGTTTAACTATTGGTCATTATCATAACACGAGAAATTTTCATGGATTGGAAACTCAAGCCGCTAAAGTAAGGGACAATGCAGAACAGTTCCTAGAAGGTCCACTATTCCTTGTAGACCGTTTTTGTACTGACAAGTGTAATATGATGGACATTCGAGCTGGTAGGTAACAAATGTTTTCCTGAAAAGTTTGTTTTAGTGCCCCTAAGTTAGTGAATGCTTCTAGTTGCTCCCCGGTCTACTAAAGGTTGAGAAACACTGCTGTACAGTACTATTCCGTTTTCAGCGAGGTGATAAACAGCAGGCCCATTCTTTCGCGTTGCGCTGGTGCTCATGCCACAGCATCTACGGTCGATTCTGTTTCGGTCCGACAACGGAAAGAATGAAACTCTGGTGAATGGACTCGAAGATCACGGATTGCCCACGACGGATTGCTTTTTTTAAAAAGTTGTTGTATATACGCCAATTGATAGCTTGCGCCTCGACTGTTTAGCTATCAGCCGCTACTTGTCACACCGCCGTTGCCCAATAGGACCAGCGAGCGGCGTTGGGAGAAATGAGTAATGGCGATAAAAAATGACTCGAATCGCTCCGGATGCAACCGGTGTTAAAAAAGGCGTTGCTTTAGAGGCGTTGATACGAACCTTTTTTGTGTCGATTTATCGCTTGCTCTCGATGGAAGAAGAGAGAGTCCAGAGGTGGACAACATTTTTTACATGGCGGGCAGCATTGGAAGTCGCAAACGCTTCGGCAGACCGGATGAATCTCATTGGAAGTCACCTTATGGGTCCTGAGGTATCAGATAAGTGAAAATCAAGTCTAACATAAATGAGATTTTTAGGGTTAAAATTCCAATATTGACCAATGAGCGAACCGGCTGGATCATGGCCCGATCCTTACGTTAACAGTTTTTTTATTATCCATGCACGTACGGATTGTAAAAGGTTTTATTAACAAAATTTTATTAAACTTTGTGTGTTAAATTGTACAGGTTGCTTTTTCGTTATAGTTTCGCGGGCCGTAGTTAAGAGCTCACCGTTGGCCTATTCTCACGTCCAAATTCACGGACATCGAGAAGGCAGAAATCTCTCGGAGATGATGCGATTAAAATGTTCCAAAGTGAGCGAAGGCGGGCACCGTGAGGTAGAATCACTAGTGACATTAGCACGTCGCGGACATCTTTACATGTACGTACATACGTGCGCGAGCACAGTCGGTCACATTCATGGCGCTTGGCCCTGGGGCTCACAGTCTCTCAACAGGTCTCCACTCACGCCGATACCTCTCTCCGATTCCTCTTCTCTCTCTCTCTCTCATTCCCTATCCTCTCTACGTCCTCTCACCCTCGTCCCCTTTCCTCCACTTCGAGTTAGGATTTCCATTGCTTCAGAAGGGCTCCTCTAAAGCGAGTGGGGCGACAGGATATGGAGCAATTTAGCTGATAAATACGACAAAGGAAACGTTTTTTAAAAAAGTATAATTGTGGTTTCGCGATAGGAAATTTTGTTAGGCCAAGGATACGTTTATAGTGTTAAACCGTTGTTCGTGATCAACAAGTTAAACGTTCTCGGAGAGAGAAAGTCCGCAAAGAATAGAAAGGAAGCGGGAATCAAGATGTTCAATACTATGATAGTATCTTGAAACAAAGCTACGGCATCGCATGTTGGCAGTAAGGTTTCGATTTGCGGTAATGGGAGTATTTTTTTGACCTATTTATATACATAGGCAGTTGCGAACTACTGTACCTAGCCGAATGTTATTTAAAAAGACATCCACGTGCATCTTTCTCAGAAGTCACGCCATTAAAATTCCCGTAATTGCGATGAGTTTTAATAAACGGATCAGTGTTTTCTCTTCATTCATAGAGCAAGAAAACAAGACTTTAAAGCCATCCAATCCGTTTTATGTAATTTTTCTAAACGTAGACCTAGCCCAGCGGGTTAGAGAAGACTTGTCATACAGTCAACGCCTTCTCTGGCGTAGCATTCAGCAGGGGAATGACTCAGCAAGGGACAAGCTTGAATATTTCAAGAAACTGAGGCCTAGGTCCTTAAAATTTCATCAATTTTTGTTATGAATACTTAAAAGAATAAACTGTGAGTGGAACTGTGATTTCTGACTCTCATTTTTGTATGTGCTTATCCTTGATTATGCAGTGAAGGCTTATTTTGGTGAACACTTAAGAATATGAACGATAATATCATACGACTCGTATGAGATGCAGTTAGGAGTCATTGGTAATTTTTACCTGAGTTTCGACCATCATTGTAACAATTGACATGTTGCAAATGATTTTTGGTCACCTTTATTCGGGAATTGACACTTTAGAAACTACCATTCACGTATAATTGATAGTAAAAGATAGGGATTGTACAAGTACGGTAGCTTAAATTAAATAGGTACTTGTTTTTCTGCAGTTATTATACGTCTTCGACGATTTAATCGTGCAGCGTTACGTTTTTCTTAGGTATTAGATTTGTGAATACTCGGAGATACGCAAACGCTTTGAGGATCGACCTCAAATGTACAATTTTGTCGTGAAATTAAAGTATACCTCTATTAGCTGTTCGCTCTCATTTTGTAACGGAACTCGTCGCGCGGAGTGCAAATGAGCCGCCAAAAGCAAAATTAAAAACATAAGGAAGCTTTTATTGTTTTTAAATTCACAGAAAATGCCTTCAATAAAATGCGATAATTTGCATATGGTAATGCAGTGAAAATTTGCTTGTATTTCCTGCGAAATCCTCACAATTTATTGGGGGTTTGTGAAGTCCAATTGTACAGAAAATAAAGAAAATCCACCAATAAAACGTTTATCTCCGACCAAAATTTATTTTTAGTAAAAACCTACTTTTCGCACCGTAAAATAAGTTGCGTGGGTTGCTATCGAATTGGAATCGCTCTTAACCACTCACTAACAATAAGTGCGTGTGGGAGGATTTTGGTCACTCTTTGCATACTCTCACTTTTTCCTAGCAATACTAATGTAAGTCTTCATGTGTAAGAAAATAAGGCAAAATGTCACTGTTTAAACAGAACCAATAATCAGTTATGGGTTGAGAATAAGTATGAAATATGGAAGAAAATTAGGTTAAAATTAACATAATAAGAAAAAATCGTTTGTTCTTGCATTTTAGTAAATAACGTGCAAACTTTTCTAATTTCACAATCGACAGCCTTTTTCTGCATTGAAAATATTTCTGATTGTTTATTTTGCTGCGTTCTATCAGTGGCGTTTTTAAGACTTCGAACTACAGTAATACCCCGCTATACGTCGGAGATGCGTTCCTGAAAAATGGGACTTATAACGAAACAACGTATAGCGAAACAAATATTCCTATAAGAACTATGATAAAGTAGGGGTTACATTCCTGGCGGATATTTTGTGACACATTTGTGTCCCAAATAATACATATCAATACAGTGCATTGGACATACTGTGTTACCACTATGTGTTTACCACTCATTGCTACTTGGGTTTAATATACATTTAATTGTAACGAGTAACCAATTGCAATAATAAATTCAGAAATCACCGAAAATACTTGTCGATAGAGTGATGGAGCACAAAAATTGTTTCTTTACTTACACGTACACTGATACGCACTTTAGATTAGTTTTCATGCAGATGTCATAATCCAACGTATATCCAATATCTCATGAGATATCAACGCAAACGTAAACGCAAAATGTTAGACAAAACTGTTCACGAGGCTCTCTTATAGCTGACTGTTGCTCAGAAATAGGTATTTACACATCGTCATTAAAATTGGGATAGTTCCTCTTATCCCCTGTATGACTTGTGAACCACCTAACCCATCGTGATCTCTCAAACACATGGCAAGCAAATGTTTATTCTGAGTATGATTTTACACGAATTGATAACACACGAAATTAAATTAATTCATATAAATAATAATAAACGTGAAATTAAAAGCCGAATAGAGGGTTTTTATTGTTATACTAGTTACAATTTATGCAACGCAGTTGGAATTTCTGAAATTCTGCTTTAGCATTTCACAAACGACGTATATGCGAAACAACGTATAGTGGGGTAACGTATAGCGGGGTTTTACTGTACTTGATGCATTTTTCATAGGGAGTCCGTTTCAGCTGATCTGCTATAAAAATTCGAATTTTAATTCTCAAACTTTTAATATACAACATTGATTTTATTTAACGTATAATACCGAATGTGTAAATAGAGGAAGAATCGCTTATTGACAGCAATTCCGATGGTTATGAACACAAAGGCATCTGAGCAAGAAGCAACACGCATGTCTCGCCATCCGTGAATTACTTTGGGGCCCGCAATGTGAGGTGCCCGTCGGTTCGTTGCATCGATTGCATCGACGTTAAAAACGCCTCTGGGTTATATCTCTCGTGTTTAAACAAAGTTTGGTGTCGTCAAAGAACATTCCATTCCAGTATTACGGAAAATAAAAATGTAGAAATAAAAGGTTAAATGGCAAGAATCCGGTATATCTCTCATCGTTTATGGAAGCGTTGTGACAAATTTCTCCATTCTCTCCTCTCTCACTTTCGTCAATGTGACGAGGGATTTCGCGAGTTCTAATCGGCGGAGCGCATTAAAAATGCACGAGGAAGCCTCGGTTCCGTCCCACTAAGCGTCAAAGAGAGGAATCAAGCCGATTTCATTCATTCGTTCGTGACCTGCGTGGTGGCAACGTTTTTTCCGCCGCCTTATCACTAAAAGTTTGAAGGGCGTTCGTTTATTATATCTTACAAAAAAAGGCGAGCAGAATACGCCCTCCGTTGCGGATTCTCTCGTTCACACCCCTCGATTGCTTAGCGGTTGACCCAATTTTGCTTAAATACTTTATCTGTCGTCTAAATTCGTGCAACTGATCTCGTTCGCAGGAATACTTCTCTCGGAATACTTTCTTAAAGCAATATTTAAAAAATCTTTCCGTCCAGCGCCTACCGACTTGATATAATTTAATCGTTCCTGGGCGGATTGGTTTTCCTAATAAGCAAGTCTTACTGTTACTATCGAAGGTTTAACGATGAGAGATATATCCCGATATCATGCCTTTATTTAATGGCCGCCTTGAACTTGATGTTTTAAGCTCCAAGTCACGGGGAATTTAATTCTCATAGTTATTGTAGTCATCGTAATCGAATTTCCCAGATTTAATAAGCAGCACCTGAGATTATTTTTCAACTTTAAATGCGTAAAAAAAAAAGGATGAATTAATGGATCTTATTTTTTTATATATTAAAACCCACGTTTAGTAACAATTACAATGGAACTGCTATGCTGAAAACTAATGATTATGATATCTACTTTTTTCAAAGCGATCGTTCAGCTTTGAACGTAAAAAAATGGTCCATGGCGAATATCCTTACGTCCCATCGTGACCTAGCTCGGGATATTTTCCTTTCTCTTGTCGCTTCAGGGAATGAGTTGTGATGCGGCCAACCAAAATTGAAAAAGCGAGAGGGAGGAGGAGAGGTGGATTTCTAGGGGTTGGACCAAGTGTGCGTAGAGCATGCCTATACGGGACATTCAAGATGGGGCAATTCGTCGCTGCCCAAGTGCGAAGACGCACTGCGCCGCAACCATTCTACGAGCCAGAATACCCGACTCGACCTTCATTTGACATTCACTTCCACATTTCAGCCCGAAACTCGTCAAATGGATGGCGATATTCGCCAAACCCGTCCCTTGACATCCTTCGAAGTCTTTCATCCATTACCGTCCTTGGTCGCGGGTTCGAATCCTGTGGAGGGCATGGTTGTATGTATTCATCATTGCTCTAGGTGTATAAGGCCGTTACGGGATGCTTATTAACCCGTGTAAAAAATGAATGAATGTTCGTGTAGTTCGGGGGCAATCTTCTTTCGTATTAAATTTTATCCCGTACATTGAGTTATGATCGATTCCCCGTTTCCTTGTATTCCGCCACTCGCGCAGGGAAGGAACGCAGGAAACCTCTTCGAGTTCCTCCGGCGAATAAAATGTCACTTTCCATCTTTTTTTCGCTGGATCAAAGGAGCGATTTCTATACCTGGAGAGACCTTTCCTACTTTCTCGTTAGGGGAAATTATATATGTAGTCTGGGAAGAGTGAGCATTACCCACGTACTCGTTCCGCTCTTTGTCATTTCGGGAGATTGGTCAGAAAATCCCTTGAGGATGCTTCACTCGGAATGACCGTTCGGCCTCTGCTGACGTCGAATGTCGTTCAGATTCAACCGTCGGCCATTTTGAGCGGATATATGGATGTACGATATAAAAACTTCGCAGAAATCTTTCGTTTTCGTTATGCGAATTTTTAAAATCATCTCTTAGTCGCTTAGATTTACGAATTTACTGATAATTTGAGACGATGATGCTCGCGTATCAGTCGGCGATGCTTTTTGTACATATTGGCAATTTCGCTATCGGTGCCAATATTATAATAGCTAAATTTGTCCATCGATCGAAGCGAATGGCAATTTTAAAGCGTCGATGCAATTACGAGAGTTCGCGCGCACATTCTCCTGCCCGTGACGCGTATCCCTTTTAACGGATTGATGTGCGTGCTTGCGTGTGACTCGATCCATTTCCCGTCTTCATCCCCATCCTTTGCGCCGCCATCCTCCTCCTTCCCCCTTTTCTCCCTCTTCTATATTCATCTCCCCCCTGTAGATCCTTTAACCGAAAAGACTGCCCCCTCTTCCCATCCCCCCTTCGTGTCGGCGATTGACCGAACACTTTCTTCCTCTCTCTTCACCTCCGCAACCCTCCTCTCTCTCTATTTGACGATCTGCGTATCAGTCGAGAAGAGCAGCCATTCTCTTTCTCTTCTACCTTCGCATGTCTTTTTTCTTTTCCCTTCCCTCTCTCTCTCCTGTATTGCCCCATCTTACATCTCTTTCACTCTGCTATTCGTCGGTCCCGCTCGCACTAAACCCGAACAATATTCCGTTATCGATCAGCCGCGACAAAAGCTCGCACACGCGAGGCTCGAACGCGCGGGCTCGTGAGGAGGAAAAAATACAAAGGAGCAAGTGTCTTTCGGATCCGTCTCGTTGGCGCATTTCCCTCCTTGAACACGGACGGCGATTATTAGAAGAAGAGAGAAAACAAAGAAAGCGACGCTGCTGCGCTCGTAAAAATAATCGCTTAAAAGAAAGTTTCGTCGTGACATTGCCCTCTCCCGGAGAGGATCCACGAGGGAGAGGGATGCGTAATGAAAAAAAATGTGGTCAACACATGACTTTCTCCATATTTGGGGTATAGATAGTTAAATTATGATGAATAGCATTATAAGACAAAATTATTATTTCTTGTCGTAGAAGAATAGTCGTCCTTACTGCCGTAAATTATATTTTGAATATGTTTACAGATTTCACCGCTAGATGGTTGCGCTGTATACTGGAAATTAAGAATAGTAAGTTAAATATCTCCGAAATGGATGGTTCTACGAAAATTTGTTTCAAACAAAACTAGGAAGAAATATTATTCTCTACAACTTTGGTCCTCATGAAGATTACCAATAAGGACGTTTTAAAGGAGATATTTGACGAAAACTGAAAAAACCGATTATTTATAAATAATTCCTAAACAATAACTGCTATGGTAAATTGTTTCAAATAAAAGTTGTAGGAAATTACATTCTCTATAATATTTGTATCGAATTGTATGTACAATAATGATGTTTTAACGGAGATATATCGCAAAAACCGAATCGGGTTTCGAATAAACGACTTCCGGTTAACCGTTATTGTCCAAAAACTAATCAGCACTTTGTGCTCATATCAAAGTGTTATATACGAAATTTGGTAAGTACTTTTCGAGTTAGAGCGCCCACAATCACATACAGACATTCCGAAAATAGTCGAAACGTGTTCTAGGGACCTCAAAACGTATTTCCGTTGAAATCTCGAAGTCGATTTTTTCATGAAAACAATACCTACTTTCTCTATAGGTACTACGTGTATGGAGAAAGTAAAAAAGGCATCGCTCTTCCTCTTTTTTTTGCAAAGGGAGCTGCGTTTAAGTTTCTGTTTAGACAGACCATAAAGCAGGGGTGGGCAAACTACGGCCCGCGGGCCAGATGTGGCCCGCGAGAGCACCTTATGTGGCCCGCGATGCCTTTATAAAAGAGAACCGTGAAATGTGAAACAGTAAATTTCACATTTGGTGGTTAAAATTATGGTTGGAAAACCTTATATGGCGAAGCTATTGTATTAAAAATGCATTAATAATTGATTTTTAGTAATGGGACCCTTCGCATTCTCTTAAATAACTTCCTACGTGAGACCTAATGTGGCCCACCTAACCCAACTCCTAATGTGACCCGCCTCGTAAAAAGTGCCCACCCCTGCCATAAAGACCTCTCTCGGTAGGCTAGGAAATGATTTAGCAGCGGTCAAACGGGAGTCGCCGGCTCTTTTTGTCGGTTCTATTGAGGCGTTCCGATGGCGAACTGCCGTGAATCGCCCCTCTTCCCAGAAAATTCTTCGTGTCACGTCCCCTTAAAATTTTTTTTTAATTATCCGCCCTAGCGAGGAACATTTCGTTTCCCACGAAATTAATTCCCTTATAAAATATTCCGTCGTTTTCCGTTTTCACGGTTCTATCCGTCATTTTTTGTTCCTGGAGGTCGGTATCGGACGTAGTTTTTTTTAAAAATCGTATTAGTCGTCGGACCGGAAAACTCGTAGCGCTCAAGAGAGTTACGTGATGGCCGTCATGTGTTCTTTTTTCCTCCATTCTAATCCGGAATGAATTTTCCTTCTTGATGGAGCCGCTTGATAACGCCACGGTCTTACCCGTTCTTTTTTATTCGCACGATCGATTGAACTTTGCCGTTACACCTTTAAAACACTACGCCGTCGCATCTTATCGATGTCTGATTTGCAGTTTTGACGCTCTTTATCGCCTATTACAACTTGTCTTCACGTCATGTATCGTAATTCCGGTCGATACGATTCAAAATTAGAGTTATGTAAGGTGTATTTGTGTTTCTCATCGAAGCGTTGGAGTTCGTCCCAGGCTACCAATCTTATCCATTCCGATGAAAAACTTTTTATCATTGTCTTCATCGTTTTTAGCGATTTTTTTTGACAAAAGTCAGCTTACGTACATAATCACTTTTTCTGTCTGCCCGTCCGTCCGTCCGTCCGTAGAGGAGATACCTCGGAAACGGTTCAACCTAGAGAAACCAAATTTTCAGGATGTTACATGTGGCAAAAATTTGATACCCTTGAAATTTGGATCTTAGATTTGTTGTAAAAAAATCGCCTTATAATATGTAGGTATACGCTTTCGCAGTACTTTCCTAACCTGATTTTTTTCAATTCTGATACGCGTAGGAGTTAAAAACTGTACGTTCAATCTCTCACCAAGTAATTACATAAATCTTATTTATTTCGACAATATGAACATTCCATCAAGTTACGCCTGAGACTGTTAACTATAAACCAATTCTCCATTTCGTCAATTAATAGTGTTTCGTAACTTATCGAATTAGGTGTCATTCGCTTTAATTTTCGCCAGAAGGAGAGGATTTCGTGAATTTCGATGGAAAGTCGAACGGTTGAAAGCATCGTGTCGTCCATGGATGCACCGTGATTTGAACGAATAACACACGACGACGTTGGAATCCAGACGAAGTCACAATTGTACGCGTTATCTCTGGTTCATTTCGGTTGGCGCCGGCTTCCAATCCTCGCCGCGCCTTTGTGTCTGCTGGAGACTTTGAGTTTGAGAGCCTTCTCAGCTACTTGGCGCCATCGCCATCGAGGAATTATTTGGCTTTTGTGGTTAATTAACAACGTTAGCCGGCGACAATCACTCCGCGCTTCTCCAAACAACTCGAGATCCAAGTAAGCCTCTGGTATCATTATAAATCACGAACGCAGTATATTTTTGTTCCTTATCGCGTCTTCTCTGGCTGGAGAAGCGGGTGGTCGCAGGATATTTTCCTGTTACAGTGAAAATTGCGTTTAACCTTAACTTTTTGACTCCGAAGAATTGTTTCATAACTGTTGACGTGCGGTCATTTTGATCATGCTTTTTAACTTTCCTAGGAAAGATTAGAACAGGTAATAGTGGTTTTGTGATAATAATTATTATACAATATTTTGGTGAAACATTATGTTCGCAATGTAGTAATAAAATAAATTTTTAATGTAATTTACAAAAAAAACACCATTATACACAGTTAATTGATTTTATTTATTCCATTTTCGAAGTTTAACAAATGTATAAACAAAATAATCCGAAAAACAGGACTTGTTATAATTTGTTTTATAAAACGGCGAATCGTCTTATGTATTTTCTATAACATTTCGTCAACTAACCTATATTGTATAACAGCCAACACATTTTAAAGTTAACACAGGAAATTTGGTTTTATTGCACTCAATAATATAATGAATAAATAAGAAAATTTCGTTTTCTTTTTTGGTGGGCTATTGTTTCTGTGGAAGTCAGTTTACTAAAGTTTCTTGTTCCACTCTTGTGTTCAATATCAATAGCATGGTTTTTATCAGTGTCATTGCCATCAATATCGCGGAGATAACTTTTAAAGTCATCCTTCAATCTTGAAACAGTGTCTTCGAAGTTTGGATAGGCTGTCATTCTCCATGTCTAAGACATACGTTTAGAACTAACGTTACTGGTGACCTGAGGTCAATATGGCCGTTAGAGCTTTTGTATCTAACAATAAGTATCCGATTTTTCCCTGAGGCAGCTAGCTTAGCACAATTTGTTTTTAAGATGTTCAAGCTGGAAATTCCTATCATATATGGCAGTGGTTCTCAATATTTTAGTAAGAGCGGCAACCTTTCAAAGACTAACGGAATATCTCGGCACCCACTGCTTGAGATAAGGTTGTATGTTTTTAAATACGTATGTATATCGCTACGTCCAGGCGCATTTATTTTTTCTACCATTACATGCTCGGTCATTGTTCGGGATGAGGGATAGTCTCTGAATAAGTGAAAATTACATTTCTCTAATGGAGCTCATGATCCGAGAGTTGGCTAGTTAGGGTGAAGGCCATTTATGTGGAAGCCACATTTTTATGGAGCGGATTCCCACATTTCTGTTTTATTCGAGTCGATTTTTAAAGAAAACCCGCGCCAATGAGGGCATTTTCTCGCGTTTTCCCTCTGGAAGGCCTTATATCACTTATCAGAAAAGTCATTATTTGCAATGCTTGCCCTCTTGCTGTGCATGACGAACGCTAATTGTTCTCGCCAAGGTCTTTCCCTTTACGTATATCGGTTAAGTATTCTCCGTAGCTATTAGAAATTTTCCTCAGGACGGCAACTAGCTTGAGGCATTCTCCAGAAATTAAGGTCTAACATAAGTAACTATTTGTACCTATAATTTTTTCCTTTGCCTTTTTTTCCTGTTTTAATTCTAAAACATGGAGAGGAGAATTACGCAGATGATTTCTCACGTAAGTGTGGTGGCGACATTATCAGTTGCTGGTAGAGATTCGAAATCAAGAAGAAACAATTTTGTTCCTTTGTGAGGTGGTTAATTTTTCATCAGTTACAAGTTCATCGTGGTAAAACAACTTCGAGGAAATCGTGCGGTTAAAAATAATTTATTTATTCCTCGTGACTGGGAGACGGAAAACCACGAGAGGAAATTCGGTATTGCCCTGCATCAGTGAAAATATCAATCGTCAAGGCCAAAAAATGCGAAGACGAGACGCGTGTTCAACATCGAATTTCATCGTGATTTCATTGTTTTTTTATTTATAGGAATATCGACGACAGTGGAGTGGGAATTAGAGGATCAAAAAGAAACGTCTTCATTTAGGCCGGCCGCACACCGACGCGTCAAGACAGAGACGTTAGACAAGACACGGCGTCTGCGACGTGACGCAAGGAAAGGAACACAATGTGTAAATGAAAACCGCCGCACACTGGTCTTAGTCATGCCGCTGACGTCAGGATCATGTCTAAGACAAGCCCCAAAAGACACTGCGTGTTCCTTTTTCTGCGTCATGCTTCAGTCTTCTTTTAGCTGTCAGCGAAGGAGGAATCATGTCCGAGGAAGAAACTAATGTAAAATTAGTGCAAGCGGTGGAGAAATATCCTATAATTTTTGATTATTCATTACCTGGGCATAGTAACAGTGATGAGCTCGAGAAAGCCTGGCGTGAAATATCGAAGGAAACCGGATTAAATGGTAATTAAATTTTTATATTTATTATCAAAATGAATGATTTCCATATGATGTACAGCCTCGATTATGCTCAATAATTAATGTCGCCCTTTTCCGGATAATGAAATAGTCTGCAAAATCTGCAAATATAGTCTGCAAAATGCCTTGGAGAAAGTGTCATGAGTTCATTCAATAAACGTACATGTTTTATTTTAAAAATGAATTACAAGTAAAAATACCTTTTACATTAAATTGACGTTAGATATGTATTAAAAATACATTGAAAAAGTTTTAAAAAATATATTTTTTCTACATAAATTCTTTATATTATGTTAAAGTGTACTTGTTTTGCCAAGGAATAATTGCATTCGGTTTTAAAAAATAACTACACAAACGATTTCTCAGTTCTACGGCCTTAGAATTCGCTCTTCTGCAGCAAGGTTGTAAATTTTGATGAGGTGTGTGGCAACTTTGTTCGTCGTTGTCTGGGAACATCTGATAGTATGGTTGAAATTTTTCGGGATCTTTCAACAAATCACGTGCCAAAATGTATCCACCATGCTCATCACAAGACTTGTTGAAGTCGTGGATCCATTTCCTTTTCTTTCTACGTAATTTAAACCATGCGTACATTAAAATTTCATCCTCACTCGAAGAAGTCATACTGCGAACTGTCCAAGTGACGTTCGTCTCGTTGCAGACATGGTGTCGCTCCAGTGTGCGCGGGCTTGTCTGAGGCATGGCTTAAACCAGCGGTGCCCAAACTACGGCCCGCGGGCCACATTCGGCCCTCCGAGTGTCTTCATCCGGCCCGCCACATGTTTAACAATTAAGGGATACAATGCAGTGTAGCATAAAAGGAAAATAGAAAATTATAAAAACAATATATTTTGTGTTTACCCCTTTACTCCCATAATATATAAATACATTAAAGCAAATCAGGTATTTCCGACTGAAGATTAAATCCTTAATTTCCAAGTTATTCTTAAACTCTATTTTAGACTAAGGGTGGCCCACGAAGAGGGTGGAATTATGCTATGTGGCCCGCTATGAGTGCAGCAATGGGTTTTCAGGCCCTCGGGTCGAGAAGTTTGGGCACCACTGACTTAAACAAAAATTGGCTGTCTTGACGCGTCGGTGTGCGGCCTACCATGTTTGATGCCCGAACCTAACACGCTATGTGTGTCATACATCGAGAGAGGGAAAGTAAAGACTCGTATTTCGAGCAGAAAAGTCGTTGACTTGCGCAGAACTATCAAATAAAGGGTTCGGTCGAGGATGGGGATGATCATGCGCCCTCCTATTCCAAGATTGAATCGTTATTTGTGATGAAACGTCTTAAAGTTGCGAGTCGCGCTTTCATCTTCTCACAGATGATAAAGTATTTATCTCGTTGGAGGGCCGCGGTTATCAAATACTTAAACCTTACCACAAATTCATAATTTCTATTTTAATAATAGCATTTTTAGTATTTGAAGGAGATCATATTTATTTTGGGTCAATACTTTTAAACGTTGGTTCTGAAATACGTTCTGCGGTCCATATCCAGCGCAGTGATTTCATCCGTCTCACACGACTCTTGAATATTTGCCGTAATATACATGTACATGTTCGTGTAAGTGGAATAGAAGTTTTGATTGAAATATAAAACGACATTTTTCGAGTATGTGGATGTTATGTACTTTGCGTTATTTTATAGATATACAAGGTATATGGCACTTTGCATGCTTGAATAGAATCTCAAAGCTCGCCCATCAATATTTTTATGTTCAGTCATTTGGCCTGCCGCGTGTGCCCCGTTCAGTATTTTGTTTCTTATAGACTTTTAATAAATAGTAATAGTTAGGTATCCCATCGTATGGAATGTTCAATTTGAAATTTAAAAGTCGTCTAGCGTTAAGCCTCCTGAATTTTGGCGAAATCTCTGCTTTGTTCGATGTCACGCTTAATTGACGTGGAGTTTAACGGGAGTAATTTACGGCAACAATATGCTTTTTTGGTCCCTTTCTGAAAATATTCCGCCTTCGAAAACGTTTTATTTCAGTATTTTTGTCGAAGCCGTTTAATCTGAGTAATCGTTCCCTTTAAGGAAAGTGTTCTTTTGGAGCCGACAAATCTAGTCGTTTTCCGTTTCTTTTGTTCTGAGACTCCTTTCAGAAGAAGGCCCTCGCGTCGCTGGATATTCGATTAGGCACGTACCAAAACGACCTCGAGTCCTTGTTCTGCCTCCCCTCTCCTCCTCCTCTTCACTTCCTCTCCTCCTCCCTCAGTCTCTCTTATCGACTCGAGCGCACTGAATATTGTATCATGTGCTAGGTGATCGATCTCATCCAACATTCTCTTAAAATTGGACCCAGCGGTGGCCATTATCTCTCATATTGACTTTTACTGATGACTCGAAACACCGGTGGCGCCCTCTTCCCGAAATAACACGACTCCCCGCGTGAATGATCTTTTGTGGTCATTTTTAGGTAGTTCGCCATCTTTATCGGTGTTTGCCTATGGGACCGAGTAGGAGGCGTGACTACCCCTTGGCAACGACGTTTTTTCCACAGTTTTTTGTGGCGCTATTTTCGTCTCTAGTTACCGCTCATCCAGAATTTCCTAAGCTGGCGTATCTCGTTAGCGTAAGACCGCTAACGACACAGTGTCCTAATTGATTCATTCTTAGACACACCAGATCCTTGCCTTTTTTCTCATCCTTCACGAAAACCTACGGAAGAAGCTTAATGCCGTCGCCAGCACTTACTCTAACGTCATTTTTATTCTAAAATACCGAATTAGTTAACATCGAGTGGTCGTAACGGATTGGTTTCTAGCATACGGACGAAGCGGACGAATTTGTCTTTCTTGCTAAACTGTCACAACCAACTAAATACAAATAATCCGATGGTTTGCACTCTTCGTCTGGCATTCTAATAAAGTTGAAATATCCACGGGTTTAATTTAGCATCTCTAATCGTTTCCGTTTTCAATACCCTTGACCAATAAAACCGGACGAAAGGCAGCAAATGAAGGTAAATGGCCTTTTTTTTAAGGGGGACCGGAAGAAACCGTGTGATGTATAGCTCCCTATTCCCCGGAATACAAAGCCCGCCTTTCAGATTCCATGAGATGCTTATCGCTTGCCACCTCTCAGTGATAAGATGATCGATGTGCAGCAGAACGGCTTGTAGTTAATAAGTTCATGACAGGTCACATTATAATATAATATATGTTGTCTGGAAGCCGCTGGGTTTTTATGTAATTTTAAAATTTCCCTCGACGCAGTGCTTAAGGTATAATATCTTAAATTGTGTTCTGAGTGGCCGAAAAATGTGTACAGGGTGTATATAAATTATCTTTACAACTTTACTCGTCAATAAAAACTTTATGAAAAGGCATAGACATACTGTTTGTGCATCATCTGCGAGAGAAACTCTCAAAGTTTGTTCTGAACATTACAGACATTCAACATGAGCACCATTTGTCACACATACAATGTCCAAGCGGTATTCAGGCTCCATCCAAGTTTGCTGCGGCATGTCAACATCAACTGTTGCAATAGCAGCTTCAATTCTGTTGTTAAACACAGTCTTTTACATATCCCCAGAGAAAAAAAATCACGGTGTGATATCTGGTGATTTGGCCCGCCAAGAGATGGGACCAGCACGGCCAATCCATCGGTTTGAGAAATGCTGATTAAGAGATGCACGCACAGTCAAGCTCCAGTGTGGTAAACCACTCCATATACATACTGAGCCCTCTCCTGCGGTTCATGGCGACTGAGCTCATGATTCACACAGATGGATGCAGTGCAGTGGAAAACAAGGAAGGGGTGCTACCATCTACCAGGAACTCAGTGAAACTTTGAGAGTTTCTCTCACAGGTGATGCACAAACAGTATGTCAGTGTCTTTTCATAAAGTTTTTATTCATGAGTAAAGTTGTAAAGATAATTTATATACACCCTGTATAATAAACTGGCAGCATTTGCTACTGCGCTGATTGAAATGACGGTCGTTGGTCGTATCGTAATTTTGATTCGCCATAATGTTCCCAAATTGCTCGCGCCTTGTGTCGAATTAACTACGTAAATGCAAGGACATTTTGTTTTTGTTTTTTAAAAATAGATATGAAATAATATAATATATTTCGTTTGTATCCAGGTTCACAGACCAGTTTCTTTATGCACTTATAAGCGATCATTCCGAAACTCAGATGCTTTCTCGCCAATATGGTTAGCTGGTTATATTATTTCATAACACTAGTAAACCTATGGTGACGGTTAATTGACAAAACCAAAATGCGTACCACAAAAAAGGTAAGAGCATTCACTGTAATCGGTTGTTCTTTGAAGTAGATGCGGAGAGCCTTTTCCGTTTATTGTCAAAGAAACCGTAATAGTGATGTAAATGTGGGACACGCTATACTACTAGCTCCTGAATGTCCTAAATACATGTTTACGTATTCGAGCCTCTTTTATCTCTTTTGGATCGCTACTCCAACCCTGAAAAAGAAACTATAACGTAACCATAGTTCTTAAAAATCCATTCTTATTCCTGGCCATAATTTTGTCGATTTAATTTGTCATTTAGCCTTTCAGGATCGTTAAAAAGGCGAGGAAATATTGGCAAAACGATTTAAATATGGCGATTAGTATTTTAAAACGTACGGAATCTAACTTATCGGTGGTTTATTGTTCTTGCTAATAGCATATCATCCATAATTTTAATACATTTACGATGTACATTTTTTCCTTTAAAAAATATGAATTTGTTTTTCTGTCCGTCTGTACGAATATTATCTCTTGTGGAGAAGTATAATTTTCAGGATAGATTGGTTTGTGTGAAAGTTTTACGTGGTAGTTCTAGGGCCAGTTTCTGGGGAGTAATCGGAAAAAATCGCCAAAAAGTGCATGCTGCTACAGATGTAGCTAACAAACAATCCATCGCATCTTAGAATCTTTATTTCCATGAAAAAATAGCAGTCGGTGAAAAAAAAAGCGCCTTATATAATTTGCTCTGCAATTCTTCCTTCACTTGTTTAATCAGAAAATAAGTAGAGCACGCTTTTTTACTCAAAAGAATTATATTTTAATGTATAAATTAGTCTGGATTTGTCATTTGTTGTCGGTAATTTATGTGAAAGTATAATAATATAGAACTAAGCAATCTTTTTAAACGCGTTTTTTGTTTGACAGAATGTTTTGTACCCCTTTTATTTTGTAACTACTTCTGAGTAAGCAGAAGCTATTAATTCCTCGATTTTATCTCAGCTGTTAATGGAAGGTCTTTATGTTTGTCAGCAACTTAAAGTTTGTTGATAAAAATGTTATTCATTTTCTGGTGAGCTACCTATATTTTGAATTATGTAGTTACCCTTGGCTTGAAAGATGATCTTTTCGTGTGTGAGGGGGGGGGGGGGGTAATGTCGCGTTATTTCTCTGGGAACTATGGCTTCATTTACCACTTATTCTGCTAATATAATAAGGAAAGAAGTTTTTGAGGGGTAGGATAAAGCTTTCGAACACGTAAATAAAGGCTCCTCTACTTAAAATGTTGCATTAATTTTCATAGTCTTGTTTTTGATTTTTTCATCGCCCAAATTTTCTTTATACGATTTTTAGACTTGTCTCTGTTTATCTGTTACTTATTATTTGGTACTACCAGCTTTCTTCTGCTTTTTCACATAGGTAGTGATTAATGATAATTTACAGGTCTGGGATAAATGTTTGGATTGATGAGTATAAGGTATAAACTGGAAATATTGCTTGTCAATTCTTGGTCTTAGGCAGAGGTATTAGTGCAAAAATTCCAGTTGCTCTAACAGTCAACAGGTAAACATTTCGAAAGGTAAACTATGAGATCGAGTTAGGAACTGTTAATTCACAAATCAAATGAGTTCTAGCCGGGAAAACGGGAAATATTTATCTGGAAAATGGAATCGCCAGTTTATCGATCATAAAGTAACGTATAATAAAGAATATGGAATCATTTTATAGACCAAGTTATGTTTGTTCCGAGTGAGAAAGGCCCATTAGAAATACTAAAGATTTCTGAATGTAAACGGCAGATTTTGACGGTCAATGAGTTCGTTTTTCCCGATACCTAAATATTCGCGGCATCCATGTATACATCGATAAAACCGTTTTAGCTAGTAAAACTCTTAACCATATGGAAAAATGTTTCCTTTGGCAACCTAGTGAAGCCGGTTGTGATTTTATGTTTTAATGGGAACAGCACTTAAGTTTTTCTCTTTAAAGTGTGTTTTATATGTCATTAAAATTACTCTAACAATAAGACAGGCGCGCAACCAGGGGGAGGGGGGCTGAGGGGCTTATCTTCTCCCCCAAAACTATATTTTCTGACTTAAGAACCTTAAACTCGAAGAATTAGTATTAACCAGATATGTAGGTAGGAGGAGCGTCTGCTCCTGCCTGTAGTTGAGGGGACCCCAAATTGTCCAAATGTTTTTGGTGGAATATTTTTTGTTAGAATTGAGCCCCCCCAAAAAGAAAATCCTGGGTGCGCGCCTGGTCTAAGATAATTCCTATTATGGAATTCCACTAAGTGATGCCATCTTTATTCGAGTTTTTCCTGTTAAAGTTATGGGAGTAGACGCATAGTTTCTTAACCCTAGATTAATAACCATTCGTCTGGCAGACGACGGCCGAAACAAACTCCCCCTATGGGTAAAGTGACCAGATTTTCTAGATGTAAAATCAGTACATTTTTTAAATTTCTTATATCATGAAAGAAAACTACATTTCAATATAATACTTTATATATTGAAATTTTATACAGTATACATAGGTATATAACATTATTGTTATATATATATATATATGTATGTATGTATGTATGGGATACTCTTACTGAAGTCGATCAGAAAATGTTTTTTCTTCTATTTATGGCAGGGTCTTTAAATATAATTAAATAAGAATATTAATAATCCATTCTGAGAATAATGTTACTTTACTAAACAGCATTAAAATATTATACTACTCACATGACATACACAACCATAATTACTATTGTCTGGACGACATTACTTTGGAATTGAGACTTAGTTGTAGAGAAGGGATGGAGGTTTGGAAAGAAAGACTGAAAAACTCCCCTCCCTCACAGCCAATCATAGGTGGAGGGCAGGTAATGTTTGCTAGGGGGAACTACTCGGCGTTGCCGCAAGTCCCAATAAATAATATCCCAGGGAAAGCGCATACGTCATGTGTTGGTCTTTGTTTCGTGTGGACAGTGGCAAACAGTTTTCATAAACTAAGGCAATTAATCAGTCGTGGGACTGCAACGTATTTTTTATTTAATTTGAAAGGACGATGTGTGTTCCTTTATCCTGTGTCTCGGCGAGAAGGTCCTTCCTTGGCACTCGACCTCCTCTACCTGCCCTTTTGTCGAATGAAAGGACATCTAACAATGGGAAACACAGGACTTGAGTGCAACCACTTGTGCAACAAGGGATCCTAGACTAAGTGGTCGTTCATAACCAGTCCAAACAAACTGCTTTGGAAGTGGAGGCTGTCGCCCTAAAAAGCATTCCATGTTGGTGATACTACCCCCCCCCCTTCCCCCCACCAATAGTTTTAATTACAAAGAGTCAATAACATTTTGTGATCAGAGATTTTAAATACTTTTTCATTTGTGTAAGTAATATAACGGACATCGCCTAGACGGCTTTCAATCGGTCTTTTCTATTAATAATTCAATATTTATGGCTTAAGTAGTATAAAATCGTGGAAAATCAAGTGCATATCATAGGTACACCCAATAGCCATTTCTAGGCCACGAAAAAAAAACATTCGCGTTTTTATTATAAACAACCGTCTTCATCAGCAATTCACCAAAAGTAGATTCTAAATCACTTTTACTATCTTGTGATCTGTTATGTCCGTCCATTATATTTTATGTTTTGATATTTCAACTATTTCTGCGATGGATAGGCTGTGAGAAGTTGTTATTTATCTCGCTGGAGAATTTCTTAGGCAGAAATAATTTTACACGAAAAGCATATAATTTTTTAGGAAATTGAAAACATTAGATATTTTAACCTTGCGGTACTCGCGTGAATTTTTCGAACGTCAGTACTCATACGGGATGTTCCTGACACCCCACACATATTTTTGTTCAAAAAGTAATTTATCGGTAGTATTTGATAAGTTTGTATTAGGTATGTTTTTGTACTCTTTGTGATTATTTATAGGTTAACTTTAGCAAAATACAAGATGATTTAGGATTATAAATATATTTCCGTAAGAAAAAGAGTTCGAGATTGTTTGTTCTTATGAAACTTTTCCGATGTCAATAGGCGAAGTAACGGCCTGATAGACGTTCAGAATATATTCATAATAACGTCAGTGCTGTAAATAAAACCAGGAATTCCCCAAAAGACTTTTGCACAAATGAGAAATCGCCATTTTCCGCAACACCACCCGGCAAACTTGACTTGCACACTTTAGAACAGTGGTTCCCAAACTGTGGGGCGCGCCCCCCTGGGACATGAGAGAGTTCAAGGGGGGACGCGAGGCTGTGAGATAAAACTCAATTTTTAATGCCAAATTCAGCTGAAATAGTTAAAACAGTTTTTTCAATCTTCCCAATATGTACCAGATACATGGGTACAGGGCCGTAGTGACAATTTTTGGCGCTCTGGGCAGAGGATTTTTTGTCGCCCCAAGATAATCTATTAAAATGATTTGCCTATCTTAAAAGGGTTATTTAACAAAAATAAACAATCGTTTATTTTTATGATTTATTTTTTGGACTTTATTTGCAGCAAAAATATTGATTATGTCATTGGAATCTATATTTTTAGCAGTGTGTTCGGGATGTGAGTTACATTGTAATTGAGTTACATTGTATGTGAGAGTTGCGCCAGTGATTTACTTTGTGGTGAAAGGGAAGGCGACCAGTTGGTTGCCTTTGTGAAAGAGTTTAGTTCATATGAGTTTTTATACATGATCGCTCTCACGACGAGACGTCCTTCGGTGAGCTCCACACACCAACTGCAATGGAAGTGTTTATCCTTTAAACAGTGCGATTCAAACACTAATTGCCAACGTGCTTAGATACGCAGTACTATTGAGGATTCATTTAAGTGTTCAGTTTTTTTGGAAGTCTGTTTTTCACCCCTTGTGTAGAAGAAATATAAATCTGGAGATTGTTCCACCTATGCATTTTAACCTTATTAAATTATACAGTCCACTTGAATTTACCACGAGTCACCGTCGGAACACAGTGTCATATGCAATAGATAAGATGGCTATACCAGAAAGTCTCTCTTGATTCATTGAGGACCGTAAGTCATTTTTGGTCAATTTCAGTTTACTAAAAGAACGCTCTCCACTTGAAATTGATGTGGCGAATGTCAAGAAATTCTCAGCAAAATTTCCCCATTGAGAAAGGAACTTAAAACACCATATTCATGAAGAAATTTCAATATTTCTTTCTGTGTAATTTTTACGAAGGCAGAACAGATTTAGTGAGGCGGTTGATCTTCTAACAAGAAAAATATAAATTCGATGAAAATCGGCGTCTTCCCTTCCGATTCGCATTCTCGAATTCCTTAAAAATTCTTCACACATCATAATTCACCGAATCGAGTGAAGTAAACATGTCACTTAGGATAATTTTATTTGAAATTTCTTAGTTTATTTATTTAATTTTTGACGTTATTTTCAGTAAACGTTTATACATTCGTTGCACATTTTATAATTCACATTTTAAACTTGATTTCTTTCTTTTTTAATTGTAGCATTTTCTCTTTAAAAATTCTAGCGTAAATCACGAAGAATGCGTATGTGAGCAACATTTTTCAGTATTGTGTTTTAGGGCATCCTTTGTGCCATTTTATGTGTATACTTCAATAAAAATAGAGTGAAAATCCACGGATAAGAAATCATGCAGCAGTAATCGAGTCATATTTTAGAATTTTATCTCTGCTTTACTGTCTGGAAGGCTGTATGGATATACTTTTAGTTGCGTTTTATTTCTCAAGTTAATACACAATGTCAATAAAATACTAACTTTGCGAACATCGTAATAGTTGAACCGGTTTCAACACTTCGTCACCCCTCACATCTCCCTTGGAAGTGTTGTATCGGTTCAAAGGATTAATTGAATGAAATTACTCTGAAACGCGTCCGTTGCTCCTCCAGCGTCTTTTATTAGAAGCGGAGAAGGCTCGTGCCTTCTCTTATACCCTTTCTCGGACATTGGTTAGGGATTGACACATTCGTTAAAGCCATTTACAAGCTAAGGAACGGAGTGCCGTTGGCTTTGAAGCTCGACGTGAAATTTAGTTTTCTGTCCTTCCAGTGGCGTTTTCATTTAAGGGATAAATATAAATAAAAATTATAAAATAGCCTTATATTAAGGCGCTAAAAAGGAAATAGCTAATAAAAATAACAACTATTAATTACTAACGAAATATATTAAAAGAAATTTCAACACGAGGTACTTCGATATTGGGGTTCTACAGATTTTCTAATCGTGTGAGGTTTGGCGTAAATGTTTTGAACCGTCGTATCTGAAAACTTTTTCGGGCCATTCTCGAGTTCATCCAGCTCCACGTATGGGTGAAAGTGTTTCCCATGTAGTTACAGTTAGTATTGAGAAAATAACTTTAGAATCCTTAAGACTTTATAATTATTCATAGTGATTTTGATAGTTTCCGTGACGATTAACACTTAACCCGAAGTTATTGGAACTATTAATCCCTTTATTCTTGAGATACATACAAACTCTCAATTCTGTAAGATTGCTCAGATGGTGCTCACACTCCATGATGCGTGCTTGGGGTCAAGTTCAGCGTCATCAACACTTATTGTTAGACATCTTCGTTCAGCTGTGGTTGACATCATCTTCTATTTCAAATTCTCAAAGGTAATATTTTCTTCGACTTATTTATGAAAATATGTATGTAAAAGATGCAGTCAGAATGAAAAGAGCTGGCTTACCTAGTAATTTTACGATTAATCTGTTTCAACAAATTAGCCGTAATTCTCTGTCTCATATTAGTCAATAAATATAAGGAAACCCATAGGTGTTGTTTCTCAGAGAGTTTTTAAAGAAGAAATCCGGCTATTTAGAACATTCTAGTTAGTATGCATGTTCTGATTGTATTCCATTCAAATCTATTCGGATCTTACAGTGTTGAAGGTTATCAAAGGAATCGCATTTCTCCTTTAAAGAGTAAATACTTGGGTGTTCACCCCAAGGCGACCGTAACTCGCTTGTAGACGTATTCGTGAAACGCATGACTGAAAGCATAAGGTTAATTATTCATTATTGAAATTTTGAATTGAATATCAGGAACGCCGAGGGAACTCGATTGACTGTATTAGGGAAATATAGTTAAGAGGATGTAGCTAAAATGGTTTTAGGAATAATTGAAAAACCTATTTAGGAAGATACGGCCACGGTGATGACATATAAGTGGAATCGAGCGTAGGACTGAGCGATATTGCAGTTCCCTTTTTTCTCCGAAATAATCAAGGATTATTTTCAATAGATAAGTCGCCATTACGACAGAAACTGTTAAGAACGTTTTGATGGATTTCACACACAGCCACCCAAACTTCGGTAATAATTGTGCATATTATGGCTATTTTCTGTTTGATTGTTAAAATACTAAGTTTTGCGGCCGAGCGTTGGGTGCTTTAGATTTTTATAATCTCCATCAAAACCTCTTAAAGTTAAACAATAAAGAATAGCGTGTCGTTAATCAAGCCCCTCTCCTTCTCTCAAGGGATTAATCATTGAAACTTTGGATTTCCTTTCCAGTAAGGTGGCTATCCTGGCAGAGCGATATATTTTAAGTTTATTAATTTTTTCTAGGTACTGTTTGGAGTTCTAGCATTGCTAAAGTGGCTAACCGTACTGATTTATTCAGCACAGTACCGATTTTGTCGATATTGCACTCAGCCCCGTAACTAGATATTTTAGCGCCCGGGGCAAACTACTAAATATGCGCTCTCTCCCCCTTCAAGAAATTATTTTCTCTAGTTTATTTAGTTACTATTTGGATTTTTTGCGCCCTTGCTTAGTTGCCCTCGGGGCAGATGCCCCGCTTGCCCCGCCCTTGTTACGGCACTGATCGACTTCCTTTACTGATTTACGAATTGATGGTGTCCATAAATTCTGGAGGCCATTCTCTCCCATTATTTTGATATAAGTGACAATTAGCATTCTTGAGTGAGCGCGGATATGCCATTTTGTCATATATTTCAACAAAAGCTTTTAAATTATAATGCTCATTGGGTGCATAAAAATAATCCAGATACGAAATTGAAATCTTATATCTTGATTTTCTCAAAAAGTAGGCATGTCTTGCCCTAATATTTTACGGTTTTTCATATTAACAGTTAAAAGTAGCGCGATATTTCTTGTTTCGAATGGACTTGTTAAGGAACGCCGGCTTCCTCCGTTTATCTAATTGTCTTAAACGGAGCAAAGCACTCGGGGGACTCGCTAACCACTGAAGAACCGTATGTTTTCCGTAGGGTCACTAAGTTTGGTCACTCCTCCAATGCTTCTGATTACCCAGCGCTCCCTGTAAAAGAAATGACATTTCAGAAGAGCGCAGGGGAACACCATTGGGACCATCTCCTTTAATTCGAGGCCTCGCGGATGCTCGCGGCGATACAGAAGAGGGATGTTGGATATAGTATGCGGAGGTCGTCCTGTGCCTGTGCGTCAGCCTAATAGTCAGTCGAATTATTTTCTATTTACCCTCTCTGATGCGTCTGAAAGGCGGAAATCATTCACTCGTTATCCATATGAGTCGATAGCTCATGCAGTACATACGTACCACGTTTTCAATCGCGTGGGAGTTTATTTCGATCGATAATGTGGCCCTCTCCGTAGGTCGGCTGCCCTGTCGAGGATTTTTTTTAAAACACTCAAGGAGGTCTCATTTCAGATTTTGCATTGATATTTTGTTATATCCTTTACGTAACGAAAATCGGTTGAGAGTTTACAGTTATGGGCTATAACTTAACGTTTTATTTTTATTGCATTTCATCCCATTTACTGGACTGCCTTCTCGTGATGATCATTTACATTTACATGAATACCCTGCAAGCCGCTAGAAGCGTTTGGCAGGAGGTGTCACAGCACCAGATGAACCCTAACTAATGCCTCGGTTGGCCTTTCTTATCGTGTCTGGGAAAAAATATCTGTAGCCATCCGATAAACCAAGGGTGCGGAACCTTTTCCACATGGCGGGCCGCATAAGTGGTGGCTAATCCTTCGGGGGGGGCAGTATTGGAAGTTGCGGACCTTATTAGTTTAAATTGAAATTACTGAAATGTTATAACGTATCATATAAGTGGAAATCAATTCTAAATTAGAGTATTTAGGATTAACATTTAAGTATTAAGTGCTTTATTATCATTATTTGGATTAAAAAATATGAGCTTGTGTGTTAAATTTTACGGATTTATTTTTCATCACTGCTTCGCGGACCACACAAAACGCTCTCGGGGGCCGCATGCGGTCCGCGGGCCGGAGGTTCCCCACCCATGCGATAAACAAATCGGGAACCATGAATAAGTGTAAAAGTACATTATTAAACCACCACTATAAGAATTCGTGTGTCAGGACGTCGATTATATAATCTCAAGGAAAATTGAATAATGTTATGGAACCAAACATTAACAAATACACGATGCCGCTAGGGCGTGGGTTCTTAACCGGGGGTGCAGGAAGGGGGTCCAGGGTGTGCGGTCTTGCAATTTGAATTTTTTTATTTTTTTATATAAGACATTTTGAACCACCCATGCTAACCAGCTGCCGTCTAGTGTGTACATATATTCATGCGTCCACGTTTCTTATTAGATATATAGCGAGATACTGAAGAACATTCGTTTCCTTGAAATCACAAACCGTAATTACTATTCGAGATCTGTTTACAAATCGATTTAAACAGCCATGCCCAGACATGCTGTCGCTATATTTTTCCGCCTGTAATTACGTTTATAACAAAGTCATTCTCTCGGTCCTACTTTGCGTGAGAAGGCTGAGGTAATCCACTACAGAGAGGTTATTTTGAAGTTCAAGATGAATACACATTAAAAATTGTTTAAAAAGAAACAATCTTGAAAGCTATTATGGAATTGTTGGATAGGATTCCATTGTAATAAAATGCTGGAGCCACTTTCGTGAGGCGCCTAACCGTCGCCTCACCTGTATTACAATCTTATTGTCTTTTGAATTGAGGAAAGGTTGAGTTTAAAATGTAGTTTGTAATAAATATATTTGATTTTAAATACTATAGGTTTAATAATTCGTTAAACTTAAAAAAAATTAAAATTAATAAACACTGAAAAAAATTTGTTGGGGTTTGGGATTACCATGGATCGCTGTGGGGGTGCGGGCCTCGCAAAAGGTTAAGAACCCCTGCGCTAGGAGATCTTTCGAATGTTACATAATATTGACTATTCGTGTAATGCGAAATGGTTGGTAAATGTGTATGCGTGGCCAAAGAATTGTAAAAAATATTAAATTTATGCAGGAGAGATTAGTTTTGTTTCTTCTAATGCTTTAATTAGCAGCAGATTTTATGCGTCGCCAATTTTTTATCAAAATTGCAACCGATTTGACGTTAAGCTTTTGGATATTTGTCTCCACTTTTTCCGTCTCACAATCAGACACATTTTGATATTCGCCTTCTCACTGGTGAAAATTGATACCCCTGGAAAAGTGGAAAAATATTAATTCCCGCAATACAAAGTAGCATTATGTTGCGTCCAATCCAGTGTCGAGACATTTAGAACGCCAATTGGGGTTATCTTTTGCTCGGGCCAATCCAGAGATTCAGCCAATTAAATTCGAGCCAGGCGTGTGGAATTGTCTCTGCGCTCCCCCTGCCTTCACTTTAGGAAGTTCGTAGTAGTTGGTTGCGTTCTGCGCGCGAGCAAGTTTGGTTTACGGCGCGTATCGTGCAGAGATAGACAGCGGCTGCGACGGAGGTGTCTCGTGTAAGTTATTTGCTGGGTGACTGATTTACGGAAATAACGCTTTTAGTCCCAACAGGACCGTACGACGGAAGAGAATGTGTTAATTTTTTCAAATTTTGCTATTCCAAATTTATCGCGGCTGCAATCATAGAGCATTTTAATTTTGAGATTTTTTTTGCATCATGTGAAAATAGGTATAGCCGAAAGAAACTTTATTCTATAAAAATGTAGGCCAATTTTTTTTAAACGCCTACATTCAACTACTGTGATTAGGAATCGAGTTATAACCAGAATTGAAAACCTTAAGTGCTGCGGTAATCTTATACGCTACGTATTTTTGATTTGCAACAAGCAAGAAAAATGTTTTATTTGCGTGTAACTTATTAATTATTTCAGCGTACGTATTATATAGATCAACAGGAAGTGTTGTCGGAGATATTGTTATGCTCAACAAGTGAAGTGAAAACTATTTATTCTTTTTCAATGCAGGTCTAATCTGTTGTGAGGAAAACATCTGACTGAAGGTCTCATAAATTAATCTCGTTCACAATTGTTTCCTCATTTTTGATTGCTTTATGCCATTATTATGTTTATGTAGTGGTTTGTGCACCTATTTCTTTCCTTCCAGTTTTTACTTGCTCCGTCATATCTGTGTCGCGTGTATGTGGCTTGGTTAATCGTGTGACGGACGTAGAATCTTTTTCCGGTTACTATTTTTTTTAGCTTTCTTGTGGTCGGCGGCGTCGTGATAAGAAAGTTAGGAATGTGGTTGCTGATAATTCCGCCTGGTGTGGCGATAGAGAAAAGTTTTTATTGTTAATAGTAATTTCAATGTTATTTATTTTTCCACGTTCATTGCGTCGGGTATTCTGCACTTAGCAATTGTTTGTATCCTGTTTATTTTTTATTTAGATTACGTTAAAAAGATGTTAGTATGCGAGACTCACAATCAGCTGGACTCTTCTGTGATTAAACTATGTAAATATTTCTTTAGTGTATCAGTTTCGCTTTATCATTCGATTTAAAGGATGAAAAAATAAACGTAAAGAATCGTTGTTTTCTTGCGGTCACCATCAATAAGATTATTACGTATTTTCGTGTAGCTGTAAATTTGTAAAAATGCGTATACGAGAGTCACTCATAAAGTTTTGCCCCACATTTTTTTTCTCGGCAGAAATTTGATGGAAAGTGCTGAAAATTGGTGTATAGTATTATTGAACTTTCCCGCGTTGAATTACGAAGTTTCAAAAATTTTGGAATTCCGCGTTTGATTACAATAAATAACCGGAAATAATAATTATTGACCCCTACTGTGTACGTATAGACAGATTTCTAAAATACTACTGTAAAGTGGCACTCGCATTTACTGAGGTGAAAATGAAATCTTAGATTCGCGCGACCCTTTTTCTATAGCGGTGGGGCTTAAGGAGCCCATATTATTACGCGCTCGTGCTCAAATGTGAAACCGCAATTAGAGCCCTCAACTCGATTGATAAGTGACACAAAGAGAGCGTCTTCCTACTGGAGTAGACTCCGACCGAAGTCTTTTTCTCCCGCTCGGCTTGACCCTGCTCGGTTGCAATTCAATTTTCGTCGGTCTTAAGAGATGTCGATGCGGCCGTGAAGAAATTTGGTAGTTCAGAATAATAATTCGCACGTAATACTTTTCCACGTAGTACTTTTCCAACCTTCGACTTAGAAATCGGTGTGAAATAATAACTTAAGGTTAAAATAAATAGATGTATTGAGAGAGTTGTAAATACTAACTAATTCAATGATCAGGTGGTTATTGGATAACAGGTTTGGTTGAAATCTTTACGAACATTTTAGTGGCACAAAGAGTATAGTTTTCAGTGTGCCCGTTGCTTTGTGTTTGTTGGTTGTCGGAATATTTATTTCGTTCTTAAGTGGGCATCGTGTCGGGAGTGAGTCTTACAAGGAGAAATTCCTGAAGGGTGTCTTACGATGCACTTCGGATTTTTCCTCCGCCCTCCCTCCTGCCAATTCTGCAAGACGCTCGTCCCCTCGCAGCCAGAGCGAGAAGGAGCATAATCCAATTAAGGGTTGAGGACCCCCACCGCCTTAAAAGCGCTCCCCCGCTTCTTCTGCCTCCGCCGCTCCCCTCCACGAGACGTCCGGCCAAAGTCGCTTCGATTTATTCCGCTGCGTATTCCTCCGCAGGTCCTAACTGGTGCTTAGTCATGCCGCTCGGTTGATCCATGTGTCCGCCGCTGCCGCCGAATCTTGGGGAGATGAGTGGCACGGCCGAACGGCGCCCTCGGACGACACCTCCACACATGGGAACCGCGAGCTAGTTGCCGTGCGACACCGACACTCGGCGAGGAACAGCGGCGGAAAGAGCCAACTTCTCTTCCCCCACACGCGGCGGATCCTCTCTCTCACTCCCCGCGACCGACATGGCCAGCGCACAGTGTCCACCTCCCTCGTCCGCGGTACCCCCCTCTTCTTCGCCATCAAAGGCTTCCTCCTCGACGGGTGCCAAGGCGAAGAGGGGGAGCTACCAGTCTCGTCAGAGGCGCATGGGACCTGCGCCCTTCGCGTCGTTCGAGGATTTGAGCGACGAGCTGGAGAGCCCGGATGAAGGGAAGGCCCAAAGAGCTCTTCTTCCCGGAATACGAGAGGATTCGGTGGGAGCTGGATTAGGACAGGAGGTGGGCACACCCACCGACTGTTTTACTTCACTTTTGTTAATGGCGGTCATGAGATTATTCTTTCTTTTCCGTTACGCGTTTTGGACGTATTTTTCGCTCCCCGATTTCAGGAACCGGCGGCGAGTTTGCTGGCTGCCGCCGTGGGACTTCAAACGCCTTCCACTCCTCGCATCGACATCTCGCGTGCCAGCAGTTCGTCGCAGCACGAGGAGAGCGGGGGCAGCAGCGGGGGAGGCGGCGGGGGCAGTCCTGAAGGTCGAGACCCTCTGGCCGTGGTCGCCGGGCTCGCCGCCGGTTTCAAGGAGGAGGGCACTGCGGAGCTGCGATCGAGCACGGAGGAGTTGGATTACCACGGGACCGAGAAGGAGACAGACGCAACGCAACGCCGCCGCGCCATGCACCGCCAGCAGCAGAGGAGGAGGAGCGCGGAACGTATGGCGTCTCCTCTGCTGCAGTCCGCAGGGTTTAAGTACGATCTGGACGCGCAGAGCGACAAAGAGCGCAAGGATTCGGCGTGCAGCGAGGGGCCCCTCCTCCTCGGCGTCGGCGGAAGGACCAGCCGGCTCTCGTCGGTGGGGTCGGCCGAGTCCGGTGCTTCCGCCGCCTCTGCGGCTTCTGCCATGTCCGGCCTCTCGGTGACTAGCGCTCTTTCGGGCGCGGCGTCATCTTCGGGCATGCGATCACCATCACCCCACAAAATGCTCCTGGAGACGTCATTCTGCGGCAGCAAGCCCATCCCGACCAAGAGCATGGAGCTGGAAGATCTGCCGCCCGAACTAAAAAACGATATGTGCGCTTTGGTCAAAGGGAAGGAAGGGGTCAAAGGAAGCGACGATGAGGTCAAAGGAAAGGACAAGGAGCCTCTGGCGGACACACCATCCCATCACCAAGAGAAGCCGGCCACTCTCGACCTTGCGCCGGAGGCCAGACACTCCAAAACCCCACAAACGTTTCCGCAATTGGTGGAGAGCAACGGGTCGAAGGAAATCACACCATCATCTTCCACCCAGTCCTGTCAGAGCATTTCGCGACCAGCTTCTGTTTCCTCTGCACAGCCTGCGGCAACTTCTGGTTCAAAATCGGTGTCGTCCACGCCTTCGGCATCACCCAAGTTGTCTCGACATTCCATCTTGAAGAAAACTGAAGAGAGTGCAAGTCCCATGGCAGAGGAGGACACCCAGACACCCTCCCCGGCCACTTCCCGGAAGAGTTCGTTCACAGGGCTGTTTGGCCGCAGGAGCGATAGCGGAAACCTGCTCAGTCCGGAGTCTCCGACGGTCAGTGCGGTGGGGACTGCGGCGTCGTCAACCAAACAGCGGAGCGGCAAAGGGGGGATAAGCGCGGCCATCGGAGGGCTGCGAGACAGAAGTCGTTCAAGGAGCAAGAGCAGGGAGCACATCGAGCAGGCAGGTCTCTCTCTGGCACAAAGCAACGCCTCTCCAGTTCCGGCTGGAGGCGTGGGCTCTCCTTCTCCGGTTGAACCAAAGGTAAAAAAGGACTCGCGTAACAAGGGCGTTTTTTCTTCGTTTTTCAAAAAGAAGGACAAATCGAAAAAATCCAAGAGCGGGTCAGCGGGCGCAGCTCCCAGCCTGGGAGACACGGCCTCCGAAGGCGACCCGCTTTCACCGGACACTCTTTCTCCAGATGTGGTGGATGCGGACGGAAAAATAATAGCAGAGACCATTGGTAACGTAGAGTTCACGTTCAACGGCGACAGTAGTTATCAGACATCCGAGTACGGTGTGATGGCCCTTGAAAGCGAGGCCAAGTTGGGCGAAGTGAGGGGAATGAGCAAAAGCACCTCGGGCGAAAGGACGACCAACGGTGAACCGGGAGACAAAAGTTTCACGCAGAAGATTTTAAGCGCACCCATAAAAGAGGAGGAAGAGAAGGAGGCGAAGAATGGGGCAAAACAACAGACCGCGGATTTATTTGGGGAGGTGGTGGACGCGACGGACATACGCTCCATAGAAGGCGAACACCATTCTTCGGAATCTGAGAGGGAAGTGGAATACCTGCGTTCGAAGGAGCAGATGAAAGAGGGCCATACCGGGGATTTGGTGGGCGAAGGGCAGGTGGAAGAGGTGGACCATGAGAGGAAGGGTTTGGTCCTCCAGCAAGACTCCTTCGAAGATGAGCTTCCCTACGTCCCCACCACCCTTCCGCAGGAGCGTTCGGTGGCTCTGCCCATTAAACCGGTCCGTCAGCGCACCCTGGCAGAAATCAGAACCTGCCCCATAGAACGTCCTCGCTCCACCACGCCCATCAACCCTTGCGCACTGGAGGAGTTCCTCGTCGCGGCATCCACTTCGCTCAAAGCTCCGTCGTCCTCCGGGTCTTCGAGCCACGACGAAAGGGACCGACTTCGCATTAGCCTTCCCCGTGAAGACTCCACTGGAGGTGTCGGTAGTGGTAGTGGTGACGCTCCCGCAGCACCCCCTCGGTCGAGGAGTCCCAGGTACGGCTCTCCTGCCTCAGCCCCGTTCTGTAGCTGGGTCCAGTTCACGGAGGAAGGACTCGGCAGTCCGAAAGAAGGGCGCCGAAGGAAGCAGAAGACGTGCGGAACTCCGGTTACTTCAGCTGATGAGTCCGTCAAGTCTCCTGCCTCCCACTCCTCATCTCCTCCTCCACCACTCCCTCCCAGAGGTTTCCAGCCCGGCTTGTCCAAACAGTGGGTGAATTTTGAAGAGATACCGGAGAAGAGAAAGACTCCCAAAAAGTTGCATGATGTGTCAAAGGATATGGAAGGAGGGCGTACAAAAAGTGCACATCACCAGAGGATGGTTTATAGTTATGTGAATCCAGAAGACTGCAAGTGTGAGTGCCATGAAACGGGTCGGCCAGGGACGGTAGAAGTGGCAGAAAGTAGTTCGGAGAAGGATGGTGGGAGTGGGGCGAAGGGTCGTATGCCAGGAGTTAGATCGGTTGTAGAAGGTGCTCAGTCCCTGGTTGATGATGGTGATAGACCGTCTAGGGAAGAGAGGAAGGATTCTGTTGTGTCAGCAGGGGAGGTGGCCAGGTTAGAGGTGGACAATTTAGCAGATAGGCATTCATACCAAAGGTAGGTTGGGACTTAAACGTTTGGTTTTCTGTGATGCCTTTCATTTAATTTTTGGTCATTTCATGTCCCTTCTTGTTACTATAGTGATTCATCATGTGAGTTCCCTAACAACTATAGTGTAGATCAACAGGATTTAGAGACATCTGAAGGATTACTGAAGCCAATGAAACCCTTCGGGATGGATCTTGATATTAGCAGCAATAGAAGCAGTATAATCTCACAGGTAATTGATTCTAAACAAGTTCCTTTGAATGCTTTCTTTGAGGATGATTTTGAGGTTTTTTGAAATTTTTAATTAGTCATTGATTTGTCTAAAGAAAATTATAATTTCTATGCTATGATCTCTTAGTCAAGTAATTCCTGTAATGTTGCATGCTATTTTGCTAAAATAGAGGTAATTTACTTATTTTTCTCTGATTATACTTGAAGGTATGTTTTCATATGTACATTTTTATGAACATAAAGCATTGATATTGTAAATTATAATTTTTCTCTAGAATCTTGAAATTTTGCATGATATCTGGCTGATGCGCAATAGGCAACTTTACTATTTTAATTTTCATTGATTATACTTTTAAATTACTTTTTGAAGAGCTTTCATCAGTATTAAATGAATGGCATGACAAATGTGTCTTTTGGGCATTAATATGGTTAAATAATGGAGAAAAATTTTAAGGTCTTGAAGGAAAGTTTTAATGTAAAGTTTTAAATTATTGTTTTGAGTATTCATCTCCATAACTGAACTGGAACATTCACTGCCGGGTTCACATTGAATAACTATCTTGTTATCATAGACTGGAAGATTTGTTTTAGGTATAAGTTGTTGGTCCAAATAAAAGTTTAAAAAAATATTGACCCATATCAACATTTCCTGGACTTGAGAATAATTAAAGTAATGCAAACACAAATTATTTATTTTTCCATAACTTGGTGGCTTTGGAAAATACTTAACAGTGTTTGCTTTCATAACAGATTAATAGTCTGCATGATCATATGATCACTTTAGGCATATCATATTAATAGTGCCTTATTACTCTCTGTATGATGTTGATTGTTAATTTCAGTATATTTGGCTGAAAATGCGCCACAACTTGTATCTATGCTTGTAATGCTCGGATACATTCCTTACATAATCTTCTTGAAATTGTGAAAAATGAAGGCTAAATTAAGGACTGCTATTGATGGAAATAATGTGTATCTGACAAAAATTTTCATGTTTTTATCAGGAAAAGTGTGGTGCATGGACTCTAATAAATGAATAAATTTCTACTTCTAATTTAATAGTATCTTATCCACAAATAATTTATAAGATTCATTCAAAAGTTTTTTTTATCATCATTCCAAGATTGCCACTCACATACTGCTGTTACCAGATATGAAAGATTTTTGTCTATCATACTCAAATGCTAAAAATTATGAATGGCGGTATTGTTTACTTTTTCATGTTTTCAATTAACTTTGAGAAATTTATTTGTGACTTAGGATTTTTCTTGTTTTCCTATTTAGGTATATATACCTATTTGTCATTTTAAATGGTTTTTTCCAAAGGTTTTAAACCTGTTCATGCTTCATGTGGGATAAATTAGACTCCTGAATATGGCAAACACATGATTCCATAGTTGGATATACTTTGTCAATTTTAAATACTTTTCTGTTCAAGGCCATGTCTTATTTGCCTAATGCTTGCTGTAATTGTTGTATTCCATGTTATAGTTTTTCCTTTTTCCTAGTAGAGTAGTTTTGAATTTGAGAGCTTTGTCAGAAATGTGACATGCTAAAAGTGGCTTTGTATAATGATTTACTGAGTTGGTTATCTCAAATTGTTCCTATATGATTTCTTTTTGTAGCTTAGATGATGTAATCCATTTGTAAGAAACAATATTTTACTTTTAAATTTGTCATTTTATAGATAAGTTATATGTACATTTGTAACCAATTAAACCTATTAAAATTGTTCTCTCCTAAACCATGTTTTGTCTATTTTCTTTCTTTCATAGAAATATAATTAACGTATTAACCCAAATGTAATGCAGACTTATTTGCTTAAAGTGACTTTAACAAAAATCTACTGCACATTATGTTTATATGCTTTCTATGAATGTTTTTTCTCAAAGTCAACGTTTGAAAATTGGGTTGCACGTTGTATTCGGGCAAATATGATAATAATTGTTCAATTCATTTCTTTGAAGAGAAGTTCATTTGCTATTATCATCAAACAATATTTGCTGCAATTAGTGCTTCATCTCTGTAGGCTGATTTGTTTTTATATTAAATTAGTTTCCCTTTTAACAGTTTTTTGTATAACTTTTTATCTACTTTCAATTTAAATTGAGTTTTCTGAGCAACTCAAAAAGTGACGTTTTATTCTTGCAAGGGAAAGTGGTTTGATAATTGATAACGCATGTACCAAATAATTATTCCCTAAGATCATTTGCATAAATGCCTGTTAAATATAACTATATGTACAAAAAGTCACTTTTACTCATCTCGGTAATCTTGTACATATTTCTTCATAAATGACGAAGATTTGTTTACCATAAAAAGGGATAAAAATGACATAAAATAGCTATTTTGGTGTCTTTGCTAGGTGTCCAATAACGATAAAATGTTTTTTGCATTTTGTGCCATATTAATTATTCCCTCAGTTGAACTTGCCAGAGATTCAAGTGAAAATTTTTAAATTTTAAGAAATTTTGTATTTAACATATGACATAAGTTAACAAAGTGATTATTAATTAGTGATCTTATGTATGATGATGATAAATGCTGGAAAGAGCATTTCATGTGAGATATACGTAGTTAGATTTTGCTGCTATGTAGTAAGGAAGATAATTTCTAAAAATGGTTTGCATGACTAGATAAAAATTTTATTGCAAGAAGTTAGGACCCAAAGTAGAGTATGTACTATGTTTTATTCTTAGACCCCTTTTTTGTGACAAGACTATTTGCTATTTTATATTTTTAATGTTATCTATTGTTATGTTTAAATTTTTGCACATATTTATTCTATCACTTGTAATTGGGGTTTCTTTCCCTGTAAGTGATTAATGTAATAATAATAATAATAAAAGTTAAAGGGGAAAGATGTTTCAGCTGTTGAAAAATAATATTCTTCTATTTTAAGTAAAACCAGAATTGAATTGCCATATATTATTTTTACCTATTGAACTTATTTTTATGTTAATCTCTTTTGAAACATATTACCTGCTTTTTTATGTTTTCAAAGTAGGATTTTAGTTTTTTTCAATGTACTATCAAGGTAAATCCATTAGCCATAAATAATTAAGTAAACTGGATGTTCATTTGATATGTACTAAAATGGCAATGACAAAACCTAATGGCAATTGACCAACTCAAAAAGCAGATTTTATGGCTATAGGAGTTACCTTGGTAAATAATTGCTATTCAAGCTATGAACTTGGCTTGATAATAAATTTTTGCTTAGTTTAAGAACATGTTCAAGAAATGATGGCTTAACATTGAAACTCTAATCGTGAAATTTTTCTCTCTTTAGGATGAACCTGTTTCACCAGAAAATGGTTCTTCAAATCAAAAGGAGGTGCTACATCAATAAAGCAAAGCTGAATGATCGCATGGTATATTTAAAGCAGTCATAGTTGATCATGAAATAGCTCCTCTTTTTATTTACTTTAAAATTGGCTGTCCATCATTGTTCTTCTGCTCAAAGTACAAGGTACAATCTTTCATTTCTTATTATTTTTTGATAGAATGCATGTCGTGTGAGCAAAAAGATCGTAATGTGTTCAATATTTTTAAGCATAAAAGTATCCTTCTTGTGGGCGTTTGATGGGTGTTCTATTACTTGCCCACACTTATCATTTTTAAGAAAGCGTAATTGTGCCTGAAAAGGGGGTGATTTGAGCCTATGTTGGTGTGCAGTGGAACCCTTTGCATTTGATGATAGGGTATAATTACTTAAAAATCTGGCAATAGAAGACCAAGAGGTACAATAGAAATGTGCTTTAGATTGAAATATCTTGCTGAGGCTGTTATTATGTGTGTGTTGCAAAATGTGTCTTTTGTGTTTCTCATGTTTTTCAAATGCCTTGAGAACATTTAAGTCTGTAACTTAATGAGCTTGTGTGACAGACATGAGCCATTTCTGTTGTTTGTCATGATGTACTGATTGAAAACAAGAATTAAAAAATATGAATCAGACTAGTAATAAATTTCTCAAAGCTATAAAGTATTGTTATGAAAGATTGAATAGCTCCTTGAGAATGTTAAAAAATGTTCCAAATGATATGGCAGCCTTGCTGTGGTGGTATTTTAGGAGGAGCTATGTTCTCAGTCCACTAAAAGACCAAAAGTGTCAGTTTTATTGTTTAATGAACTGTCACTAAATGCTTAAATATTGTTGATGCAATAAATGAGTGGTTTAGTATATTCATAATTGTTAATTGAGTTGTCTGGTGCTTAACCCTCTGCATTTTCTTCATTTAGAGGAATTTATAGACTAAAGACATTTTTCCATACAAGTGTCAAGTTTTCATTTAGACTATGGTAGTATTTTTACCATCGTCTGTGTGTTAAAATGTTAAAAATTGGATAATATAATACTTTTATCATTCCTCTTACTCAGGTGGCATTGGCCCTTTATCTTTTTTAGGTGATTGTGCATTGTGTGAGGTCTAAGAAAAAGTATTGCTTTGGATATCTCACTTGTTTTTCTGCACTTGACTGGGCCATAACAGTATATTTATGTGTTAATTTTTCAGCATCCTGTAAGGTTGTTTGACTTTCCTATTTAATGGTTATTTACCTCTTGTATACCTATGTTTTCTTCATGTAATGAATTGTACTTTTTGCAAATCAATCTCTCCTATAAAAATTTTGTCTGGCATAATTTTGTTCATTCAAAAGGTGTTTTGTGGGATGATTACATTCATTTGCTAAAAGTTTTTCTAAGTTCACTAGATGAGTCGCATAGTTCTTTTTATCTTGTACTCATTACTATTGTACTGAATGTTAAGAGTCATTCTTTTTTATAATTTGCTACTGTTTTTCTTTAAGGCCAATTTACAGGGTTAAATTTATTCATCAAAAAACATTGCATTTATGGAGCACTTAATACAAGATTTGTTAGTAGCCATAGTCAGATGCTTGACTGGCATTTACTATGAAGTACATGCCCATTCCAACATGATTCTTTCAAATCTAAGAAATAAAAATAAATTAACCTTTATTGTATAAAATCTCTATGTATGAGGTATGTTATAATGGTCCCAGGTTATTATATAACACAGATATTTCCTTTTCCATTGGGTTTTGGATCCAAATTTTCAGAAATTACAGGCTATGTCCTGCTCCGTCCGAATTCTTGGATTCAATAAATTTGGTCCAATTCCCAGTAGTTAATGAAATTTTATTACAAAAACTTGGTTAGCTTGGATGCAATAAGTTAAATCATGTAAAAGGCCTTAAAATGACAAAGTGAAATATATGAAAAATACGTATGCTACTTGTTTTTCTTACATAAATCCTCCATCAAATGATTAAATTGCTTTCCTTTAATGGTATAGATTTAATCAATTGGTTTAAATGAATGTTTTATTTTTGCCATAATATTATAAAGGTATAGGTTTGAATCAAAGGGGAAGAATGAATGAAAAACTATAATTTGTAGTTACATTTATTTCTATAGAGAATTCTGCATCTATGTATCTACAGAGATTTTCGCTCATTTTTCAGCATGTTTTCATGCAAATCACACAGCACTTTTCCAGGCTGTTAACTTATAATATTAACAAATTATCGAACATTAAAAGAAAATGGTTCACATTGGGTTCATCCATTTTGACATGCCTGATATATTCAAAATCTCCACTACTGTATTTTAGTAAGTTTGTCTGTCTGTTCCTTTATGAACCTCCACATTTCTCAACTGATTCCGACCAAATTTGGCACGATTGTAGGGGGTACCAAAGGGAAGGTTAATGCAGGATTATAGCGTCCGTCTATCCGTTCCTTTCAAAATGGTGACCCATTTTCTGTCTGCTCCTTTATGCATGCCCACAAATAACCGATTCCAACTGAATTTGGCACAATAGTAGTGGGCACTAAAGGGGAAGGGGGGTTTTAGTGTCAGTCTGTCCGCTGGATTCAAAATGGTGGCCGATTTAAACATTAAAGTACACATTTTCCTGAGTGCTACTATTGATTTGAATCAAATTTGGTAAGATTGTGGAGGGCTCTCAGGAATAATTCATATGTGGTTTTTGCTTCTCTATGCACGTTTTATTCAAAATGGCGGCCGATTGAATTCTTAAATGCCAGGTGTTTCTGCTAGTCCTTAATAAGTATTTGTGCTTCGGTTTGTGTTATTACAAAGTTAAATATATTTTAATTCTTTGCATTCTTGGAAATTGATTTGATTTTGTATAGATAAATGTGATGGAAAGGAAGTTTTTAATTTAATCATTGTATTAATAATTTTTGTCTTCCATTATTTCTATGCATTTATTTACACCTCTGCAAAACATAATGCAGTTGTTGCAGAAAATTGTTAGGAACCAGAAGTTTAGAATAAATAATACCGTATTTACTCATGTAACCTGCACACTTGTGTACCCCTATTTTTGGACGGTTCAGAGGGAAAAAATTAATTAAAGCCAGATTAAGTTTTTTAAACTCCCTGAAACAAGTTCTGCTCAAGTTATTAGGTGATCTCTTTATGCCGATACTAGCAGAAATCTCCGCGATAGTCCTCTTTTTGGGAATTTCCCTATGCGAATGGGGAATTTTTTTTTGCATAGCATCTCCTGAGTAAATACTGGAAGGTTACGAACAAAAAGTCTAAACACTTGAGATGGGAATTGCCATCTTCCTTTTGAACAATGAAATCTTTTCATTTGCAACAAAATTTCATCACTCCGAAGAGGGAAAAGAACCAAACTTGCACCTAACTATTCTCCAACTGGCAAACCCTCAGTAGTCATTGAACTATAGCTATCAGTATTCTTTCTGCCTACTTTTGCGATTTTTTTACCTGCAGTGCAGGCATAACCTAAACGTTTGCTTGGTCGCAAAATATACAATTGGTAGAATTCAACGTCTTTTACGAATATAAACATAGATACAAGCATATTGCAGAGAATTTACTGTTGATACAATTTATATAGCCTGTTCAATAATCCTCATGTAAGATGCACATCCCATTTTATTCACCGGTGGGGTACACAAGTAAATATGGTAATAATAATAATAATGAAGAAATTGCCGAAGCTGCGTGAATGGAAAGAGAGGTAAGTGATTTATTGAAATACGGGCAACTCTCAAGATTCAATCAATTCAAGAATTCGACCGGTCGAAGCCCGCTTATTTGACCCAGCCAATCTGTCGGTCGAATTAGAAACTAGTTTACGCAAAGTAATTTTTGGCCCGCCCAACCATGCGAGGTTTAGTTTCAGTCTAGACATCGTTATTTCTGCTCTAATTGTTTGAATTTGTGCTGATTTCACTTGTTTTTAGGCTCATTCAACATTTGACTTCGAGATTTGACCGCATTTTTGGGAACGCATCCCGGTCGAATCTCGGGAGTCTCCTGTATTGTATTTCTTATGACATAAATATGTGCTTATGAATTTAAAAAAATAATTTTTAAACTAAAGGAATAGTTTTAAATTAATATTCATGGACTTAATTTAACCTTTAAGCTGCACAGTATAATTTGTGAATATCTATATCTGTTATGTGCAATAATCAATGTCTTCATATTTTAAAAGTTTCCTAATATAAGTGCTAGTATGTAGGCAAAACAAAAGGAAAAAACAATTTAAGGTGGATTCTAATTTATTTATTACATTTATAAATAACTCATTATATACATTCTTTGGCCAACTTTAATATTACTATCTTCTTCCCTCTCACTCTCCCCTCAGCTATGTAGGTATCTCTGTTAGTATGACAGCTTTATAAACCCAGTGGGATAAATTTATAAACAGCTCATTATTTACATAGATTCTTTATACTGGATGTCCCAAAAATTCAAGTACATAGGACATCTTTGTTATTTTGCAGAAAAACGAAAAAGTGTAAGAGACCAAAGTTGTTTGCAATAGGCAACTTTTCAGCTGAAATGTTGAAATTTTTCGTCTAGGACCTTCCTTTCAGCTGCTACACTCTTGGCTCATCAGTGGTAAAGTGGCTGTGCGTGTGTGGAACATAACGGAGTGAGGAGAGGGCTGTGTGAAGAGGAGATGCATCACAGAAGAATAAAAGACCGATAACTCATGCAGCAGTGTTTATTGCACATTGTTTATGGCACATTGTTATTATTGTTGTTATTGTAAGATAAAGAAACCAACACACCAAAAAAATGCAGTTTTCAAGTGGCGGTTCGCGAGTGCAGGTGAGGACATGTAAACAGCGCGTGATAAAACTGAAATGGCGATTCTCTATGCATCTGGCATGAGTCTTCACAGAGCAGCAATGGAGTATCACCGTCACCATCTGGAGCAACCGCACCATCAGTGAACGTGATACGCAGTGCTTTCAATCTTTTCAGGGAAACTGGAAGCGTCAATGACAGGCCGCGAAGTGCTACTGGGGTTGACGACACACTGGCTGTTCTCGCGAAAGTTGCCGCCAGTCCTTGACGATCCACCCGTAAAATTGGCCATGAAAGGAAAACTTCTGTCCAGCTGATTCTTGACAAGAACAGATTCCACCCGTACAAAATGCACTTCGTTCAACATCTGCACGGAGATGATGCAGATGGGTGGAATTTTGTGAATGGTTTCAGCAGGCCCGGCAAGTGCTGAGAAACCTGGAGGGAGATATTCTGTTCAGCTATAAAGCGTGCTTCCACCTTAATGGTTCTGTGAACAGACACAACTCCGTGTACTGGTTGGATACCAATCCCCATGCAGTTCATGATGGTCACTATCAAACTGATCCATGGATCAACATGTGGTGCAGAATTTTTGGTAACAAAATCTTGGGGCCTGTCATTTTAGATGAACGACTGACAGGTGACGGTTACCTTCGTCTCCTAGTAAGCAATTTGCTGCCTTTCTTGGATGAAATGCCACTAGACAAGCGTCGGAAATTTTACTTCCAACAGGATGGCGCTCCTCATTTCTCCCATGCGGTGTGCAGATGGTTAGATTCGTTTCTGCCGGGAAATTGGATCAGACGAAGGGGCCCAGTGGAGTGGCCGCCACGTTCTCCTGACCTTACGCCCCTTGATTTCTTCCTTTGGGGCCACTTGAAATCAGTGGTTTACCACAACAGGCCCAGAAGCCTTGAAGAACTTCAGGAGAACACCCACGCAGCATGCACAGAAATTACTCTGGAAACATTGCAACGTGTCCGGAAAAGCTTGAGGAAACGAATCATCATGTGTGCATGCCAGAGTGGCTACCAGTTTGAACATTTATTGTAAATGTGCAATAAACACTGCTGCAGGAGTTATCGGTCTTTTATTCTTCTGTGTTGCATCTAATCAAATGACAAGTTTATTTTGAATATTTTAATAATCTTTTTTCGTATGGTATATTTCGAAACAGTCTATCACCCATAATGCAACCTCACACTGTTTGCAACAGTAAATTGTCTTTCCTAATTTTTTTGAAAGGCATACAATACATCTTTTCCTGGAATACTGCTGCTTTGATGTTGTACCAGGGTTTGTTCCTATGAAATACCTTCCAGTAAGGCAGAGTGGCATCTCCGTGCATGGTCTCCCAGCCCTCAACTGTCTGGGTGTGCTGGCAGCATATTTCTCAGTCCATGCTCTAACTAAGCTTACAATTAGCCAAAAATTCAATTGGCTCATACTTCTCCCACATTTCCTAAAATTACAAATGCATTGAAAATGGTTGTGTCCAACAAATGTCGAAACATTTTTATATAATATTTTTTCAGTCTTTTCCTGGAAATGGAATACATAATGATACACTGATCAGCTAGGTCTACTTCCCCATCCCCTTGCTGTAATCAATGCATACTACAGGTTTCAACTTTTCCCCACCCCCTTTTTTCATTATGAATGTAATTTATTTGTCGTGGATAGTGGACAACATGCCAACAATAGATGGCTGAAGCAATTGGGGAAGTATGACTCTTTTATGTGGTCAGCGCATCTAGCGATAGGCTATTGAAATGCAGTGACCCATATAAGCGGTTCCCGCAACAGACGGGAAGTTGGCATGATGCGTAAACGCAGTTGATGCTGTTAAATTACTTACGTTGTTAATTTTACACACTAGAATCATTAAATAAATAAAGTTATTTCAATTTGCTTATTCTATGTTCTTAGTTTTCGATGTGTGTTTTGTGGGAAGTCTATCTGGCGATTTTGCAAAAATTACAGCAATCAGCTGATGAGCTAGTGAAATGTGGAATATTTGGAGAGGATAGAATTATAACTGTATAGAGGTAATTAGGTGTTCTCTACGTATAATTAATATATGTATAACCTGGATTATCAATAATTATTGTGACTTTCCCCTTAATTCACCCAAAAAGCGAGAATCTGCTGCAAGGTAGGTTCACTTTTATTTCCGATTTTTAGTCTACAAAAGTGTTACCCGTGTATAATGCACACCCCAACTTTATGACCTGAAAATTTGGTCTTCATACTGTGCGTTATACATGAGTATATATGCTAAGTTGATATTATATGGTGTTTAATTTCAAAATCAAATCTTTGATAAATTCTTTTAAAGGAGTAAGAGGAGTTTAGCACAGGAAAATTTAGGAACATAATTAATTAAAAAAGCCTTTACATGCTAGAATTCTATAATATGAAGGGAAAGAAAAAATTATCAGAATTATCTGAAGTAAGAGTAAAAATCTCAAAGTTACTTGCTAAATTTAATAAAAATTTATAGCCTTCTCAAAATCAACAAGAGAAATATGCAAAATATTGCAATTTATAGATTTAAGCTTAAGCATATTTAAATAGATTATTTCTTAATGAAAAAGAATATTCATCTAGAAACCCATTCCAATGGAAAAAACAAATCACAACCTGACAATATGAGGAATGCATTGGTTAAATGCCTGTTAATTATTGGCAGATAGAGAGGTGAGAAGATGTTAAGATTCAAGTGGTTTCGATAAGGAGTTGTATGCTGTAGGAGAACTTTTGGAGGGAGGGAGAGGCAATATTGAGGTGGATGAAAAAGATCTTAATGCAAGGAAAGGGGAGATATCTATACAAAGGTTTTTTTCAAAAATGGTTGAAATGGAAGGGATGATACACATGTAGTTTATTACATTTTGTTACCACATTTTGAAGTAAACAACACCTTTATCTTCTATTCAGCCAGGTGCTTACTACTTATTAAAGATCTATTAAATAAATTTGTCAGTGACAAGCAAAAAAATACACTTGTTTTCCATGAAAGATGATCTTATTCCATTGGAACCAGAAAACGTGTTTGGATCTTCAGATAAAAACAATTTTTATGCTTCTGCAAATGATGCAAAATTAATAATGCTAGTTTTCAGAAGAATAGGACATTCATATCAATCCTATAAGAATTTGACTCCAAAACTACTAAAAGAACTTTAATAAAGTAATTTGGTTTACAGGTTTCCCTCACTTTATGCAGGGGTTGCATTCCAAGAAAGGGGTGCATAAAACTAATTTGAATAAAGAGAACGCATATATGTAAAAGATAGGGATATGTTCAACAAACACTTCTAATCCTCCTCCAAGACTCACTTTATTCACGTCATAATGATGTTTTTATTGATTAAACAATCTTGAAACAATACTGCTTCCATGAATGTTAAATCTCCAATTAGCACTGTATAACATACCAATAGAAGTGGTAAGATCTTAAAGATCGATGATGGAAGTTGAAAGGCCAGTGGTGTTACCAGTTGGGCAGTATGAGTTTCAGAGCATGGCTTTAAGAACTGGAGCATGGTACGCTGCCTGGTTAAATGTTTTTGTGCATACATTTCCTTGTATGACAAGAATATTTTTCCAAATTGCATTTGAAGAGAGAACATTTCTAAGCTAGGGTCCATATCAATTACCATTTGAGAGAGATTTTTAGCACTAGTGAAGAATTCTGCCTAATTCTTCAATGTCATATCCATTTTCTTTGATGCTGCGTTCTTCAGTTCTACTTCGGACTATCTGAAGTCAGTGAAAACCATTGACCTGAGTATTTTTCTCTCCTCATCACACTGTCTTTTATTGAGCTAGTCCTATTTTATACGTTCTTTATTATTTTAACTTTTTTAGCATTCCTCCTAGGAAAAAGTATATAACAAAACCATTGAAATTAATAATAGTAAACATTATTTATTATTTTAACTTTTTTAGCATTCCTTGTATTCTGTGTGTGTCAATACACTGCATGGGCCTCCTAGTGGTAGGATGCGGGCAACAGATTGCTGGCTTGCAAGGTAGTCTCTAATATAGGGATCCTTGCTTGTACAGAATAGCGTAAGCGTGCTTGGGGTAATACTGAGCTCCGATTGCATTTGTGGCAGTCTGGCCAAAATGTGCCAATACTGACCGGTAATGTGCCTTACCATTAGTAGGGAATGCTGCATCGGCACGGGTATGACTTAGGCTGATAACCTAGTTTACTCTAATTTACCATTACTTACAAAGCTATACAAAAAGCCTCGGATGACCAAAGCCATGGTGGGCAGCAAAGGTCAAAACTGGTTGGCCCATCATTAGACGACTTATGAGAGTGGAAGTTAGCCACGTGGAATGTTAGAGGAGTGTATGGCAAAGAACATGAATTGGTGAATGAAATGAATGTACGAGGATTGGATGTGCTGTGTGTATGTGAGACAAAAAGGAAGGGGAGTGATGCTGTGGTAATGAATGATGGTAGTTTGGCTCTGTGGTCTGGTGTGGATGTATGTACATATGGGAGTCAAGGAGTTGGTTTGATTCTGAATGAAAGAGCTAAAATGTATGTGAGAAAGTATGAATTTGTGTCACCCAGATTGTTGTGGGTTCGTATGAAAGTAGGAATTCGTAGAATTCTGTTGGTTGCATGTTATGCTCCTGTGGATAGTGAGAGTGAAACAGTTAGAGATGAGTTTTGGGAGAAATTGAGAGATGTGTTGAATAATTGTGATGCTGGTGAGAGAATAATTGTACTCGGTGATATGAATGGGTGGGTAGGTGTCAGATGGGAGGGCACTGAGAAAGTGGTGGGCCCCTTCGGTGACCCCAGAGTAAATGATAATGGTGAGAGTTTGATTGGAATTTGCATGGAAAAGAGTTTGTTTGTTTCAAATACATGGTATACGCATAAGAACATCCACATGTATACATGGCAGAGGGATGACTCAAAAAGTATGATTGATTTAGTTCTGTATGATGAAAGACAGAGATCTGGTGAAGGATACAAGGGTGATGAGAGGAGCTGAATGTGGGACAGACCATTTTTTTGTTGTCTCTAGAGTGCATCTTGGAAGGAAGTGGACCTGGAGGAAGAGTAAGGATGTGAAACAGACTAGAGTGAAAGTAGAGAGATTGCAAGAGTGTGCTTCAGAGGTGTGTGGAATGACTTTAGTGGGCTGTATGAAAAAGGATGCTTGGTGGAATGAAACAGTGAGTGAAGCAGTTAATGAGAAGAAGGAGGCATATAAGAGGATGATTGCTGCAAGGAATGGTAATAAAAGAAGGATTCTGCATGATGATTACAGGAAGAAAAATAAGGCTGCTAAGAATGCAGTTAAGGAAAGCAAAGAACAAGTACGTTTGAATGAGGCTGAAAAGATGCAGAATGATTTTGAAGGGAATAAGAAGTTATTCTGGAAGTGAATAAAAAGGGTGAGACAGGGCAGCAACAATGGAATGAATGGGATTGTAAATAAGGATGGAGAAACTGTGTGGAATGATTGTGAAGTGACAGAATGTTGGAAGGAGTATTTTGAAGACTTGTATTGAGGTAGTTCTGAAGAGTGTGTCATCCAAAGTGATACTGACTGTATGAATGTGTCCAGTAAAGACAGAGTTGACGAACGTGAGATTAAGGCATGTATGAAAATGTTGAAGAATGGGAAGGCTGCAGGTGTGGATGGAATTACGGGTGAAATATGGACGTAGCTTACTTATGAGTTGGATGAGCGATTTATTTAATTTGTGTGTTAACATTTCAGTTGTACCAAATGATTGGAAGAATGCCATCATTGTCCCTTTGTACAAAGGGAAGGGTAGTAAAATAGAATGTAAGAATTACAGAGCTATTAGTTTATTGAGTATACCTGGGAAAACGTTTGGTAAAGTATGTATTGAAAAGGTTAGAATGGCTACTATGAGTAAAATTTGGGGGGTACAGTGTGGTTTCATGCCAGGTAAGGGGTGTTCTGATCAGATGTTTGCTGTCCAACAAGTAATCGAGAAGTGTATGAATGTGAGAAAGAAAGTGTATTTTGCATTTGTGGATTTGGAGAAGGCCTATGACAGAGTCAATAGAAATGACCTGTGGAATGTTCTGGCTGAGTATGGAGTGAATGACTGGTTAGTGAATGCAGTCTACTCAGGAAGTAAGGCTCGCGTAAGAATAAATGGTGTGGTGAGTGACTGGTTTAAGATTGAAAGAGGTGTTTGGCAAGGGTGTGTGGTGTCTCCTTGGTTGTTTAATATCTTTATGGATAAATGTGTGAGGGAAGCCTGTGCTAATACGAATGGTCTGATGATTGGGGAAATGAATGTGCGGGTGCTGTTGTATGCTGTGTTGATATCTGAAGCACTGAATGAGTTGCAAAGAATGTTAGTACGGCTGAAGTTACAGAGAGAATGGATCTGAAGGTCAACATGTCAAAAACAAAGGTTGTTGTGTTTGATAGAATGAATGAATCGAATGACTGTAGGCTGTGCATAAATGATGAAGTTGTTGAACAGGTGGATGAGTTTGTGTACTTGGGAAGAATGTTTTCTAAGAGTGGAAGAACAGATGGAGAGATAGAAAGGTGTGTGAATGCAGGTAGAAAAGTGGTGGATAGCATGTGGTCAGTACTAAATCGTGAAGAAGTGTCTAAGGAAGCAAAAATGGCTGTGTATAGAACTGTGCTTGTACCCACCTTGTTGTATGGTAGTGAAACTTGGGTGTGTCAGGAGAAGCACTTGAGTAAGGTGAATGCAGTTGGAATGGGTTATATGAGGAGCATGTGTGGGAAAACCAGGAGAGAGAGAGTCAGGAATACTTGGGTGATGAATGAATGTGGAATGAAAGAAAGTTTAAGAGGTCAGTATGAAAGGGGTGTGCTGCGATGGTTTGGGCATGTGGAGAGAATGGATGAGAACCGGGTGACTAAATTGATAAATGATGGTAGAGTATGCGGATCAAAAGGGAGAGGAAGACCAAAAAAAAGCTGGCTGAATGTGGTGGAGGAGACTCTCAAGAAAAGAGAGATCAGATGTTTAAGGAATGGAAGACGATGTATGAAACGATGCATGGATGTGTTTGAAACGAAAGAAGTATGTAAGGATAGAAAGGTGTGGAGAAATATTGTGAATGGTAGAGACAGCTTGCTTACCCTGTAAGGGAACAGTGTGATTGGTATGTATGTTAGCATTCCTCTGAGGAAAAAGTATATAACAAAGCCATTGAAAATAATAATAGTAAACCATGTACCAAAAGGGTATGTGCAAATAAAAATTTTTATATAATGCGAGAAACAGAGACAATGATAGAACCACGTAAGAGTGAATATAAAGCTCATAAAACAGAATTTGGATAGGAAAACTGTTTCCACATAGTAGCTAAGTCGCATAAATTGAAAGCAAGCAAAACCTGTGTTTGATTTGCTATGGGTGGAATTTTTACATTTGAAATAAAATATAATGGCAGGAGTTGGATAAATTAAATGTAATTTTCTTGTTATTAATTTTCAAAATATGTATTGGGTTTTATACATGTGAAATAAAATTTTGTGTTAATTTGCCCGAATAGTTTTTGATCACACATTTATTGCACATATGAATAAATACTGTACATAAAAGATTCTTCACTACTCATTGTTTTGAAGAGGGATGCACTCTTCATTTTGTTTTTTCTCTTTGGAGTTTTCATGTAGTTCCAACTGTAAATATACAACACATATCAAATACATGTAAACAAAAAATATATACCCTGGATTGCCAACCATTCAACGAGCAAATTTTATTTTTTAGGCAACCCTACATCTACAATAAGGCCTACCAGATCTCTAATTATAATGGATTGGTGGACCTTTTTTAATACAGTCAAGGTATGTGTCAGATATTTGCTTCCTCGTTAAGAGTTAAATAATTTGTCACCTAGTCAACATTTTGGCAATCTTGTTGAACTAGCATGTAAACATATTTCATTATGATGACTCATACACCAATTTGTGGAAACTTGGTCAGGTCAGTCATTTAAGGTTAAAAAATAACTTAAATTTGAAAATATTTTACAATTGGTTGGGTTTATTCAATAAGCCCAACATTTCACCAGTTTATTCAACACAGCACTATAGTATTGTCTTGTATTTTTTATGTGGCCACTTTACATAATCAGCCATTTACTAATCTTCATTAATAATATTACACATCACTAGGCAACATCCAAGGTAATAATATTATATGTACAAACATATAAGTTTAGACCAATGTGTTCCATTGCATCTATATACTTTTTGACTAGATTGCACTCATCCCCGATACTTGAGTGGTTTCACTCAAAGTACATTTAATGAACATAGACATTTAGCAGTATTACCGAATTATATACAGACCTCTGCGCATACCCCTATTCCACATAGTTATACTTTTCATGTACATACTATGGCAATCTTTCTTCAAATAATAGAAAACAATACTTAAGATTTAGTTTTGTACATAATAAAAAGTAACTGCATTGAATATTTTAACATATATTATATTTATATAATTCATATCTATAACAACATACACACATCCATTCAATCAATCAAAACGACAGTCATTCTTTTATAACTTTTGTTTGGACATTTTATCTCCATTTGTCTTTGGTATATTGCTGCATGCCACCTGCTCTTGTTTCGACAGGTGGAAAAATAATGGGGTTTTATATATAACTGTCAATATATGTCACCCCTCCAAACAAAACCCAACTCACAATTTTAAGCTAATCATAATTACATATCTTACAGGATATAGTATGTCAAATGCATTCTTGTTGCTGCTTGTATTGGGAACTATTACATAAAGCATTAACATCTTCTGTCTTTCTACTATAACAAAGGTTTCCAATAATAGCACAGCCAATTAGTCCATCATATTAGGATGATAATATTGACAATTGATGTTTCTACCATTCATAGCATGATTCAAATTATTTTTACATGCACTTGAATGTATTAACTACATACATGTTGGATATGATTTGAATAAATGCAGCTTAGAAAAAAAATTCTACAAAGACAATTATGGATGAGGTATTACCTGAATCCACATGAATGTTTGTAGCATTAGCAATATCACCCAGTAACTCAATAAATGTACACATATCCAGTGTATGTTACATTCTGTAGACTTTTAAGGAACTTCTTACTGTGGTATACACACCTGGTTCATTCAGGACACAGGATGTGATTTTACTCCCTTCAAAACATTTACTTCCTTCATCAAAGGAGATACATTACACTTTACAACATCAAGTTTTATTTTACAGAGAATGGAAAGGAAAATTATACTGTGGAATTTTTCTTAAGTTTCCTCCAGTATTCATGCAAATGATATATATAGATCATTCTTGCCATCACAGATTACCACAAGCAATCCAGCAATGTAGTTTGTATATACAAACATTGTGACAGTCGCATAGTAAAAGTCTATGCACTCACGCAATCTTCTTCATTAGCTAGATGAATCACTGTCAGAGTCTTTCGCTGATACATCGTCTGGTTTCTCTTCTTCAACAACAGGCTCTGGTGCCTTGGGCGCCGTCAATGTTGCTGCTACGTATGCTCCTGGTCCAGGTCCCTATAATTAAATAAGATTATTTGTGAGCACCCTATTTGGATGTTTTTATTTTTTCTTCAAGCTGATAGTTTAAATTAGATTTGTAATTTCAATATTTAACCATAAAATGAACTTACATTTATGTATATTATCAAAAGATAATTTAGCTTAGATATAATTTTACAAATTATTCATAGTTTTGATACAAGTGTTTGGTTATTTATTTCTATCGCTAAACTTCAATGAATGAACTTTGTTAAACTCACTTGTGTTCGTTCCACTTCCACTCTGTATTCATGTCTTGCCAAGTACCTGACATACTTTTCTGGTGGGTCATTGTCCCCACCAGACACTGATACTGATCGAATAGTAGTGTGAGAAACTTGAGTTGCTGGCATGGTGAATTCCACATAAACATATGGATCAAGCTTTTCAGGCATCTGATCATATGACGTAAGTGCAAGACGACAAACAAATTGATGGGTTGTATATGCACCTATTTTGAATTGAAGTATAAAAATATTTTAATATTAATTCAATGAATATTATTTTCTGTTACAAGGATAATATCTGTCACAATGGTTACTGAATGTATGCTTTAGTATTACTATTGGTCTTACATATGAAAGGAAAACGGGGAGAGCTCCAATTAATTAATATCTCTAACTAATATAGAAATATATAAGAATGTTATATAATAAATTGAATCATAAAATGGAAATATAAATCACTTTAACATTGATATGGATTTACTAGCAGGATTAAAAATCTTCTGAAAAACTTTTACCTTTCTTAAACAGTAAAATAGTATATCTTCTAGTTATAACTATTTGCCTAGTAATGATAAAATCAGAAGCTGAGGTGTATAATCAAATTCAGTAAGTCCCTGTTATATATAGACACTAGTACATTTGTACCATTTTGGTCCCAAATAATATATGATAATACAGTACATAAGACATACTGTGTTAAAAACAAGCTAACAAAATGAAATAAACTCAATACATACAGAAAAACTCACTGGGGATGATTCTGTAGTTTAAATTATTTCATGACACTTTTACCACATATGTACAGGGTCATTCAGCAGTGAACGGATATATTTTGCGACCCCATATGGGATTAAATTAAGGTACATAAATAATAAGGAACATGAAATTAAAAACATGACTAAGGGTTTTTAAATTGTAGCAACAAATTTATGTATTGCTATTGGAGTTTAGCCTTTGGCTCTTCACAAACATCGCATATGCGAAGTGATGCATTTATAATGAAACATGTTCCTTAATTCATTGACAACAAATACGTGAAATTATGTGTAATGAGGCAATATATAGCATGGAATCACTCTATATCATTTTAAGCATTGTCAATGAATTATGAAAGCTTTCATGCAAAATTCATTTTTTAGAAACATTTGTTTAAATCAGCAGTTCCCAAACTATGGTATGCGTACCACTAGTGGTAAGGGGGTTTAGTGCCAGCATTCACTACATTCATACTTACAAAAAAAAGTTTGGGAATCGCTGGTTTAAATGATAAGACATTTTGAATACTCTGCTTTTTTTAATTGTAATAAATGGATATAGTTATTGGATTTATATTATTACTACTTGATGAATAACAAAACTAAATACTGATTATGAATGATTTAACCTTACCTTGACCTTCTTTTGGTAGTCTGCTCATTCTCCAAACAATGGCCCTATGTTGATGCTCATATTTTGCTTGGCCAGAAGTCACTTCTATTAGTGACTGATCCAATGTTTCCACAGTTCCCAACAGTCGTTCAATTCCTTTTATTTTTCCAGTTCTAAAAATTGGTTTGAAAGTATTAAGTAAAATTCTTACGATATGGATGATTTGACCAAGCGTTTGTTTATTTTTTATAATACTCAACTAAAAGATCTATATAATTGTTTTTATATTGATTCTATGGATATTTTTTAAAATACAAAATTGCCATTTTTAGATATTCATGTATCTTGACAAGTACTGTCCATCCATGTTCTGAAAACTAGACACTGCTCTTAGCAGAGAAGAAAAAAAACAAGAACTAATAAAAAGATATTAAAATCACAAATTCAGAATAATTAAATTAAATTTACCAGTGACAGTACTATGAAAATTTCTTATACACCTATTATTAATCAACAGAAAATTAGGCTTGGGTACATGGCGATCTTTTTGCAACAAATACATATAAAACTTTTGAAATTTGAGAAGTCTTTCACTGTACAAAATCAGTAAATTTCAATTTGAGAATATTGGTAGGTTCAATTTTATGTAGTAGTATTTTGACATTCAGTGTCACATTGATGGCAAATTCAAATACTATAAAGTTTAATGAATCACTACCTTCTGTGAGCAGATTTCACGGAGCCATAGCGAAAGTGTTTTTCTACTCTGAATAGGTAGATCCAACATTCAGGAACTGGAAAGCGAACAGCTATATCTTCACATGGAACTTGTCCCAGTTTCCTGCTTGCAAATCCTGGTACTAGAATGTCGCCTTTTATCTCGATCTAATTAAATTGGGAAATAATAACATTTTGTTATAAATTCACATTAATAGTCATACATATTTTAAAGATGATCATTTTTATCTTCATAAATAAATAACAAGACCTACTTTTATCTAGAGAATTTTTTCCCTTATGAGATATTGATGGAGTATAATTCATAAATGAGATCACAAAGAAAACATTAATGTCATACTGAAAACAACTTTCATTTTTGTTCTTATTAGAATACCTTGTTGCCAGTTGTGCATGTTGTCACTTTTAGTTGAAGTGGTAACTCCCTGTTCTTTGGCGGACGAATTCTAAAGCGCATCAATTCAATATAGCATGCATCTGGTGGCTTGAATCTTCACATTTCCAACAAGTTCAAATGTTAAATGAGAAATTCAAGGTTGTTAGTGGTACAGAAAGAGAGTTAAAATAATTATTGTTAGTAGTATTCCCGTTAAACAATCATTAATAGTGATGTGAAAATTTTAATTTTAGAAGGTTATTTGTTTATTGTTATATTAAAAAAAAGACGATTGAGGTTTATGACAACATTTTTGAAATAATTCTACCTAAGAAAGAGAGAGTCTACAACATAACCGGTTAAAGAAATGTTAGCTGTCATTTCAAAAGAATTAATGAGCAGAATTAGTTAAGATAGGAAACTTTCAAGACAATGGATTCTGTTTAAAATAAAATTATTGAACTAATTAAATATAAACATACTTAATAACTCTTGTAGTTTCATATTCACTTGTCTCAACACAGCTGTGAAATTCTACATTTTCAAGTCTAATCCATTCTTCTGTGACAACTGGGATAATGTCATGACGTCCTACTACTTCTTTACCCTGTCTTACCATGTCATTCACTCCTAGTTCAATATCTGGCATTCCTGAATAGAAATAAAATGCTTTTAATAGGTAGAGACATTTTTGTGAACTTTATATTGGCACATATAAATGATAATGCCGCATTCACAAGAGTGATCAAGCAGCTATATGTCAAGAAGGAGGCAATGCTTTTCAGATGAGTCAAATGAGACAAACATCTTTTACTGATATTTTTAATTTAAAGAAGGCAGTTACAATTTAAGGGATAATGTAGAAAAAAAATACCTGTTATAAATCCCAAGAAGAACACTCGGACACGAGCAATTTGCCTTGTTACGTGGCCTTGATTATTTTGCTCCACATAAAGTTCATCTACTGCTGTTATTTGTACCTCATCGGATTTATAATTGAGAGCACGATCTCTATGAGCTGATAACCTAAACAATGCTTCTTCTACCACCACACTGAATTTTTTGAGATCCTCGTATGATTGAGATCCTAATTTCAGCAACTGAGAAATCTGTAAAGTTTATTGCAAACATATTTGATTGAATGAAATACAATATCTTTCAGGTAGTTAATGGATGATCATCTCTTTTGCATCATTTTCCAATATATTTTAAATCACTATGGCATAGAGAAAAGTCAACGATAGGATTGGTTATAACCAGTGCTATTTTTCTGGTAAAAAAGGTGGGTGTACTCCGTTGTGGATGAGTACCCTTTTTCTTACCGTCAACAATTCTGCTGATTGGGGCAGGGAGGGGGGGGGATGCTGACAGCCAAATTTAAACTCCAAATGTAAACAAACTGAGACAGTGAAGCATAGTGGTGGCAGGAGAACGACTCAACATATTCGAGTCCTTTGAAACGGTTGATCGACAAAAAGAAATATCGTCCATTTAATGGACTGAACTTGCAATTTCAACGGGGAACGCTTAGTGTCCGAATGCATAAGCAACTAAATCGATTCACCTTTAATTTGAATCTTTAGATCCTTTAGTTCAGTGAGCAGTTGAGTCATAAATCTCAAGTGAACGATATGAAGTTGTTCGACTTGAACGATTCATTTGCATACGTACTACCTCTGAGGAGTAACGGGATTGTGATTTAATAATGAGTAACAAACAACTCCTTTCCTTTTCTGAAGATTGCTCTTAGCACTTCGGCATTACCATAACAATAGTACTACAATTTTTATCTTTATAAACAAAGGAGGGGGTATGGCATGCCCCTGCGTTCCCCCAGAAAAAAATCACTGGTTATAACTATTGAATTGGTACATTAAATACAAAAAAAATATGTTCACAAAATAGTGATAAATAGAGGAATTTTTTAAAAAAGTACTGTGAATCATAGTACCTATGTAAGTCGACCTTTATAGGTTTAAAAGAATCTTACAAAAATTTAGATTCAACTTATAGCCTGATTATAAGAATAGGGATTACAGGCTAATGACTTCTGCCTTATTTTGATGGCACATTGGGCTCATTCTTGATTTAGTGTTGCAGCATCTTTTCACTAACATCAAAGTCCCTTGCTGCAGCACAGTTATTTAATGATTTAGCAAATTCTACCCTTTTTAACTTGAAACTAGCTTCATGTGTAATTCTTTTGGTTTGTGGACCATTATGAGAGTATTAGTTGCCAGTTTGAATAAATGTTAAAGTTAATTGCTATAGATATCAAAGAATGATACTACATGGCATTATGTGAACATAAGGGAATTTCTTACGTAGCTCCAGATAATAATTTCTAGTATATTTCTAGATCATCAAATCAGCTATGCATATTTTTTTCAAAACTTTAATCATGCAGTACCTTGATTTTGACTGAGGAGAGATTTCATGATAATTACTTTTTAAGTGAAAGAGGTAAGTCAACTCACAGAGTGAGTATGTGCCTGAACAAACACTTTCTTGCCAAAAAATTTTTGTTCCTTTCTGCATCTTAGGTTGGATACTTTTAATTAAGGCAGATAATCATGCTATATAACAATAATCCTTAATTAATCAACTAATTTAAATTTCCATCAGTAATACTCAACATTTAAATGCTATTATTTCCTTATAATTAATGCAAAGGCCCCCAAACTTTTTGCTGAAAAGAGTTACACAAAGCTTTGCAAATCATCTACTGGCATCTTAAAAGAATAAGCACGCTATTTTATTGAGTTAGTTTTGAGAATTCATTTGAAGTGTGGGTACTTACATATTAACGGAACTACCGAACTATAACGGAACTACCCCGAACTACAGGATATTAATGAATACAACTAGTTCAAAAATATTACATTTATTATATCTCGTTTGACTGTTGCTAACCCATGACTGATTGGCCGGTCTCAAAATTTACAAACCCAATCACCAGACAACAGGGAGGGATACTTTGGTTCCGGGTGAGGCGAAGGGCACGGTAGTGCCTGGAGACGACTATCCATTAAAACAAAGCGAGCCGAAGGCTTGTCAATATATCCTCTCAATTTGCGGCACAACAGTCAAGAGGATATAACATTGAAAGGATATATTGGTGGGCCTTCGGCTCACTTTGTTTTAATGGGTAGTCATCCCCGGGCACTACTGCGCCCTTCGCCTCGCCTGGAACCAAAATATCCCTCCCCGTTGTCCGGTGATTGGTTTTGTAAATATCGAGACAGGCCAATCAGAACTACCTTATGTATTAAATTATTAAATAAATGTAATATTGTTGAACTAGTGGCAGTGGCAGATCCAAGGGGGGGGTGATCGCCCCCTCCTTGGGTAACCCCATTGCCCTCCACTGGACGCTTTCTTAAATTCATTCCGTGCAAAAATCCTCAATTACGTCGCAGATTAGGTCTGTATAGCAAGGGAAAGAAGGATTCTGATAGGGGTAGGGATTTTCAAAATATAGGGCAGTTGGCAGGGGCGTATTCGATAGGTGGAGGGACAATCGCCCCCCCCCCCTCCCCCCCTCTTGAGAAGTTTCTGGATCTGCCCCTGACTAGTGGTATCCATTAATATCCTGTAGTTTGGAGTAGTTCCGTTGTAGTTCGGTAGTTCCGTTAATACGTAAGTACCGAAGTGTGTTATGAAAGCATATTGTAATCCACCTGCTTAAACAATATTCAAATTTGAATCTACGTTTGTAATGATCCATTGTTAATATAAATATGTATGTTTATAATTATTTAAAGGATCTTGGTGAGCTAGATAAAATCATCATCAGGGCAGGATATCATCCAAGGTACATAATTAAGGGATACATTATTTAATGTGTTAAATGAAAAAAACCACGTGTTTTTGTCCATAGCAGTGTTTTCACAATTAATATTATTAACATAATAATTGTTGGTTATAATACCTGGGGTGCATGCTCAACAGGCAGACCAAGCTTCTTGAGGTCACTTCCAAACTCTTTTACCCCTTGGTAATCTCCTTGTATTGCATATGCTGCAAATTGGCTAAGTTTATTTGTTATACGTTCTGCTTTTGTAACTTGCCCTGGCCTAACTCCAGGTCTCTCTTTGTAGAAAACATACTGCAGTTTCACAGTGAAAATTTTTCCATAGGCATCATATTGTTGGGCACCTAGGACGCAAATCAAAATTTTAAGTACCCAGTACTGTTAAATTGTACTCTGATGTACCAGTAAGAAATGGATAATTAATGCTAATTACAAATAAGTTTGTTTAAGTTTTATATGAGGTCAATACAGTCCATAAAATACAATTTCTTTCACCTTTGGGACATTGTAGATATATGCACTAGTTTGATTTAAGACTATGTAAAATATTGAAATTTTTATAAGCATACCAAGCCGTGTTACACCAAAATAAAGTAAGAACTTTTGCAACATGATAAATTTTACTTTATCAGCTTTGCCCTTCCTGAATATTTATGCTTCAATTTTGCGTCCTGCAATGATAATCCATTAAGGATGATAAATGATGATTTTAAATATCTATATATGATGAAATTATTTTTAAGATTAGGAAATTAATTTTATTTAAAAGGAGATTATTCTGGGGTATATGGTTTAAATGAAATCATGTTAAATATGCCCTACCTGGCATGAATGAAGAAGAACAAATACTGTTGTCATGAATGAGCATCAAAAAGAGCTTAATAATTAATTAGAGGCAGAACTATAGCTATTGCACATGCTGGGCACAATTCTTATCTAAGGAAAATATTGAGATTTATACATGGCATTCTGAAAATTTAATTTCATCGTAGTAGCAAATGAACTCTTACTGCAGTCTTGTATAAAAGTTTATAAGCTAATGATGCAATGCATTTTAATCCCAGATTTGAGAATGTATGACTTAGAAGAGGAGTTCTTAACCTTTTTGTGCTCATGGACCTATTACTAGAACAAATAATAATAATGTGCCACTCAATAGTATATAAATATGTATTATCAATTACAGTAGGACCTTGATAACCATCACCATCGATAATCATTGTTTCAATTAACCGTCGTTTGTCACCAAGTGGTACAAAAAATGAAAAAGTTCCATCACTATTTTTGAATGAAGCAGATAAACAAATAAGATGACGATTGCATTGTGACCGAGAGAGGAATATTGCTATTGCAGTGGTGGGCTGCATTGGTGGCAGTGAACCCTTCATTGGGCCAATGGGTTATAGTTAAATAATATTTAACTATAACTTAACTAAATGAAAAAAGTTTTGAAAACTATGAAACACTGGAGATGGGCCGTATAAAATAATATATTGAAACAGTGTGCTGCAGCTGTTCTCGGAGGACATTTAGTCCAGGGGTTCCCCAGTAGTGCATAGGATTCTCTCAAGGGGGAGGTCCGAAATATTTGACAAGTACATACAAAAGTTTTTTTTTTCATTTGGAGGTTTTCGCAGCGTTTGATGATGTGGGTTGATGCTTTCGGGAGGCACTGCGTGGACGGCATTACTGCTCTCGACGTTTCGCCTTCGCTGCGGAAGGCTTCTTCAGGAGTGAAGTGCAGAGGCAGTCCTGCACTTCACTCCTGAAGAAGCCTTCCGCAGCGAAGGCGAAACGTTGAGAGCAGTAATGCCGTCCACGCAGTGCCTCCCGAAAGCATCAACCCACAACATACAAAAGTTGCATGCAAGTTATATCAATGTCGCATATTGCATTATTAATTATATTTGTGTTAAAAACAAAGGGGGCAGATTGTCTCCTATTCCTTTCTGACGGCGTCCATGAAGCCAAATTTTAAATAATGATATATGTTTCCACAGATTAGAAAAGTCACAATTTTCCAAGGGGCTAAGGGGTCCGGACCTAGTCGACCCCGCCTGTGTGCATGCCACTGGGGTTCTCAACCTGGTGCTCATGAGCACCGCTGTGCTCTTTGGAAGCTTGATGGTGCTCTTTGACAGCTTGACTCTGCTCTTCCCTGGTGCTTAATATCCCATATCTTAGGACCAATGATTTAATTTGCTCGGTTGATTTCTTTTTATACGTATTCAAGATCATTAAGAATAACTTTGATTGGTTGGTTTGATATTATTAATTATCATTATTGCTCTTGTGGAACTGTAGTGGTGCCCTTTCAATATTCTAGATCACAAATTTGTGCTCACTTGATATTCTAGGATACAACTTGGAGCTCACTACGTCGAAAAGTTTGGAACTCCTGATTTAGTCATTCGTGTTTGAGTGAAAAATTTCGTGTAAATTGAAACAGTTATACAAAGACTAATAGTATTTAGAATTTTGCCTTGGACTCTAAGAATCAAACAGCAGAACATTCCTTTGTGGATTGCTGCAGTACAACTGTCAACTCATTTGTCAACAGTTAACATATATATCTTCAGTAATTTTCACTTAAACAAAATATGAAATAAAATAAGACAAAAGGCATATAAAAACAATTTAACTTATATCCAAACATACCTATAATGCGAATGACACGATTACAGAAAAAGAAACAGTTCACTAATGTTTATTCGCAGAATTAACCTGTGTATAGAAGACCATAGATAATGAAAGAAAAACATACAATCAAATCAGAAGATATTAAATGAGTATTTTATCAACTATTTCTGCGTTTACGATGTTTAAAGTTCAAACGTGATTTGTTTACATCGGTATATCCAAATGCTGAGCAATAATGAAAAATAAGATTTTCCCTTCAATTCGTCTTATTTGATCTGTAAGCCCCTCTTTTAAAAAATTATTCCAAAAGAGGAGATAATTTACCACAAAAAAGTCTGCGAGAGCATATGTCTGCGATATATATGTAAGGAGTTAAAAATTCGAGAAATTTACGAAAAAATTTAAAATGGAAATCCCATATAAACGAAAATATTTTATTATAATTAAATAGTACACCGAATCGGTTTAAAACACACATGATAACGGTTAATATGATACCTTCTCTTTTTTCTGCGTGTTGTAGTTTCTGAGCCTTAGCAGAACATACATACAAACGACACCTTACTTTATAGATATGTATAGATTTGGAAGACATGATCACTCATGCATGATTGAGAGTATGAATAGAAAATATAACAAAGGTGAAGAAACTTAATTTGAACTCCTATTTAATTTTATGGCCGAATGAAGATGAAGGAAATATATATCATAATCTTAAACATAAATAAATTAGGTTAAATTTGAAAACTAATTATATTGAAATACAGGCAACTCCTGAGATTCGACAGGGATGCGGTCCTGAAAATGCGGTCGAATCTCGAACCGTCGAATGTCTAATCAGCACAAATTTAAACAATTAGAGCAGAAATAACGATGTCTAGACTGAAACTAAACCTCTCGTGGTCAGGCGGGCCGAAAATTACTTCGCATAAACTAGTTTCTAATTCAACTGATCGATCGGCTGGGTCGATTCGACCAGTCGAATTCTTGAGTTGGTCGAATCTCGGGAGTCGCCTGTATTCCTAAATATCCTCACAAAATATCAAAAAATATATTTTAATTCATCACCCCCATAAAAATTCCAAAGTTAATGTTTCAATTCCTATCTTGGACTGACTAGTATAATTTCAATTGGTCTTATTATGAAAACTACTTTATCCCACATGAATCATTTAAATGTAAGATATTGTTTGCCAGGGTCACTCACTTATGTCAGATATGGAATAACATGGCTGCAGAGGAAGCTCTTGAAATGGATCCTTATCATCTTTGGTATTGTACAGTTGAAGCACAGGGTTGTCCCCTTGAAGCACCAGTTTGACATACACTTTCTTCCAGAATCTGTAAAATAAATTGTATAATTTATTTCTCTATTGTCATTATCAGGATTCATGTGAAGTGAGTTCGAGTGGCAACCATCTCAGATGGCACTTCTCTAGGGGCAGCATCATGGCAATTATGCCACTGATCTGCACCCTTGTGTTGTGAACTGGAGTGGCATTCTCTCTTTTTGCCTCAGGCAATGGTCCTGGTCATTTTTCAGTAACTAATTATTGTTCTACCTGATAATATTATTAGATACAGTAGATAATTTATTTTAAACTGTATCTAACATTCACGAATACGTATAAAATGACTTACAAATATATGAATCAAAGAAAATATTATTTCAACCATTTGTGATTCATATTTCAATTGTTTGAATGGGATCAATATGACACTAGACTGATTTTTTAAAATCGGAAAAGTTATAATAATTTATTAATGTAGTAGTGAAAATACTTATATCATTAATTTTGTTATAGTATATATACATGAAGTAACATGGTCTACTTTTAAGCATTTTGACTGGATTAACAGAGAATAATCAGATTCATCTTATTGATGATAATTCAAGAACAAGCACTTAAAAATCAAAAGATTAAAAAAGTACTTATAACGTTTTTCAACTTATTGTGGATTGGATGATTTATATATTTTAATGTTATCTCCTAATCGTAATTTAGCTTGAAATTGTTAAATGTACAAGTGAAATTAGCTAGGAGACACATAGAATCATCAATAATAAATTAATATTTGATCACGATAATTAAGTAAACTAATAAAATGTCTATTTTTCACTTTTTGTCACATGGGAAGTATATTGGACAGCATTATATAATAAACTACATTTAGATTCAATTGTTTGTCATAAAAATCTGGTAAAGAATTTTTGCAGGTCATTCATTGAAATGTTGTACATTTGGATGCCAAAATAGGGCATGATCTATGCCAGGGATGGCAAATACGTGGTACAGGTTCAATTTTACTTGGCACGCATAAGCTTGTATTTTCTATATAAAATATGAAGTTTCTTAGAGAAGGAGTAAAATAGTGGCACGAAAAAAAATTCTGATGGTTCACACTACATTCTTGGCATGCGACTCTAAAATCATTTGCCATCCCTGATCTATGCTCCAGGGAAGGGGTGAGCATCCTTTCTACAGAGCAGATCCCATTGGAAGTTGCCAATGCTTCGGCTGGTTGAATTAAATTTTCATCAGAAATTACCAAGGGATTCTGAGGTATCAGATAAGTGAGTATAAAGTCAAAATGGGGTTTTTAATTTTAAAATGAAAAGTTATATTATAATAATTTCAATAAAGAAATACGAGTGTGTTAAATTTTAGGTAGTTTTTCTAGATAGCTTTGCAGACCGCATAAAAACCTCGTGGTCTATTTTGGATTTTGGAATAAATCATAACCGGACTCGCTCTATTGAAATAAACTAAAGAATTGCTACAGAGAATTTATTTTTCCTTTTAGGTCAAAATCTTTGGTAAGTGCAGTATTCATACCTATAATATTCTTTAAAGTAAATATATTCAATTGAACAAATTTTCCTAACGTAACATTCGTCGATTATTTGAAATTTAACTTAAATTTGCGGTATTATGAATAAGATATTTAGATTTCCAAACCTGAATAATTGCAAAACGTAAGAGATTTATACGGTTAACTCTATCGAATAAACAAAGATTCTTTTGTTAGCTTAATGATACAACCGAACACTAAACTCAAATGAAGTTGTTTCTTTTATTTTCAAACTTTTGCGTCTAAATCTCAATCAAGAAATTCATCAAGCACTACTACCAGCTCCGACAAAACGTCCGGCACCTAACTTAGCATGACACCAACATTAAAATAGCTAACATGAAGGTAATGGGGTTACAAATAAGGCAAAGTAACGTTACGGCATTCAAAGAAAGAGAAACTAAAAAAACAGAGAAAATGAAGTAAAGCATAAAACAGCGTAATCTCCAAATTATGAACAAATTAAAAAATTTAACAGAGTTATTGAATTTTGCAACCTTAATGTTGGCATTTCTTTAATGCCCTATTCAGTTTACATCGATGGCGGTCACGGAAGCTGTCAACGAAATTTGAATTTGTACGTATTTTTAAATTGCTTGTTTAATTGCATAATATTGTGATATATTTTGATTTTCTATAATATTTCATTTGAATTAGATTTTCCGTAGCACAAATTCATGCGACACAAACGGATCATTCAAGGAGTATATGTATTCTCTTGCATATTATTTTGTCATCGAAAATGAAGTTGACCGTTTTATTGAAACCATTAATAGCTTAAAGCCCTTTTCTTTTGGGATAGAACCAGTATAACTTATTATGCATAAGATTGCATTTTCTGAAATGGTCTGCAGAATATGGTAAATTAATAATTAACAGTTTTCCAGTTTCAGATTTATTAAAATATCTAAAAGTTCGTAAGATTTTATTTGGAATGATTTGTTGGAAAAATCATTGGCGATATCATCCACTCTTCTTTGGAGATATATGTTTTTCAATCTTTTATTATTCTCTATGCTTTTATGGATAAATATTGTAATGACTTCACATCGCTAATTTTTATTTAAAATTAAATTCGTCATTTTATATTTATTACTACAAACTATTTAATCTTAAATATACACTATACATTTGAGTTATGGCTTACAATTTTTTGTTTTATGTGATTTTTATGATTTGACTCCATGTAAGAAAGATGCCAATGCTTATATTCGATTATATTGAAAATGAATATTGTTATAATATAAAAATTATAAGTTTTCCTAGCATATTAGAGGTGATTATTCTGTTGACGTATGAAGGTATTTATAGCCAAATGATATGACTTCTGCATAAAAGTTTTATATACCTGGGATATTACGTTTTATTTATGTTTGTGTCCAAATTAATGTTAGTTCCAAATAAATTTAAACTAGTAAGCTTCCAACAGATTTGTTTTGGTTTGAGTAAGTTAAGTTCATTTCTTTAGTAAGATAACATTGGGTCAACTTTTGTTAAATATTTATATTAATGATTTAAGTGTTGCACTGAAACCCATTCATAATCCATTGTATTATTTAAAAAATTTTTAAGTCATATAATCACTACAGAACTGTTATGAATTATAAGACATCTTACAAAGAGTTAATGATTGTCAATCGATCTCATAAGCCTAAAGTTAAACAAATGTTTAGCAATAACCTTTCATAGGAAAAAAACTTTTATACTCAGTCATATATAATTGATGGTACTGAGCTTGAGCACAAAAAAATGTTCAAGATTGTTTATGGTCCCTAATCTAACTTTTGGCTTTCACATTCAACATATTTTGTAAAGCCTTTAAATTGTTAGATTTTCTATATACATATATATATATGTGTGTGTGTGTGTAAAAGTACTAATTATTTTAAGGCTGTTGAATGTTTATTAAACTTTATGCATAACAATTGTTAGACCAGTAGTGGAATATTGTACAACAGTATGGTCACCTTATCAGTTAAGAAATATCAAATTTTAATATAATTAATTATATTTTTTTAATTGAAAAATATGAAATCAATTGAAAAAGTTCATATGTACATACTCTATCAGAATGATTAGTATTCGTAAATTTGGATATTCATATACAAATATTCAAATAAACATTTTTATTAGTTACTAACCACTAAAATAGACAAAACTATTATGACAACATTTCTTTAAAGCAGTTAAATAGTTACGTAGATTTCCCAGAATGTTGAGAATAATTTATTCTGAGTGTCTAGCTATAATTCAAGAGAAAACCATTAATTAATACTTTGGACCATAAAACTAAGAATTGATAATGATCTACAGTGATATTGATTTTTTCAATGTGACATAGAAAAAACCAAATGTAGACTGAAGAGCTTGTTTTTTTTAATTGTCTTAAAATTCGATTCATAACTATTTTTTTCTTTTTAATGCTAAATACCATAAGTCCATTTACTCTGTTGACAATAATTGTGAGGCTAAAGTCTTATGTCATATAATTGGTTTTCCTAAGGTGTACGAAAGTCAAAGTACTCCAAGGAGACTGTTTATGAATTGTAGTAAGGTAGATTTATCTATTTTTTATTGTATGTAATACTATTTAGAATTATACATATAAAAGGCCAGAAATTTCTGTCTGGCAAACACTTTGTTTACATAGTAAACCAGAAATGTGACTACTTTAGATATCGGCAAGTCTAATATTTTATTTTGTTTAGAATAAAAATTGTAATATTTTGTGATAATTGTTTTGTAATCCTAACTTTAATATATCGTCTGTATTATAACGCAAAGCCAACTTTATTCAGAATAGATTTCAAATCAATTTTTCTTCAATAAATTCCTCACTGAAAATTACATTTTTAAGCAAATTAAAGCATTTAAAAGATAATATTTAGGTAAGTTTGGTGTGTTAACAGTTTACAATGTTGAAATAAATTGGTGATTTGCTTTTGTTCAGATAGTTTTCAAATAAATTATTCCGCTGATTGATTCATTAGTTAGTTTTTAATTTAAATCTTTTAAAGAGTTTTATTTACATAATGACAGAGAATATTGTTGAGGATTCGAGTAATCTTTCTTTCTTCGTAAGTACAGAGTACAATTTTAAAACAATCATAACGTAAGTGCTCGAAATTTAATTATTTTCCCTTTGTTATATATACATATAATTATTTCCGTCTTTGCACACCGACAATTATATGTAGCATTGACGAGAACAAGGTGGGAGAAGAATATCAGAATTTTAAAGCCAAAAATAAAAACTAAAGGCATTTACTAAACGACAACAGAATATTCACTAGAAATGTAATATATGACGAAATATGTCATATGTAATAGTGTGCTATTAATTATTTTAAATGCAAATATTAATATTCTCTATCTATAATTCTTCCATTGATATTTCAACGGGCATTACACTAGTAAAGTATAATTGATATGATTTATTAATTACACACACACACACACACATATATATATATAATCATCATAGGTAGTCTGTCCGTTGACAGGTCCGTGATTATTCTAGGTTAAACTTTGTTCTCCATATACTCCTGTTTTCTGCAGTTTTCTTCATGTCTTGATAGCTCTCTTTCCCTTTCAAGTCGTCTACTAGCTGAAACCTTTTCCTACCTCTTTCTCTTTTTCCATCCACTTTTCCTTATAGCACTTCTTTAATCATGCACTCTCTCCTCAGGTAATGCCCAATCCATTTTGCCTTCCTCTTTCTGATAGTCTGTATAATGATTATATATATATATATATATATATATATATATATATATACACATAATATACTACTATAAAAGCCCATCAATATGACAGACTATCTTTAGTTAAATTTAAAATGGTTACCTTCCTATCTCTCCCTCCCTCCCCATCCTTCCCTTCCTCTCCCTCCTCCATCTCCCTCTCTCTTCCCCTCTATCCCTCCCTCCCTCTCTCTCCCCCCCCTCTATCCCTGAAAATAAAGACATCTATCTCTCTCTCCCCCTCTCTCCCTCACTCACTCCCTCTCTTCCCCTCTCTCTCTCTCTTCCCCTCTCCCCCTCTCTCATATAAAAAGCGTTCTAGTCACACACCCATAAGGATTGAAATAACAATAGGATTTTGAGGTCTAACAATGTAATTGGTAGGCAAGGTAACACCCCTTTAAATTGACAAGATTTTCCCAAACTATTTGAATTAAACGTTTAACATGGGCGATTTCCAACTGTAGATGGAAAAGAATAAGAAACTTTATAATTTTTTCTTCAAAACGGTTCAGATCCAAAAATCATAGGTTAATTCTTTCTAATTTTAATCTCAAAAAGAATGAAAGCCTGCATATTGAAAAGTCGACTTTTACATATTATTTTATGGGAAATGGAAATGTCTTCCTTGGAGTCGAACACAGGACTTTTTTCAAGATTTTTTTCGTCATCATTAAAATATGTGAGTCGAGTCTTTCTTCCAAATTTTGAGCTTCTATCTCGGTTCTTTCTCAAATTATTCACATTACACCGTAATTCGCCACCAGACGCTTGACCTAAGCAATAGAATGACCAACCAACAGACCGACTGATGTGGACTATTAAAAGTATTAATATACAGTAAAACCTTGTAAATCGAAATTTCGGTATAATTCAAAATTTCTGTATAATTCAAAATTTCGGTATAATTCAAAATTTTGGTATAATTCAAAATTTCGGTATAATTCAAAATTTCTTTTAATTTTAGGACTCATTAAGTAAATTTCATACAAAACTATCTGATTAAATCAAAAACCTTGATAATTCGTAATTCGAAACAAAAAGTTAACCCCGTGCTCATAATATCAATAGATTTGTCTGGATAATTCAAAATACAGTTTATGAAGAAATAATATTCGTAAATATTATGCGTTTGTGAGCACAACCATTGCCTTCCATATCGTCTATACTTCCCAATGATGTTGTTACCACTACTGTTCTTATAAATTAATTTTGAATTACCCTAAAATGCCTCTGGTATGCAGTGCATATAAATCTTTGACTGTTGCCGAAAAAATGTCTTTGTTGCAAGACATAGACGAGAAATCTGGATCTTAAGGTCAGCTGGCTGCCAAATATGGGATTCCTAATTCGTCGCTTTCCACTATATTGAAAACCTGTGCAAAAATTGAAGAGGCTTTTTACAGTAGCAAGGACAACAGTACCCGCCAGCAATTGTGAATGGCAAATAATGAAAAACTTGAAGAAAAATTGTTTGAGTATTTTTCACAAGTGCAAGCGGCAAACCTACCCATAACAGGGCAGATACTTATTGAAAAGGCGAAATCTGTTACAGAGAAAATGAACATCCAAGATTTCAAGGCTTCCAGTGAATGGTTCAATGGCTTTAAAATGCAATATTACATAGTTAGCCTTGCAGTTTGTGGTGAATCTAAGAAGGTTAACAAAGAAGAATCATTGGCCTGGCTACAGAATAATAAACATATTTTCAATAAGTGTGAGGCTAGAAACGTATACAATTTGGATAGAACAGGCATATTTTTCAATATGTTATCTGACCACACTGTCTCTCAAGGATGGGAAGTGTCATGGTGGCAAGCACAGCAAGGAATGTCTCACTGTGGTAATCTGTACCAATATGGATGGTTCCGATGAAGCCAAAATTGTGGTTATCGGTAAATATGCCAAACCAGGTTGTTTTAAAAACGTAGATATGAACACCTTGCCAGTGACATATGAATTTAGTAAAAAGGCATGGATGACAAGGGATTTGTTCAAAACATTTTAATTGATATTCAAAGCAGCAACAACAAAGGAGCCTCCCAACACTGGGGGGAGGGGCAGCCCAAAAGCTAAAAATATTTGGGTGCACACCAAAATTTGAAAGTTAATACATATAAAAGCAGAGATCAATATTTTTGTGCCAATGCTCAATAAGCATCAATAACGTATTTAGTAAACCAAAGGATAGCATTATTTGCTCTGCACTTTTGCTTAAGCAACAAAATTATCAATCTTTATGCACAGTAACATAAATATATACTGATAGTTATTCAGGAAACTGCATGTGGGAAGTGTTTATAACAATTGACCAAACAATTGTCGTCGGCCATTGTTGAAGTATTCGCTTTATTTGTGCTATTTACACATGTCACACAATCAGTCGATGGCATTCAGCGAATGTTAAGGGGGGCCGAGGACTTTTAAGAGGGGGCCAGGGCTCCCTCTTAGTTATGTCCCTGATTCAAAGCTGAATGGCACAAAGAAAGATTTTACTGATTTTGAAAAACTGTTCTGCTCACAAGGTGCCTGAAATAGAAATCACAAATGTTGAGTTGTTGTTTTTGCTGCCCAATGTGACCAGTGTTCTCCAGCCGGTCGACCTAGGATTCATCCAAAGCCTTAAATGTCAATATAGAGAAAGACTTTTATCATCCTGTTTGGTTCAACTTAATAGAGGCTGTGCTAAAGAAGATATCCAGAAATGGACAATTTCACAACCAACGGATGACGTAGAAGTAGAAGTTATTGAGAATAATATTTTAGGGTCCATTAATTTCGAAGACTATGTCTCCTTTGAGAATGATTTGATAACTTCAATAATTTATGATCCTACAATCGGTGAATCGGAGGTGATGAAGTTACAAACGATAATGAAAGAAGATGATAATGAAGCATCAGTCAGGAAGGTGTATTTTCTGCTTTAGATGTACTCCAGCGATATGTGTCAGGGACACAAGATATGTAAAACATCGTACTAGGAAATCTCCAGAAATTGAAACATGGCAAAATCAGTGATTATTTTAAATGAATTGTTTGTTTTTTGTTTTTACTAATGTTTTGCGATTTTAGTGACTATTTTATACTAGCATTAAGTACATATCTGATAACAATAACAACATTTCTATTGTTTATTAGTGAAATAATACTGTGTTAAATTTTGAAAATAAATCTACCGGAATTAGATTTAATGTCACATTAAAAGGTAAGCCGTATCTATTGTTTATATTTCCTATTTGTATTTTTAATTAATAGATAGTCCGATTGTTTTTGTAAATTTCGAATTAACCAGGTTTCCCGTAATTTAATATCTTTTTCTTGGTCCCTTGACTTTTGAATTAACCAAGTTTTACTGTACACACACCCACCTATATACACAATATGTAAATTATAATAACATCTTTTCTTTTATTCTTTGATATTATATTATTTGATTGTGTTATTTTTGATGTTATAATAGGATAATGTATAGTTTAAAACGGAGGTCTGTCTGTAAATAAATAAACAATTTCATGCATAAGCAGATTTAAAAAAATTGTGTCATGTTATTGCTGATTATGTTATATCTACCTCTGTCCAGTTATCTTCTTCTTATTCGGCTGCCGAAGTTGCATTTCCCAACCATCTTCTTCATCATGTAATGTACGGGGAAATTCTTCGAGAGGTTGAGAGACGTCTTCATCAAACAGTGGAGTAGGGGGGGTCTCCTGAGAATCACTTCTTGGAAGTCCAGGTTCCCCAGTAGCACCAGGTAATCCAGCACCAATACCAACTATAAAGTAGGTTAATTATTAAAATGAATATCTTCTGTTATCACACGTCATTTCTGAACCTTGAGTAATATCTCATCATTTATTTAACAGAAAGCATTATAACCAATACATTGTTAGTTACCCAATGAAATATTTATTTTATTCATGTAATAGCTTGAAAATAAAAGAGAGAAGGGTATCTTTCCTGTTTTTTACTTTCTCCATACGTAGTAATGGGAAAGTATTGTATTCATGAAAAAAATCGACTTCGAGATTTCAATGGAAATACATGTTTTGAGGTCCCTAGAACACGTTTAGACTATTTTCGGAATGATGTCTGTCTGTGTGTGTGTGTGTATGTATGTGATTGTGGGCACTCTAACTCAAAAAGTACTTGCCATATCGTTACCAAACTTCATTTATAACACTTTAACATTAGCATAAAGAACTGATTAGTTTTTTGACAATAACGGGTAATCGGAAGTCGAGGTTTATTCGAAACCTGATTCGGTTTTTGCGATATTTCTTCGTTAAAATATCATTATCGTATTTACAATTCTATACAAAAGTTATAGAGGATGTCATTTCCTACAACTTTCATTTGAAACAATTTTCTATTGTAGTTATTGTTTAGGAGTTATTTATAAATAATTGGTGTTTTCGGTTTTCATCGAATATGTTCATTAAAACACTGTAATTTACAAAATTTACAAGGAACAAAGTTATAGACAATAACATTCCTTCCAACTTTTGTTTGAAAGAATTTTTTGCAGAACCATCCATTTTGGAGTTGTTGAACTTATTCGTAAATTTCCAGTATACTGCGCCGCCAACTAGCTGTGAATTCTGTAAACATATTCAACATATAATTTATGGCAATAAGGACGACTATTCTTCTACAATACAAAATAATAATTTTGCCTTATAATGCTATTCATAATAATTTAAATATCTATATCCCAAATATGGAGAAAGTCATGTGTTGGCCACATCAGATTTTTTCCAAAAATCTCCTTTAAAACTCAATTAACGTAAATATTTGTTATTATCAAAATGTAATTTTCTACAAGTTTTGTTTGAAACATTTTTTCATAAAACCGATAGTTTATGAGATATTTCGATTTTACTTCTAAATTTATGTTATATAGATCGCAAAGTGATACTATTTTTTCAGTTGCTATGTTAAAATTTCTAATTGTCATATATGCTGCTAAGGGGGAATTTTAATTCTGCATCGATATTTTGTTATCCATAGAAAAAGCTTACAATTTTCTTTACTTATTGTTTTTTAAAAATTATTCACGAGTTAATTGCTGATAATTATTCCTGAGGATGCTGATGCCAAGAGCAATCATATTCATTGCTCTGTATGGAGAAAGTCAGGTGTTAGCCACATCAGACTTTTATTCTCATTCTTATTCAAATGAGGAGTGTAAAACAAAATTTTATCCAGTTAAATTAACACTACAAAGTAGATGAGGACCAATCTACGCGTAATATCATTGCTTATAGCCTATGGCTGATTCATTGTGCTTGCTTACTTGCTTGAGCTTGGTTTGACTCCAACCCAAGGGTTGTTGGAGGAATGGTCCCTGCAGAGGGTTCACCAGTGGCATCTGCAGCAAGGCCACTCTTGTCGAAAGGATTGAAACGAGAAGCAGCAGAAGGCTCACTATAGGCTGCATTCACAGGACTCTTGGGAGGTGGAGCGAGAGTTGGCATTGCTCCACCCAATCCTGTGGCATCAAAGTCTCCTGCTCCATCTTCATCTTGTGCCTTTGGTCTAGATAAAATTAAGAATATTTTTTCATTTATTAATTCCAATGAATGAATGACATACATTTTATTAAAGCGATTACCTATGAAGTTGTATATTTAGCCCCAAACAAAGAGCTACCAGGAATCTAAATAGTGCTTTCTTTGCAGAAAGATTTATTCACCATTTTGATTATGTTTAGGTCCCATATACCATCAGTACACCCTCTACAACACATCAATAATTTTTTTATTTTTTGTTAATGTTATTTGCTCCAGTTTGTCAATCTTTCAATAACTTTGTTGCAGTTTTGTTGTTGTTTAATTGATTAAGCACTTGTGTAATACAGAAGAAAATTACAAAGCAGGATTTAATTGGTTGTTGGTTATTTGATTTGATTTTAATTTTCCATTTATTTTATTTGGTTGCCTTTTTATTTAAACAGAATTTTTCTGTATTCAAATGACTGGAAAATGTTAAATCTTGACAATTATTGATATTATTAGTTCATTTTGGGTGAATTAAATGGCTGGTAAATAGTGAATTTGTTCCCTTCCCATGGTAAATGCAATAACAGAAATACCTTGTTACTGAAGGAATTTACACAATCTGTTGAAATGTCGTATTTTTATAGAAAATCATCCGCAATACAAGACTTGTCGATATGACCTATCACACAGCAGTTTCACAAAATATCAACTTGTTCAAAAATGGCCACAACGATTTTGATTAAAATCTTCAGGTTATGAAATTTTTCATAAACAATAATGTATAAGCCATGTGTCTCAAAGAATAACTGTAGCGCCGGCCGGGTTAGACTGGTAGGCAGTGTGCCTGCCTTCTATCCCAAAGGTCGCAGGTTTGAATCCCGCTTCCGGCATGGATGTTGTGATGTATGTTGATTTTCTCTAACAGAATTTGATGGTGCAAAATAACCTTGGGTGTTGATGCACCTAAAAAACCTAATTACTACTACCACCAATAACTGTAGCTTACAGTGACATTTTATGTATCAAATTTTATGCCTAACTATCATCATGCTCTTCCTATTATATAAGCAGCAGCATTGTTTCCACAAGACAAACTGCAGAAAATATTTTCCATGCATAAATACATATTAGTGTAACCAGTGGCATTATTGTATAGATTAGAAGCATTTGGAAATAAGAAAGATTCTGCCTGTATTTTGCATTGATTTGTTATTCAGTATTCCATTATATTCTTATAGATAAATAATTTTTGTGCCTGCCAAGTATACACCCAAAAAAAGCTTGGCAAGTCCTGTTTTACATTTTTTTTTATTTACAAATTAAAAATTCATCCATTTTGAGTAGGTACTTTGTGTAACTTTTGCAACTGAGCAGAAATGTTAACTTAGATATCGATGGAGTTTAATTCCTGTGTAATATGATGCCTTGTTTTGTAACTCTCCTCAGGTACTTACTAAATGAATTTGCATATAAGTTACCAGAAAATCTTATTAAGGGGCTTGAAATTTTTTATAATGTGTAGGCATTTAGATTCTCAACTAACTCACTTTATGAATATTGAAAAGTCTGGTCCACCATCATCTGAATCTGCAGAATCCCTTCGACTGATCATTGATGGTTGTGTAGGAATGGCAGTAGTAGGAATTGGTGTGGGTGCTGGTGCCAGTGGCTCACTCATTGATAAGAAAGCATCAAACTGGTCCTCTTCACCTCCAAATCCAGTTCCACCCCCTCCACCTCCATCTGTGATTTCAGCAGATCCCCAAGCTGTGAAATAAAACAAGGTTAAAGGATCTAATTGACCTATATTTTAGAAACTTGATAATTGATAAGAATTACTTTCATGATCTTGATATTGTCTGACATTGAAATTGAAATATCCCTTATGTCAGTGCTGAAGGCCATAGAGATATTAACTATAACAATTCTACAATTATTACATTTTGGAAGAAATACAATTTATACGAGATAATGACTGCAAAATAATGTAGATTAATAATGTTATTAATAATGACAATTCTTTTTCACAAGAAATGAAGTTGGTAACGCTATTTTTCATTGTAAACATACTTGAGTCAAAGCAAGAAAAATTTTGACATTATGTAAATTACTGAATAACGTTCCGAATCTAGAGGAACCAATCAACATCGTTTGAACTGTGCATTATGACAATTACCATCACCTCCGCCACCGCCGCCGCCTCCACCCCCAGCAGACGCAAATGGGTCGAAGGGATCACCTCCCTCCACTGCCCTCGGCTCCTCGTCCTCTTTTGCCGCACTTTCGAACTTGGCTGCAAAGGCGTCGAAGTCGCTGTCAGCCGCACCGCCGCCCACCGAACCGAATCCTCCAACTTCCGCGGGGGCCGCTGCAGTGCTTTCTTGGAGAACCGTTTGTGTTTCCTCTGGAGGACCTGCCAGGAAATTGACTTCCTCCGTCACGGCCGTCATTTGTTGGAGTTGTGCTTTCGCTTCCACTTCAGGCTCTCCGAAGTCTCCCATGAGAAGGTCGGCGGCGGAGGAAGGGGCGACCGGTGCCGAGGTGGACACGGCCGAGAAGAGCGATTCGGCCGCGCTCGTCACAACGGTAGCTGCTTCGGTGGCGGCGATAGTAGACTCGGGAGTGGGCTCGGCGCCGAAGAGCCCCAATAGGTCCGCATTCGAAGTGGGTGGTGCGGGGTGGGCAGGCGGGGGCTTCGATGGCGCGTGTTGGGCCGCGTGCGCCGTCTCATCCGCTCCACCTCCTCCCCCCCCAAATATGTCCAGGAAGTCGTCGTCGGCGGGAGGCGCTTCGACCGAAGGAAAGGGTGCGACCTGCGTCTGAGGAGACGGGGTTCGATCTCTCCTGGTAGCATCCTCACCCGTGGTTGCCTCTCCGAGCATGAGGTCCGCGGATGGGGGTTCCTCGGACATGAGGAAAGAGGCGGTGGGGTCAGGGGACGGAGACGGGGAGTGGAGTTCGCGGATAGGAGTGGGCGAAGGTGTTTTAGTTGCGCGTAGCCTGTCCAACAGGTGGGAGGACGTCGCTTCCATGGCTCCCGTCACGCTCAGGATAAGTTCTTGCGTTTCCCTAGAAGGAGGCGCCGGACGAGGAGGCGGGGGCCTTCCGGGAGCGTGGTGGGCGGTGTGCGCCGCCTGTTGCTCCGTTGTTCCCATAGGCGGTTGCATCTCCTCTTGGCGGCTCATAATCTGCGATGTCTCCGCAGAGGTTGCTTCGTCGTCCTCGTCTCCCCCCAGTAAGTCCATCATGGGAGCTTCCTGCGCCTTCGGGGCTGGCGCCGAATGGGCATCGACCCCGAAAATATCGTGTGCTGGAACCGGAGGTCTAGAAGGGTGAAAGTGTGCCGAGGCTGGAGGTGGACGCGGTGGTGGGGGATGCGGGGGCGGCGGTCTACCCGGAACGGTCGGATTTGACGCTTGGACTGCTACGGGGGCCGCTATGGAGGTCGGGGCCATGGGAGAGGGCGCAGAAGCAGGAGGATCTTCCGAGACGACGTCGGAGAATATGTCCTGGAAGGCGGAGGCCGCCGAGGTCGGAACGGCAGCGGAGGTGTCGGGTTCGTTCTTAGCGACGCCCATTCCGAAAAAGTCAACTTCGGAGGCATCGCCGGCGAAATCGCTTGCGAATGGGTTGGTGCCACCTCCGCCGCCCCCTGCGAGGAAGGAGCCGTCTTCGTTGTCCCCGCCGTCCCCTGCTCCACTGAGGAAGGGATTCTCGGATCCCGCGTCCGAGATATTGTAGTCGCTACCGGTGAGGAACGGATTGGAGTTGATGTTCATGTGCGAAACTGCAACGTCGGCCTCTCCGTTGCCGTAGTCCGTGAAGTCCGCGTCGCTCAAGAAGGGGTTTGCTCCGGCCATTTTGTATAAGTTTTATATCACAACTGGTCCAGATATGTACGTTTTGGATAGGTGCTTCTGGCTATATTAAATAATTAGCGGTGAATTTATTAGCCTATTTGTTTTACTGACCGATCAGTTCCGACTCTAAGAGCTTCAACTCCGTCCTTCCCGGTCCAATTCCCTCCGCTATCGAAGTGTCGAAAGGGTCGAAGTCGTCTTCGGGAAAATCAGAATTTTCTACCAGTGGAGTTAGCGGCTTTGGTCCCGCAGGCTCCTGTTCGTTTTCGGGAAGATTTAAGAGATCCGGAGGCTTAACTTCGATCGAAACCGGCTCGAGGGCGTTCTGAACCGAGGGCTGTGCCGACTGGTATTGTGTGACGACGAACGCTTGGACTTGAGCGGTTATGTTCGTCTGGTAAGTAGGAGCAGGCTGATCTTCCTCGCTCCCTCCTATAAGCTCGCTCTCTAGGATTTTGAGCTCTGCTTTCCCAGGTTTTAGGACCTCTACCGATATCGTAGAGGTGTCGAAGGGATCTCCCTCGTCAGCCTCGCTCGTTTCTCTGGCCGGGGACAGCGGTTTACACGCGCTCTCCTCTTCCTCTTCTACCGCCAAGAGGTCGGGCTGGTTCTGCCTCACTGGGGCGGGTGCGGTCTGCTGGGGACGCGGCGCTGGATTTGCGATGCTTTGTAGCGGTAAGGTCGTCGGATGTACGACTCTTGTGGTCCTCGGCTCGATTCCTCCGCTGAGGGCTGTGACGTCGGAGAAACGTCTCCTGTTGACTGAGACTGCTTGCTTTTGATCTTCTTTTTCCCCCCCGGACGATTCTCTCGGGTCGAAATCTGGATCGGAAAGACTTCGAGTGATTCCGGTTCCGGCTGTGACGTCGGGTCCTCCGAATAACTCCTTCTCTATGATACGCAGTTCAGCTTTACCCGGCAATATGTTCTCGGCAAATGTTGTGTCGAAGGGATCGACTCCGTCTGTCTTGAGTATAGCCTCCGATATGCGCTCTCCCTCTTCCACCAGGGGTGTGAGGGGTTTAGAAAATTCAGCCTCCGCTTCCTCGCCTACGGAGAGGAGGTCGGGTCTGGCGGACGGGGAAAGTATGGATTCCGCCGCCTGAGATTCGGTTTGGACTCTAGATTCTGCCTCGAGTAGATCTGGACGACTTATATCAGCCTCTGGTAGTGTGTGATTCTCTGCAGGCCGTGGCGCTTCTTCCTCTCCTCTCGGGTCGAAGTCTGGGTCGCTCAAATTCCTCTGTAACCCAACAGGTTCAACTGTTACGGCGACTTCTCCCTCGCCGAGCAATTCCTTTTCTATTATTTTGAGCTCTGCTTTACCGGGTGCTATTTTTGGATCGACGATGGATGTATCGAAAGGATCTACGTATTCCCCGATTTCCTCTTCCTCTTTGCTTTCGATCGGCTCGTCCGGGCTGATGGGATCGTGGCCTAATTTCGAAAGATCGGTGGTGCTGCCACCTAAGAGGTCCCTGTGAGATAACTGAAGAGAAGATACGAATTCTCCTTCAGGAGCGCCCGTAGAATCGAACAAATCGTCCGAAACTCCTCTATCTGCCGCGTCTCCGCCGATTTCCTGTTCGGCTCCTTCCTCTCCCGCCGGCAAAGATATTTGGATCTTCACAGAAGAAAATACTTCTGGCCTCCCAGGCGCGTTATCTTCAGCTCTCGGGTCAAATGTATCGTCTTCTACGTCTCCCAATATTTCACTCTCGATCAGGCGAAGTTCCGCTCTACCCGGTGCTGCTACAACTTCGGCGAAAGTTGTGTCGAAGGGGTCGTCGGAGTCAACGGCCTCGAGTTTAGAATCGAGGTCGCGCGTTATAGCTTCTATAGCAGTTTCCGTGAACGTCAGCGGCGGTTGCGCTAAGCTGGGAACGAATCCTCCGTCGGAGACTGCAGTGTTGGTGATCGGGGGAGGCCTCGTTGGGGGCTTGGACGGCCTCGACGGCGGTCCGGCAGAGGGCGGAGCGGGGCGCAAGGGAGGGTGAGCGGTCACTCCGCCCCTGTCGTGATCGAACTCCTCCCAGCCGAAGTCGTCGTCTTTACCGCCCCCTAGAAGGACGTCGACGTCTGGAGAAGAGACTGGCCGCGGTGGCCTAACAGGAGGTGCTTTTTGCGGTGTGGTCGGTAACTCTCCGAGAACCCCTGCGGCCGCGGATGTGTCGAAAGGGTCGTCTTCCTCTTCGACCTCTACTTCGAACTTTAGGTCACACGGGGGTGCCGGTCTTTTCTTGGCAGATTCAGCAGCTAGGGTAGCAAATTCGTCCTCTTCTTCCGCCGCGACGGTTGCCTCTGGCTCCTGTTTGGTGGTAAATATCAACTCTTCCTCGGCTTCGATTGGAACCGGCTCTGTCTCGCCGATTATATCGAATTCGGCAACGAGATCCTTGAGGACTAATTCCTCTTCTTCTTTTGGAGCCTCTTCCTTATCTTCCTCTTTCGGGGGCGGTGCGATGTTCAGAGCCTCGCCGATGGGAGTCGTGTCCGGAATGCCATTTTCGTCCAAGGCTCCGAAAGGGTCGACGGTGGCTCCGGATGCCCTGCGAGAAGGGGCTCCACTCCCGGGAGCGTTAGACTCTTTCGGTTCTTGAGGTTCCGCGTCGTCGTCTAAGCTGAATAGATCGACGTCTTCCGGTCTCCTGGAGGCTACTCTCCTCTTCTTCGACGACTGAGCCGGGTTGGGGACCACCTGCGCCTTGTCTATGCGTCCCGTTAGAACGTCTACCGCGCAGCCTAAACTCACCAACTGGCGAGGTTTCTTTCCCTTTTGAGATTCCGGCTCCGGACCGATAACCTTCTCCGCTATGGATGTGTCGAATGGGTCGAATCCGTCTTCTCCTGGACCCTCTGTAGTGGGGCTCTCCGGGATGTAAGCAAGTTTGAGTTCTCCGCTAGCGACCACGTCGACGTACGAGGTGTCGAAGATGTCCTCCTCTTCCTCTAGTTCTTCCTCCTCCTCCTCCGGAACTTTCTCCTCTACCTTCTGAGGCTTCTCTTCTTCTGCCTTCGCGGATTCCGCCTCTTTAGCACCCTCCTCCTCCTCTGGCGCCTTTTCGTCTACCGCTGCCCCCTCCTCGAATCCCACCCACCGCTTCGCCTTGACTCCCGCCGCTGGTCCTTTGCTCGCGGACTCTTTCGGCTCGGCGGCCGCCCCTTCTGGTCCAGTTACCTTCTTGTCCCCTCCTCCCGGCTTCTTTCTCTGGAAGTAGCTGGTGGACTTGATGCGGTCGAGGTCTCCCTGAGTCTTCTTTAATACGGAGTCGACGCCGGCGGTGAGCGCCTTGAAGCGTTGCCACTCCTCGTCTTCTTCTTTGGCGCCTTCCGCCTCCGCCCCCTCCCGGGGTTCCTCTCCCGCCTCCGCCCTTCCGCCTCCCTCACCTCCTTCCGCTCCCTCCTCCGAAGCCGCCGCTGCCGCCTCCCTCTGCTCCTTCTCCTTGCGGTACTTCTCTAGTTCCGCGGGGTCGAATAGATCGTCTCCCTTGTTACCTTTCTTCGATTTTATCTTTTTCTTTATTCCTTTTGTTATTTTGTGCATATTCCGCTCGTACGCGGTCTTGAATCGCTATTCCTCTGAAAGAGAAAAAATGTTCATTAAGACACCTCGAGTCTATGTGAGCCTCTCTATGGCGGTGTTCATTCATTGATGCAGAGCCGGGACTGGCTATTTTGGCGCCCGGGGCAAAGAACGTGAATTGCGCCCCTAACCCAAGCCCTTTATTTTATGGCATGTAAAAAATAATAATTCTTATTACTGTCTGCCCTTCGCCACCAGTCTCACTTTATCAAGTCATTTCAGTAAAGGTATTCCTCTAAATAATGTTTATATAAAATAAATATACATATAATCACAATTTTGGAGGCTCTTAAAATGATACGCTCGGGGCAAGAGCCCCGCTCGCTCCACCCTCGCCCTGGCCCAGCGTTGATGTATGTACTATTCGGAAATGTGAATGGCGGAATTTCTGCAATGGCTTTATAACTTGTTATTTGGACAGAAATATGTTTATTATGTTACGTATAAATTCATTTCTATATAGGAAAGTTATATAGATATACGTATTGGGTAATCTCAATGGGTATATCTCAATAAAAATGCGGAAATATAAATAAATGTATACAATAGAGATATATCGAGATCGGCTTATAGCTAAAACAAATTTAAAAATAAGCACAAGGATAAAAACTGAAAAAATAAGTACTTGTCTTAGCCGTAACAAGATTATGAAGAAACATGCGCATTTTGCCCACAATGCAACCGCGTTTAGAGACGATTCACCGGAAATGTATTCCAAAAAACCTCAATTTTTCGATTTTTGATCCTTAAGTTCTTATTTTTTAATAAATTAATATATTTTTACTAAAGGGTGTTTTTGGAATTTAGTGATTATTTTGTCCATTTTGAGAATAATTTCATCGGTTTTATTTCTCGTCGACTGAAATTTAATTGCAAATGTCCTAATGTTTCTATTTACATAAAAGAAAAGCGTGACTAGGATAAATACTATCACCAAAATACAACGAAGTCCTTACGCCTCACAAAAATATTATTTACACGTTTTAATTATACCTGCAATAATTATAAATATAGCTATAGTTCGCCAATTTGTGAATTTTCTAGTTTAAAATACGTTTTTAATTATTCGACTAACAATAAAAGAATTGTCTCATCTACAATCTTATTAAGTGTATTTATTTAATAGAAAATTTTGTTTTTAATATAGCGGTTTATTAGCGACGTTTGAAAATAAGCAAATCTACAATTATTCGGAAAAATTATAGATATTTAAGTCCGATTATAATGAAAATTTAATGCTACAACCAATATTTTTTTAAATCTGACTTTTAAAAATCTACAAAGCGCAAGAATTCACAATGTTTCGAATTGCTGTAATCAAGATCAAGTATGACTTCGGCCGCACATTAATCCTAATAATATTCTAACGTGTTTATTTATCAGGTTTTCTATTTTTATTTCATTTATCGTGGAAACATTTATTCTTATATTTATTATATTATTTAGTATTTTTCTTTCATTTATCGTGGAAACATTTATTCTTATTCTTACTTTATTATTTATTCTTAAAAATTTTTTTTGAACTGTATTCCATCAGGGCTCCATATAACTCAATAATCGGTAATTTTCAGCCTTTCGTACATTGATTGGACCAAAGGTTTTCAAATGTTTGACCTTAGATTTTAATAAACAAGAGTAAACAATACCGATGAAAAATAATATAAAAATTATTTTAATGAATCGTAAATTGTCTCTTTGAGAAAAGCAGTGTTATTCATGAACACAATCATCATCACTGTTAAGTAGGCTTCGTAACGAGGATTCTTAATAGTAAAATATTAAGGATGTTACTCAATATTACATAATAAATCATGACTACTACTAAAATGAGAATGTTTTTTTAAATAAATATTTGTATATGTAGGAATATTCCTGAAGCATAAAAAATTTTTGTGCTGGAGGAATGCGTTTTCTAGTTTTGTTACAGTAATTGCTAATTGGGGATTCATTCTGCACAATGCGCGCAGTGAACAAATGCATCGTTCAACATATTTTTACACGGTATTTTTATAAGCCACTAGCTCAACTGACCGTTGAATTTCTACGGATTTAGTGAATCTAAAACTTCGATCGTGTTACATGTAAACATCGTAAGAATAAGATAATACACAGTTTTAACTACCAAATAAAGCAAAAACGAAGAAAATCGCTCAATATTTTGATGAATGAAGGGAAAAAACCTTGCACTCTGAAAAATCGGAAATTACATGTAAATAATTATCGAATTAAGCACTCCCTGCTCCCAAATGTTTTATCGTCATATAGCCTATGTTACCCGCAGAGTAAAATTATATACCTATGCGAAGTTTCGTAACGAATCTTTCATTGGTATAGAGAACAAACAAAATGTCACATATATATATATATATATATAAATAGGGTGCAAGCCTCCTGCTCACTGACGCTCGCCAACCCCCTCCCCCCCTTTGCTCGCTGTTTCTTCGTTCCTACCATGAACCTATTGGATTTAGATTAACGGGAATATGTTTTGAATATGAGTTTAATGAATATATTTTATAAGGGATGTATGTTTGGTTTTTAATAACAAATTAAGAAAATTAGTTGAATAACTCGATAAAAAATAAACTTAGGGGGCTGAAATTTCTGAAGATTAAAAATGGCTGAAGTATAGAGCGTTAAAAAGAGAGAGAGAGAGAGAGACGACGACGACGACCAGAAATAGGATTTTAGTATTATAGATAAAAAATATAAATAACATGAATACTACATTCGATTTATTTGCATTAAATTCATATCTTCGGTCATTTCGAGCAAGTTTCAGGATTCGGATTCTGTTTTCAATAAAAATAAACTTCTTTTCTTCATAGAACCATTCAAGACTCAAGTTCCTACCATGTTTCTAAGTAATTTTAAAATTCAAATGAAAAAGAAGCTGCAGTCATCCCTATGTTATTCAAGAGGAGAAAATGAAAAAGAAAATTTTTTAAAACTAGAAAGGTTAAATCGGTATAAAAACCTTACTACACCACTTAACTCTTTATTTCGATTAAAAGGACACCTTTCTCTTGTTTTTACGTGCTTTAGTTGCTGAGTTATAAAAAATATACATACAAACAATTTACTTTATAAATATCTATAGATATAGATAGATTGCACGTGGTAAAACTACATATTAATTTATAATTCTATTTCGATAAAACTTTTAAAAAACTCAAGTTCGACTTTACTTCGTTTAAATCTTAAGTTTGGATTTGATTAAAAAATAACGGGGTTTGTTATCGTATCGTCAAGCTCTAAATATTGAGGCAATCTTAGATTCCGTTACCTTTCCTACCGGGTAAATATTATCAAAATTCATGCTGTTGAACTTCATACCTCAATCTGTGAGTCTGCGCCGTTTGGTGACGTTAGCCTAGATGTTTAAGGATTTTGCCTTATATCCTGTATTCGCCGTATGATATATGTTCCCTGTCTCTCCTCCTTCGCCTTAGCAATTATTTTTGCTTCAAGACTCCTTCCGCCCTTTATTCCTTTTTTTCTGGAACATATGAACGTTTTAAAGCGAGCAAATCAATAGTAAAAATTTCTATTTTAAATTTCTGATCAACAAAACATTTTATAACTTACATATGTGAGGATAAACCATATTCCCCCAATGATTATTGAGACATTATGTAAACAATAGATTAATATAATAATGTGTATGATTCATTAAGATTATTAATTTTGTTGGATGTTCATTATTAACGGATTTTCAATTCGCACGAATATTTCAACAATATGTTCATCCGACCTTGAAGAGTTTAAGAAATATTGCTGCGTTATTTCCTGTTTTTAGATGGTATCACTCGAAGATTCACAATTCATGGAGTACAAATATTCACTATCGAGTTTTAATTATGTATTCTCTTATGTTGTCTGCCAAATTGTATCAATTTATCCTACTTAGCGAATTTATTGTACTCTTAAGGCAGGGTTTCCCAAACGGGTGCGCGTACCCCTGGGGGCACTTTTAAAGGCGCTAGGGGGTTCTTGGGAAAATTTTCGTAATGGCTGATATTATGACACTGGACACTGCAAATCAGCTTTTTTCACTTTGATGTTCTTATAGAACAAAGGTGTCCAATACCATCGCCACTTGGGGCGAATCGTCCATTGATATGTGGCGAATTAATGCTCAGTCTGCTGTCTATTAACTATTATTATTATTACAAAAACATTACAAATAGCCCGTTGGCCAGGTGGCAATGTATATACAAGCTTTATAAAGGTTGACATAAATTCAACAATTTAAAATAAACAAGTTTAAAAGGGGAGGTCATTCCACTCTCTTGCTGTTCTTTGTACAAACGAATATTTTCCCACGTCTTTTTTGTCAGTCCTAGTACTAATTTTGTGATTGTGGTCATTTTTTCCTCGAAAACTTGGTTGAGAAATAATAGTTTATTAAATCACATAGTCCTAAATTTGCGTACATTTTACATACAATGGCATTTTTGCAACATAATGCAAAATATTATTTTTATAAATAGGATTTTACACAAATATACGGTTACAGTGTAGAACAATAATGATTCGGACCTTCTCACGCCCTGCTACCGATGCTACGTTCTACATAGCTAGGGTTACCAGACGTCCGGTTTTTCCTGGACATGTCCTCTTTTTAACGACGTCCGGGCGGGATTTTGATTATTGTCCGGAATTTTCCGGACAATGAAAAATAATGTCCAAACAAGAAGTAATTGCCGCAACAGTAAATGCAGTTTTAGCTCCACATTCAATCATAAAGTTTCTACGGGAAATTTCTGATAATAATATTAAATACATAGGTGTTCAAACAGATGCAAGTAATCATGGTGCAGTAAAATTATTTCCAATTTGTATTCAATACTTTGACTATAAGAATGGAGGAATTCAAATTAAATTATTTGATTTAAAAAGTGCACCAAACGAACAGTCGACCACGATATGAAATATCATACTGGAAGTGTTGAATGAACATGGAATTGCATGAAAATGTGTCTTTTACAGCTAGGGTTACCAGACGTCCTGTTTTTCTCGGACATGTTCACTTTTTAAGAGCGTCCGGGGGCGTCCGGGCGGGATTTTGATTACTGTCCGGAATTGACTTAATAAAATTTATTTTAAAAAATCTGCGCAGATTTTATCCCACAAACACGGAAAAGAGTCTTAATGCTCTAAAAATGTTAGAACATCAAAAACAGTCTTCGACTTTGACATTTCGGACATACTTCCGGCAAACCACAACTGAACACTGTCACGGCAGTGTGAAGAGAGTTTACACGACGGTAGTATTGCGGTAGTAACTACACTGCCACGACAGCACTGTCAACTATCTAGCTAGACCTAATAGTGCGGTAGTCCTGCCTTTTGATGAATTTTCCGTTTTTCAGTGGAAAGTTGGGATAAAATTCTGCCCTCGTTATCTTATTTACAACAGAAGGGTGTTGATATTGATGATTCAATTTTTTTTGACCAATGGCGCAACTTAAAATCTTTCATTGAAAATAATGATGATTTTCGTAATAATACTGAAATAATCATGAAAAATGTAATTACTTGTTTAATGAATATAAAAGTATTGAATTATTTTCAGAATTATTAAAGTAGGCAATGTTCTTTTTTGCTTTAGCAGGACACAATGCTAATGTTGAGCGTATATTTTCATTCGTACAGTATGTACGATTGTAGTAATTGGGTTCGCAATGTGTGGATTATTCGGTTCCACGTCTAACAGGAAAAGAACAAGAAAGGCTCATGGCTATTTCTACTGACGGTGACTTGAAAATTAAATTCTCGAAGGTATCTTTGATTGCTTTCTGGGCAAAATTATCTAACGAGTATGGGGAAATGGCTGAAAGAGCAATCAATATATTCATTCCTTTCCCCACAATGTGCAAGTGCGAATGTGGATTTTCACCTCTGTGTTTAAATAAGACAAAAAATTGTCAGAAATTGCATGTAGAATCTTTCTTACGATTGAGGTTTTCTTCACTATAGTCAATGATTGACTCTTTATGTCATGCAAAAGGTGAAACGAACTTCTTTGTCATTTTCATTTAGAGCTTGAAGGAACTGCATTCTGTAGGGCTTCAGATGCACACGTTTATTCACAACCCGCCATCCGCAGCTGTTGACTGGCTTTGCGAACGGATTTTCGAGGACTGCGTGCAAAAGATTCCCTCACTCTTTCCACATTGTCGTCGCTGGTTCTCGGTCGCCCCCGTCCACCCTTCTTGCATAGGCAACCTTCCTCGGAAAGTTTTCGATACCATTCCTTAATGGAGTTCTTAGATGGTGGGCCCTTTCCATACTTTGTTATATACCGCTTTTGCAAGATAGTCACAGATTTGGTGGCGTCGTACCAGAAACGACACTGCACCTTTTCTTGAGTAGCCAATTTGTTTAACTCGAGGATGCAGAGCTACTCTGCGGCTTGAAGGAGAACTGCTGTATCAGCGGGAAACTTGAAACTTCTATCTATCGCAGGATGTTTGATTTGTTACTACTTATAAATTGGCATTAGAGATATAATCATATGTAATCGGTCAGGTCTTTATGAAACACCCTGTATATAAGTGAAATTTTGTTTTTGTTTGTTCTATATATAAATCCACACCTTTGAAGAAACATCGCATAGGTTTATAATTTTACCCTGCGGGTAACGTAGGCTATACGGCGATTAAAAAAATTGGGGATGTTTAATTCAATAATTATTTTACACGTAATTTTCCATTTTTCAAAGTGAAAGATTTTCTCCTTCATTCATCAAAATGCCTAAATACCGATTTTCTTCGCTTTTGCTTTATTCGACGGTTAAATCTGTGTACTATCTTATTCTTGCGATGTTTACATGCTACACGATCGAAATCTTAGATTCAATGAATCCGGTGATATTCAACGGCAATTCCGCTAGTCATATAAATAAAATAGAATGTGTGTGTGTGTGTTAACGCTGTAACTCCAAAACCAATAAACCTATAAAGCTGAAACTTGGCGTACATACTAAGAGCACCCTGAGGGTGTGCACCTCGGGCTTATTTTTTAAAAAATTTTTGGCTTGGAACAGCACCAGGAGACAATTATATTTTCCCATAAGTTTACACGGGATTTTAGTATTTTCAGAGTGCAAGGATTTTTTGCTTCGTTCATAAAACTACGTAAATATGGACCGATTTTCTTTATTTTTCGTTATTCGACGGATAAAACTCTATACTATCTTATTCTTGCAATGTTTACATGTTACACGGTCGAAGTTTTCAGAAATACGCATATGTTTTCGAAATTTTGCGGATTTTTCGTACTCATTTCGGGCGTTGCCAACGCGACCATCATTATTATCTCCGATTCAATTATTGCCAATTAAACATTCAGATTGACGAAAGAAAAGCGTTGTTTGCTTCGAAATTTTGTTTACACATCGAAATTACTGACACATAGCAACATAAATAGTTAAAGATAATTATACTGTTGACTGCGTCTGGGAAGCGTTTATCAAGGCATTTCTTCATTAATTTTATGCTGGAATATTATATTTTTGTAAGTAAAACTGTTATATTATACATCTGTAATGCTTACTATAAGTATATATATATACAAGTATATTCACTCTGTGTTTCTTAAACGTTCTCTATTTACTTTTTTGTCTTTTGTTTAATTAATTAATTTCGTATGTTACTTTGTTCATCTATTTTCTGTTGATTATTGTGTTCTTGCTGGTTATACTACAGTTTTTGTTTTGAAGATATCGTCACGAAACTTCTCATAGGTATATAATTTTACCCTGCGGGTAACATAGGCAATAAAAAATTTGCGGGGAGGGAGAGCTGAATTCAATAATTATTATACCATAAGTTTGCACGTAATTTTCGATTTTTCACAGTGCAAGATTTTCTTCCTTCATTCATCTCAATAGGTAAATGCGGACCGGTTTTCTTCATTTTTGCGTTATTGGACGGTTATAACTGTGTACTATGCTATTCTTACGATGTTGGCATGTTACACGGTCGAAGTTTTAGATTCACTAAATCCGTTGTAATTCAACGGGCACTTCTGCTAGTGCTTAATAAACCTCACTGTTGTGATTGAAGATAATATTTCTAGAGATATGGCTCTATAAATGTAAAAGAGGTGAAAATGGGTGCGGCAGATGATATTGCAACAGTGTCACAATTTTCAATATTCTCGGATAAAATTCAGTCGGCTAAACAAAAGTTTTTTAGTGAATAGTTTTATTCTGTAATTGGCATGTTAGCGAGAAAAGCCTTCCTTAGTTTTTTTTAGAGAAAGCAATAAAAATGTTAAAAATATTTTCGATTATATTATTATAATTTCCTATTTCATTTTCCGGAAATTCAGGATTATTCAATCATAGGTTGGAAAAATCGTTCAAAATAGTTATATTTCATGAATGACCGTGACGTTGTCCTCCGCAAAGAACGAGTATGAAAGGGTTACACGTGCCGTGCGTATTTAAAGTTTGTGTATGTGTGAGAGAGAGGGAGAGGGAGAGAGAAAGAGATGCACCCAAGCGGTCTTTCTCCATCTCCCTCTCCACGTGCCAAGAGGACAGAAATATTTTTGGATTGCGCCCTGCCCGTGGCATTGGCCTCGTCGTATATCAGCGCCCTCTTCCCGCTTGCTCCCTGAGCCACCCACGCAGTCACGGAGCGTCTCAACACTATTCCTTAGCACTTCTTCGCCCTCTTCCTTCAATCTGGTACCTATTTCATTCCTCTTCATCCCTTCTTCCCCCTCTTAACCTTCTCCCCTTTCGTCTATTCACCCCTTCTCTCCCTCACCCATCCAGGCGCCGTTTCATGCGAGAACAGCATCGCAAGTCGAAGTAGAATGGCGTGCAGAAGAGATGGAATAATAATAATTTCCTCTCGCGTATTGTGCGTGATTCTTTTATAACAAACAATAAATAATTGCATGTTCCACTATTTTCATCAATTCTTTATTTTAGCCTTTGCGACATTGAGCTAGTTATCAATATGAAAAACGTCATCTACTGTTAGTAAGTCAATCGTTCCTGGCCTAAACTGGTTCGATTGGGTGTTCTCAGTAACCTACTAAAGGAGAAGCCCTCGGCGCGCCGAAGCGAAGGAGCCGCAACAGGCAAATATTTTGCCATATACATTTTTTCGGATCGAATTTAGCTGTTTATTATTAACTTTTTAATTTGATTATTCAATACAGGTATTATTTCGCGCATAATTTAAATAATTATAGGGATTGCAGGCGACATTTTACTATCTTGCCTCGGGCCCCAAACTTGCCGGCTATGATACTGGGTTTACTATAGAAGTGGTTCCCAAACTTCCTTATCGTGTATTTGTTTTATAAATGTATTCTACTGATAGGGATAACTGCACAGAGTCTTAGAATAAATGATAAACTATTATATCCACTTACCCTGCAAATTCTTTCACTTTTCTAGTGCTCTAAATATTTAGCAAAGAGCGCAACTTTCCAGTGAAGTCTGACTCGTAAACGCATTTTATGTTCATGTTTAGAAAATTTTTAAAGTGTTATTTTCAAATATATTTTGGTGCAAGTTTAATTTAACCATAACTTATCTGACATACAGCAAAAATCCTCCTCCACTGCGCAATTACGAGAAATTTCAGCGAAACTCTTATTAATCACGAAGAGAAACATGGTGCATTTTATGTTAGTGTTGAATCTGTCAGAAGGAAAATATTATTGTTATTCTTGAGAGAATTTCCGTAACTTTTATTGTGTCATGAAAGAATTATTCGTGATTTAAAAACACGCTTACTATTTTTTGTAAAATGCAGATAAATAAATCGAAGGACAAGCGCAGATTTAACTATGTAACAAAGTAAGGAGCTGAAATTGAAAACTCCTATCTGACATTTATCGAAAATGACCCCATCTACGGTAATGTTTATCGGAACCTCAAGGACTCATATTCATCGACACTTCGATAACCAGTAGCATAAGACTCACCTCGTAAATCGAGCGGCTCCCGAGTCCAAAGCCCTTGACCCCCACGGCACGATCTATGAATCCGTATCAAAGATGTTATGAGAAACGAAATGTCAGTCCTCTTTATCCACTGCGAAGTCGAACGAGATTATTATCCTTCACTTTGTCGATTTAGATTCTTCTCCTTTAACTCTAAAAGAAGAAAATCTGCATAACTTGGCGATAGTTATCTCGAAAAGAAGTCTTCTCCTCTTCCAGCTGAGCAACGAGGCGCCCATCCTCTCTTTCTCCCCCAAATCCTTTTCTCGAACTATTCTCCCGCTATTTCTCCATCCGCTCCGCAGTCTCGTCCACGCTCCTTCCAGTTCCTTAAATTCTGCCTCCGGCTTCCTCCTCCTCTTCACCACGAGCACCTCAGAGGGGCGTCCCTCTGTCCTCTCTCTCTCGGCACGCCCCTCCTTGAGTCCTCCGAAAGCACTTCTCTCTCTCTCTGAGGAGGTTCCGCCTTATCTCTTTCCGATCCCTCATTCAAGCACCCATCCTTACGTAACATCCTCCTACCCCTTTCTCTTCTTTCCCCTTTCCTCTTCTTTTCCACCTCCTCCGTTCTGCACCTTCTATGTCTCTCTCCCCTCCTTACTGTTTTCGTCTCTCTCCTTCCCTTCAAACATACCCTACGGGCCCCTATATCCCCTTCGCCACCTGCCTTTCTTCTCTTGTAAACCTGAAACATTCCCCTCCCTCTAAAGGTGGTTTCCAGAAGCTATTAAGGGCTCTTGAAGGAACGCATTCGGTACGAATATTTACGTCTTTCTTCAGGAAATGACTGTAAGTGTTAGGTGACGCATTTTGCTAAGCTAATTTTTCTGTATGCATTACATGAAATGTAATTTTTGCGTCCCTTTCTAAAAATGAATATCAGTTATGCACGCGGAAACAGTAGGTACCAAATGAATGCTTTTTATTTTTGGTTAATCGAAGCGAATAAGCAAATATTTTAACATCTCATCCATCATTTTCGTTTGTTTAATTTTTTTCTGTCCCAGCAGCAAAGTTCATTACAGAAACACATGGCTCTATTCTATAGTAACCAGACGTCCCCGCATTTCGACTTCCTGTCTCGTATGGTAAAGTGTCCCGGATAATGTCCCGCATTGTACTTTAGGCCCCCGCATATATGGTGTCTCAACCATATTGGAATATTTCATTTCATGTCTTACTACATAACCAATGATAAGTGCAACTACTAATGTAGCTACTTTGGTCAATAAATGTAATTTACACCTGGTTACATTGTTAGGAAATTGGATTGGAATTTGGTTACATTGTTAGAACTAGTCGAGCAAAATGTTGAGTGCTAGTCGCGTGCATGCAACGGAATGTGAAGTTCAATGCTAAAATCCAAGACGTAGTTCAACGTTTTGATATATTTCATTACTCGTTTCTTTCTCTTGTGGTGCGGTAGTGTGCAAGAACTGAAACAAAACGTGAATTTATAACTATTTCCTGAAAGCAATTGTAACATTTTCTCAGATGATAATCTTTGTCTTTCTTAATCCTTGTAGGTTTTATTTGATTCCCAACCGTAATTCTCTTTTTGTCTCAATCTCTTTAAGTGCTATTGTGAACAATGATTGAATAAAACGTAAGTTTTTAACCATTTACCTGATATGTCTATATTTGTGTAGCTATACAGTGGTTGGTTTTTGTTTGTTTGTTATATTTAACGTGTGTCGTTTTATATGTTAGTTTCCGTTTTTTGCTTTGTTTGTTGTATTTTTATCATGTTTTACACGCATATTAAAAGTTTATGTGTTGGCTTATTCGAATTGGTAGAATATTTATTCCAATACTAATTATACTTTTATAGATACTCGTAAGTGGAAATATAAGTTTTTCTTTGCAGAGCAGTTTCTTTACCCCGCAATGAGTAATCTGAAAGGGCTTCATCCCGCATTGACTAAATTAAAATTCCGTCCCGCATTCGCCGATCCAAAATCTGGTCACTATACTACTCTATTCAGACTAGTTAGTTCAATTAAAAGGTTAATTGTAATCTACTCGCTTTTCTCGAATCGTAACTTTTTTCCCTTTGGCGTAAGATTTCCATGGCGAATAAACTTGTATTATCATTAACAGAAAATAATAAATGAAACAAGTCAGAAAATCGTACAGCATATCACAAATGGGCGCGTTTCGTGCAATGGAGTATTTGAAAGAATTTATATATGTGTGCGTAAGGAAAATAGCGTTTTAACGTTCTTTTCTTCGTCATAAATAATCCATGTTCTTCCTATTCAAAAATATTGCATGCACACGTAAGGAAATCAAACATTTTTGTGAGATAGTTTATGTTAACAACAATGAAGAAGTAACCATGCAAGAAATTTTCCAAGTTCAACTCGAAGACTTTCTTGTTTGATTTACTTGATAACTGCTACTCATATGATAAACATGTATAGGAAAGGAAATATTCTAATTTACTAGTTCTACAAGTTTTATTTGAAAAATATTTTGATATGACCAATACTTTAGGAGATATGACAGAAAGTTCTTTTTTTGTCACCAGTAAAGTGGTACTCCTCATTGGCTTACGTGATTTTCTTATTGTCTTTGACCGTAAGTCCTTAATGTCAAATTTCATGACGATTTGTTGGTAATGGCTAAAGAAGAAAAGGAACTACAGAGAATGATAAACAAACTGGTGAATACTGGAAGAAAATATGGAATGGAAGTAAACAAAAAAAATCAAAAGTGAGGAGGATTTATAAGAGAGAGCAGGGCATGAATATAAGAATTCGAAATAAAATGCTGGAACAGGTGAAAGAATTCAAATATTTAAGAAGTGTGATATCGCGAGATACAAAGTTCAGAAATGAGATAAGAATACGGATAGCAGTGGCAAAATCAGCTTTCAATAAGAATAGATTTATGCTGAGGAGCAGAAAAAAATTGAATTTGAGAAAAAAAATTGAAGTGCTACATATGGAGTACATATAGCATTACATGGAGCAGGGACATGGACCCTTCGGAAAATTCACATGAAATATTTGGAAAGCTTTGAAATGTGGGTATGGAGAATAGAGATAGGGTAACAAATGAAGAAGTGCTACAGAGAGTAGATGAAAAAAGAAAAATACTACAGATGATAAAACAGGAAGACTAATTGGTTAGGACATATACTGAGAAGAGAGAGTTTGTTGAAGGAAAAAAAGAAAGGTAGAAGTATTCTAATTATTGATTAATTAAAAGAAGGCAGCAGTTACGAACAATTGAAGAGTGTTTCTCAGGATAGAAATAGATGGAGAGCATAGTTTTACTTGGAATAGAGGACCTTTCCCAGGATAGAGATAAAAAAAGAAGCCGAGAATGGACATGCGGACGGACGGACATGCTGGAAGCGAAACGCGCCAAAAAAAAAGGCGGCGGCAGTAACTTCAAGCTTGATCATATTCCCTCATATTGGGAATATGTACAAACCTTTAGTGCTATGTAATTCATAGCTCCAATCCTTTGTCATACCTCTCCTTGGGTCATGCGTCAAATTTAATGGCAGTGAAACACCAAGCGTTATATCTAATGTGCGCGCATGAGAGAGAAGTGGAAATTGAGGGTGCTCTACCATGAAGAGCAGCTGCTGCTCCGAAGGAATTCATTTTCGGACTGATTTTCTCTCACCGTCGCCATATGCTGCATGCCCTTACTAATCCATCCACACCTTTCTCTCTCGGATTCCCCACCTCCTTTCTCGCTCCCCGTGGGGCTGCCTGGGCCTTTATTGTATAATCCTTCCAAACCATTCAAGAACACCCACACATTCCCTGTACCTGCTTCGTTAGGCTGGTTTATATGGATTAACCCTCGATCAAACGGATAGATCCCTAATATAGGACGACCAGACTTCCTGATTTTCCGGGATTTATTCCGGTTTTCTACGCTCTCCCAGCGTACGGAGACAGCTTTTCGGTTTTTCTCTACTCAAAGCACGCGTACTGTTTCGTTTGGCTTCATTTCGTGGCAGAATTGTTATTTTATTTACATTTCATTGGAGCAAACCGTGTCAATGTTCCGAAACTAAATTTTAATTTGCTCTTTGTAATTGAATCAAATAACAGATTTTGAGAGTTCGTTTTCGCATTCATTTTGTGTGAATGAGCCATGAAGTTACCAAAAGTTATACTTATACAAAGGCTTCTAATTTGTAAGTTTCCATAATGTTAAGACCAGACCTTCACCATCGTTTAAATATTTGTTACATCAGGGCAGCCCAAGAGACGGTAGCTGATTCACTATGGTGATAAATATGACCTCGGATTAAGGTGGCAGATTTTAGGAAACAAAGTTTTCTGTAATGAAGTGGAAATAGAAAATGTTAAAGTTATTTATAATCCTTTGTGTAGATTTAAATTCGTGGCTTCTGAACGGACTGCAAAGTCGCGTATGATACTCCTTAATATTTGTTCATTTAAATTATGTTATTATTTGCTACCTATTAAAATCATATTAAAGATAATATGAATTTGTTTATGTAATATATGAACGACCACAATAATAAATATCACATGCCGTACCACCAATACCACAGCTTTTATTCCTTAAATCACGTAATTGCCCGCTTTGCTTCCCCAGGTTACTCTATCCTAATACGCATTGCAAAAAAGAACAACAATCCTAAAACTTGTAAAGGAAACTACAAACTCCTAAATGTCGCGTTCCCGTGAAATATGAAATAAACGTTATTAAAACAAATCACGTTACGTTTAATAACTAAGTAATAAGGTGTTATTGGAGAGGTGTTTCCCAACATTTTTAGATTCGCGGCACCCTTAAGTGACTTTTCAGAATTTGGCGGCACCCCTCCCTATCCACCGTCAGTTATAATCGTGGTGAAATTCAACCCCTAACCCCAATCTTTATATCTTCTTTCATTTCGAAGTGCTGTGTCATGGGTATGCAGTAAACCGTCAAACATTGTCAGTGCGAGGTGTCTGTGACTTCTTATTTTCTGTTCTGTGTTGTTTATATATCGTTAAAAATGTCAAAAAGGCCTGATAGTGATAACCCTATGGGTGACAGTGATACGAAGAAGAGGAAGCATGTAACGTTATCAATTGAACAGAAAGTAAATCTGTTAAAGAAACTGGACAGTGGTGTAAACGCGAAACTTCTTGCAAAAGGGTTTGGGGTTGGAACTACCACCGTCTACGACCTGAAGAAACAAAAAGACAAACTTTTCAAGTTTTATGCTGAAAGTGATGAACAGAAGTTAATGAAAAGTAGAAAAACATTGCATACAGCTAAAAACGAAGATCTCGATTGTGTTTTGAAAGAGTGTATCCGTCAGCGTCGCAATGAACATGTGCCACTTACCGGTCAAATGATTATGGAACAAGCAAAAGTATATCACAAGGAACTAAAAATTGAAGGAAACTGTGAATATTCAGAAATTTAAGAAGAGACATGGCATTAAATTTTTAAAGATTTGTGGTGATAAGGAATGTGCTGATAATGAAACAGCGGAGAAATTTATTGAGGAGCTCGCAAAAGTCATTGCTGAAGAAAATTTGACGACTGAACAAATATATAATGCTGATGAAACTTTATTGCCCTCGGAAGACACTGACTACAGCTGATGAGACAGCTCCAACAGGAATTAAGGATGCCAAGGACAGATTAACTGTGCTGGGATGCACTAATGCAGCAGGTACACAAAAATGTAAACTTACTGTAGTAGGCAAGAGCTTGCGTCCTCGCTGTTTTAAAGGACTGAAATTTTTACCAGTTCATTATTATGCTAACAAAAAGGCCTGGATCACCAGAGATTGGTTTCTCAAACATTTTGTACCAGCGGCTCGTGCTCACTGCAAGAACGCGGGATAGGATGACGACTGCAAAATTTTATTATTTCTTGACAACTGTTCTGCTCATTCTCCAGCTGAATTACTCATCAAAAATAATGTTTATGCCCTGTACTTTCCTCCGAATGTGACTTCATTAATTCAGCCTTGTGACCAAGGCATTCTTAGATCTATGAAGTGTAAATATAAAAACTCCTTCTTGAAAAGCATGCTGGCGGCAGTCAACAGAGGCGTGGGTGTCAAAGGTTTCCAGAAGGAGTTTAACTTGAAGGATGCCGCTTATGCTGTTGCTAACGCTTGGAACACAGTGACTAAAGACACAGTTGTGCATGCATGGTACAACCTCTGGCCTGGGATTATGCTCAGTGATGATGTTAGAGAAACTGATGATTTTGAGAATAACATGATGTGTGATCTCCTCTGACATGCAAAAGAGGTTCCTTCAGAGATGTTCAAAAAGCTAGAAAAGGTGTATATCGAAGAAGTCTTTAACAACGATAATGATGTTCCAGTTACTCATTCAGTGACTGATGGTGAAATAGCTGAAATGGTTTTAAATCAAGGAGATCGTGGAGATAGTGACGATAAAGATGAAATTGTTAAAACCAGTAAAAATGCCTATAAACGACATGGTAAAAAAATGTGATGAACTCATTGGAGGACTGGAGCAGTGTGAATTTATTACAGAACAAGAAATAATGTCAATATATAAGATAAAAGAAAGACTTTTACAACAAAAACCTTTGGTAATGAGGCAAATGACACTACAGAAAATATTAAAAAAGGCCATCCAACACGTCTGTTCTTCATCCCTGGAAGATTCAGTTCTTGGTCCATCAACCTCTTTAGATGTTCTTTCTCAAGATGGTAAATAAATATACATATTTACATTCTTTGTTTGTTGCATTTTTATTCATGTTTTTTATGTCAAATAAAAAGGAATTTTTCTGAAAGTCTGAATTTTTTCTCAATTCTCTTCAACTCCACCATATCATGTATTCCAAAATCCGGAAAAATCCAAAATCCGAAACAATCTTGGTCCCAAGCATTTCGGATTAGGGATACTCAACCTGTACTATTAATGTCCCGAATAGTCGACAAAATTTCGGAACCATTTATGGAATAGTTTATTTGTGGCTCTTGACTGAATATTGATGTATGAATTAGGTCGCACGATAAGACAGCGGTTACTACAAGTTGTTTGGTACATAAAAAAGACCTTGATGAATACTTTTTTAGTTGGATTGTACATAATGAACCAGACTCTAGATGACTCTTCAGAAATTTTTATAATTTTATTAATTTAATGAATGGATTGCTGCTTATTCTAATAAGGAGAGATCCAAGAAAAAGGACAGAAATTAATACTGAATCCTAGTGTTTTGTGAGATGTCATAGTAGCTTAAAATGGCTTAATCAGATGTTGACAACCTATGGCACGAGTAAAGATTTTACACGTTTCACTAAAAACTCTAGAACAGTATTTATTTTAGAAAGAATTTTGATTATATTTTAATTTTATGCCGTATTGTTATCGTGCCGCATTATATTTAGGTTGCCTTATAAGAATCATTTTACGTAAACGGTGCTGGTAAAGCAAATTTAAGGGTGGCACACGCGGAGGGTAAATGATTATGAATCTTGATAAAGAGTGGCAGCCAACAGAAAAACGTGCCAAGTCAAGGGGTGAATAAATCGACGAGTCACGATTGAGTTAAACTGCAGGAAACCTCTTGGTTTGCTTCAACTACAAGTTCGTCCGATAATGAACGGAAAATCAGCAATCCTCAGCGATTTGAATTCAAGGCTATCCCTCATTGAGGAACTAGGTTATTTAAGGACCGCCATTGGTCTCACACTAAACTTCAAATATTCCTAGGAGGAGCCGTTGTGCTATTTTTAGTCGAATATCAGGAGAGTACTCCACAAATCGATAAGCTTATTCCGCGCAATTACGACTAGCCCACTCCTCTACCTCCTCCTCCCTCTCTTCCAACCCTCCTTCCTTCCCCTCTTCTACTCCATCCTCTTCGCATTCGGTTATTCTCTCAATCTCCGTGACATGAAAGACTCTTCTTTTCAAAGCGCCTAGTATTTTTAAGTAACCGAGTAAGAATGGAAGCACATTTTTTAAAACTCAGCGTAAGGATTAAAAAAGAATTTCGTGACGGTAAAAAAAAACATCGCTTTCAAAAGCCATCACAGCAGTGTTTCCAGATAAAAAAGGGCTCGGAACGGTATCTCACGCATGGTGTAATTAACTGCGTCACGTGATCTTAAGGAAAAAAATGCCTCGAAAGGTTGTTTTCGTCTAAAGAAATGTCTCTCTTGATGTTGCTATGGAGAGAGAGAGAGAGAGAAAGAGAAAGGAAAACTGTATTTTATTCCCCTTTATCCTTCCCTTGAAAGTTTTGTTATCTCAGGATCCAGTTGGTCTATCGATCCTATATCTCTCTCGACGTTTTGGTCACAAAGAAGCTTAAATAAGATATCAAGACAGTTGTCTACCGGCACGAATGCCATATGGTAGGGAGAAAAAAGCAAAACTTGATATAGATTGTATTCTAAAACAAGGACTCATTATAAAAGATAAAACCCGGTAAATTCACACATCATGTCGGTAATACTTGGATTACAGCAATAACCAAAGAATCGTAATATATATAATTACATTTTTACGTAACGCTTTCATGGGCAATTCAATTCGTGTTTCAGAATTTTACATCTACTAAGAAGGTTTTCATGTACCAATAAAATATCATGTATGCTTTCTCTTAAAAGTTGTCCTCTTAGGTTATAATAAGCTATCTTGAATCTGGATTGTGTAGAGCGACTTGCAGTGTAACATAAAGGCTGTGTGATAGAAAGACAGCTTCCTATATTTGGTATTTATCGTGTACTAGCTGAAGTGCCTGTTGAATTTCAACGGATTTAGTGAATCTAAAACTTCGACCGTATAACATGTAAGCATCGCAAGAATAAGATAGTACACAGTTATACCCGTCGAATAAAGCAAAAATGAAGAAAACCGCTCCGCATTTTCCTATTTAGATGAATAAAGGAAGAAAATATTAGGAAAATAACGTATAAACTCCCTCCCCCTCCCTCCCCCCTCTCTCTCTTCCTCTCCTCTCTCTCCACCTCTTCCCTCTCTCCATCTCCCCCCTCCATTACCATCCATCTCTCTCCCTCCCTATCTCGTATTAAAAGCATTCAAAGCGAGCAAACATTCTCCCTTATGTTAGATTAGAAGATAGTTCAATTAAAAACAACAAATATTTGGTTTCCATGTAAACAAATTAAAATCGTACACAGAAATTGACAAATGATATTACGGTAAAATTTTTCGGTACTTAGCGGTTATCCCCCCCCATCCATGTGGTTACTAAGTAAATATTGATTGCTATGTAGTTATTTATTTATTATTATCATCACTACTTAATAGTCATTTTTTCATCCTAATTATTAAATATGAATTTCATTCGATTGGTTGAAGAGATTCGGGATGAAGAAACAGCAATACGATTTCTACAAGAATGTCGTATTTTGCCAAGAAGCAAAATATGTAAAAACAATCATGAAGTTTAGTCACTTTTATTATGAATGAGGTTTTAGCACTCAGGAACACCCAAATTCAATGTTTAAAACATTTATTACTTTTATGTTTAATATAAATTCAAGTGAATCACAAAACATACTCCTCAATAACACAATGTAAAAAGCTATTAAAAAGATCTGAATCACGAAATGCGTTTCGCCAAATAAATTACATCGGTTCCATTTGCGGCGCAACAGTCAAGAGGATATAACATTGAAAGGATATATTGACGAGCCTTCGGCTCGCTTTGTTTTAATGGGTAGTCGGCTCCGGGCGCTACCGCGCCCTTCGCCTCCACGTTGTCCGGAGATTGGGTTAGTAAATGTCGAGACAGGCCAATCAGTTTTTATAGTAGGGGGGGGGGGGCATAACCGATAAGTACCAATTTTTCCCCTATAAATGCATTGAACTCTCAATTTCGGCGACAATGGGAGTTGTCATGCTAGCTTATAATGGATATTGTAATAAAACTACTAAAATCACGTAATTTATTTATTCTAAATGCATTTTTATGCTAATTCGATCAGGATTCGGATTCTGTCTTCAATAAAAATAAACTTTGTTCTTTTCTTCGTAGAACCATTCAAGTCTCAAGTTCGTACCATGTTTCTAAGTAATTTTAAAATTCAAATGAAAAATAAGCTGCACTCGTCCCTATGTTATTCAAATGGAGAAAATGAAAAAAAGAAAATATTTCTGTCTGTGTGGGGTGGTTGTCGGGGTTCCCGGGTACCCTATGTTACTCGTAGAGTCATATGAAGTCAGTTTTCAAAGTTTGGTCCCGATAGCTCAAAGGGCGTGAGAATGTATAAGGAACAGACAGACAGACGGACAGATGGACAGACGTTCAATTATATATATATATAGATTAATTGTGGAATTTGTACAGTATAAATTATTAGATAACCAATAAAAGTGTATGAAGGATATAATTTGAAGATTGATACAAAGAGGAGTGATTAAATAGTTGCTGCAAAGAATATGTGAAAATGTAAGAATATATTTGTAGCATTTGACGAAGGCGGAGTTAATTCACATGACTCGGTTAAAGTTAAAGTGAAAAACATCAGAATAAATCGTGGCAGAGCGGAGAGTTGAGAGAGTTATATTGAGAAGTGGTCTGCAGTCTTCTCATTTCACACCACACGCTCCTCTTCGCTCGATCCCCATGGCGCACCGAGCCAAATTTCACGACGACGTTTTGCTCAGCTTTATTATCGTCGAGTAGTCAAAAATAGCGAGAGGAAATAATCACAACTTTCTCAAATAAATGGAACGAATTATAGCCAAAATAATGTACTTTCAAGCCGTTTAAATATTTAACTCGGCTTACGAAATAATTCGAAAATAGATATGACTTATTCTCTGAGAAGCAACGTTATTGCAGTTTCAGTTAAATTAAACAAGTCAGAAAATTTCACAAATTATTGTAGTTTGCTATAAAAAATTCTGTAGCCATGTCGATAATCTTCTATGCCTTAAAATTAAAAAGTTACTGCGGCAAATCAAGCGATTTGTCGCAGCACACCGGCTGCGAAAGGCATATATGTATGTATGTATGTATATGTATATCTATGTATATGTAGGTGTGTGTATGCATGTCTGTGTGTGCGTGTGTGGTTTTACCGTTGGAATTTCAATGAAAAGAATTAGAAGAAGGAAAAAATTAATGGGTGAAATATGCAAATAAATAAACATTATTCGGACCTTTTAAGATTTGAATTTAAAAATTTCTGCATTTTTGCCTATTATTACGAGATTATAATAATGAGAAATGTTTAATTTAAGTAAGTTTTTTGTAAATTTTGTATAAATAACACTGCCTATATCTTTTACAATCTAAATCTAAATTTAAAGTTTAGATTAAAACTTATAGCACAAAGCAGATCCAACTACTTTTCGCCTAATTACCAAGGGAAAAGTTCTCGCCTCCACATAATTCTTCCAGCCTGATTATCATAAAACTAATATAAAAGAGGGTCACATTGTCCCTTTGCCCCTTTGTCATGTAATGCTTTTTCAAGCTTAATATCTCGCAAACGACTTAACCGAATTTGATGAAATTTTCAGGATAGCATTATGATATAATAACAAAACGTTTTAATGCATCGAACTCGAGATCAAAGACCCGGGTTCGACTCCAGGGGATAATTTTCATTTCCAATATGCTAACACGTAAAATCGGCTTTTCGACGTGCAGGCTTTCATTCTTTTTTAGATTAAAATTAGAAAGATTTGGCCTACAATCTTCTGATATACCATTTTGAAGAAAACATTATAAAGTTTGTTATTCTTTAACACCTTTTTTTCCCACCTGCAGTTCGAAATCGCTCAATTTAAACGTTTAATTCACACAGTTTGAGGAAATCTTGCCATTTTTAACGGGATGTTACCTTGCCTATCTATTCCATTGTTAGACCTCGATATCATATTGTTATTTCAGTCCTTATGGGTATAAACGTGCTCTGAATGCTTTTAATACGAGATAGAGGGAGAGGGAGGGGGGAGAGGGATGGGGAGAGGGATGGAGGGAGAGTGGTGAAGGAGGGAGGGGGAAACGATTTTCAAGACAGTTGAAGTTTCTGATGTTAATATGATCTCCCTAAATAGTTTGAACGATCGTATCTTTCCTCCCGTCATTTTTGACGGGCTATACACTAGTCATAATAAAACATATATATGTCACTTTGTCCCTTTGTCATGTAACGAATACTTTATGAACCTTAATATCTCGCAAACGACTGAACCGAATTTGATGAAATTTTCAGGAAGGTATTATGATATAATAAGAAAACGTTTTAATGTATCGATAATATATAACAGCCTTATTCTGTCCCTTTGTCCTTTTGTCACTCCCTCTGTCACGCTCTGAAAAAAACAAATATTCCTGGTAAGAGGGTACTAAGGTCAGCTTTTGAAGCACAATATATACTCGCGGAGAGGGTTTCAAACTTTCGCTCGGATCGAAGACAACCCTCTCAGCAGGAGGTATGATTTCAGGTCAAAGAAGACTGCCTCAATTTTAATTCGGAATAATCGATCATCCCCGTCATTTTTGACTTATACTAGTGTTATCATAAAGAACTAATAATCCAGATAAACTAATCGCAATGCTTTCATGGAAAGATTTTATTCTGGTGGCCAAGGATATTTAACAATTTCGAAGCGGATTATAAATAACTTCAATGCTAGAAATTAATCCTGCCTAGAATTCCAGTTTTTTGTGATTTCTGTATTTCGCCTTAAAAATCCATAGTTATTCAGGTTTTAACTAATTTACATTTTTGCTACCAATTTATGTTTTTTTTGTGTATGGTTATTTTCTCACCCCGAAGAGCTACTATCTGTGCTGCAGTAGTAATCGATTTTTGGTGGAATCACTACCGATAAAACTCGTGGGAGGACAATGGCGGGCCTGGAAATATAACCATTAAGCAACATCGGCACTAAAAATAGTACTCTTTCGTATTTTTGCCGATTGAATTTTGGCAAAATAAAAAGCATTTATTTCTGATCTCTCGGAGGCAAGCAATCCTAAATATCCGAAATCGAATCAGTGACCATCTTACCGTCTGCGATTGGTCGCCCTTTTCGCAGCCGTTTCCCCATTCCGCCTTTTCGACCGTGCCACTGCCTCCAGCCCTCCCCCCGCTCCTACCCCATCCTCATTTCCCCCCCTCTTATTTCCGATGCCCTACTGACGTTTTGGCACGCCCCCAGCCCCTCTCTTTTTCCTCCATCTCCCCTCGCGGACTTCTTCCCATCCTGCCTCACGCTGGCGACATATTACCCTTCCCCAACCCCCTTCCTCTCTCTTACTTCGATCACGAAGCGGCACTCCTCACGCAAAAATCTTAGCTCGAATCTCGATTTCCATCACTTTAGAGAAGGGAAAGTATTTGTCGGTTGGACAGACATGTAACTTTTCTCGCCAGAGCTCGCGTTTCTCTCGTGGATCGATAACCCTCAGACATTGGATTGTGGTGGCAGAGGGTTAGGTTTGAAGTTGTGTGTTAGGGTCCTCCTCCACTCCCCTCTCTTTTCTCGCCCTCAGTCGCTTGGGGGACTGAGTTTAAGGGTGGAGATGGGTGAATGTGCCGCAGATCCATTAAGGAAGGACGGAGGGGAAGACGGCTGGAGCGAACTGGGGGAGTGAGTGGGAAGGAGGTTGTTGTCGCGAGTCGGTGGAGCAGGGTGGGGGCGGCGGGGGTGGATATATGCCGTAAAAACGGGGGTAGGTGTGGCAGCATCTATCGCGGGTCAAGTTTATTTTTTGGCGGATGAGGCGTATCGATCCTTTAAGGAACCACTCATTCCTGCTTGTTTCACTATGCTAAAAAAAACACGTATAAACTTTTGAAATGAGATGCGAGTAAAGAGGTAGAGAACAGAGAGAGAATGTGAGCGCGTAACTGTATAGGATTCGTATAGGTGCAGTTTCGTGTTTTTCATTTCTTCGTGGCGATTTTTCGAAATTACACTCTTTCTTGTTCTTCTCTCGCGTTGGACGGTTGAGCAGGAAAAATCGCGAATGACCCACATCTATTTTTAGAGACGTTGTGCTGGACGCTTACGAGAGAGTTGTGGCGTTGAAATTATTTGCTCTGGCTTCCCGTTTTCTGTTTTTTAGTGGAGAAGCAAGTATCTTTCGAGGAAAACGCCCTTTATTTCAGTCGGAGGACGGCTTGTTAAGTCCTAATTTATTTAACCATACTTTTTCCTTAGGTAGTCAGTCATTCCTGACGCGAGGGCTTGGTGGCGGCATTTTAATTAATTATTCACCCGTGACGATGGTCTTTGGCGTCAGAAATGTATAAGCGTAGCAGAATGGAAGAAGTCTCTGGAACATAGAACATGGAGTTTCTTCTTCGTGGTTGCGGTTGACGTTAAAAACTAAATCGAACGAACGTCTTTAATAAATATTGACTTGAAAATATTCCAAAATATGAATTCTATTAATGGCAGGTAAAGAAAGAAAATTTGAAAAGGTTTTTGAAGTATTTTGCGCCATAGGTCATTTTGAAAATTGAAGATAAAACAAATAGTGTTATTTCATTTTCATAAAATTTCGTTTTGTTCATAAAAGCGGACCGAAAATACTTTCAATTTACTTTCAAAAAGGAAAAAAGATCATATTACAACTTTTTAACTGCGGTGAGGTATGTTTGAAATAAATTTTGATTGATTTTGGGTTTTACGATTTGTTTTTAAGGCTAAGTTTCTAATGACAATACAGCGTTACATTTTTATATAGTGAAAATGTGAACAATTATTTTATTTATTTATAGCGCTACATGTGTGTGTGTATTAAATGCTGTGGAAATTCTTCATTTAAGAAGTACTTTGGTAATTGGACTTTTTATGCGACTACCTATTAGAATTCTTAAAATAAAGCGCTTTTTCAAATTTTTAAACTTGCGCTACTTATATCAGATAAAACAATTTCACAGATAATTGGGAAAAACATTCGGCCAAGAAATAGTTTTGTTTCGGAGGAAGAAAGGGAAATAGATATTCAGCGATGGATTATTACCAAAAGGAAGGAGAGGCTGATGCTTAGACGTAAAGGGCTTGGAAGGATTATAGAGTGGATAGAGATATTAAATCGGTGCTCTACGGAAAAAATTCCACGCGATATGATATTGCAGCATAAACCAATTAGATAACTGTTGGCGGTGGAAGCTAAACGCAAGAAGTGGATCGTTGCGTTTATTTATACCAGAAAAGTATGTCAGCCGTATGTACCCAAATACCGTTTTTCGTATGACTGGCTCGTGTGAAATATTCAATATTTTTATCCGAATTACAAAAAGGTAAAATATATTTAAGAACGGATTTTTAAATGTGATCTGTGACTGCGTAGTTTTCAATAAGGAAAAGCAAGTAGTATATATGTAAAACAACTTTTTTAATTAACAACTTTTAGGAAGTGTATAGAGAAAAGAGGAAACACCAACCAACACAACGATTTGATTCAATGATTTTACTGTCATTTAAAAATTTTACGGTCTTTTCTTCGTCTCCAAACATTCGCATAAATTCCTCAAGGGTGGGAATCATTTTTAAGGGTTGATAGTAGGACGTAGTTCGATATGTGGCCGTTTGCCATTTGAGGCGCCACAGTCAAGAGACCCAATTTCCGTCAAGCCAACAATAGAAAATCCATATTTTACTCTCCCTTGCTCTTATATGATCTGTAAGGTATCGATTACTAAATTTAGTCGGATATAGGACAACATTTGCAACAAAAAATCTGCGGGAGCATATAATTTCGACTTATAGTTTAGGAGATAAAAAATTGAAGGAGGTCCTGCCAATGTTATTCAATTTGGGGAATTAAACGTCCCAGGAATCGAACTCAGGTCGTTATTTTTCATGATGATAACACATAAGAGTCTTTATGTGTGGCTCTCTTTAAAATTGAAAGAATTGCTAAAATACATGCAGCCTTTCTCGAGTTATTAGGCATTATTTGTGGTGACTTAAACCTTACGTTATATACCTACACAGTATATACGCGTACATACAGCGATCCGTTTGTTAATTTTTCTCTGAATTTGCGAGCCGGTTAAATTTTTAGAAAATATGAACATTTATTGATTTTCGTCCTTTCAAGTACATTTTGACCAATCTGACATTCAGTTACCGACAGTGACTGAAATGGAATATATTACGAAGCTAACACTTTTAAAATTAGTCATACATTATTGCTACATTTCTGAAGAAAGAGAGCTGTATTACGTGTGTGATGAAACGGAACGATCTGGTGCCCCTGGTAGGTAGGCATTCTCCCACCCTTATACAATTTTCCTTGTGACCTTTATTTAGAGAGCCGGTTCTTAATTTTTTTTTCAGCTCATTACTGCATGCATGCATGCATATATATATATATATATATATATATGTGTGTGTGTGTGTGTGTGCGTGTGCGTGCGCGCGCGCCGGTAATTTAAAATAAAAGTTGTTAATAACAATTCATAATGATTTTCCATTCCTCATAGCTTATAAAATTTTAAAAAGGATATTTAACTTTATTAACCCCTTGCACGTCACTGCACTCCATGACTGATAGATTTTTTGTATCTGACAAGAACTGGTCCTGCATAATTAACTTGCATACCTTTCTTAACTACTTTTAAAATAGATTAAAATTTAACCCAAAGAAACTTCGAAGCCGTTATCGCGTCAACTTCGCAGTTTAGTCTTTTGGGCTTTCGATACGGTTCACTCGTTATTAAAACTCGAGATATTAATCATTATATTGGTTGAACAAATTTATTCGTTGTATAATTTTAAGGGTAATCTAGGGGGAAAAAATGCGATGGAAAAAGTAGCTATTTTAATCTGTTCTGATTTTACCCTGTATATAAAAATTGACGATGTGCTTTTACAATTAATTCTTGTCATTCTTCATAATATGTCATTATGAATGACCAGTCACAAAATCAGATAGATCCAATTAGAAAAGCATTCTAATGTTCCTCAGTTAACCTTATTGTGTATTTGAAGTATAGCACTTTTTCTCGCTAAGTACCTATATGTTTATATTCGTACATTATGATAAAGCAAGCCAACTTTAATTGTGTATGTGCGATTTCCAGCTATCGGTGTTCTATCATGTGAATAACACGAATAAAATATCGGTATTTTTCACAAAAAGTGTTGAAAAAAATGGAAGGATATTGTTTAAAATCGGAAAAGCGTCCTTTAGAACAGCTCTTGTTTTTTTTCTTTCAAAGTACCGGAATATTTTCGTCAGACATTTAAAATCTCACATTTGTTGACACCACCGACAATAGACTTCTGAGTTTCGTCGATGCAGCGTACACTAAACTTATCGATTATCAATTTCTTATGACACAAGTTTTTTGCTTTTTAAAGTTTTTTAACCAAACCCAGAAGAGAAACATCTCAAAAGTGATTCATTCAGCTCGTCTCGTGGCTTTAATCTAATCGATAAAATATGTATCTGCAATAGCCACGAAAATGTTTGGGAAGACAGATGTGATATTTCAGAATCTCCTATCGGTGCATCAACATTTACAATGACTAATTTCCAACCGAAATGCGCATATGGTTTTATCTTCCTTTTTATGTTCCATAAAAGGATCAGTTTGGTAACGCATTGGCTGTAGAAATATTTGACTAATTGTTTGCTAAGATGGCTTTATCTTACGAAAATTTCCAATTGTTCAAGAAAATTGGACGTGAGAATATTGCGTCTATTCCTTGCAATACCCATATATGGAAAATATCATACAAAAAGTGAGGGAAGCGTGTTACTTTTTCGTTTAGAAAGAATTGACACCCCTCCCTATTTGTCGGAAGACACGACCACGAATATATTATACTATGTGATGACGATTATAGGACAGCTTCGTTTTCCATCGGAACATTAAGAATTAGGGAGCACAATAGGATAACAACGGCAGGAATAGTTTTATGCATAACATTGGCACCCTCCTGATCTTAAGAATTGCAATGTTCGAATTATCAGTTAAAAGCTACATTAAATATATTTATCGAACTTACCGTTTCGGTTGAATGCAATTAATAATGTGGGTAATTTCAATAGCAATAAAGCGGTTTAGCTCTTTATAGCTGCAGTAGTCACCTATGCCATATAACTAGCAATTGGACACGCCATGTTTATCTTTTTTATGTAAAAACTTCTTGATATGATTATTGAGTTTAAAGCTTTGATGAAAGTTTGGTGTCTATTATTACTTTGTTAGCGTTGGTGAAAATTTTGTCCAATAATTCTTTACTATTCTTAGTTACTACGTATAGCATTTAAAGTTGCTTATAATTAAAAAAAATGGCTTATCTATTTCACCTACATTCCAAAAAGCAATGAATAATCGGTGAATCATCATCATTGAGTAGGGCTGCTTTGCGGCCAAAACGCTCGTCTGATCTTCTCAGCCATCTTGATTATTAACATAATGTCAACAATAATCCGATAAAAGTAATTTTAATTATAATACAGGTATTTCATTACTTTACTTAGAATTTAAACTCTTAATTTATCAATATTCAAGCATAGATCCTCCCCGTTGCTTGCCAAATCATAAGTATGTATATAGTACTAGCAGGAGTGCCCGTTGAATTTCAACGGATTTAGTGAATCTAAAACTTCGACCGTGTAACATGTAAGCATCGCAAGAATAAGATAGTTCAGAGTTATACCCGTCGAATAAAGCTAAAATGAAGAAAACCACTCCGCATTTTCCTATTTAGATGAATGAAGAAAGAAAATCTTACGAAAATAACATATAAACTCCCTCCCCCTCCCTCCCCTGTCTCTCTCCCTCCCCTCTCTCTCTCCCTCCCCTTTCTCCCTCTCCCTCCCTCCCCCTCCCTCCCTTTACCCCTTCCCTCTAATTCCCTCTCTCCATCTCCCCCCTCCGTTACCATCCATCTCTCTCCCTGTCTCGTATTAAAAGCATTCAAAGCGAACAGACTTACAAAAATTCTCCTTTATATGTTAGATTAGAAGATAATTCAATAAAAAACAACAAATATTTCAATTAAATAAACAAAAATTTAAACAACAATTCAACAACAATTTTTACATAAGATATGGAATGTTAGTAAATTTCTATACTTCAATAATCCCATAAATGCGAAATTTATGTTTTACAGAAATAACTGATGAAAAATTTATATTTTTAAACCTATTTCAATTCGTTGCTGAGATATACTCTAAAAACCAAAATTTGAACCGGCCATTACATTAAGACCTTTCGACCCAGTGGACTGATTTTGTCCATTTTCAGCTAGAAAATGTATATCATCAAAACATTGATATTGGTGTAGGATTCATCAAAATCGGTCCAATAGCTGCTGAGATATCATCAAGAAACTGAAATTTTGACCGACCGATCCGTGACCTCCGGGGTCACGACCGCGTGGGCCGATTTGAATTATATTCGGCACTGCAACTCCCATGATCAACCTGAAGCTGCTTTCAAAATTTCAAATTCCTAACTTTATTCTCTGACGAGTTATGGCTGCCACAGACAGACAGATAGACAGACATCCTCTTTTTTTATTAGATACATAAATTCTGTAGCCGTGAATAATTGATTAGACGAGGGGTTTAAAACTTTTTCTCCTCTGCCCAATAATAATAGAAAATATGTTATTCGGTACATCAAAATGATACCGTATAAAATATTTTCAAGAATTTCTAAGGATGTGTTTAAAATCAAAACGGGACAATTTAATAACCTTTAAATCTAATTAGATGATTTGATTATCTTTGCAACAATTTAAACAAAATTTTGCGTTAAAATATCTTTTATTGACACTTCTTTGAGGCCCTTACTGAACTTTTTGCGGTCCACTGTTGCTCCGCGGTCCATACTTTGAAAAACTCTGGATTAGACCACAGATGGGTTTGGATGAAAATATGCGCGCTTTAGATTCGCCTATCGGTAATTTAAATAAAAGTTAATTATACTAAATTGTCGACATTAGCATCTCGTTTAACTGTTTTATGTCAAGGAATTATTGATATATCAGTGGTACCAGATCGACTCTAATTGTAAGCTCCATTATCGGTAAAGATTTGAAATGTATAGTTCGTATAACACTGTTTCGTCCTAATTAAAACTACTACATTTTCGATTTATTATTGAAATCAAATGAAAATGCTTAGTATGTAAGCAATTATAGGAAGGAATTGTAGGACTATGATCATATTTGACTTTCAGACAGCATCCAACAATCTCAAGTTATTAAAATTTTTATAATAATGTCGGCATGCTATCGAGTAAAAAGAAGATTAAAATGATGTGCGTCATCGTTAAGAGTGAAATTCAATTCGCCGAACACTATTTTCCCCCATAGAAGCCACATTCCGTACATTTGTTTAGTGCATTTACCCATGAAAATTTTCGAAGGTAAAATTTGACAAAGTCTTATAAATACTATATCACTGAACGTTAAAAAAAACATTTAAAGTAATTTACGACGCTCATTCATTTCCCGAATCTTTATCTCAACCACTTCAATTTTCAGCGACCCTTATTCTCCTCAATGAAAAGAAATCGAGTGAAAATAAAAATTAGCGCTGAAAGCAGTTCGTCGCCGCTTAATTGTGTTTTCCACTTTACATATTAAAACGTTCTGGAACCTTTTCAAGGGCTAAAGATTGATGGAAGAAATACCATTTTTCCTGTTAAGGTCGTTGTTCTGCGATGATGGAAATATTCCGTTTGGCTTGATTGTTGTTTTTGTATATTCTCTGCTCACCAAAGAGAAAAGTTACTTTTTGACGCATTATTTTCGTTAAAGCGTTTATTAGATGAAATAGTAATCGTCTTTATAGGAGCGCACGGTAAAAGCAAAATGGCGTGAGAAAATGCCATGTAGCGGTGAGTTGCGCATCGAGGGTTTGTAAATGAGTCGTTAATGGAACGGCATTGCCAACAATAGTTAAATAACGAATTATAAATCTCCCTTAATGGCTGTAATACAACTGATGATCAAGATAACTCGCCTCATGACTGCAGAAGTTACCTTGATCTTCGATCAAAAATGCCCTGTCGGAGGTGAAGGAAAGGTGAATACACAGGCGACGTATGTGATGGCATATAATATTCATCGACACGGCATTTCGGCGTAAAATTAACCAGACCTGTACATTTTTCAAGAAGAGATGGCATTTTGCCTGTGAGATTTTGCTGAGTTGGTCGCGATGCTTAGGAGTTTCCCAGACCAGTTTTACGAGAGAATTACCGACGACCTATTTTAAGAAATTGTTCGAAATGTTGAGAATCGTTGACCGCGGATCAATACTCCTTAGAGTTTCGATTTCTCTATTTTTATTTATTTTCCGCCGAATCTAATATCTTTTTAAGACGGACTAATTTTTGAGTTTTTTTCGTGCCAATTCTGCTTTTTAAAAAATAAAAAAAAACACTTGATTGAAAGATTCATTTCGTGCCAATTCTGCTTTTTAAAAAATAAAAAAAACATTGATTGAAAGATTAATTTACTCGAAATCAGTTGAAAGACATCATTCCGTCGTAAAAAACAAAACTTCGTTTACTCCCCGAATGAAACCGTAGAAATATTTCCCGATATGATTTATACATGCATATTTAAAAAATACTTGTGGTGTATATGAGAGAGCCTTATGCAGCCTCCTTACCTTAAAGTCCTCTCTCCGATCGAATCCCGGCGAGGGTACCTCCGCATTCTCCTCCTGCCCCTCGACATCCTTTAATCCCTTCTCTATCCATGATATCCTTCCCTACGCGCGTTATCGCTCTCGACACACACTCATCCACCATCCTCTTCCCCCCTTTGCCCTAGCACATGAGAATCATAATCCAATATGTTCTGGGAGAGAGGGCTAGCGGGGAAATGGATAAAGGAAGTTATCGGAGAAGGAACCCCTGGGGATGGTTAAGGATCTCCCATTGGCGTATCACGCAATTTCACTGCCTCTTTCGGGTCGCCGAGCGTATCCGACTTCAGCATCCTTACACCCCATTTTTCGACCGTCTATATATCTCTCTGACCGTCCGTCTCCCGTCCTCCTTCTTCGCCCCTTTCGCTCGCCTCCCAATCCTTTATCTCTCTCGTGCCGACTCTACCACCTGCCGCCCCACATACGAAGACTCCTTTAAAACGACGGCCATTATACGGCGACGCCCTGACGTCATCGTAGTCGCCACAGTCGGCTTGACGTCACCGCAGGATCCCTTTTCCCTCGCCCTCCGACGCTCCCTCCCCCACTCTCTCTCCCAAGCGGAATTAATTTTTTTCTCCCTCCCCTCTGTGGTTGCAAAGTGGGGATGGGGTCGACGAATGATTATGGAACCGATGCGAGGGAGTCAAGGAGTTGTCACGGATTTCCTTTTGTGAAGGGAGTAAAGAGAGAGGGGGGGGGTTGGGAGAAAGGGTGCTCTCGTGAACGAGGAAGAGAAGTCGGCTTTCTTTAAGGGGTCGAACCCTTTCGGATGCTTCACGCAACGACCACCCTTTACCACTCGAGAATCCTCCGCTGACATTCCCCTTCACTTTTACACGGCTATGCAAAAGGGTGCGACGCGGCCGTCGAGCGGGTTGCCCCGCTTCACGGACAGGCGCCATGATGGCCGATACGCTTCACGATATGGCAGGCGTAAAGTCAAAATATTTCCATTCGGAAATTAAGTTAAAAAAAAAAGAAATACGTAGAATTTCAATCAAAGGAGCTTATTTTCGATTCGGCGATTCGGTACGTTTTATAGAAAAACATTGCAAATATTGGACATTGGGCCAATTCACTATCTGAACTGTCAATACAGACATAAACAGCTTTGAATATACTAATGGCGCAGGACGGTATACGCGTGAAAGGCGAACTAAACATCAAGGTTGCTATCGATCTCTAATAAGACGCAATCCTAATCACTCCCACCAAATGGACGCAAAATATTCCCGAATGGAAAAGCAGCAAGGAGAAGAACATAAAATGTTACTCACCGGTTTTTTCTCATCCGAGCGGACACCATGGCTCCCGAGATGGGAACATGTGGAGCGGCTGGACTGCGATTCCACTCGATGCAACCACGTAGGCTTTTTAAATAAAGAGACAAACAAACTGTTTTACTCCGGAGAGCACTCCTCGAGCCACCGTTCGGATTATTTCATGCTCTCTCTTTCTCCCTCCCTCCCTCCGCCTCCCCCTCGCCTCCCCTCCCTCCCCCCTCTACTCCGACGGCGAACCTAGGACTACGCACAGCATACACCGATGTGGCCGCTCATCCGAGTCACATATTCTCCAGCACCACGGTACGCTCTCTCTCTCCTCTGCTCTGCGAGTCCCTTACGGCGGTGCTCGCCTCCCTCCCTCCCTCCCCTCCTCCCCCTCCCACTCCTTTTCCTCCTTTCCACTGCTCTCTCTCTCTACACCACCGACAGCAACCCTTGCGTTCTCCTACACTTCCTAACACTGCTTCCTCCGCCCTCTCTCGCAAGCGAATACGACTACCCTTCCCACTCTTTTACTTCTCCTATCCTCTCCCCCCTCCCCTCTTCCCTCACCCCCTTTACTTTTTCCGCCCTCGCCTCTCTCCGGACCCCTCTCTGTCTTCTCCTCTCCCCTTTCTCCCAACCCCTCTCGCCCCTAGTTTCTCTCCATCCCCCTCTCTCCCCTATCCATCCTTACCACGTATATGCAGAGGGAGTCTTCCAGCAGCAGCCAGAAACGCTATCGATTCCGGCAGGTTAGGATCGACCGGTGGGGAGGGGGAGAGGGAAGGGGGAGGGGGGCACGGAGGAAGATGGCCGAAGGCGAACGTGGCGCCACGGTGTGAATGAAAGAATCTCTCTCTCCACGGTCTCCCTCTCTTTCTATATATCTCCTCCCGATAGGGTGAAAAGGGGGGAGGGGAGGTGGTGCGTCGCTGGAAAGGGAGGAAACGGTTCGGCAGGTGGATTTCTTTTCTCTTTAATTCCGTAAAGTTCGACTGAATACGCGCAGGTTTAAATGTCCGGAGCACACGGCAGGTGCCTCTTGCGCCTAAGGGAGACAAAATAGTATTATTTGCTCGTCTCGATTTCGGAAGAATCGCCCAATTCTTCGACTCCTGAGGGATACATTTTACACGGGAAATTATCACGCCTGGAAGAAATGTGGATAACATTTGTCTCTAAGTGAGTGTTTCTCAACCGTGGTGGCATGGCACTCCAGGGTGACGCGACTGTTATTGAGGGGTGACGCGAATATTTGATAAATTAAAGTGTATCATACTCTGACTTATGAACATAAATAAAACCAGGAGAATAAACGCTCGTGTTTATTTAAACGCCAGAATTTAACCTTTATGTGGTAGGGAAAGCCCAATTTATCTGTAAATGTGACGTGAAGGTAATGGAACTGTATACGCGGTGACGCGTAACTAAATGGACTGAACATTCGTCGAGGCATCATTTTTTCCTTAATTTTCTACCGCTTTGCAGTTACCAGGAGAGCTTGAAAGAGAAAATGAGATTTTGCGAGGGATGGGTCTTTTGAGGGGCAATAGGACCAGGATGGGTGGAAATTTCGTACCAAACTTTCTCTTTCCTACACCTTCTCTCTTCATTCCCTCCGGCGCACTCTCTTCCGACCTCCATCCCCCTCAGGGTCCTTCCTCTACCTTTCTCCGCCCATCTTCCTCCCCTACTCAAGGCTACCCTTCCCCAATATGCTACTGTCTCCTCCCCTGTCCCTAAGCCAAACCACCCTTTTTCTCCTTCTCCCTCTATCCGAATCTCCCCGTTCTTCCCCACCTCACCCTCTCTCTCTCTCTCTCTCCTCTCCCCTCTAATGTTCTCTCCCCACACTCCAACCCTCACCACCCATTTTCTCTCCTGCCACCCTCGCCCTCATCTCTTCGATCGATACCGCCTTCCCTCTCTCTTCCCTTCTGTTCTCCCCCTCTTCTCCCTCTCTCTCTCCTCTCTCTCTCTCCTCTCTCTCTCTTCCCTGGAACTACGTTCTCATGCAGTGGCATTGCCGCCCACGCCGCACTCGCTGGTCCATCCTTGGCGACCCACGTCCTCACAATTGGCACATGGACACAAACTTTGGATAAAATAGATTCGTGTTGCGACATTTTTCGCGTGTATGGACCGTCTAACTCTTCCTTCCTTTCGTGATAGGGTGTGTCCGATGCCTTTCCTCGACAATTACTCTCCATGGGACTCATCTGGGTCGCTTTTCTCTCTCTCTCTCTCCCTCTCCCCTCCACTTTCTCTCTCTTGTAGAGATGCTGCGTACATCATCGATACTCTCTCACTCCCTCTGGGCGGTGCTTATTTTTTCCCTATCTTCCGATTTCCGTTGCCGTGCAAAAAGGCTCTTTTTTCTCGACTACTTTTCAAGGGAAATCCTCGTATTGATTCGGATTTTTGTGGCTGCGTGAGAAAAAGAGAGTTGTTGATAGAAGAGAGAGAGAGAGAGATGGAGAGGTCGGCGGCCTCTCTCCCTATCTTAATATTCTCTCTCTCTCACTTCTTCTCTCTCGCTTATTTTCCGAGGAAACCCTCTTTCTCGCTTCGTCTTCTCTCTCTTTCCCATTCGCCACTCTCGCATTCTCTGAATTAACCCCGACTCCCCAATGCAGCGTATCTCGTGAATTTCACGAAAGGAGTTTCCAACTCGCCGATAAAATTTCTCGCGGTTTTTTTTATTTTGAGGCCTTTATACGTTAATTAGAAATGGAGAATCCTATGTACTAACTTCGTTAAGATTTTTTTACGCTCCCCAGAGTTCCTCGGAGTTTTAATGGACATGAATTTTACCTAATTTTTTCCTCCTGGTCTGCAGATAAGCCATAACGAAGAATTTTGAAACATCTCGATTTTAACAGCTTTTGTAAAAGTTTAAATTTTTATGTGAATATAGAAATACGTTTTAAAATTTTTGTTCATCCAAAATTCTTCTTGGAAACCGATGTAAACAAAAGAACAGTAGTCTCTAATCATTTAGGTAAGAACGTCTCCACGCTTCTGTCGTTTGACACTCACCGGAAATCGCGAACGGCAACGACACTCCCTGTAAGATACTTCTCAGCATGCACATCAGAGGATTGCTAGAAACGCACGATTCACGGGTCACTGACGACCGATTATTAAAACCCGCAGATTACATCTTGTTTGCTCGGTGAAGTATTTTTACTGTTCTGTATCATAACTTAGGAAGGATGACCAAAGCATGCGTTCACTGTCAAGCTTTGCATTTCGATTACCGAACTTAAACGTGGTAACAAATCATTTTACTGCAGCGATGGGCGCGTTTAGATGCATAAATTATTTGTTTCATAAATCTTCAAAAATATTTTGTCATCTCGATCGCCAGTATGCAATATTAAAAGGAAACATATCTGATGTTAGAACAGTTCTCTCGCATTTGCTTCCTTTTCAGCTGCTATCGAACTGAGCTCTCGTATTGGCCCCCATTTCTTTAAAATTCATGTTAGAGTGTGCCATCGTATAGAATGCTTACATCCGAACTTCGGTGAACCACCAACATATGACCAGCTCTACGACACATCATAATCTGTGAATCAGAGGTTCTGAAACATTAATAACAACATTATAATTTCCAAGCACAATTCAACTATTAACCAGCATGAGTTTGAATTGTATTACTCTATATGTTCAAGCGTACCAACAAATTTACAGCTTAGGACGAAGAGGAAGGTCAAATGTATCGATCTCCACGTGCTTTTATGACGAGTCACGATCTGATAACCGCTGCTGAAGGAACAGGGAAAATATTTTGTTATTAAAGTATACTGCACAAATTACGAGGAAAACACCTTTTTTACATTGGGTTGGACTGGTGTTGCCGCTTTTATCATGTGGAAGTACTGTTCACGATCGAATTTTTTGCTGATTAACCGTTGAGCATTGGAGATGTTTCCGATACAACACATGGCAATTTAGGCACATATTTGATCAAGATACCTTTAAAAAAAAGGTCTTTTCGGGTGATCTGGTCAGTAAAATTTTCGATCGGGTGTTTTCTGTGGAAACTCTCAAAGCTACGTCAAACGGAGCAATACTTGCCCCAAAAACGACCTCTTTGATGTTATAAACTCACAGATAATCAATTCGTTGGAAATTGAAGACAAGGTTTGCTATTCGGTCGATAAAGTTGTTTTGGAAGAAGACGATGGAGCAAAATGACTTTTAGAATTTGTAAACAGTTTAAGTCTAAGTGGTTTACCACCCCATAAAATGGTTCTGAAAAGGAGTTACTTTGCAAAATTCAACCGAATCGATTGTTGTTGGACGGTGCGTGGTTAATTGCAATAGAACTACGTGAAAACGTCTCGATTTTGGGATTTATTACCGGTGAATCCAAAGAATAATATATACTGCTACCAAGAATTAATATCGTACTCCCATTTAAATAAAAAAAACCTGAAATTTCCTGTTCGTCTCGCTTTCTCCGTCACCGTTAACAATAATGTGAATTAAATTATCGTAACAGAAATGCAACGAAACATTAACTTTCTTCAGTAAAATATTTATACGTCGCAAGAATATTTTCTGGCACGAGAATAATTTTTTCAGGAATAGAATTATGTCTAGAAACGACTATTTTTCACTGTTTTCGTACCAAGAAATGTTTTCTCTATGTTTAATGCGATACTTAGGTTATCTTGTTGAGAAAAGGATACATCCTAATTTTTCCGGACGTCCTCATTTTTGGCATTCAGCCTTCAAGAAGGAATTAAAAGAATGAATTTACCGGTAGCTTAAAGCGTATATCACATCCAGATATTGTTTTCATATTGATTTTGTTTAATATAACTAATTCGTTCCTATATTTCTTCAAAAAAGACTAAACTTCGTTCAGGAAAAGGGTGTCCTCATTTTACAGCCCATACCTATCCCTATGTAGAGAGATATATCTAACGATATCTCATATTAATACTAATGCTTCACTTATACAGGGAATTAATTCCTAATGCAGTTAGTGGTATTAAAACGTAGATGGCTTCAATGTATTCCTTAAATGTATTAATAGACAACAAAAACAAACATTTTTCATTTTTTTATTCATTTTCTTTAATTTTTATAACGTTACAGCAATCTCTCTTTAAATTTGTAATTATATCAATGCAAAATGCCTTTGAGAATAAGGAGTTAGCACAATGCTTTATAAAATTATACATTAAATAAACATGAATCGAGTCCTCTTAAATATTCCCATAACATTGAAATTAAACTTTTTATTTATTAATATCGGCAATTAATATAAGAATTTAGGTCATATTTTACGCAAGATTTATCATAATAGGAGTAATTTTTAAACTAATTATAGTTTAATCGTTTTTTGATGATATTTCTATTTTTGAAACTTCACGATGAAGTACTATATTCTACTAATTGTATGTTGTTTGGAATTGCAATAGAATCACCAAGTAGGAAGTTGCCGCTTGCGTCATCTGTAACAGAATTGAAACTAATGAGTGTTTAGTTTGTAAACATTATCACTACAATTCTTTACTGAATAATTCAGGTAATATATTATGAATATTTTATATATAAACTCGTGATTCCTCAACATTTTCAAGCGAGGGGAACGCAGAAGATAGTAAATTTTGAGAATAATAATATTATCATTCTCTTGATGGCTTGAGCCATTTAAAAATGTTTTTTATTTATAGTTTAACAAGAGTTTTAGATTACTTGAACTTAAACACGCTTTACCGGTAACATTCTAAACTTGAGATTTAATTTATCCGACTAGCTGTCCGTACAGCTCCGAAATCGGAGCTCTGTCGAGTGTTATGGTAAGAAGGCCCTATTCCAGCTACCCGCGTGGCCCCCTCGCGCCCTGCGGATCTCCTTTACCTCCATTTCCCCTCAAGCATGGCTGAGTGAAAGTGGATGGGAAGCTTCGCTTCGGGTTGTGACTGACACAGGTCTTACTCAATTAATATATACGTTGATACCGGTAGCACGGAGTTAATTATCACCCCATCCAGATGTTCTTCGTTGCTATTGTTCGTATGCCAGTTTATTTTTCCTCTCTATTATCATTACTAACCATTTACCATCAAAAATTTCAATCTCTTTCTATCTATTGGTTGAGTTCTGTCGATATATAATTATCACGGAGCTGTATGATGCGCGGTAAAAATCCGCGTTATTGCCATTGCGTAATATTGTTTTAAGTTGTTTTTGGGAGTCATTGAGCCATATTAGAGCATTTGTTTGTTTTATTGCTACTTATAAGTAGCACTGACATCCGAAGATTTTTTATTTGTTCGACGACCTGTTTATTTTCAACCGTTTCTGAAGGAACGAATTCTTTCAGTCCCAATTAAAGTTGATTACTAAAGAAATTTGTAATGGATACATGTTAATAATTATTTATTACGATTACAGTAAATATGTGCAGAGACCCGAGAAAATGGTACTAAATTATGGTCTGCCTCTTGGTACATCGTTATTGCTATTGTATTTTATTGCCTTTTAGCCTTTATTTCGGAAAAATTCATGATAACTGCATATTTTAAATCAAGCTTATTAAAATGTCGCATTCATGTAGCGTCGTTTTTGTTCGTCTGTTGAGAAATGGCTGGAAGCTTCTTAGCGAAGAGACGCTTTCGGCTTATTTAAAGGCTCAAACGGCGGGACCTGTGGAGAACCTTCTCGAGCCGCTTCACATCATGTTTCGTATTTTTATCATTACTTTTCGCTTCTTTATGTCTCTCGGCGCAGGATTATGTCTCATAATCGGATTGACTCCGGTGGCCATCCACGAAGCTCCTTTGTTTTTCCTCTTATACAATTATTGTCTTCTGTTCCGAGATGTTTGCAGTCGATATTTTGTTCCTTTCCTACGTGTTTTCTGCTACTGCGGAATTGGAGGTTTCTCCTTTCTGTACATTTTTTAAACATTCCGAGGTAAATGTTTTTGTGGTTCTGCAATGCCGTCGTTGAGTAATTTCTGAACGTAAGCTCCATTTCACCAGCTCCCAGCTGTTTATCCGAGGCATAATTAAGCACATATTCTTTGTGCGTTTATTCCCTATGAAACGAGAAGACCAATAATGTTGTCATAATTGTAAATTGCATCATTTAATATATGGAGTGGTATTTACGTATATTGGATTTGTTTGAATAACAGTGTGCAATGAGATTCCATGAAACAATTTTTCCCTTGCAGCCGAATAAAAAAAACGTGTTCTAGCGTAACAGTAGGTTAAGTAAAGCATAATAATTTAAAATATGCTGCTTAAAATTATTCACCTTTTATATGTCGGCAAAGGGAGTGAGCAAATTACTATTCCTGAGTTGGACCACAAAAAATAATTGTACATTTAAGTGGATTTTATATCCTTAAGGATCCGGATGCTAGATCTTAATGTTGATCGTGAAGTTCCCCTTTGGCTTTACTTGTCTAAATGACAATGTATTTGTCGCTAAGGAAATTGTCAGAGCTGAATATTTTATTTTGGATCCAAGACATTTTATGTTTGAGTTAAACGTTTTTAAGTTCATCACATTTAATTAAAATCTTAGAATTATGTAAACGGAAGAAGTACAATTAAGAAAATTTTATTATAATTTCGCGTCTTTATCCGGTCATATTTTTAAAATGTTGTCTAAAATGTTTATTATCTACATTAATATTAGAAATCACAGCCTCTGCGTTACAAATAGCTACATACCGCTTGAAGCACTGTCATGTCCAAGTAAAAGAGACCAAGTAAGTTGAATCTCACTTCGTTACAAGAAAGCTGTGCAAGAAATACGTTTAGCTGCAAGGAGAAGGAAAATATCAGCCATTTAGGAATTGAAAAACTACGATACACGCGACCTCTTTAACTCTGTTTCTTACCTCATCTCTTACATCCTTATTCATGTTCCTTTTCATCAGTTTCACTACTAGACTTCCCGCCATTTTTGCCTGTAAGAGTATTTTTCATTTCATCTCGTGTTTTATTCTATGCTAAGCAGATTTGCTAAAGTCAAATTTTAGTATAACTTTTGAGTTTAGAAAAAATATCTTTTTTATCAATTTAAATGGATGATCTCTGATGAAAAATAAAACCTGTTACGTATATCTCAAGTTAAATGACATACAAGATATTTACAAAACATGAAAACCTTCTTTTGATGTCTTATCTTGAAAATATTTAAGTATTACCAATTTTTAAGAGCGACAGCACATTTTAAATTAATATGGAGTGATTCGTGTTAAAACAAAATTACTCGATTCATAAGATTCTATTATTATTTATTTTGTTCCATAAAATTGAAAGTTGTTTTATTTCCCAGGACAAATTTAAATCGTGACTGAACACATAAAAGTACAAGTAACATCTAATGTATCTTCGGCTAACCTTAATGGAGGATTCCCACGCAATCCAAGAGAGAAGCGCAATGCGCAGAGACGAGTGGATAACCCACGACCACGCTAAACTTCTCGCATTCATATCATCTTCGTTTAGGACATCGGAGATCAGGAAGTACCCACCTGATATAAAATCGAAAAACAACATTATTAAGTCCGTTATCAAAGGTAATTCATATGCCCTGGTGAGAGTCAATATCTCCTCGCTCAGCATTGCGTGAGCAATCCTAAGCTTTTCTAATATTTCCGCTCTGTCGTCGAAAGGTTCCAAATTATTGTCTCGTAGGCCTCTGTCCAAGTGTCGCTGGTGCTGCTGACCACTCCAGCCGCCAATCTGTTCCAGTCGCCCCGTTGAGGACACCGTTCGAGGAAGTGCGGTGCTCTGGAAATTATTTTTCAAGGAGGAATTTATGACGACGAATCGTTCTCTGAACATAAAGGCGATTTGAACGAACTGCTGCTCCAGGAAGAATGTCACGAGACGGAGTATATATATGGGAGCTAACATCGAAGTGTTAGGATTGCGTACACCGAAAGTGTAGTAATCATTGTAATCGCAAATGACGGTCACTAACAACACCATAGCAATCTGAAGGACGGCTATACGCCTTAGGAGGTAGTGCCTCGGGCGAACGTCTCTAGGCACCACGGGATATTTGAGCATCTCGTCTGCTTTGAACAAAACCAGAAAGATTCTTCTAATGCGAGGGGCGCAGGTCAAACTGAAGAAAACGTCACCAAAGGAGATGACCACGCATATCAAATATCCGATTTGGTCCATAAACATGGATTTCCGTGTGTCTTTAACGCCCGACACAAAACCTGGGGAAAGAGTCGTTGCGGTCTCGTAAGAGGCAAGCACCATAATACATGCCGAAAGGATGAGAAGGAAACTGTAAACTTGCAACGTCGTCGAGCGTTCGTAAGTGACGCCGTGACCCGTTCTACGCTGGCGAGAGGCAAATGGAAAGAGGCCGAGGAAACGCGATACAAGGTACATAGGACGGAACGCAGAATATAAATCCATTTGGAATTTCTTTGTGCCCTGGTAAAGCGTAAAACATCCGGAAAATCGAGAACTTCAGCTTTTTTTATCAGCCAACTTATGCCAGTTATTTCGAGGCGGATGGGATTATATCCCATCGATACTTGTTAATAACTTAATGGGAGGACTCGTGATGGATTTATCGAAGTATCTCTTCGAAAATGGTGTGCTGATGACATTGAGCGCACAAAAGGGACGCCGTGGATGAAAGGAGAAATTTTTGACGGGATAACATCGACCAATGCGGATATAATAAGTTTGCGTTTCGTTTTTACAAACTTATCCATTGCGACGGATTATGTTTGGTTTCTGAATTATGCGCACGGTTCTGTCGTTCCCTCTCGCGTTTCTTGAAAAATATTTATGCATTTTGCCGAAATGTCGATTGGCAATATAGGTCTAATATTGAAAAATGTCGAATTTTATGTTTGAGAAAAGACAGGTGAATGCGAAACTGACATCTCTACCCCACCACCTTTCTACATCTACATCTACATGATACCCTGCAAATCACCAGACTGGTGGGTGGCAGGGGGTGCAGCACACCAAAACCTACCTAATAACGTCCCTCGTGGGAATCACTCTCCTGTTATGATCCCGTATGGTCCTTGGGAAAAACGAGCTCTGATATCGCTCGGTCCTACAGTCGATCTCACGTATTTTATTCTCGTGATCGTGCCTGCCCATGTACGTAGGTGCCTCTAATATTCCTGAGACCTCTTCTAAGAGAACTTCCGACCTAAATTTCTCCAGAAGCCTTAACCTAGCGCTAATTCTGCGATCCTCTTGCGATATCCAATTCAAGTCCTTCAAGAGTGATGTGACGCTTAATTTTTGCTCATATTTTTGCTTTACGAATCTGGCTGCTCTGCGTTGGATTCTTTCTAACTCAAATATTTGTCCCTTTTCGTACGGATCCCATATGCTGGAAGCGTATTCGACCTGAGATCTGACCAATGATAAATAACACGTTTCTCGTACCTGTTCTGTGCTACTTCTTACTATTCTGCCTACGAAGCCCAATTTCTTATTAGCTGCGCCTACAATCCTTCGAATATGCATATTCCACGATAGATCACGAGAAATGGTGACTCCTAAATGTTTAACGTACTCTGCAGATTGGATATTCAATCTATCAGTTCTGTACTCCGAGTCTAATTCACTGTTCTTACTCTTCCAGAAACTCAATAGTGAACATTTGCTATGATTAACTTCGATTTTCCAATCTTGACACCATGCTGAAAGGGCGTTTAAATCTTCCTGGAGCGATTTTTGGTCATCCTGACTCGTTATCTCCTTATATAAAACGGTGTCATCTGCGAAAAGTCTTATTTTGCAGCGAACTACCGAGCAGATATCGTTTATATATATCAGGAATAGTAGTGGGCCTATGACACTTCCCTGTGGAACACCTGATGCGACTTTTACTGGGTATGAAGATTTCCCATCAATAACTACTATCTGTTTTCTGTTTGAGAGGAAGTCTTTTACCCAACTCACCATATTAGGGTTTATGCCGTACTTTCCTAGTTTTCCTATTAATTTATTATGGGGTACTTTGTCAAACGCTTTTTTAAAATCAATGAAAATGGCATCAACCTGAGTGTTTTTCTCTCCGCATTGTAACAAATCGTTTACGAACAGGGCGAGCTGCGTTTCGCATGACCTACCTTTCCGAAACCCGTGTTGGTTTTTGCTTAGCGAAGAACGACCATCTAAATAACGCAGAACAGAGCTAACGATTATATGTTCTAGAATCTTACACGATAATGACGTCAAGGAAATCGGTCTATAATTTTCGGGGTTCTCTTTATCACCGCCTTTGTGGATGGGCGTTACGTATGCTAGCTTCCAGTCTTTTGGAACGATACCATGTGCAACGGATTTTTCGAATATTATTTTCAAGTAAGGTGCGATTACCGAGGCTAGCTCTTTCAACACACGCGCGGGTATGCCCTCCGGCCCGGGAGACTTATTTTGCTTAATCGACTCTAGCTGGTGCGCGATACCTGTTTCAGAGAATATCAAATCTTCCATCGAATTTCCCTCATCATTCAAACCTGATTCCTCAAATTCGTTGCTCACCGAAGTAAACGCTTTCTGAAAGTGTTCATTTAACAAGTTCGCTTTTTCCGCGCTATCGTGTACTACATCACCTGCCTCCGTTCTCAATGACGCTATGGTGGGGCCTCTACCATGAACCTCCCTAACGTACGACCAAAATGCTTTCGGATTTTCTTTCAAGTTACTATGCAAAACTTTCTTTTTGTAATCATTAAATGCTTCTCGCATTGTTACTCTAGCTCTTGACCGCGCCTCTCTGTATTGATGCCGTATCGTTGACCTCTGTTCCTCTGTGACTTTTGAAGAATTGGTATTTAAGCGAGCGTGAAGTTTTCTTTGCCGTCTAAGAGCGCATCTAACTTTCTGGTTGTACCATCTTGGTTCCGCACCATCACGTTTAAGTTTAAGTTTACTTTATTCGATAGTGTGATCGTGAGAGTGATTCTTCAGTAGGGATTTTCACAATAAATTTATAACGGTTTTTAAAGGATAAGTTAGTTTTTGCGGAAAATGTGTCCGAAAAAATAATTTTCTTTGAAAATTGCAGCAACACAAATTATTGTTAACATAGAAGCAAGTTACATTCGAGCCATTATAATGATTGTTTGAAAATTTTATTTATTACTGTAATTTAAAATTATATGATTTTTCCGAAATACTTGCGCAAATGCATCGACCCAACCTTGAAAAGATTTATTCCATTTTTCTCATCTCCAGTTTGCTCATTTCTTTGAGACAACTTTCTAAGACGCTCGTTTTAACACTTTACATGAACTTTGAAAACCAGCTTTAAGCTATTACCGTATCGGTGCAAATGAAGATGTGTTCCTCTAGCAAGATTTTTATCATATCCATATAATGGAATATTTCACCATTTTACTCTCATAATGATATAACTTACGAGATCGTTATTTTTTTAATTGTTGAGAACTCGACATTTAATACGATTTTCAACCTGATTCAACATGGATTAGGATTCCATCTCCAATAAAAATGTACGGAGTTCTTTGGGTTGTACAAATGTGCAAGCCTCAAGTTCGTATCTTAATTGCGAAAACCTCCAAACGAAGATTAATTCTAACTTCTTTAATAAAGCAATGTTAGGAGTATAAAGGGTGACGAAATGTATTTCTCGGGGGAAAATTTTTATATTAAAAATTAATTGCTTTATAGCTTTATCAAATTTTTCAGATTTTTTGCCTTGCTTTAAGGTAGGATGCTCCTGTCAGATGAAGAGGCATTTGGCGATCTTAATTGAATCATACACCCTCCGGATGAAGAGGTATTTTGCTAACTTAATAGAATCGCGTCTTCTCTTTGCATGTAATGTTGAAAAGGGGTGGGAGAAAGGGATAAATAACATTAATTTTTACAGATAATTAATCCAGGCCAGGGTCCTGCAAAGGAGTTATTTTTATTGGTGTCTTTTATACAAATAAATGTGGCAATTCCACGCCCAACCCCTTATTTTAAACAATTTTATATCTTCTGATAACGACAAGGATATTTTACCCATTAGAAATGACACGCTTACTTCAGATATACATACATACATATCAAAGTTTTCTTACCTTAGCCCAGTGTTTTCCAAATTCTGGAGCGCGCCACCCTGGGAGGGGGGGGGGCGTGGTGGGCAGGTCAGGAGGGCGCGAAAAGACTTCACATTGTATTTAGTCTTTTTAACTGTCTCAATCGTGAGACCTACAATATGCAGCCGCCGAATTCTAGCTGTCAAGTGGCTAGGTCATATCATCTGCGCCCTTATTTTTCTTAAAGTGGATATATTAATTGCAATTGTAGATCCAATTGGTATTGTTTATGAGTTTTGATTTAACATGCCATATAAGAGTGCACAAGGACATTTTTCTTAGTTAAAGGGAGTCGCGGCTTTGTAAGGTTTGGAAACCGCTGCCTTCGCCTGTTAGGTGGCCAGGGCCTAATATTACGTCATGGCAAAGTGAGGACCTATGCATAGAGACCTTGGCGTATTCGATCGTAAATATTGAAGACATCGGGTTCCTTGCACATTGCTGTATCGTTTACGATCTCTACGCCAGATTCCACTATGCTGTATTCCACAAAAATGCAGGCATGATTGAGCTAGACGTGGAAGAATGCGTCACATTGTGGGAACGCAAATAAAATTGGCCACTGTGAGTGAGTTAAGCTTCGAAAAATAGGCCACTTAACAAGTTAAATCAGTTTTTCGACAGCCACCAGTGATTAATTGTCTGCTCTGCTTCTCTCTTCTCCCTGTCCCTCCGTCCCGCTGAGTGATTATTTTTGTGGGGTACATCTCTGATGTTGCGTAAATTTCGCTGTTAAGTAGGTTGTTATTTCAAAATTTGTAAACAGAATTCACGATTTTCTCATTTGGTCTATAAGAGACGTTTGTTGCTGACAATCTCAGATATCTTTGCAATTTTCCTGTACGAAGAAACCAAGTTGTGGATCATTTCTCAAAATCAAAGCATCCTTTATGGATCATAAGCCGTAGAGAAAGTTACACAGACATGTTTATTTTAAATAACTATAAGACATTATTATCAGTTTGGTGAATGTCTTATGTAGCAATTATTTCTTTCCCATGGCTTATGTGATTTTAATCCGCCATATTCACGTTTAAATCTTTTCGAAAGTATAAACTATGTAAAACGATAATATCCCTTTTCGTGATTCGTAACACACATAGTAGATGAATAGTACACGCCGAGGGAAAAGACGTGCTAATTGCGTTTTGTAGGTTTCAACTTGGTGTACTCTTACATTAGTTATCTTTAAAATAAAGAAAAACTGCAGTCTTTTTCACAATAAGACATCAGTGAATTACAGTTACGGGAATAAATTTAAAAAAATTAGAATAATAGCGTTTGATGCTGTAGGCTTTCCATTTGGAATGCAAGCGACTTTTGGAAGATGTTCATTCTGTTATTTTTGAAGGTTTACTTACCAACAGCCACGCTCACACTCGTGTTTCTATGGCACTTAAACTGACTGAAGATGGAGAAGCATAATTTTAACCCTCCTCAATGAAGCAATAATTGAATTTATTTTTATCTTTATTTTACAATAGATGCGATAAGTGGAATAAATGTTTCGATTCGTTTGAGAACCATGGGATAGTTTCTTTCAATATGTCAAAAGCATGGAAGGCTAAAATATGGATTATCATTCACTTGTTTTGAACTGTACCAGAACCAGCAAATAAGATGTTGCTGCTTGCGTCAACTGCGAAAGAAAGGAATAAATTGAAATCAACATGGTATATGGTAATATTTTCGAAATCTTATCCATTATCCGCAAAAGGTTTCAGACCGCGGAAGAGTATTTGGGCCAACAACTTCATCGGCTGTTGATTCTACTCGTAAGAGTCCAATGAAGAGAGACTATCGGTTGACGTCAGAGCTCCTTTATCATGTGACTTTCATCGCTAAAAAAACTTTTCCTGCCTTTTTATCCTAAAATTTACTTTTGATCAGATGCCAAACCTACTGACTTTTTACCGCCTGGAGGTGCAAAGCAAGTTTCTGCTAAAATGAACTACTGTTGAAATATGAAGAAAGATAAAATGAAGAACGTTCGGAATAAAAAGAACATCGGTTTGAGGCTCGCAAATTTCAAAGCAGATGCAGTATCACGCATTTAACTACTAACATCAAAGAATAATAAATCTTTGTCTGCAAGATTGCCATGTCAGATTTCAAAGCGCCGAGTCTTTATCGAACATAGTCACCAAGACGCGCATTGCCGAAGTTGCTGGTTGTTGTTGCGCATAATAAATCAAATTTGAAATAGCATCTTCTCTGTGGTCGTAGACATTGTGGAGTCCTACACGAAACATTAAGTTAAGGCCTATATAGTAGCAATTCATTTGACATAATCATTTAGATAATCCTTAATGCAGTAATATAAGAAAGCTAGGCACGATCACGTTGCGATTCCTTTACATTTGCTATGTAAGCATTTAATTTAGAGTTTAGTGTGCCCGTAGTTCGGGTACCCTTTGCGACTTTTGCACCTCGTGGTCAATAAGCACCTCATTGTGTCTAAAATAACTCAAATTTATTAGAAATTCTTTGTTTGCACCCTTTTTATTGTCAAATTATTCATATTCCGACTCATTTACGACGCGAATATGCCTAATAAAACGATTCAGTTAAGTATACACCCTTAAGATGTTTTAGAAGACTGCATAAATATAAATTACATGGGCGTGGCTTAAATAGAACAACAGCAATTTAAAACGAAACCTTTTAATTATATACTTTTTCCATCTATAGAATAATTAAAGGTGTTAACTGTATTTCAGGTTGTTACATACCGCTTGAGGTAGTGTCATGTCCAAGTAAAACAGTCCAAGTAGGTTGAATCTAACTTCGTTTCGGGACAGCTGCTCAAGAAATATGATTAACTGCAACGTAAAAAGTAGGGAAAGATATGAAAAAGACATTTAACAGCATTCTATAATTAAGCTCCTACTTATTGTAATGATTTTAGTTTCTTACCTCCTCTCTCATCTCGATATCTGTTTTTCTTTTCATCAATTTAACAATCAGTGGTCCGGCCATTTTTGCCTGTAAAATAATATTTTTCATTTGTAATGTTTGAGCGTATTAATACGCGAATAACATAGCTATTTATGTCTTCTATCTATATTAAATTTATTGTCGTAGGTTGGAGATTACCAAGGACATTAAATGTAGTTTCATGCAGTTCTTCCATTCTGTACCTAGTATCAGTATTAAGATATAACATGGATTGAAAGCAACGCGTATTATTTAGGTAAATAATGAAATTTAACTTATAGGAGCTATGCATCGATGAGAACTTCTATGAATTCACACTGATACTAGTTTAAATTCTACGAAGTCATTTAATTATTCGCGCTTATCAACAGATGCAAATGTATACTGACATTTATATTATATTTATTCTCGTTCACAAATGCATACGATAACGGCTGAGGTTGTCTTCGTCATCGAAACGCCTAGGAAAACTTTTCGCTCAAACCTTTCCAGCCGTGTCCCACGCGATCCACGACAGTATAGCAATGCGCGCCGACGAGTTGATCACCCACGACCACGCCGAAGTCCAGGCTCTCTTTTGGTTGCCATCGAGTAAGCCGGTGATCAGGAAATATCCACCGGCCATGAAGTCGAAAAACAACATCAGTATGTCCGTTATGAGGGGCAGTTCGTATGCCCTGTTCACGGTTGAAATCTCTTCGCTCAAAACCGCGTGGGTGAGCCTAAGCTTCTCAATTATTTCCGCGTTGCATTCGAATGAGTGTAGGACATCACCTCCACCCGATGGCCTAACCCGCTGGTTCCTCCAATTGCTGCACCGATCGAACACGTTCTTGGAGGACACGAACCAGGGGAAGGCAGGATTAAGGAATGACCTCTGCAAGGAAGAGTTGACGAGAACGAATCGCTCCCTGAACATCAAGGCGACTAAGATGAACTGCTGCTCCAGACAGAAGGACAAGAGGCGCACGAAGTAGAAAGGCATAATGGTCCAATGTACTGAGGCTCTCTTCCCAAAAGTGAAGAAATCTATGTAGCCGCTCGTTATGGACCCCAGGATAACCACGACCACTTGCAGTGCAGCTATGCTCCTGAAAAACCTATACCTCGGACGGAGGCCTCCACATAGCAACGGAGCTTTGAGGATCCCGTCCGCCTTGGAGAGGCCGACGAATATGCTTCTGATGCGATAGCTGCACGTCAAACCGAATATAATGTTGGCCAAGGAAATTACGAAGGTGATGAAGTATTCTACTTTGTTGACGAAGAGGCTTTTCCGATTTTCCTCTTCATCGGTCGCTAAATCCGAAAACATTTGCGTAGCGTCGCTGTACGACGCCAGCACCAAGAGCATCCCCGTCAGAATTAGAAGGAAGCTGTAGATGTGGGCCATCACGGAACGCTCGTATGTCGCCACGCGGCCTGATCTATGGCGACGCGAGGTGACTGGAAAGACGCCGAGAAGACGGGACGCGTGGAACATAGGAGAGAACGCCGAATACACGTCCAATTCGGGTTTTTTCGTATTCTTCACTCCTTCCATCGATTCGGTTGAAGTGAGCTTTCTATACACAAACGAAGCGACGGCTTGTTCGTTGCTCGTAACACCAAAGTTCTTTCAAAATGGTTATCTATTCAAAATTTCGCAGTATTAAAGACACCTCTGCAGGGATCGTAAGGCGAGACACCCTTCTTAAAATCGGCGTTCTCCGAATGGCCTTTTTAATGCATTCTGCGTTTTTGTGTCGAGTGCCATCGTAATTTTTTATTCTATTCCTCTTTAAGCTGTGTCACCTTATGTTTGCCCGATTAAATATTCACCTGACGCTGTCGCGCGCGGAGTTGGCCCCAATTTAAGTAGCACACGATTTTCCTCTGCGTTACTCCATTTTATATGTTTATATTTTTGCCAGTAAAGGTTAATCAGAAGAGATGATGTTACCGAAGTGTTTACAAACTGTTTTTCAGCATATTCAATGTGTTTTTTCCTCTAAAGTTGTAGTGTGATAACTCGGAAGTTTGCTGTCGTTGGTCTACAACCGTGACTAGAATTTTTCCACTTTGACAAATGATATGTCACGCGTGCGACGTAGTATGAAAGACCTGGTGTGGAGAGAAGCATTGCGTGCGATCAACATTAGATTGAACTGCTAGATGCGGGAGTCGTCAGGAAGCAAAAAGTCCTGCAACAAAACGTGATATAATGCTTAAACGCTAAGTGTTCTTAAGTGTATTGCCTCGCAGACTATAAAGAGATATTTAATCTTGATCTTTATATAGCTAAAAATGAAGATCACTATACTTGATTTTTAAGAGTAGTTACCATCGCTCCGCTCAAAAACTTCAGTTTTACTCAAATTGTTAATAAATAAAATACAGTTTAGGCTTCCTATTTTGCGCATTAAACATTTAATTTTATATACAGTTACATTGAACGTGATGAAATTGTGAAAAAATTGTGTTTCTTGTGTTTTCTGAGTAATTCATTTACCCTTTTTAAAAAAATAGAAAACGCTTTTCAGGATAACTGTTCATCAACTTTTGTTTAATATATGCTAAGCCAATGAGACGCACTTTCTATCATTCGAACCATTTAGCCTCACATGTAAAATTCGAAACGCAGACTATTCAATCGCACAAATTGTGACATTAAAAATTCATATTGCGAGTTCTCTCTGGTTGTCAGAAAATCGAACACACCTTATTCAACCTCGCGCATATATGCCGGAGAATATTTCGCAGTATCAGTTCATAGAATATTATGTTTCTCTCAACTGATACCGATTTCGTGGAAGCTATGTCTTCGTCTCATCTCATAATCAAAATAAAAATTTCATATAATAAAATTTCTATTTCAGCTCTTCATTGATTAAGAGCTGTACATGTTTTTCAATGAACGGGATTTTTAATTTGGAATGAAAATCATAAAAAATGTTAAATTGATGTTTTGGGACAGCTCATTTTTCGAAAAATGAATCACATAAGATAAATTTAAATTAGTGCATCTTCAATTCAGAGAGGCGTCTGCAAAAGGCATATGTTCCCAGTGTGTCGGCGTAATTAAATGATGGTGTCACTTTAAAATTAGCGTTTAAGAAGGCAGCTACTATCGCAAACATCATGGTTCAGTTCATAAGAATTTAAATTAATACATAAAAGTTGACGGAATGAATTATCCGTAACTTTATTGCTACTAGTAGTCCGTTGCAGCTTCGCCAGCAATTTTATAAAAAGACACGGAATCTATAAAATATTATAACCATTTCTTTTTTAATATTCAAATTTTCCATATATAACAAAAACATTTATTTATTAGTATCATATATATATGGCATTAAAAATATCAATGATATAAGTTTAACTTTTAAGCTAAAGCTTCTCTCTAAACAACATTTAATGTTGTTGTATATGGGTAATTGGGCACGGCAAATCGAAGATTTTGTAGATTTTTAACTCTACATACATACAATTGTCCATGAGAGAAAACAGTTTCTTTAAAAAAAAACACCAACTGCTTCTGAAGTTTGTCCTTGTGCTTTATTTATTGTGAGCCCAAAAGCTGATTTAATGGGAAATTGACGTCTCTGCCACTCGAATGGAAAATCAGTATCGGTTGGTTGTTGGTTGGTTGGTGTTATACGGGGAATAAAATAAATTTCACCCGTTTGGCATACTTTTACTTTAAAAAGTCTATTATTACTTTAAATAGAGTTATCTTTGCTCAAATTAAATATTTTCAAAGATGTAACGTATAAGAACACCAATTTTGAATCTGCGCAGGTTGATGCAAGGTTTCATAATCTCCAAGATTATTTCCGAGAAAATTTTTTTTATTTTGTGTTGGACCAAAATATTTCTTCAATAATGGAGAGGAGTTACTTAAAAACCACAGTGAATATTTTAGTTTCTTGTATAACTTGAGTGAATGAACAAAAGAAATTAATTAATTTAACGAAAGACAAAAAGGTAAATACATAACCTTTAAGAAATATTTGGACAATCTTAAGTCTAATTATGTGAGTTACTTACATTGTTTTAAAAGCGGTTTGCTATGTAGAATACAACGGCAGACAAAAATATTACTAAAACGTAGTAATATAAATAGTAGAAACGCCTATCAATAATACAGGCTATCTTTAATTGTTTATATTGTTGCCTTCCTCCATCTCTCTCCCTCTCACTCTCCCCTCTTCCCCCTCTCTTTCCTCTTCCTCCTCCTCTCTCGTTTTAAAGCATTCAAAGTGCATTTATATTCCCGTAAGGATTGATATAATAATCGGATTTTGAGGTTTAACAATATAATGAGTCGCCATGGCAACATTCCGTTAAAATGGCAAGATTTGCATAAAATATGTAAATTAAACGTTTAACATGGAATACTTCGAACTGTGGGCGAAAAAAGATGAACAGAATAAGAAACTATAAATTTTTCTTCAAAATGGTTCAACTCCGAATGTCGTAGATTAATTCCTTCTAATTTTAATTTCCAAATGAATAAGAGGCTGCACGTCGAAAAATCGCCTTTTACATGTTAAGTAATTGGAAATGGAAATGCCTCCCTTGGAGTCGAACCAAGGAATTTTTCGGGATTTAAATTCGTCATCATCCCTGCCAAATTTCGAGTTTCTATCTTCATTACTTCTCGAGTTATTAGCTTTATGAATCTTAGCGTGACGGACACTAAGCAATTTATTATATAGATTTATCTTATCAGTTCACTAAAACTTCCATAAAAGCATATTTTTCTAGAAATCGTTTTCCCTTTCAACAATTCATTTGTTGAAATTCGCTAAAAATGAATGCGATTTTTCATCCTAAAGCCATCAAAATTAAAAATAATTCATATACAGCCATTGGTGTTTAAATTAGCGATAAGAAGCTATAGAGATAAAAAAAATAACGAATGACATTTGCTCATTTTATTCTCCCAAGCGGCGTGCTTGGGTGAATCATCGTCACGGCCGTCAACTTTTCCTGAGGCTTTAAGGAACATTAGTTCCATGATTCTTTATATTTAAACAGATACTAATAAATTTTAAAACTATATTTTCAAAAATAACTACGTCTTTTTTTCGCTTTCACCTAACCCATTGACTCTAAATACATTCGCATGGAAACGGCTTTAAATGAAGCATAAAAAGTGTTTCAGTCGTTAGCGTACAAAATATAGGTGAAAATTTCCAACGCATTTTATCATTTAAGAGATTTAACGTATGCTAATAGACTGAATGGTGCGTTTCTAAAATTGTCACGATTGCCAGAGATTTTACGTAAGGCGGAAATTTGGGATTACATACATATTTAATTGTGCCGCGACCTAGAAGTTACGTGGATAACAATCTTTCGATTGAAAAAAGAAGTTTTTTAATAGACTGCCACCCATCTCTTACGAATTATTTGGACCATCGGTTTCATAGCCGTGCGAGGAGCCAAAAGATTTCGGTTATGACATGAGACAAACTAAAGAGAAATTGAAAAGGTTTGCAACGAGATTCATGTTCTTGAAGTTAGTAGTTTTTAAGATTTCATACATTGTCGTTTGGTTAGGTGGAGGAATAACTATTTTAATATTTAGAGAGATTCAAGTAACTGCTGTAGAAGTGCAAGATACAGAATTTGCACTAATATATTATAGCAGGCAACACGATTTGGTTTTCGTGACGTATAATATTCAGATAAATCATCACTAGAGCAGGAGAGGGGGTTATGGGCTTCACATTTTAAGTAAAGTAAAAGTTTATATGGTCAGTTTAGTGTAATTGTGTAGTTTATTGGAACTTGCTTTTATAAATGAAATTTCGTCATTAAAACGTACTGACGATGGGTTTTAGGCTGGTTTTCGAAGGAAGTATAGTCTTCTAAAATAGTCCTGTCTGTGTGTGTGCTCTACTAACAAATTTCGCATCAATGGACCGATTTTAATGAAACTCGGTATGAGGCTCCTCAAGACCCATCTCAGGGCCACATTTTATTTATATAAGTACCGGATTCAATTCCAGGAACGTCCTTTCCCTATTTGATTCGCATAGGAAGTCGCAAGTCCATCGTGCAGAGATCTATTATTTGCTAAGCCTGTTTCACACGGTGCGTTTTTCCTTGCTGGCTAGCATGCGAGATTCCCTGCATGCTACTCTGCGGGCTACGCTGATGGTTACCGTTTCACACGGTGCGTGAAACCAACGCAAGGAATCCTTCCATTTGGAGATGGGTCAGTGTTGTGCCGTGCAGAGGACTCTGAGAGCGGGCTGACTTGTGCGCCACACGGGTGAAAATGCATGTTTTTACGACAGGGCGGTGGACTCTGTGTTGATCACGTGATGTAGCGCTCGGAGGTGATTGGCTGACACCGCCAGCCAGCAGGAAAACACGCAGGAAAAATAGCACAGGACCTAACCTCGAAAACCAGCAAGGTAGCAAGCAAGTCAGCCATCATCGAGGCGGATTTCCAGGAAGTTAGCACGCACAGCAGCCATCAGGGCTCCACGCAAGCAATCCATCAAGGAAAAACGCACCGTGTGAAACGGGCTTTACTTTAAATGTCTTATTGTTAGAATTGTGTTATTGAAGTGGGGTCTGTACTGTTCTGAAGGGAAAAGAATAAATTTGAATTATTATCGTAGGATTTTGATAGTGAATCGTATTTCCTTGAATTTATGATGACAATTGCGTTTTTGACCTTTTAAATCGCATTTTAGTGGATTGTTACCATGGAAATGATTATCACATTTCAATCAGTTCGGGAATTTAAAACTGGCTGGACTTCTTCTTTAATTGTTTCATATATAGGCACTTCCCGTGTTACGTTGAACCCCCTAACGATTCCGCCGTTCTGCTCATTCATATTAGAAAACATTCCGCTATAGGCTACCGTAATTTCCGCAGTGCACCAGAACATCCCCATTCACGTGGGATACATTCCTGAGACAGCGGCTGGCGAAACTGCGAATATTGAAAAAAATGTGGACGCGTTCTCGGCATGCAAAAGTTACTATAATGGATGTAAAAATGCATGGTCGTTCCCTAAAAACTTCATAAAATATATCGCGTTTTTCTTTAGGGTTGACATACTGTATTTACATGCTCAACAATTTGCAACTCACTTTTGAACACGTGAAACTAATCGTCTGGCCTATAGTTCGAAGATTCGTGAAAGTCTTGAGTTTGACTGAGGGGTTAACAAGTTGACTGGCATCGCATCGAAGGAAACGGAGCGCGAGTCGTTGTCGCCCTGGCAATGTAAATATCGCATTTACAGAAATTCAAAATCCATTTCGATGATAGATTTCTTCAGTCAGTAATTTCGTTTTATATGAAAGTTCTTCGCAGGGCGGCACACCATGTCTCAATAATACTCCTTAATACAGGGTTTATCAAACTTTTTCCTCCGCGGCCCAATAATAATAACTATAATAATAGAAAATAAGTTATTCTTCTCCTCATAATTCTACCTTAAAAATATTTTAATTAATAATTTCTAAAGATGTATTTAAAATCAGAACGGTACAATTTAATAACCTTTTAATCCCATTAGTTGATTTTGATTAGCTTGGCAAGTATTTGGTCCAAATTTTGCGTCAAAATATCTTAGATAAACCCTTCTTTGAGGCCTCTATTGAAAGTTTTGGCCCCCCCCCCCCCCTCCCCCCACTGAGCCGCAGCCCATACATTGAAAAACCTTGCCATAATATACATCTTTATAATATAAAATCGGCGTAGTATTGTAAGAATGGGGAGAAATTACAAATAGGGAGAAATTACAAATAGGGAGAAATTCTGTCATTGCTTGGAATCAAACCTGGATCTTCCACTCACCGGTCGGAGAACGTACCACTGAAGTATCGGGACAAACAGAATGTGGATTTTTTTTCTTTTCGCATCAAGATCTCCGATCTATTCATTCCGTCATAACCTAGTTTGAATGTAGCCAGGAAAATAGACCGCTTCATAAGGTTCAATGCTCACAATATCCCAAATTCCCTTTTATCCTCTTTTTTCTACTTTCCATGTCTCATCTGCATAATGATGGCCCACTTTAAGTAGCCAACCTCTGCATGCAGCCCATTATTGGATTTCGAGGCTATCTTTAATGCGTACATTCGTACATACAAACACCTCCTTTTCCGATATCTACAGATTCCGACTGTTACTTAGTTACGTTTGAGTTCTTAAATTGACATTATCTTAAAATATTTCTATTAAATTTAATTTCATTAACTTTAATAATTTGTGCTTTGAATCATTTCAATATAAATAGGAAACTGAAAAATTATAATAATGTAATACATTTGAATGTAAAATGTTTTAAGTAACAAAGAAAATCCTTTATATATGGAAATTAAATGATTTCTTTATATTTTGTATTATTTAAAATGAAAAAGTTAAATTACAGCGTCTTTGATGATTTAGCGTAAGTTATGAGGACGTTATATACAAATACACATCGTTAAAACGAAAAAATATTAACTCAGGGACGGTTTCGAACTCCGGAACTTCAATGCTCTAACCCTTACCCCAACAGGACCGGAAGTTCTATCGGCGCAGTTTAATTAAACGTTTAAATTGAGCGATTTCGAACTGTAGGCGGAATAAGATGAAAGGATAAGAAACTTTATAATGTTTTGTTCAAAATGGTTCATATCCGAAGATTGTTGTCCGATTCTTTCTAATTTTAATCTAAAAAATAATGAAAGCCTGCACGTCGAAAATCCGATTTTACATGTTATCTTATGGGAAATAGAAATTATCCCCTGGAGTCAAATTTGGGGCTACGATCTTGAGTTTGATACATTGAAACGTTTTTTTATAATATCGTAATGCTATCCTGAAAATTTCATATAATTCGGTTCATTCGTCTGCGAGATATTAAGCTTCAAAAGCATTACATGACAAAGGGACAAAGTGACATTGTCTTTTATATTAGTTTTATGATAGGAAGGACTTACTTTAAATCAGATCATGCAAATTAATAATTGAGTTTATATAAATGTTTATTTTACGGTAGCTCATGTGTGAACTACAAAGAAACAATGAATTACATTACATTAGAAATATTGATTCAGTATCGATCAGCAAAAACTCTGAGTAACTATCTCATAATCCGATAACGAAAGGCCATATTGGTCTAACACAGCCATGGCAGCATTCATTGTTGCATTAGATGGAATCTTATCATAAGTCAGAACCCATGAAAACTCTGAAAAAAATATCATTTATATAAATTAGATAAAATTTATCATCACTTATTTACTATTTCAAAGAAAGAACATGTATTTCCGTGTAAGCATATAACGTAGATTATAAAGATATAAGGTTATAATATGAAATTTTGAATGCTTTTACTTACTTAGGTGGAATGTACCATGAGTTGTACAGGACCACACTACAATCCAATTTTTATATTGCACACCCAGTACTTGTAAATTTTCCGGAAAAGGATACTGTAAGAATGCTAGCTCAGAACCTGTAACATTAAACATATGAATTAAAAATCCGTTGTGTTCAGCATATGACTTTCTCCATACAGAGTAATGAATATGATTGAAATAGTAATTACACACTGATCTTGACAACGGTGATCTCAAGGATAAAGATAGGAAATAACGCTCGTGAATATTATTTAAACACTTTGAATAAGTTTCACAATGAAAAATACTTTGAATAACATTTCACATTAAAAAAACAATTAAATAAATTGTTATTTGTTGCTATAGATAACAAATTATCGATACGCGATTAGAATTACTGTTGTCATCGCTGTCAATATTTATAAGAAAATTTGTTTACAAATACGACGTTAGATGGGATAATTTTTACCGCAATTAAAATTACCCTTGGTAGTAGTAAACAATTGCATCAGTTAGCGAAGTAATTAACATTAATTCAGTCGGATAATCGAAATATCTCTTAAACATTCCGTTTTATGTCAAAAATGTTTAAAAGAAATCTTGGTCATAATTATATTGTCTACAACTATCTCTCATATAGTTTTCCAATTCTGTCTTTCTGTGTATAACGCTCTTAGAATCTTTCAGTATCTCAGCACTGGAAGAAGCTAGAGATATGGAATTTGGTGTGTTCTTACAATTAGATGACCACATTAACTACTAGAAAATGTTATTACTTTTACATAAGGTGTCCTAGGTTCGACTCCAGATATCTTTTCGTATTGCCATTTAAAAGCACGGGGGAAAACGATTTTACCGTGCAGACATTTTTTCTTTTGTTCGTTAAATACCTAAATGTTAACTTAGAAACTTCAAACAAAAACTAAAAGACGAAGGAAATTCTAAGTTATTTATGGTAGCGGCCTTGTATTGTATTTTGCACTTTAAAATTTTAAAAATACGTAAAAGTGCGTATTTTTTGCGATTTTAACGCTTAATCTAGCATGAGTTGCTGTGCAACCTGTATTGTTTTGTTATTAATTAATCAAATCAGTATATTATAATTATAATGCTACCCGTCATATGAGAGGTTATTCTTCTAGTAATACATAAAGTTCTTTTTACTGATCTGATTATAAGTTTTTGAATAAGCGCGTCCACGAAATTCCGATCATAGAGATATGCAGACATAGTAAACACGTATTCAGGGGACCGTAAATCGTGTATTTCCATTGAAATTTTGAATTCGATTTTTTTCACGAAAACAATACTTTCTCCTACACCGCGTACGGAGAAAGTAAAGATATGTGATACTATGTCAAAGTTAATCGCTCTTTATGATCGAGCGAAATGTAAGGCAGGAGCTCGTTTTCAACGTCAATCTAGATAATCACAACGTGAAGTTACCAATGCTAGGATCATTTAAGAAGCACATATATCATCTCGAAATTTTTTAATGCATACGCTGCGTTGCTCTAATTGTAAGACCAGGGACGCAACCTAGAACGTCCTAGAATGCTATTCAGGCATCCACCTATGGCCCTAGCCTGTGGAGACGTCTTTAATAAGTTTTTTTTCACAACTCGGAATGACGCTCACCACTTTCTCAAAAATTATAATCGAACTCTGTTATAATGAGAGCTGGTGGAGTGGAAAGTTTAGCTCGTTTAATCTGTTCCCCGTTACATATAGGTAGGTTTGCCACGGCAAACACTAATAGACTCTGAATACTAAAAACCTTGTCTTTAAAGTTTAATTACATTTGATTCCCAGAAATCGAATCACGGGTATATTGATTCTATCTCCGTTTTATATTGTTTTCCAATGGTATTAATATTTAGTCTGCATTATTTGAAAAATTTTAACGTCTTTGTCCTCTCGTGCAAGTTCGTGGATATTGTTCACATTCGCAATCACGAGAAGAAGTGCTCGTTTGTTAATAGCCATCTCCTATAATAAAACGTTTAATATCTTTGTCGGTGTGTCTCCATGCAGCCTCATCAGTTAGTTATAAATATCTCAACATATCTCGGCCATTTCTTCAGCCAGTCCAGCCAAATTCGGTAGGATTGCTATGAATACGTTCAAAAAGCGAATGCTATAAAATAATTTTCAAAAAAGTCCCGGGTTCGACGCCAGGAGATGTTTTTCATTCCATACGAATCTCATATCTCGGCCCATAAGTTTACACGCTAAAATTTAATTTTCGACGTGCAGAGTTTTACTCTTTTGGAAATTAAAATTAGAAAGAATGACCTACGACCTTCAAATTAGGACCATTTTAAAGGAAAATAAACGGGCCGTTTAATTTGGTTCGTCTTTTCTCACCTAAAGGTAAAACTTTAACAAGTTTTACGTTTAAATTCGCTGTTTTAAGAAAAATCGTTCATTTTCATCAATGATCGTCTTGGAAACGGGCATTGTTCTTTCAAACCATATATGCTCATATAAACCTATATTCGTTTACGTAAATTGGATGGATAAATGCGGTAAATTACGTATTTTAAAACATGCTAATGTTTGAAATAATTCGACGATGTTTTAACGCGCCTTCCTTGTCTTATCGAAGTCTTTCTGCATATTAAAGGTAGTTGCTTGCGCTGTGCTTCGCATTATCTGAATAGAACAGATATTATGAAAATAATTTTTTTCGTGCTGTTTATTTTTAATTCGCGTCAATCCAATTATAGGGTAACCAACCAAACAACGATTACATTGTTATCTAAATAAATACGGTATATGCGCTGATTGCGTGTGTATTGAGATTGTTCTTAACTGCTATTTAGTGGAATTGAATGATTGATTGTGATTACTTACTAAATATTGCTTTTCACATGGACAGCTGTATGTAGCCATAACTAGAACACGTGACACACATAATTTGAAATTTTGGGTTAAGGATAAAGATAATCAAGGGAAATTATTGTTAAACGAAAGAGTATTTACAAGGAACGTCGTTATAAGAGAGCTACTGAATAACTAAAATAATATTATTGAGGTATAAGACTGTTTTCCTCTTAATTTTTTAAAACTATTCCTTTGTATTCATTTGTAGCCCTTTCCAATCTTATTCAAATATTATAATTTTATCATTTGTTTGTTGGTTTTATTTTTATATTTTTTGTTTTCAAAGGCCGTTTTAAACGGGCTCATTCGTCTAGTTCTAGTAAAATAATAATATGCACACGATAGTTACAGTGGCGTAACTAAGAGCAGAAGAAGCCGTGGCAGTATATTGTCCCTTCCTACTACTACTAATACATCAATCTAGGGCCCTCCAGAGGACCCCTGGCTCATGGGCCCGTGGCATTTTACCGCTAACCTATCGTTACGCCACTGGATTTATATTGAGCTCTGAATGACATATTCAGATCAAGAGACAACAGAACAGTTTTTGTACGGTTTTGTTTGAGATGGTTAGTTACGAGTATAAAGTAGGTATTTAGAAAGTACGGGGACTATGGGAGGGGAACATATTTATCAATTAGAAAGGGACTTTAATTATAGAAAACGAAAGGAATTATCTCTAATTGCTACAGATCGTCCATTCTGAAACCTTCAGTCCTTAAAGGAAACACTTCAAAAGAAATGGTAATATTTCTCGGAAAATACGTAATCGAGACTTCTTTGTTATAACTTTGATAAAAGAGGTAATAGCCATGAAAGTTAACATTTAATTGTGGGCATTCCAAACTTACGCATTGCAATTCTCTTAACCTCCGTTATCTTCATGCTTAGCGAGTTTCGTTGTATTAGTTAATACCCGCTAATTTAAAGCGTAAATCAGTTCTCGGACTTTCACTTAAAAAATATTTAATAACTGTTGTGCTCCAAAATATAAGGGAACAGGTTTGTTATTAGTCGTCCAAGACAAAAATACATCGTCGCTATTAGAAACGTGTTTTTATTCAATGTTATATCCTCTTGACCGTTGCGCCGCAAATTGAGAGGATATATTGACGAGCCTTCGGCTCGCTTTGTTTTAATGGGTAGTCGTCTCCGGGCGCTACCGCTCCCTTCGCCTCGCCTGGAACCAAAGAAACCCTCCACGTTGTCCGGAGATTGGGTTTGTAAATGTCGAGACCGGCCAATCAGTCATGGGTTAGCAACAGTCAAACGAGATATAATAAATGTAATATTGTTGCATTGTTGTTGCTTTAATTGTTAAATCATTTAAAAAGGCGCATGTTTTGATCTTGGTCGACTAATAGCAGACCTAAGCCAATATAAGTTTCATTGCAACTTATATTTTAGAATCCATGGTGTTTGGATTTAATTTTACCTTACCGGGTTCAGAAAAAATAAGGTTCCATCTTGAGAAATCGGTGGAATTCATTAAAGTCACAGCTCCAGATATAGTGACTTGCCTTCCAGAGCTGCAAAAGTATAATCGTTTTAATTTAAAGGAGAATTATCGATCGTGTCTTATAGCTGAAAAATTCAAGAAGTACTTGAAAATGCCCGAGACAATTATTTTTTCATTGCTTGTTCTTGAATTATAATCATTTGGATTTATAAGAGCAAGGGTAAATATATTTGCTATTTATCGAAAAGTGCGATTAGAAAACGAAACATACTTTCAGTTTTCTCCACATTGTTTATACACATATCTTTGCTTACTTTGGTTGGCGTCCCACCATTTGAAGCATGTTTGGAGCTGTTGAACTATGTTGGACGCATTGTAGAGTGTTCTCCAATGATGAAGGGTATCGAAGAATCTCATACCAGTGGCAATCATCGAACTACAAATAATAAAATCACACATATGGGAACATTTTCTAGTGTACATTTTACTTGAGAACTTTATTAGACATAGTTATTATAATTAACAAATGTGAAAAGTGCACAAGTGTAATTTTTTCGGTATTTGGTTATGTTGAGTAAGTTCAACTCCTTCGACTGGTATAAAGAGCATATTCACTTCTTAGGTTATGGCTCTAAGTAGATCTTATTTCCGATTACCTGAATTTTATACAAACTTGTAGAAAGTTTCCTGAAACAAGTTTTTGACTTTTGCCTTTTTTTACCGCTCATCAAAGATTTATCTGTTGAAACAATATTCCAAACCGTAACAGAATAGCCATTTCAATTTTTTTCGTTCTTATTTTTCGGAAAATGTTTAGCGCCGATAATGTACACCGCAAAACGACGCTGTTAAGTGCACATCATTGTAATTAATTGTTTGGGAGAATAAACGGATACATAAGGTCGGAAAGCAAAAAAAATCATACATCACCTTTTTCACGATTTCACTTTGTAGATACTCCTCCCATTTATTATCGTACGTACATCAACTCAAAGTACGATCATTACGCAAATTGTTTTATCTGTTCGTCAAATTATTCATAAGACTATTCTAAATGCGAAGCATTTAGAATAGTCTTATAGAATAGTCTATGAAGTATAGTAATAGTTTTCAATCATAAATAGTGAGATCGAAATTTTTCAGCCTAAACTGCTTGGTAATAAAAATTATTTGTTGCAGTAAAGCTAATTGCATCACATTCCATTGCGGCTTACCAATACCGAACGCATATTGAAAATATTGACTGTGATGTAGCTAACGTATGTGGCTTATCACAATAAATTTTGGGCTAATAGAACATTGAGGCTCATCCCTAGATGTTCGGGTCACCCTTAACATTAAAAACAAAATTGAACTTTGAATTTCCTAACTTGGATGTCGAAGTGTGGAGCCCTGGGCTTTCACTCCACTCTTTGGATGAAGTATATTCTACTGTTTTCGGTAGCATAGAGCACAACCGCAATTAATTTAGCACGTTCTCTCTTACCTATAAAATATCCATAAAATTTGTCTCAAGGAAATATTCCATGTTAATTCAATGCTATAATGCACGACATTTTACTAAAATAACATAAAAATTATATAATAGTCGGAATTAACTACTTAAAATATAATATGTATCAGGTGATCGGTTTATCACATGCTATACTGGATTAAAATTACCTCAAAGATAATACTTATATATCTGCCCTTGGAAAAATTAGGAGTAACCAAAAACGGAGATATCTTTTTAACACGTGGCCAGGCGTTTAACTTGTTTTGAGAATTGGATTACATAATGAGTATCTATAATATTAGCGCTTTAAATTAAATATAGTATAGTTTGTTAATAATTAAATAAGTTATTGTACTTACTAATTACAAAAGGAGTCATCAAATAATTTTTTGTTACATACCGGGTTGGTAGAGAGCGCAGGCGCGTTCTTTGTTGGACATGATCCGGACTCAATAATTTGCCCTTCGCTTTGCTGGAGCTGGAGAAGTAAGGCAAATGCTACCCCCGATATGATGGATGTCAAAGGCTGCATTTCGCAATCTAGGAAGTTTTCTATAATAACTTATTTTTTTTACAGTGAAAATAGTTATAATTATGCACGGTTGAAATTGTCGGACAAAATCAGCCTTGACAACTTCCAGTCGAACCAGCAGGTAGAGCAGGAATCTCGCGTCACTTCTCTTGCTTTTATACCGCTTCACCCAGTAAAAAAAGTAGTAACATTCGATACAAATTTCGCAATGAAGTCATATACCAAAATTTCGCAATGAAGTCATATACCAATCTTTAAATCTTGATTTAGTTACCTGATAAGAAAAGTACTTAGAAAGTAAAGAGGCGAGCTTAAAAAGAGATCGAACTTTGAATTTTTACAGCGCAATTAAACGGAAGTAAACAGGGGAGAAGATCCTGTGGTTTTACATTGAAGGTAATATTTTAATCCCGCCGTGTCCTCGTTACATTTCTCTGATTGTTCTCTTTTCAGATTCATACAAAACATCAGATTTTTATTTAATTCGCATGTTTATCATTTCCTCTATTCTGTATCTCAGGGATGGCAAATGATTTTTCTCTCGCGTGCCAAGAAAGTAATGTGAATCATCAGAATTTTTTGTTTTTGCGTGCCACTATTATACTCCTCTAAGAAAATTCATATTTTATACAGAAAATACAAACTTAAACTTGGAAGCAAGCGTGCCACTTCTGGCACGCGTTCCACGTATTTCCCATCTCTGCTCTACCTCCATAGCTCAATGTTTTATAGAGCTATTATGGTGCTATTTACGTTAAAAAATTTTATATAGCCTCGTAAACAGGATTTTATTAAATCAACCTTTATAAAGTTATTTGTTTTACGTTATGTTAAAGAAGCACCTAATGTTATAGCGATTTATTTTTCATTCTTATATCTTCTAGAATATGGGATAAGGGGTTCATGGACATTCATGCAAACGAAATTTTTTGTATACGTTTCTAGGTACTTGGCCAGAGGCGTTTCGGTTAGCAAATTATCTCGGAGCAGTCGTTTCTCCTCTGAAACGTAATCCCTTCTTTATCTTAACAAGTTAGGAAAGTGTACAACGTATCATGAATGGGCGCGTTTCGTGGAATGGAGTATTAGAAAGAAATTATATACCTGTACGTAAGGGAAATTGCGTTTTAAAGTTCTTTTCTTCATCATAAATAATCCATTTACTTCCTGTTTAATAATATTACATGAACACATAAGGAAATTAAACGTTTGTTTGTGAGATTGTTTATGTTAACAACAATGAAGAAGTAACCATGCAAGAAATTTTCTAGTTCAACTCGAATTAAGGCATTTTTGTTGGATTCTCTCGATAACGGCTACTCCTACAATAAAAATGTATAGAAAAAAAATACTCTTTTTTACCAGTTCTACAACTTTTATTTGAAAAATATTATGATATGAGCAATACTTTACGAGATATGACGAAAATTTAATTTTTGTCACCACTAAAGTGGTACCCCTGATTGGCGTACGTGATTCATTTTCGCGATTTTCATATTATATTTTATTATAAGTCCTTAATATCAAATTTCATGAAAATCCGTTAAGTAGAAGCCGAGAACGAACATGCGGACGGACGGACGGACGGACGGACGGACGGACGGACGGACAGACCGACGATAATAGGCGCTCACGCTGGACCCGAAACGCGCCTAAAAATGGAGTCTATAAAAATGCTTCTTTCATATCATTATTAGCCGTCTTAACTTGATATACGTATTTTCCAAGAAAACATATTTGAATATATGATTTCGGAAAATTTCTGAAATCAATAGATTAATTTATAATAATTTATAAATTTTGAAGCAAAAATTTTAAATTAGGGAAAAAATTCTATAAAATACATTAAGCTTTAAACGTAACCCCTTAGGGTATAATAATTTGTTTTTCAAAATTTACTCACCTACGGAGCTATTTTATCTATACTTTACAAATTCATTAGGTATTTCAAAAGAAAATAATTGCATTGATTTGTAAAAGTAGAGTTATCGGTACTTTCCTGTTAACGGGAATACCTTAAAAAATGAACATGTATTGTTATGATTGTTTGAGAGGATATAACACCGAAAGGATATATTGACCTATTGTTGGATTTACGATATTTTATTTTAAAAATAACATTAACAGAACCTGATTGGCCAGTCTCGACATTTACAAACCCAATCTCCGGACAACGTGGAGGGTTTCTTTGGTTTCGGGCGAGGCGAAGGGCGCGGTGGCGCCCGGAGACGACTACCCAACTACAACAAAGCGAGCCAAAGGCTCGTCAATATATCCTCTCAGTTTGCGGCACAACAGTCAAGAGGATATAACATTGAAAGGATATATTGACGAGCCTTCGGCTCGCTTAGTTGTAATGGGTAGACGTCTCCGGGCGCTACCGCGCCCTTCGCCTCGCCCGGAACCAAAGAAACCCTCCACGTTGTCCAGAGATTGCATTTGTAAATGTCGAGACAGGCCAGTCAGTTTCTGTTAGTGTTGTACGTAAGTATGGCATGGGGATAATACGTAAGTACCAGGTCCTGCGAAGGGTCCTGGAGGTATTCCCGTTAACGGGAAAGTGGTATTCCCGTTAACAGGAAAGTACCCAGTTATCTTTCTTTGATGTTTAGCATTCGATGTGTTTGTAACAGTTTAACTTAAGTGCACAAACAACTCTGCTCAAAACATTCGACATGTCAACTGCAGATTTGAATTAAATTTACTGGATATTTAAAAGGTTTCAAGGAATTAGCAAAGCCACTGAACTTTTCGTTACCTTGAAACTTTATTTGATTAAATCATTCCTCTATAATTGTTTATATACTCACATTAACAGTAAAATTTCGTATTTAGGTATACTGTTATCTAGAATAGAAACTACGGAGATATTGACAATATAACGTGAAAATCAAGTGTAGTTTATTCTTTTTAGGCGCATTTCGCTTCCAGCGTGAGCGCCTATTATCGTCTGTGACCGTTCGTCCGTTCTCGGCTTCTACCGAATGGATTTTCATGAAATTTTATGTTAAGGACTTACAATAAATGATAAGAAAAAAATCACATAAATGAATCATGTAAGCCAATCAGTGGTACCACTTTACTGGTGGCAAAAAATGAACACAATACTTTCCCATTACTACGTATGGGGAAAGTAATAACGATAATTTTATTTCCTATCATATCACTTTCGCCAAATCCAGCTTCATTTCTTGTGTAATTATGCCTATGAAATGTTTACATTTATGTCTTGTAAGCAAGAAACCTGTGAAAAAGCAACGTACAGTTGTCCATGATTGAACACTGACTGGTAAATGTACACCAGATACGTGAGCCTATTTAGGTTAATAAAAGTTATAATGTAAAATATAATGATTTTACTTACAAGAAATGTAAGATTCCAGTATTCAATAGACGAATGAAGGTACAATTACTTCATCAATAAACGCTTCCTGAATAATAATTAGTATCTATTTACGTTGTTATCCATAAACATCGATCTTTTTGTTGCTTAAACAAAAGTGCGAATCGAATAACGCAAAACTTTCGTCTGTTTGTAAGCTTCATTGAAGGTAACAATGACGGCCGCTTTGGATACGCCCAGAAAGATTACGAAAAATCCACAAAATTTCGAAACAAATAACATATTTCTGAAAACTTCGACCGTGTAACATGTAAACTTCACAGAAATAAGATAGTATAGAGTTTTATTCATCAAATAAAGTAAAAACAAAAAAATACATTTTTATGCTTGAAGAAAGAATACCTTGCAAGTCAAGAAATGGATTCATACGTGTTATCTTATGGAAAAATGTTAATCTCCTATATTGGCAACACTGATTAATCCCGGTTGACCAAACCTTGACAGTTCACTAACAATAAGTTAGGATGTAAGGAAGAATCGTACCAAATTTGGTTATTCTAGCTTTTATCGTTTAGGAGGAGTTCCATGAACAAACACACGCATCAAAATATATTATAGATATAGCTGTCTTACATAGGATATAGGAGGAGAATATAAATTATAAGGCACTTCCAGATGCACTATAGACTTGAAATTTGATACGATTATAGGTTTTCGGTCAAAGCCGATGGAAAAATTCCAAATCTGTTGAAATTACTATTTTTTGGGGTTATTTTTGCCTCATTGTTGCCCCATAGGAAGATAAAAATTATAAGGCACTTAAAGATGACTTAGAGAGTTTGAAATTTGGCAAGATTATAGACTTTTGGTCACAACTGATAGTAAAAAATACGATATTATAGGAATTCCACTGTTAAGGGACTGATTTTGTCCTATTATTCAGAATAAGCCAAAATTTAAGACTGGATTAAACCGAACATCAAAAATTTGATTGCACTTTAAAATATTTTAAATCAATTTACACTTACAGTAAATAAATGAAAAATATAGTACTACCAGCGAAAAAATGTTTAAATGGTATCGTCTGTAAGAATATTTTATTTCTGAGAATATAAGGCGTCAATTTTCTGTTTGGACTTGAAAAACTTTCTGATAACTTTTACAAAATATATTTATTTTTGCTTATACAGGTGACTTCCGAGATTCGACAAGGATGCGTTCCTGAAAACGTGGTCGAATCTCGAACCGTCAAATCAGCACAAATTCAAACAATTAGAGCAGAAATAACTATGTCTAGACTCAAAATATAAGGTATTAGTTTTCAGTTTGAACTTGAAAAACTTTGTTTAATTAAATTTTATAAATAATAATCCATTTTGTTTGTAAATTTTTATTAGCACACATATAAATTTTAAATTTTTGTTAAAAATTTGGTTTCTGTTAATAAAGAATCTAATATAGTAACACATTACTTATGAATTACAGAAGACCATTTATAAAAATATATTGAATTTAAAACTTTAGAAAACTTATTAAATGCCAAAGTTTTCATAAGATTGACTTTTGAAACCACTGTATTTGCTCACATTTGCAGATTTATCATGTGTTTCTATCATGAATATCATTCCGCAAATTGGATGCAGAAAAGTAATCAAATTTAATCTTAATAGATGCAGTCGTTAAAAAAGATTTTTTGGATCAGGATTTACAGTGTACTATGTTTAAAATCTTACCAAGAGGGTTTGGTGTGGTTAAATAACTCCGGATTTTGCTTAATTTAAAGAAGGTTGCAGATAAATGTAGAATATCCTTGAATTAGTTCCGAAAATATTGCATGGTTTTATTATTGTTCATTCAAGGCAGAAAAAAATTCGGAGCCAATAAAAATTCTATTCTGTATTCAAGTTATCAAAATCGGAAAAAGAGATTAATGGGAATGAAATTTCAGTTAGTTTTGAGAGCTTTGATTGTAAATCCAGAGAATGTGCATGTAAAGGAAAATATTTTAATTGAAAATTTTATAATCTCAAATTATTAATTCAGGCTTTGGAAATCTACCTATATATTAATTTTACGTTGACGTCTGTAGACATTTGCATACAATATATATCGGCGTATTTCTTGAGGTTTATTCAAAACCCGATTCGGTTTTTGCAATATTTCTCCGATAATACGTCTTTATTGTATACATTGACCATTACAAAAAATGTATAAAATGTAATTTCCTATATCTTTTATTACAAACAATTTTCCATAGCAGTTATTATTTATAAATAATCGGTTTTTTCGGTTTCTATGAAATATCTCCTTAAAAACGTCGTTATTGGTAATCTTCACGAGGACCAAAGTTGTAGAGAATAATATTTCTTCCGAGTTTTGTTTGAAACAAATTTTTGTAGAACCATCCATTTCGGAGATATTTTGCTTATTCGTAAATTTCCAGTATACAGTGCCACCACCATGTAGCGGTGAATTCTGTAAACATATTCAAAATATACGTAATTTATGGCAATAAGGACAACTGTATTCTTTTACAATACAAAATAATAATTTTGCCTTATAATGCTATTCATAATAATTTAAATATTCACGTGAGCTACATTGAAATAAGTGACAGGACAAAGGGTTTCTCGAGGCCTGGGCGAGGCGAGCTTTGCTGTCCCCCATTCCCAGATGATATTTTTTATAAGAGATTCACCACCGATCCCGTGTATATTGCTGAGGAGAGCTTTTTATGACAGTGAACGATAATTGTAAATTTATTTTGTGAAATATACATATTTAAATAATTTCATTATAAGTACCCTTGAGTATTGGTATTATTGAGAGGCATGTTGTTGTTAAATAAATTTAATTATATTTGTATTTATGACATCATAATTTCGTTGGAGATATAATCATATATTAAAGAGCTATTATACATGAAATAGGGCTGACTGTGAGAGAAAATCACAATCAAAACGACAGCATAAAGCAAGCATATCAAGCCCTCCTAACTTCTTTAGCACGAAAAAGTTTGCCAGGTCCCCAATCCACTCAATTTGGTATTGTTTGCGACACATCATCTCGTTTTCCCAAAACCTGTAGAATCTTCGCTAATTCATGAATGAGAACATCCAGTGAAGTTGATACAAATATTTTTTTAAAATTATCATGTTCTTGCACTGCTTTCGTCAGTAACATTATCACTATCACAACCAAATGTAATGAATGCTGTGTAGATGCAGACTGAAAAGCATTATTCTATTAATATTAATGGAAAACTTACCATACCAGGTATACCAAAAATAATCAAATGAAAAATAGCCAATCTGGAGCCAGGGCACTGCAGATGGGGATGCACCCGATGCAAATAACCAGGACCCATGGCCTTGGGGGCCCCGAGCTCAAGCAATTATTTTCTGCTAACTTGTATATGAGTCATCCTTTTCTTTCTCTCTATGCACTAACCTGGTTACGTAGAACGTAAATTTATGTAAATAATTGTCATCATCTAGGTTGTAGAATGTAAATTTTCTACACGTTAAAAAAAAAACTTTCAAAAAAACAGATCGTTTAAGATAGTGCTTTTCAAACCATTTGACATGACACCTCCCTTTTGGTTTTCACTAAGCCATCATGCCCCACCATGTTTTTGATTTAAATAAATGTTACTCTTTGAACTTGTATTTACATTTTTATTTATGATCAACTAATTCATAATTATTTTACTTTTGTGTCTGGTACATATTGGGAAGATTGCAAAATACAATACAAATTGATATTCCAGTTCTGGTCAAAAAAATTGTCCAGTTACACCGGCCGTATCTAACGATGAATTAATTATCTTGTATTACTACCACGTCTTCGCCGTCTGGCACTATCTGTCTGACATAGGCAGAAGATGCTCATTCAGGATCTCCACTAAATCAACAGCTCTCATTTTTGTTATCCTAATTTATGGAGTATTATATAATTTTTGCCCTTGACCCATTGATGATTTTTACGCTTTCCAAAGTGAAGTGCAGCCTAGCATTTCGCATTAATAATGCCCACAATGCATCTTTTCCAAAAGTGCTTTCTAGCCGCAGCATATTCATTTATATTTCTCTATCCCATTGTAAGACATCACTGTGGACTTTGAACCGTTTACACGCCTCCTTCTCTCTGAGGTTTTCTCGTTACCCTTGGCATGCGAAGGAAACCTCTGAGAGGGTCCTTTTTTCCGAGTTGGATTGGATGCCCTCGCACTGTTGAATGGGTTTTGTCTCATAGGCTCTGATTCCATTCGTTTCTCCCTCCAAGTCTACCCAGGCTTTGAAACTCACCTCCTCACTCTTCCACCTCACTATCATGCCCCTCTCCTGCTTCCCCTCAAGCAATGGGTACCAACATACTCGGAACTTTCAGCTCCGGACTGTGTGTGGCGTGACCGAGCCGTGTCGCTAGACTTTTCGAAATGAGTGTACATACATATATGACAGAATTATTTTGGGCGATATAACTCAAAAACTAATAATCAGATAAGCACAAAATGTTGTATTTAAGATTCTTATTAGTAAATAAAAATCTGAAAAGGTTTTGACTGAAGTATGTCTAGTGGACGTGGAGGTTTATTCTTGTCTTTTTTCTGTTTTTCCAAATATCTCCTTTAGAACTCAACGTATGTAAATATCTGTCATTATAAAAGTTTGAAACTGTAATTTTCTACAAGTTTTGTTTGAAACATCTTTTCATAAACCAATTTTTAAAGCAATATTTCGACTTTTTTTTCTGAATTTAGTATGTGAAATACGTTGCTAAGTGATAGCATTTTTTCCGTTGCTATGATAAAATTTTCTATATGTTGATAGTGATGCATATGCTGTCAAGGGTAATTTTAATTGCACATCGATATTTTTTATCCATAGCAACAGCTAACAATTTTGTTTACTTTTTGGTATTTAAATGTGATAATTATTTAGTGTTTACAAACTATTCTAGAGGGTAACTGCTGATAATTATTCTTGAGAACGCTATTGTCAAGAGCAATCATATTCATTGCTCCATATGGAGAAAGTCATGTGCTGGGCACCAGATTTTTTTCACAAGTGTAGATACTGCAATATCATCTATTACAGTTCGATTTGACCAACTAAATAAACGTAAAATGCTGTGCAATTTTTCATGTGCCAAACATTCACTTACATTTGCATGCATTTATTATATTTGGTTGACAAAGTTATATTATGATTTGGAAAAATTCCTTGCAAGCAGTGGTTCAAACATTAACAGCACAGAACTTTTAGATTAGCTTAGAATGTTACAAGGCTTGTTGCTTAAATAAAACAGCAGCCCAATTTTAGTTTCGCAGTTATATCGCAGAATCATTTTGAAAACTCCTTTCCAAATATATATGAGCAGAGCTGGATTAAGACTTCCTGAGGTCCTAAGCTATGATGAAAATGAGGCCCCTATAAGCAAAAACAATACTGTAGAAAGTGACCAACTATCATTAAAGATATTTATTTGAATAATATTATGGGAATACATACTTTTTCATGACAACAAATAACTTAACAAAAAATATACATTACATTCTTACTTGTAACAGCAATGACTTTATAATAAATGCAATGTGCTTAGATCTAAATATTTTTTGTGAATTAATTTATGTAAAAACAATGTTTTTTGTAAAGAAAATTCCTCAATGATATCATCATTTTAAGTCTCGGAAATGATCTTTCACATGAGCAGTTAATTATCATCAAACTTAAAATTAGGTAATCTCAATATTGCTTCAGTGCTTGGGAAAGCTAAATGGATTTTATCCTGTGCGATGATATTATAAAGGTTTTGATGAAAAAACATTTCTTTGCGGGATAATTTTCCTTGATGTAGAGATGGAACTGACATATTTCTCCAATAAAGTTATCATCAACATCTTGAGGGTAATGTTTTATAAGCAGATTAACATATTCCCTAAACTGTTCCTTTGAGATATGGAAGTCAATTAAAAACTGAAAACTTTTGAAATTTTTCACATATAATTACCCTTTTCTTTAACTTTGCATCTAGACCAGAGATAGCAGATGATTTTTGTGTCACATGCCAAGAAAGTACTGTGAACCATCAGAACTTTTCACGTGCCACTTGTTTACTCTTTCTAAGAAACTTTTATACAAAAAATACAAGCTTATGCGTGCCAAGTAAAATCACCTGCATGCCATCCCTGATCTAGAGGAAGATTTTTTTGCTCGTCGAAATCATCTCAAGTTCCTTTCAAATATTTGCTAGCCATGTGAGCAGTTTTGCACACACACTAAGAGATATTTGTGGATCCTGTAAGGCCTTGCTAGTTTTACGAAGCTCATCCAACAAACGATTCCATAACACTAGCATGAGCATAAACTCAAATTTCTCAATTTTGTCTTGAATATTACCAGATTCTCTCCTTCCATCACCTTTTTCATTGTCATCACTGTGAAAATTGCTTAAAGCAGAAATAATTGATATGTAATTATCAAATATTCCTGAAGTTGCATTTGCATGAGCTTCCCAACTAGTATCCGAGAGGAATTAGAACCTAGCATTAATAACAAATAAATAAATAACATTAAAATGAAAAAAATTACAAAATTTTCTTGGGATTCGAACACCAGACCTCCAACACCTTAACCATAACACCAACAAGACTGGAAGCCCAGTTTCCACAATACGTACTTCCGGCCCCATTTAAATTTCTATAAGCCCGTTTTGGTCATTTAGCACATTCTAGCATTAGAAAAAATGTCAGCATTGTAGCACATTTAGAAATACCTAAACAATCAAATTTTGGGATTTTTTAACGGCCAAAAAATAAACATTTTTGTAATTTTCGATTTTTCTCGTCGGTTTTGCCGCTAGACCTACCTACAAGGGCGGATGCAGGGCTAGGCGACCACCTATGGCAGGGATGGCTAATACATGACACAAGCAATTTTATTTGGCATGCGTAAGCTCATATTTTCTGTATAAAATATGAATTTTCATAAAGAATGAGTAAACTAGTGGAACGCGAAAAAAATTCTGATCATATTACTTTCTAAGCACGTGACTCAAAAATCATTTGCCATCCCTGGCCTATGGTCTCCTGCCTCATAGTGTCCATGCACCTAAAGAAAAAGAAAGGTGATGATGAGGCGTGCTCGAAACATTGTCTAGAAAGCTTTTGCAGAGGTTTATTTGAAAAATAGAGTCGGACGATTAAAAGAAATAATAATAAATCAGCAGCTTAATGTTAGAGGTGAAAAAATGTTTATATGTATTGAGTTTTAAAAGTTCCAGCACAAAGAACTAGTCATATACTATCGACCAGGGGACTCCAACTCACGGCCCGCTTGTTCATTTTATGCAGCCCTCTCACTTATCTTATTATAATCATATAATTTGGCCCAGCTCAGTATCGAAGAATTTTTTTTAATTTCAAGATTTAAAAATGTTTTTAGACCTTTTGAAGTGTAATTTTTTCGTTTTTGGCCTGCGTAGGATTTGAGTTTGACCCCCCTGCAGTATTGACAGTGGTGCACACAGGGGGTGGTGGGGGGTTAGTTAATTAATTCAAAGCATTGTCGAGATCGCTTAATAGCTGAATTCCAATAAATACAAATTAGATATTCCCAATACCCATGAAAAGTTGCTTAAAACCAAATGTGCATTTCAGCTACAAATCAGCAGTACAGATTCACTAATAGTATTTTCTATAAATAATAATAATTATAATCACAAATTCATCATAAAGTACATCACCACTGATTATGTGGATAAGGTTCATATCTTGAACTGCTTCTACTAAATCAACAAATGAAAACTGATTTTAAATTAAAAATTTGAAAACTTACATTTGCAATTTTATAAATCAAACCATCTTTTTTAAGTAAGTGACAGATCACTCATATACTTTCACTGCTTGGCTCATGAATTCTCTCTGCTGATGCCTTTCACATTTTGGTTAATTTTGCCTTATTTTAATGCAAAAAAAGATCTTTCTGTTGACCTTCTAAATTGTTTAGCTAGTCATTCATAATATTATATAATGCAGTGGGGCTTGTACCTTTTTGTTCCAACAATTTTACAGATTTTACCAATCAAATTCGTGTAATTATGCAAAAAAAATAGATGTAGGTAACATTCAGTGTAAGACAATTCATTTTCAGTTAGCATTTCATTTTTTGGTCCAAATAATATAATTGGTACTTTCCTTGCTGAATAAAATAAGCTTTGATTGCTGGCCAATTAAAAAGTGAAATCCAGCATCTTGGAACATTTCTTAACATTAAAGAATATTCCTCATCCACAAAATCAAAAATATTCTTTAAGTTACCTACTCGCATTTTTAGAGGATGAGGAAAACCTTAATAACAACTTTTGACATCATATTTCAATAACTTTGTGACAAATTGGGCCATATTATTGATAATATGGCAATTGCAATTTACTTTAATAATATTTGGATATTTTACTAATAGCTTCTGAAATATGTTCACCAAAATTAACAGCTGCATTATCTGCTGCATAAGAACTAATAAATTTGTTATCCAAGTCATTATACAGTAAAATATTTTCAATATGTTTAGTGATTTCTGAGGAAATCTCTTCTGGAGCATCATAGAAATCTAACAAAAACTCTTTAATACCTTTGTTTATGTTAAAAATTTTCAGAATAAGTGAATAACATTTTGCATTACCTCTGTTGGAAGCATCTGAAGCCACAGAGAAATATTTTGATCTACACCCTTTCTGCAATACTTCGCAAGAATATGAAGCAATAACATTTTGAGCTAAACTGTCTAATTTAGTGCGATTACAGTTTATTTTTGCTCCCATTTTAGAGTCAGAAAGTATTTTACATGATAATTTTATTCCACACTCTGAAGACAAAAAACTGTGGTTGTGCATAATTCCATGATTGGCAATACATAGTTCGGCAACTGTGCTGTATTATATTCATTTGGAAGGAGTTTGAAAGAAGGAAGAAATTGTCTTGGAAGTTTTTGGTGTAAACGAATTTTGAATGTTTTGCAGCTTCCAAATGTTTTTTCAAAGTTCCTGCGCCTTCACTTTTTTATAAATAACAGAGGGGCATAAAATGCATTTTGCAGTGAAAGGGCTATCGGTATTTGCAATCCACGATGAATAATTTGGATCTTTGAGCCATTCGTCTTTGAAGGTGCAAAATATTTTCTTTGGTGGCGGGGATGACAGTCTTTTATCTGATGTTATAACTATACATTCATCCATTTGGGCTGAGTTATTATCGAAATTGTCACCATTCAATTTTTCAATACCCTTTTCACAAAAGAAATTTCCAAAACAAAATTTAAAAGTCTACTTATTATTTACGAAAGTGAAAACATTATTGATAAAATACTTCTTTGAAGTTACTTACAATAACATCCGTGGTTGACTTATAATTTCTTAGAACTTCAAGCTATTTCCTAGCATACTTAAAACACTACTTGCGCAGGATTTAATTTATATTATGAAGACGTCCCTACAACACTCGCGACAACTTAATGGGCGTCGCAGACGTATAAAATCGAAATATAATGGATTTTTGTGAATAAAGTAAATATCGATAAATATAGAAATTAATTTTCAATAAAACAAATTGTAATTAATGTCGAACGAGAAACTTGGGACAATTTAGCAAAGAAGTGGGACATCAACCACAAAATTTTAATGTCGGGACTGTTCCGGTAAAATCGGGAAAGGCGGCAACCCAGCTCGGTGTGACTACTGTGACAAGTCACTGATAAAAATCACAGATACTTTTCTGTCACAGGTGTCACTGTTTCTCGAAAGTAGCAGTTTGTTCTAACACTAACACTATTCTGACTGCTACTACTACCACTACTATGTATTATAAATAAAAGAATGTCGGCAAATGGCGTCGATGACGTGTTCGGAAACGGGATAGATTGTAAGCTCGAGAATTCAGGAAATCTTACCCAAAAACGGTGAGTTTCGTATAAACAAAAATTATAATATTATATAATAGTTATTATTGAATTTAACAATGTATTAATAAGAACTTATACCTTGACATTTAAAAAAATGTATATGAATGATATGTCGCGTGTTCGTGACATTCGGCATTTGTGCATATTTTGAGATATTTGAAAAATTAAAAGTTTTTATTGATTTATTTTTGATATTTAATGCATATTTACCTTTATAATGATAGGTTACTCTATTGAGACTTCGTGTACTCCACACTATAGGTATAGAAGAATATCGCCATAAGTCATCTTCGGATACGTGAGTTTGTTAGCTGAAGAATTCAGGAAAACTTATCCGATAACGGTGAGTTTCATATATACAAAAATTATAATACTATATAATAATTATTAATGAATCTAACAATGCGTTAATAAGAGCTTATAACTTGAAATTAAAAATAATATCTTATGTGAAATGTGTTTTCTTGGCATTTGAGTATACGTTGATTATTATGTTTCAAAGTAAAAATAATTATTTTTTATAAGATAAAAATTTTAATTGATTTAATGTTGAAATATAAACCTTTAGTTGAACCTATATTTAAAACTTTATTGTGGTAGGGTAATCTATTGAGTATTTTCAAATAGGGTTGGGCTTTTCACCAGTCAAAAACTTTTTGGTTAATTGACCGGTCAAATTTTGTCAAAAATAGGTCAAAAATGGTCAAAAAATAGTATTTGTATAGATTTTTAAGGAAACACTCAATACTTTAGTATAACTTATAAGTATTTAACATAAACATTCAAAAACAGAACCTGGAGTAAAATAAAGATAAAAACAATAAAGAAGTTGAAATACTATTCATTGAACAATTACAAACTTTAATAAACCGTTCTGATTCATGTAAAATATAAAAAAGCAGGTGTTTGTAGTGTCCAACAGTCAGTTTCACTTTATTTTTCATTCAGTGTTCTCACTGTGGTTATTTAAAAAAAATCAATTCACCTTCCATGTCCTCACTCTATTTCCCCAGAATCTGATTCCATCTCTGAATATGTTAACAAATCTTCATCCTTTTCAGAAATATTTTTCATGAGTCTGAGATTATGATAAACTTTGCTAACTTCCCAGCTGTTTCTGTTTTGAGTCTGTTTTTGGTGTGGATGTTTCCTCAAACTGACATTTCACTCAGCACAAGCAGTATAACTGGGAGGTGTAAGCAGAATGTCAGCAATTTCCGATAGTAAACTGGAAGGGCAGAGACCCACCAGTTTGATGGTGTAATTTGACCTGCATTAATAGATTCAACTGCATTCCATATCATTTTTCTGTTGAAAGTGTCACTTCTTGCTTTGAAATGAACTACTACAGCCATAATAGAATTGCTGTCAGGAAAATTTCTAAATTTGGCCACATTTAGTATTAATTTGCATGCACCATCAAACTTCATTTTTCAGCAATCACCTTGATATCATGGATCTAAAAGATATGCTGTATTGTGCACATCATTGATTTCTTGGCACTTGAATTTGTCTATTATTTCTTTTACCAGTTTTTCCTCAGCTGCTGAGAGTGGTAATTCTTTGCATTTGTCATTTATGTGGTCCTGAATTTTCATGAATTCAGACTTCACATCTGCCAGTGCACATTTGTCACCTTCAACTTTATGTATTGCTTCAGATATGAGTAGCAACACATCAAAAAATTTCAGATTCGTAACCAAAAGACATCATCATCTAATATGTCACTTCTAATGTCTTGTGAACAAATGCTAGAAATACTATCCTCGACTATAGCTGACTGCAAAGCTTTCTTACATAGTTGAAGTTTCTGCAAATACAGCACCACTTTTGCCCAACGTGTAAGACAAGGCATGCTCAATGTTGAATTTATATTGTGCTGTTTATGGCATCGAAGAAGTACTGCAGCTGGAACATATTTATTTTGAAGAATTTGACAATCTTCTTAACTTTTGAATTGTGGGATTGAATTGACTGAATACTTTCTAGATCATGAATAAAGAGCTGCAATGTGTGAGCAGAGCAACTGTACAGCTGTATATGTGAATATTTTTTCTTCACAATATTCTATGCACATCTCATATTTGCTGCAATATCAGTCACAACAGAAAATACTTTTTTCGAGCCTAGTTCTTCAATAACAGTTTCAAGCTGTGATGCTACATACTCTGTTGTGTGGCGGTGTTCTTTTGTGTTTAAAAATTTGTAGAATAATGGTTGAGGAGCTGCTACCATGAAATTAATCATACCTTCATTTGAAACATTGCTCCAACCATGTGAGATAGTAGATAGATGAGATGCCTCTTCAATAATACTATCAATTTTTTGTTGTATTTCGTCATAAGTCCCATCAAGTTTTCCAGCCAAGTATTTTCATCCTGGTAGAGTATAAATTGGGTGTAATTTACCAAAAAAATCTACAAAATAGGGGTTTTCTGTAATGTAAAACGACAAATTACTTGCATACATAGCTTTAGCAAACACCCTGTCAAGCTGTCTTCTCTTGTGGACTCATTCTGTCCAAAAATCCTAATAATCCTGGTTTCTTTTTTTAAGTATAACTCATTGAAGTAGAATGGCTGGAAACTGTGTTTCATTTAAGATGAATAATATTACGTGCTTCCATGAAGTTACACCTGAATCCAGTGGTGAGCTGCCAAAATTTTAACAATCGGTTCTCTCACAATATGAGAGCTATAAAAAATTTTAACCAGTTCTCTCATGTGTAAACTTTTTTCTTTATGAACGACAACAAGAAGTCTATGCAAGGACTAATGAAGGCTAATTTGTACAAAAATTTTAGCTTATTTCTATTGTCATTTTATACCTCGATAATGTTCACTATTAGTTTTAAAATTTGAACTTTTTCATAAAACGATTGACAACTCGTAATCAGTAGAAGTTAGAGCTATAGTTCCTTTGGGAAAGTATTTTTATCTTCGAAATTTCAACACTTGCAAATTGGGGTGCCGTGGCGAGGGTGTTGGCCGGCTATACTGAGCATACCTGTTCAAAACTTGTGAAAGTGGGATTCTTTAAATAGATCTTGCAGCCCCCATTTACATGTTTAGAGAAGATCACGTGAATCAACGCTTCAACTTTTGGAAAGGACGAAAAGCCGTTGGTCCTCATTGGTGCTTTTTGAAAAGAGTAGGCTAATACCTGTACAGGGTTTCTTATCTTATTTGCTTTGTGATTTAGACTGATGAGCATAGAAGCGCTAGTGTCGTATGAAGTCACAAAGTTCCACAAATCATAAACGTTGAATTCAATCATTGTAAGAAAGCGATTGAGGTAAATTATTTGTTCATTTTTTTTCATTGAATGTTACTCATTTTCACTCGTAAAAGATGAAAACAATTAAGATTTTTAAAAAATTCAAAAATAAAATTTTTTTGCTTTACAAAATAGGCAGCCTTGAAAGGATAAAACAAGTAAGAATTTTTAAAAAATTCAAAAATAAAATTTTTTGCTTTATAAAATAGGCAGCCTTAAAAGGATAAAACGAGAAAAATTTCAGATTATTTCTTCATTATAAAAGATTTTGGTGTTATATTCTTTTCATTATAGTTGCTTTACATATCATTTGCATAATAATTTAGCTTTGATCGGAGGTTTTCAAGGTTGTGCTTCATTAAAAAAATGTTTTTTGCTATTAACTTTATATTCAAAATCCATTTACTCCAGCTTATGGATTGAGATTATTACATAAATGATATGTAAAGTTATAGTAATGGCAAGAACATGGCAACAAAATCTTTTATAATGATCATATAATCTGAAAATTGTCATTTTATTCTTTTAAGGCCACCTATTTTATAAAGCAAAGAGATTTTATTTTTTAATTTTTTTAAAATTCTTCTTTTTAAAAGTGGTCCCAAAACTTTTCCAACTGAGTTAACAAACGGTTCTCGGGAACCGGTGTGAACCAACCCCAGCTCAGCACTGCCTAAATCTGTCTACTATAAATTATAAATGGAAACTACATATAATATTATTTTAAAGAATATATTGTGTAAACTCGTGTAGAAGTTCAAGTAATTTTTTTTTAAATCACGCAAAATTGAAAAAAATATTACGACTCAATCCTATTTCAGTGATGTCTTAAAATTTTCTTTTGTATGAAAACGTAAGAACAAATATTTTGAATCTTATAGCTTTTCATACGTTTGATTAAATCAAATACCAATACGAAACAAGTTCGTTATTTCCAATTGTTGCAATCGATAAATAATAGTAGAAAGTTAAAACTCGATAATATTGCTGATCAAGCACGTAAAAAATAGACAAATCGGTAACAGTGTTGCCAATTTAGCAACTTTGTCACTAGATTTAGCAAGTTTTTACTTAAGCCTTTTTTCATGGTTTAGCAACATGTCGCTAATTTAGCGATTTTCTCCTAATCTGACAACAAATTTAGCACCTTCTGTATTTGGAAAGAAATACATACAATATTCAAAATAAATCTAATTACTTTTATGTAGCTTTATTAAAATCAATATAAGTATTTGGTAAATCTTAAAATACTTTTTACTGTAATTTCCCCAATACTACAGGAATACTTAATATAGCTAAAATGTTTGTCAAAGATTCAGCATTGCTGACTCATATTGATTTTCTGTGTAAAAAACTACGTACAATTATGTGGATAGAAAACTCAGAATTGTTAAAACATTGGCTGGAAATCCTTTGAGGACATTTGAAATCTGGCATTAATAGTACTCGCATTATCCCACTCAAATGATGTAACGTTGAACCTCAGTTTAGTAACATGAACATTATAAAGTTGAAATTATGGAAAATAATGAGTGTCAAGACTTTAAAGGCAATTTTGACTATTAAATACGGTTTAAGAAAAGACATGAAAAATGTTGTTACGATTACGATCTTCCAAAGAGTGTTGTAAATAATAAAACTGGTTCCACTGGTGCATATAGGTATTCAGCTGAAGAGAAAGTAAAAAGATGGCAATTTAAATGGAGAAGAATTACCTCAATGTGATTTGTTTGTGTTTGAAGAATTACTTTAGTATTTTTATTGTACATTTTTTAAATCTTTCACTTTTTTAGTTATTTTATGTTTGGACTCTAAATGCTTTTATCATTTCCATTTTGTAAAAATTCTGCATTATTTTATTCTAATTATTCAAATATTAATTTAATTGTGATTTATCTTCAAGAAGATTATAATATTACTAATTAGATGTACTAATAAGAAATATTTTAAATTATTTCTGCACTTATTTATTTTTAGCTACTTTTGATGGTGGATTTAGTGCCATTTTCAAATTTCTTTTGGCAGCACTGGTCAGTAACTGCTGTAACAGTAAAATCTTTATCTTTTGAATGATCAGCAGTGGCATAGCGTAATCGTTCAAGGCCTCTCCACCAAGTAAAAAAATGCCCCCCACCAAATAAAACAATGGGCCCTCGATATTGGGCTGTATTTGGGCCTGGGCCACATGGGGGGGAGAGGTTGCAGGGGTGTCCTGGTCGAGTTCAGAATTTTTCTCCTTCTCAATTGCTGCATTTGTGATTAATATTATGCACTCACACATAAAATTTAAACTTCCATCATTTCACTGTTTTTATTATCACAAGCTTTTTTTCATTTTGTTGACCTAGTTGTGGTAAACAGCTGGCTACTATACCGTCGTGATTGTGAATCACTAGGTATTCCAGAAAATAAACAGACATGCTGTCATTTAGGACTGCAATTGCTGCAGGACTGTGCAAGAAGGGAAAAGAGGTCACAGTAAAAAAGAGAGGACGTCCATCATCATCATCCATTGAGAGGGAATATCAAGTAAAAAAACGTTGTGGTCCAGCACAGCCTATACCGATACAAGATGCCTGAAGAGATGGAATTGGTCATTGTTCTTTGGTTGACGAGTCTAGACAGAGGTGTAAAAAACCTTATTGTAAAGAGCAAACCGTGTTTAAGTGTTGTAAATGTAATGTGCATCTTTGCTTAAACAAAAATAATAGTTTTCGATATTTTCACTTACAAAGGTGATTCATATATTGAACTTCGTTTTCTGTGAATTTGATGACTATGTGCCTTGTGTCGCAAAAAATCATTAAACCCAAAAACAATATATAAACAATTTATTGGGATTTTTAATGTAATACATATTCAGGCATTAAGGGGTTAAGGGAGTGACTTGTACCATTTGTGAAGTTTTTTACTATTTCTATCTTTTGTTGGTGCTTGTGTACTGGACATTAATTAACTGTTATTTTAATACTGTTGTTCATTTTTGTTCTGCAACATAATAAGATGTGAATTTGTGTATGTAATAATTCATTATGGCCTATTTTGTTATTTAACTGTAATGTATCGCTGATGTTTTTATGTATTTTTATTTGTACATATTTTCTTTTGTGATTGTGTTTGTCTTATTTACGATTTCTCATGTAACTTTGATCTTATGGAAAAATAAATGTAGTGTTATTATTGTTATGTGATCCAGTCATCGTTACCAAGTCTACATTCGTCATAAGAGGACCATTTGTTGCATGCAAAGCAGTGAAACTGCACCACTCGAGGATTTCTCCCTTCAAAGGTAAGAAAATCTTAAATAACTTCTCTTTTCAATGTTGATTCATAGTTGACATAAAAGCTATTGCAATTTGCTACTTAATAAGGGATAAGCATACAAAAATATACATTAATCTGTGGTCTTTATAAGATTCTACGAACTGTACACTGCTTTAGGTAAAAATCTTACTTATCCTTCTGACATTTTTGTGTTTGACGTGCAACAATTTTTCTTGTGACAGTTAGTGAGCTCATTTCCTTGTTACACAGCAAGAAAAACGTCATGGTTGATATTTGGCATCTCCCATTTTTGATTAATCTAGCCATATTCAATCACTGAAAGCGACAAACAATATATTCATGACTTTTTTAAATTTAAAATTCTTCTGATGGTGGAAATTCTTGTGATTGATACCTGTGCTGATTATTGCTTTTGTTTATTAATTTCTTATTCCTATTAAAAGTGATCAAATTCTCTACCATTTCCAAATTTTAATTATAAATTAATTTTCTCGTTATTGGTTAGAAAAATAAAAATCTAGTTAGCGTTTCATCCTATAATTTTATGTAGCAATAAAGGAGGCATATTATAGATATTTGATTGATAAAATGTTCTTGAATTGAAATTTTGCAGTCTATATAATGTAATATTTATATTTTATGTATAATGAAATAATTATTCTTATAAATTTGTTCTTAGGTACAAATTTTTGCTACTGCATAAAATGTTTAATGAATGATTTTTATCATTGTAAAGTATCATTTTCTTGGAAGAGTTCGTAAATTATTGGTAATAAAGGATTTGTTTATGTGCAGATATTAATCCATAATATATATTAATGCAGTTATACTTTAGCTTAGTATTAACTAAGATTAATTTTGATCTATGCAATGTTGTATGTCAGATATTTTTCTGAATTTTTGTCATGGATTTTATTCCAATGAGCCATAAATGGTATTTTTTTTAGATTTAGAGCAATTCTTAGATTATAACTTGTAACTATCAATGATGCGTTTAGTAACTTTGACTTCAATGTTTGTTGTCAATATATATTGTGTTTTTAATGTAAAAGTTATTTATAGTTTACCTCAGAAAATGAGAATCAGTGTTTTTAAAATCGTGTGAATAATAAATTTAGCCAGTTTCCTTTACTTTATAAACTTCAAATCCAAAGATAATATTAAGGTTTTGTAGAATTTTTATCCTGGGTTGCAAGATTTCTGATTTGGTTCTGTTGTTCTTTCAGATACGTGCCCCCGAGAAATGAAGTCTCAAACGGCTTACATCCTGTCTCTGCATCAGACCATCTCTACTTTGTGATATCAAGAAAGAAGATGGGTGAGTGAATCAGTTTTATGTAACAAATTAGAATGAATTAGCTTCCCGCATTAAATATTATATATTTGACATCCTGGTAGGTACAAAAACTAGAATATTCATACGTACATGAAATAAAAATTATTTTGATTCTAGACTGATCAAAACTCTTATCAAGTAATAATGTTTTAGGGATGGACATGTTTAATAATCTCCCTAAATGTGCTCATACCATGTCATTAAATTAGCATCTTGGCTAGTCATTAAGCCATATAGTATGAAAGAATTTTTTGACTTAATTAATATGTGATGTAAATATTAATCTTAACTAGACTGTCTGTATTATATTTGATGAAGTCCATTGCATTGTCAAGTGCTTATTGACTAATAAATGCAGTAGAGAGTCGATTATCCAAGGTAAAGTGGACCAAGCTAACCTTAGATAATGATAAACTCGGATAAAATGGAAGGTTCATTTTTAGATATTAAAAATAGGCCTATATATATGTATGTTCAGAAAATTTATTTTATACATATGTAACTAAACTAAAAGAACAATTTATTGATGTTACTTAAACAAAATAGTCTTTTAATGATTTCTGCCCAACTTTGGTCGATTGCTTTTTGGCTGCCATGTTACGCCGCCGCCTCGGTTAACCTGGAACCTCGGATAATCGAGAGACTACTGTATTATTATCATCATCACTCATCAATGATTCAGTTTTTCTAAATAATCTTTCATCCTATAAAAAACTTTTAGATAGTAAGAAATAGAAACATTTCGCCTGAAATAGTATTTCAGTTCCATTTAAATTGAAAATTTATAAGACCATCAATGTGGATTTCATTATTATTACCGTAATTTTCTGATTATAATACGCATTTTTTTCTCGAAATAGTTGACAAAAAGTTAGTATTATATATGGTTATAAATGCATACAACTTTTTTCAGTATGGAAATAATATTTTCGAACATGTTTTTACCAATAAATTGTATATTTCAATGCATTTTGATAACGAACATAGTTTTACAAATAAATCGTGCATTTCGATAACATTCCTTTAAATATTGTTTTTCAAAACAAAAATAAGAATATTTATTTATTTACTTTAGCTGTAAGAATTACTAAAGCCTAGGAATTCATTACCACTCCCTTCACTGTCCTCAAACAGTTCCTCAGCGATCTTGTGTTCTCGCTCATCGTCTACGTAAATTGCATCGCCGAGAACATTTTACACACCTTGATCAGCTTGTATGAACTGGACTTGATGCTCATGTAAATGATGCCGCTGGGTGGCAAAGGACGAACTGTTATTCCAACGGACCAGGTTAATACAAAAGGCAACATTGAGGCAGGTTTTTATACATTGAATCAATCTTTAACGGGAGTCGGAACATAACGTGATATTTTTGTAAACTCTCACACATATCTAGTTTAACAGCTAAGCGCGAACTCGTATTCCAACTGATGAGATTAATACAAAAGGCGACACTGAGACAAAATGTTTTTATACAGTGTAGCGATCTTTAGTGGGAGAGTCAGAATGTAATATGATATTTTTATAAACTCTCTCACACATATGTAGTTTGGCAGCTAAGTGCGAACTCGTAAATTTGGGTTTTTATGTTTTAGTTATAATTAAGACAGGAGCTGGAATTAAAACAGTTGTATAGCTGAAAGAACAAGGCTTATATATTTTTAGAAAACAGGATTGAAATCTATGTTGAACGAGAGCAAATAATTGATTTTAATTCAGAAAAAAGGATAATTTTGTGGTTTTTTAAACAATATAAAACCAATAGTAACAAATTCAATGCTTTTTAAAATGGGAATAAACATATAGCATAGAGTTGATATTAATGCTTTTAATACAGAATTTAATATATAATCTCAACCAAAAAAGTAATCTTATGATGTTGTAATAATTCTAAAAGGAGAAAATAAGCACCTTTTTTTCGCAGTTTGCTTGGCAATTCTTCTCTTACTTGTTTTTTAAATATTTATATAAAGTCAGATCATGCTTACAATTGGGAGCTTTTAGAATAGCAGAAGATTACCTCATTTTTAACTCTTTTAAGTATGTACTGGTGTATAATGCATAGTTTGAAGACCAAATTTTCAGGTCATAAAGTAGGGGTGGGCATTATATACAGTAACACTTTCAGGCACATAAAATCGAAAATTAAAGTGAACCTACCTCTCACCAGATTCTCGCTTTTGGGATGAATTAAGGGGAAAACCACAATAATTATCGATAATCCAGGTTATACATATATAAATTATACGTATAGAACACCTAATTACTTCTATACAGTTACAATTCCATCCTCTCCAAATATGTATTCTGCATTTCACTAACTAATCACCTGATTGCTGTAAGTCTTGCAAAATCGCCAGATAGACTTCCCGCAAAAAACGTGTCAAAAACAAAATACAGAATAAGCAAATAGAAATAATTTTATTTAGTTAATGATTCTAGAATGTACAGTACTGAACCCCTTATCCGGCAAGCTTGGGGCCAGACGTTTGCCTGATTTGGGGGTTTTCCGGATTTTGCCTCCTCAATTTAGTATATACTTGTAATATATCGATGGAGTATAAAATAAAATGATAATTTCACTTTATATCGAATTCTAACACAAAACAATTAAATTTGTTCAAATAAATCAAGGCATCTTTATCAGTGAAAATTATTATTACCTAAAAGTATGTTGTTTTCTAGAATGAGTCTTTCCTCTCTATATAGGCAGTTAAAAAAACCATCACATTTCAACTATATGTTATATGTATTAGCTCATTCTTACTTTTGAATTGTCATTTTCATTTCACTCTTATATAGATTTCAATGCTTTTAAATGAGAACTGGTCTCACATGCTACCTAGAAAATGAACTATCAACATCCAATATTTATTTTAATTAAAAATCCTCAAAATAATTTCAAACACTGGACTTTATTTTATTTAAATACAAAAATTTCACAGATAAAACTTGGAAAACATAGAAATAATTTTTCATCTTTAGGTTTTAATCATAAACTGCAGCAAAGCCACGAAATTTTGCTGGGACAGTTATTCTGTAAACTCATCCAAAGAACAGCTATCATCAGAGTGGATATGCGAAGTGGTAGCTGTTGTATAGGCACAGGCTGAAGAAGTTGAAAGTTGAGGCTCTGTTGAAACCTTCTTGAACATGTCCTTCAGAGTCTGTCGTTTCATATGTTTTGGTCTCTCTTTCTGGAACACTTCTTGTATTTTGTAAACCCACATAATATGCTGCTTTGTAATAAAACTCCTGTTCCATTCCACGAATTAGTTCTTCTGTTAATTGTATACACCTATCAATGGATACTTTTTCCTTTTCATTCAACACCTCATCATCCTCTTCAGTATCACTCATTCATTTTATTATGATTCATAACCATATTGCAAATGTCACTATCTGTAAGTTGGAGGTAAACTGGAGCTCCATTGTCAGTGTTCAAATAATCTTCAATAGCTTCTTTATCTACCAATTTTCTGTATCATATGACAAAATTTTTGCAAATGCCAATAAGTCTTCAACAATTTCACTTTCTTCAGAAGAAGGAAAACCTTGAAAATTGGGTTCAGTTTCATCATCATCATTTAGAAATTTGGTGGATGGCCATAAATTGTGCCATCCATTCAACAAAGTAATCTGGGAAACATTGTCCCAAGCCTTTGCAACACTCAAAATAGCATTGTTTATGTTAAACTAGCTGATCCTGCACAACCTTTGCACGGTGAATTTTCAGTTGATTATAAAAAATTGTAAAATAAGTTTATCTCAATAATTTACATTTGACTCTAAAAATGCATTTCCTTACACAGTAATTGATCGCGAACTTTTATGTTTTTCTTTTTATTCAAATATATGTCCTTTTTTATATAACAATCAATGCAACCATTTATGTAGATTATCAATGAAGAGAAGATAACCATGTAATGTGTTTAAAAAAATAACGTGTCCCTATTCTCATTTAATTTTAAATTTATACGCGAGCTTATTTGCGTTAATAAACATTATGGATGTATAATATAATGGTTCTACTTACAAACAGATAAGATTCCAGCATTCAAACGATGATAGGAAGATTCAACTGCTTTGATTGAATTGTTAGGAACACTTCCCATACGCAGTTAACTGAATAATTATCCCTAAATATTTATGTTGCAATGTATAAATGTTGACATTGCTACAGCAATAATTTTGATGCTTAAACAAAGTGCGAAGCGAATAATGCTATTCTTTCACCTATTGGAAGGTATAATTGGCATTAATTATAATGTTTGGCAATAAGGGTGACTGTATTCTTTTATGATACAAAATAATAATTTTGCCTTATAATGCTATTCATAATAATTTAAATATCTATACCCCAATTATGGAGAAAGTCGTGTTGGCCACATTAGATTTTATCTAATTATATACATTATAGTATGTATATAATTAGTTATAATCTTGTGAATAGGTCTTCTAAATCATGCTCGTTTGATAAGTCTGCATGAAACAATGTATTAGTGGTGTCTTTTAAGCGTGTCTCACCGCTGGACAGTCTGTCCATTCCATCGAGTTCTGATATACCGAGAGTTTACTGTACTGTGATTACTTCCTTTTCCTTGGCTCCAGGATACTTTTGGTTCAGACAATACACTTCCTCATGGCCCATCATAATTTACCAAACAAAGTGAATAATATCTGTCAGTCTCTTTTACAATAAGCACTATCATCATATACTGTCACAAAATATTCTAATTCATTTGTATGGGCATCAAATGTTCCACAACTGGAACCAGAAAGAGAATTGTGAAAATGGTGCACATTCAATTCAAAATTTTGATTATTTAATTTCATGCATCCATTCCATCAGCTTATCTTCTTCCTTCATTTTTCGTTTGGCAGGACTAGTTTGTTCACTCAATACTCATCGTCAATTGACGTACCATTGTCAGTTTCAACAATCTTATATATTCGTCTTCTTTGAACTCAGATTCTGACTCCTAAGTATTATAAAGTTCATGAAGTACTGTAAGGCCTCAATTACATCGGGGTTAAGTTCCTGAATAAGGCGACAAAATGCGAAATGACATACATTGGAGCACCATTTACCATATGAAATGACTAATACAGGGGATATACGTTCCTAACCCCTGACATCTTATATAGTAATCTTTAATAAGACATAAATACAACATTCAAGTATTACTAAAATATAACTAAATGATAAAAAATATACATTAACATCCTTATAAACAAATAGTAAAATTTTATTACAAATGAGTAATCACCTTAATAAGGTTGTCGTACTCCAGTCAAAGGCTAGCTTAAAGTGGATTGGGATTATGCATAAAATGTAGCAAAAAATCAATTCACAAAGATCACTAGATAATGTGTGTCACTGTAACTAAGATGTGTGTATGTATATATATATATATATTGTTATATATTATGATATATAATGATTACGAAATTAATTAACAAGATTTATGTCTCGGGAGAGTGGCTTCAGGATTTCTTAGATGTAACAAAGATCCCTCTAAAGAAGAAACCAAAGGCAATGCAGTGTAAGACTATAGAGTGATAATGCTCTTCGAAGATCATCATGAGGATTCTTAATAAAAGGATAGAGAAAAAGGCTGAAGAAATGCTAGGGGAAGATCAATTTGGCTTCAGAAAAGGATGCAGAACCAGAGATGCTATTGGTATAGTGAGAATCATATCAGAAAGGGCAATACAGTGAAGCGATACCAATAGGGCTTGCGACATTGATTACAATTTACATAAAAATAACTTTTGATTAATAGTTAACAATTTATTAACCATACCAAAATAACAATTCTCACAACTTATAATTCACCTGTGCCACTGTGTGGTTCAGGCACCATGGACTTCACTTGAAAGTTCAGGTGAGGTTAGCTCAGCTGATGTGGGAGCTGCTCTGGTTGGGAAGAGAATGAGAGAAAGCGAAAGCCCCCTCACTGCCTAGAACAGGTCATTCTGGAATTTCCAGATGGTGAGTCATGATTGGTGAACATTTGAACAGGAGTTTGTGGATTTGCAGTTCATTGAACTGGAAGGGGAATGGAGGGAGGACACTTTTTGGCGTATATATTTAGACGCCCAGAAAAGTCCGCGGCATCCATGGGAGGGGCGATAGTTCAGCCTTGGTCTCTCTCTGCTGGCCTTTGTAAATCGACACGCCTCGGGATTGGGAACAAAGTCCCAAGGGCAGGGAAAAATGTCACAACAGTACAGCCAAGATTGCTGCATATGTTTCGTCGACTGACAGAAGGCCTTTGGTAGAGTAGATGTGGTACTACTGATGAGAATATTAAAGATATAGGTGTAGACTGGAAAGACAGGAGACTGATCAGGAATTATATGTGAATCAAGTTGTAAAGGTCAGGTTGGAGAATGCAGACACCAGCGGAGTAAATATCGGTAGAGGAATAAGACGGCTGTTGTCTTTCGCCGATTCTGTTCAATATATATGGAGAGAGGCTAATGCAGGAAGCATTAGAAGGCACGGGAGATTTCAAAATTGGAGGAAGGATTATAAGAATAGTGAAATACATGGATGATCATGTACTTCTAGCAAGAAAGGAAAAGCAACTCCAGAAAATGATAAATAGACTAGTGGTAACAGGTAGAAAATACGGTATGGAAATAAATACAGAAAAATCCAAGGTCATGTGAATATCAAGTAAAGAAGAAGAAAATTTGAACGTATTGGAGGAAAGCCATTAGAACAAGTTTCATACTATAAATACTTTGGAAGTATCATAGCAATAGAAGCAAAATGTACCAATGAAACCATGACTAAATAACGAAAGCAAAAGCCACTTTCAGAAGAAAGAAACTCCTACTAACGGGGAATATAAAGGAGGATATCCGCAAGAAGTTGATAAAATGCTATGTATGGAGTATAGCTTTGTATGGGGCAGAAACATAATATTAAATACTTGGAAAGCTTCGAAATGTGACATGGAAAAGAATGCTGAAGATAAAATGGACAGATGAAAAACAAGGAAGTGCTACGAAGAATAGGAGAGAAGTGAACTATCAAAAAGAGGAAGGGAAACTGGATTGGGCATTACATGAGGAGAGAGAGCATGATTAAAGAAGTGCTAGATAGAAAACTGGATGGAAAAAGAGAGAGGTAGGAAAAGGTTTCAGCTGATAGACGACTTGAAAGGGAAAGAAAGCTATCAAGACATGAAGAAGACTGCGGTAAATAGGAGAATATGGAGAACCAAGTTTAACCATGAATAATCATGAACCTGTCTACGGACAGACTACCTATGATGATGATGATGATATAAGAGGAGTCACAGCACAATGCATAAGTTATATGCATTCGTAAAGAGAAAGATATTTATTCATAAAAAGCTGGAAGAGCTGGACATGTATGATTCCAAATTGACATAGTTGTGAGCTCAGCAGAAAAGAACAGCTGATCAGGTAGTTCAAAACCCTGGGCCAGATGAAATTGCAAAACTCAACGACGATTCGTGGGTATTGATATCTATTTATTTAGCGAGGAATGAATAATTACTGTATTGATGAATAATTCATCACAACGAATTTACAATAGTTTTCTGCTTATAACTCATACTTGGTTGACTGGCCATAATAGAGGGGTATACATAATTATACAAGTTTCAAGAAGTTTGAAAATAAAAATCGATAAATGGCAGGAATGTTATTTCAATGGTCAACTAAGCGTGACAGTAATTCAGAGTGACTGATTATTTTTAAAACGACTGTACATAACTGTAGGCAGTAGTGCTGGTCACCTATTGGACATGTATACGCGACCATAGCCCTTAATATGTTAATCAATTAATTTGTCAAACCCATGTATGTTTTTGTTTAGGATATGAACTCGCTTTTTTCATATTCATCATTACTATTTCTCGCATTTCAAATGAATATGACGCAATCTAAAAGCATAAACATTTTTCACACCAAGTTCTGAGTTCTTAATGTCACTAGTTAAATTTCATTCTAAGCTGCCTCAATTTCTTGAAAATTCCAAAAAATAAACATTTAAATTCTACTTTATTTTGACAATTTTAATGGAGTGGAAGATGAAGTGAATTTACTTAATAGATGTACAGGTAGTCCTCGGTTAACGCGCTTTCAGTTAGCGCATTTTTGTTTTAACGCAGTGTATTCATTATGGACAATTTTTGTACTACGCACCATTTTTTCGGTATAACGCGGTTCTGGGGAAGGTCACTAGTAGGTGCTGCATGGAGAGTACCCTAACCTCACCCTCGTAGTTTCCCAGCCTGTCTTGACCAGTCTTGAATTGGTTTCCGTAGCGTTTATTTGAAGTCTCTTCCATCTTTTGGAATAATTATTGTTAACTGATTTAACCCTTCATTAACATCATCATGAGTGGCAAACGATCCAACAGTGATACCATTTCATCTGTGACTAAACTTAAGAGAAAAGCAATACCTTTAAGTGTAAAGTTAGAAGTTGTTGAACGCTATGAACATGGTGAAAAAGCAGTTGACATCGGCAAAGTATTTGGACTTTCAGAATTGACACTTAGAACAATTCGCGCAAATTCCGATAAAATTAAGGCTAGTGCTAAGAGGGCAACATCTTTAAGTGCTTCTAGAGTGAGTCGTGTACGGCCAACTATTATAGAAAAGATGGAACGGCTACTAAGCATCTGGATAGAACATGAAAATGAAATAACATGCCTTTAAGTCTGAATACTATAAAGGAAAAGGCTAGAAGCCTGTATGAACATCTGAGGATCTCTGAAGCTGTTCCGAGTGATATAAAACCATTTCATGCAACTCATGGATGGTTTGAACGCTTCAAATCGCGATACAGCTTACATAATGTGAAAATGACAGGTGAATCTGCTGGAGCTGATACGGAAGCAGCAGAAAGTTTCCCTGAAATTCTACTTAGCATTATTGAAGAAGGAGGATACAATCCAAAGCAGGTCTTTAATATTGATGAGACAGGACTTTACTGGAAAAAAATGCCAAATAGGACATATATCTCCAAAGAGGAGAAGAGTGCGCTAGGGTTCAAAACAGCGAAAGATCGCTGCATGCTACTGCGAGGGAGATTACAAGCTCAAACCTCTCATGGTTTATCATTTGGAGACACCAAGGGCTTTAAAAGGTTATAGAAAAGAACTCCCTGTCATTTGGCATTCAAATGCTAAAGCCTGGATAACAGCAAATATTTTTTAAAACTACTTGACAGATTGTTTGCACAAGGAACTCAAGGATTATTGTAGAAAGGAGAATCTAGATTTTAAAATACTTCTGCTTCTGGTTAATGCACCGGGCCATCCTGCAACCATTGTTGATCTATGTGAAAACATCAATGTTGTGTATCTTCCACCAAACACAACACCTTTGATTCAGCCGATGGACCAGGGCGCAATTGCGACCTTCAAAGCATATCACTTACGCCGCACATTTGCCAGACTGATCAAGGACACCGATGGAGATGATAAGCAATCCATAAAAGAAATTTAACATCGAAGATGCCATCGACATCATTGCTGAATCATGGGGTGAGGTATCACCTGCCTGTATGAACGGCGTTTGGCATAAAATCTGGCCTCAGTGCATTAAAGATTTCCAAAGTTTTAATAAAGTTCCAGAAGTAACGGAAGAACTAGTTACCATGGCAAAGAAAGCTGGCTTCGATGAAGCTGAAGAATTGGATATTGTGGAACTTCTTGAGTCCCGTAAAGAGGAATTGTCGAATGAGGAACTTGAGGAGCTAGATAATCAGCGAGAGGTAGAAGATGAAACGGAGCTTCCTACAACAACACACGTGTTAAGTACAAAGTGCCTGTCTGAAGCATTCAAGCATATCGAGATGGCTATGTCAATCTTTAATGAAGATGATTCTGACAAGGAGCATAGTTCCAAAGTTGGTCGGATGCTTGAAAATTCCATTCATTGCTACAAGCAAATCTATAACGAAGAAATGAAAAGAGCAAAGTAACTTTCCATTTATCGTTTTCTTAAGCCCAGACAATCAGCCGTTTGTCCTTCCAGTCCAGATCCATCGTCTTCAGCAACAAAGGAGCTTCGTGTCAGCCCTTTACATGATTCAGATTTGTCAGTTGATGACCCATGGTCATACGCCTCTGAAAATTGAGCCTTTAAATCTTCAGTCACTATAATTGAAAGTGATCGGCAAAATCAAACTAGGTAATAAAAATCTTCTTCTATTTTTTACTTTCTCATATGAAGTACCGAGAAAGTATTGTTATCATGAAAAAATTGTACCTCGAGATTTTTACGGAAATATACGTTTTAGATGTCGCTAAATCCGGAAAAGTGGTTTTTTTTTTCAAGAAAAATTTAGGGTCCGTATTATATACGGTAACAAGCGCATACAACTTTTTACTTTCTCATACGAAGTATCGATAAAGTATTGTTTTCGCGAAAAAATTCGACCTCGAGATTTTTACGGAAATACGTGTTTTAGATGTCGCTGAATCCGAAAAAGTGGTTTTCGCAGTGCTGTCTGTCTGTTACTGGCTCTGGAGCCTAGATGGTCGAACGAAAATGAATGAAATCACATACTTAGGCATTTTATCATACTGAGCAAAGTATACATAGAAATGGTTGACATTGATCAATAATTAAGAGTGGTTTATTCCACACAATTTTAACAATTCGATTTTCTCAATAACGGCTCTAATGATTTTGATCAGATTTCATACAGTTACTTGAGTATACATCTACAATAATACTACGTATTTTATTTTTCTCAATGAATGAATATAAGGCTAGTTTATTCTTGGGCAACTTTAACAAAAATTGGATTTTCTAAAAACAGGCTCATATGATTTTCATTTTCTAAAGATAACTAAACGACGCATTAGTATCCATATATGAGAAAGTTTGTACAATGTATGCTGTACTGATTGTTTTAGTAAAGAAATAATTTATATTTTCGGGCATATTTTTAACAATAAATCGTATATTTCAATGCATTTCAATGACTCCTTTAAATATTGTTTTTCAAAATAAAAATAATTATTTATTTACTTTAAATGTCCGAATCTAAGCCTCTGAATTCATTATTGCTGTCCTCAAATAGTTCGCTGGCGATTTTGTTCTCTCTTATCATCTACGTAAATGGTATCGCTGAGAACATTCTTTTCATCCTCATTATCCACTTCAGCGAAATCATCATCCCATATGATGTCGTCTTCAGAACCATCCATGGCGTTTGTGAGGCAACACTTTTTAAAGCCACGCTTTTTAAGAAAAAATCAATGCAAGTTGCGAGTAACAAATAGAGTCAGAACTAGACGTGATATTCACGTAAACTATCTCGCTCGGCGGTAAGTCGAGAACTTTTATTCCAACTGACCAGATTATTACACAATGCGAAATTGTATCGGTCATTAAGTGAGAGTCAAAACTATATAGACGTGAAGCTTTCGTAAACACACTCGCTTGGTGGTAATGCGAGAACTGTTATTCCAAATGACCAGATTATTACACAATGCTACATAGAGATGTTTTTATACAATTTATCGATCTTTAAAGTGAGAGTCAAAATTATATAGACGTAAAGTTTTCGTAAACAATTGCACATATCTAATTTCACGGCAAGGCGAGAAGTGTCGATACTGCTAATAACCAAGTGAAAAATTACAGTGATCATTTTACAAAAAATGAGTTGCATATTATACATGATGATAACACAGTTTTCACATTTCATTCGTAAAAACATGGGCATGTATTATATAGGGTATGTATTGTAATCAGAAAATTACAGTATTTGAATTTATTTACAATGCTACACACATCTTTGTATAGGTCTCTGATGTAGTAATTAAGTTAAAATGGTATTGCAAAGTTCTTCACTTATAAATAATAAGATTACCCATCGTTGCTCAGGTTACATTTTATAAATCAACATGACTTCAAATTAAGACAGTTATAATGAACGAAAAATTATTTCTACATTTGAAAAGTATCATTTGGGATTTTTTTTTATAATAAAAGCCTGCACTTGTCAAGAGCAATGGATTTTTAAGTGTTATATCTTATGGAATTAAATGTTAATCCCCTATATTATTATATCACTGACTATAATGGACCAAAATTTATATATTCACTAATTGTAAGTTGAGATGTAAGAACCATACAAAATTTGGTTGTTCTTGTCTTATAGTTTATGATGTGCATAATGAGAGACAAAAACACTTTTGGAAAAAAAAAATATATGTATATATATATATAGATTGTGGGAAGCTCATCCAGTTCTACTAGGTATAATAATTATAGAATATTTATTTTGATTCCCAATTTTGTAGTAGTTTGATTCTTAAAATGGTCTCTAATGTAAATGTTAATGTCTCTTGTTGGCTACTGTTTAAAATATTTTCATTAAATTATCATAATGAAATTTTGGTAAAGTACGTGAGGTTTTGACTTATTCTAACATAAGCCTTACTGATAAGGAATTCTTTAAATTTTTATCATAAATAACTCAATTGCCTACAAGTATTTAACGAAATGCTTTAATTTTATCATGTACTCTAAAAATGATTTGATTTGCTGATTTTACTTGTAAATTAACAAATCTGCCATGAAAGTGTTAAGCTATCGGTAAGGAGCAATATAATTAATTTGTTAACAATAAACGGGTCACGCAATGCGATTACTACTTAAATTTGACATAAACTCAACTCAAATTAAATTTTACGTACTTACTGTATTTATCTGGATAGATAGACTGAAACTTTGAGAATATGGGATAGTTATTCATAAATAATGTTTGCTTCGATTAAATCAGTTAAATTTTGCATAATAGCTTTGAATCTGAACTTTACGTAAGGGCAAATATGTTTTTGATGTTGTAAATATAATCTCATTTAAGTGAATGTTATATTTTTAAATCCAAGCAAGATAATTCTTAAAGGCAAAATGTATTTAGTTCAAGCTTTGTTGCTATAAAAATTAAATTACTATAAGAAGTAAATGTAGTCTTTGTGCATTTACATTATGCAATTATCTTTAAAAAAACAATAATACATCTAATAGAGGTACAGTGTAATGAAATGCAAATTATTTTAGCAAATATACTTGATTTTATTAACAGTTGAAATAGGTGTCATAAAATTTCAATATTGTTTAAAAGTTTATTTCTTGCATTGAATAGTTTACAAAAATGTTATTCTGGCATTTAAGTAATTTTAATTAAACATTTATTTGAATGATTCAATACTGCATTATTTTTTGGTTTATGGGAAAATTGCTGTAGAATCAATTGCGTGCACTCCTTTTTACTTAATGTATTTCTTGACCAATAGGAGACATTATTAATTAGTGTTAGGCCATTGATAATGTGAAATGTTTCTTTTTTTTAAGTGATTCTAGAACAAGTGCTTAAAAAATTACTTGCCTCTGATAAAAATAGCTGTGGCTGCATTGTAAATAATTAATACACGCATGTCAACTATAGGGCAGTTGTTGTCAGTGGCATTTTGCCACTGATGGTGGCTGCTCTGTAGTTGAGATGCATGTGTTAATTATTTTACAATGCAGCTGCAGCTATTTTTATCAGAGGCAAGTAATATTTTAAGCACTTCTTCAATTTATTTCAGCTGCAAAATGTTTTATGTTTATTCATGTTTTGAATTGTCTTGTTATTATATATATATACACACAGTTATGTCAGCTGTTGAATAGTGGAAATGAAAAAGTTGTCTTGTAATATACGCAGTTATTGAATAATTTGATCAAGAAGCAGCAAAAATTGGTAGAAATCATGGTCAAAATAGCACTTCTAGGCTAAAAACGTGGGTTTTTAGGCCAAAATATACCTAAAAAAACCCCCTAAGTGTTACGATACCTAAAACAGGCTCCGAGAAAAAGAAATTAATTTTAGCTAAAAAGAGTACACAGGTTTTGTTCATAATAAAGTCTTTATTGCAATTAAAATAATGTACAATGTATATACAAGTTCAATAAAAATTTTACACCCTGAAATATATTTTCTCTAGTTATTTTATCCTGGACTTCCAAATAAAATTATTTTATTCTGGGATTTAAAAAAATGACTGGACTTTGGACTCTGGACTTAGAATAATTTGGTGGACTTGGGGGCTTAAATAAATAATTCATTTGTTTACATTTTGGACAATAATTTTTGACTCTGGACTTGAAAAAAATTCTGGACTTATAAGCCTTACAACATAGCACAAAACGAAATTATAATTTAAAAATTTTAAAAATTAAAAATATATTGAAAAAAATTCTGGACTTAGAAGCCTTTGAACATAGCACAAAACAAAATTAGAATAATTTTTGACTCTGGACTTATAAGCCTTTGAACATAGCACAAAAAATTATAATTTAAAAATTTTAAATGTAGAAGAAATAAACTTGAAAAAAATTCTGGACTTATAAGCCTTTGAACATAGCACAAAACGAAATTATAATTTAAAAACTTTCTTGAAGTGCAGAAAAAAACTTAAAATATGGCAAACATTAAAATAGAAGTTGACCATTTTTACAAAATAATTTGGCAAGAATAAGATCATCTTTAAATCACTTAACTTAAGGAAAGGTGCAAAAGTAAAGAGGTAAAAATAGCATGGCTTAGAAAAAATATGAGACGACAAAACATATACCCCAAAAGTGTTGCTAATACTGGTTCAGATTTTATAAAAATGGCAGTAATTATATAGAATGGAAAGCAATAAGTTTATACATTTGGATTGTAAAAAGAATTCCTGATTGCTCTGAATAATATACCAACTCTTTACACTTGGAAGAAAATAAATGGAAAAATTATTTACAAATAATGTCGAGCAAATTGGATAGTGATGGAATTTTTCTCGACTTAAGAATTTTGTCTCTCGACTAATTTTAAGAATTTTTTCTAAACATTGCCTTGAAATATGGACAATTAAATTACCGCTATAGTAGGGCAGCCCCAGATCTCCGATCCTCAATGCAATTTAAATAAACTGAAGGTTTAGTGAAATAATTTTTATTGAATAATAAATGAAATGCAAATAATGGAAATAGTTTGGCCCTAGGTTAGATCTTCTTTGTTCCCTATTCATTTGACCTGTTTCCCTATTTCTTTGTCTTTCTTGTACTCTCCGCTCCTCATCTACATGGGCAATCCTATGAGCTTCCGCATCTCTTTCTCTCTTTCCTACAATACTCTTCCTTTGATCTCTGGCTCCTCTTCCTTTCTCTGGCAGCTGTAGCTGGGCTAATAGCTTAGTTCCAATTATTATCTTTGCACCCTTATAGACGAACTCACAAACAATTGCTTTACTTCCAGTGTCTAGCAACGACTGCTTTTAACTTCTTACAGCACCTACTATAAAGGCGACATCAATGCAATAGTTTATTTAGATTATCAATAAAGAGAAGATAACCATATAATAACGTGTGTCCCTATTCTCATCTAATTTTTAATTGACGCATGAGTCTATTTGCATTAATAAGGATTACAATGTGTAATATGATGGTTCTACTTACAAAAAGGTAAGATTCCAGCATTCAAACGATGAAACAAAACAAAAAACACATTAAATGCACAATTTAAAATAAAACTCAATGCGCTGGGAGCTTGTTTGTTATACACATGTTATTGACACAGCTAGAAACGCTACCCATATGCAGTCAACAGAATAATTATTTGTAAATATTTACATTGCTATGGTTCATTAATTACGATGCTCAACAGTTCAAAGCGAATAACCTTTTTCTTTCATCTGTTTGAAGGTTTAGTTGGCATTAAATGAATCGGAGGCAACAATGAGAGTCTCCTTGGCAATGCCCGGAATGAGTACGAAAAATCTGCAAAATTTCGAAAAAGAAAGCATATTTCTGAAAACATCGACCATGTAATGTGTAAATATCACAAGTATAAGATAGTATAGAGCTTTGGCCGTTGAATAAAGCAAAAAAGAAGAAAATTGGTCTATATTTACGTATTTTAACGAATGAAGGAAAAAAACCTTGCACTCTGAAAAATCGAAAAATCCCATGTAAACTTATGGGAAAATATAATTGTCTCCTGGATTCGAACACGGGACACTTTAGAAAACGAAAATATTTTTCCAGGGACCCTATAGCCAGTAGAAACACAACTCCGTTTACCACATATCTTTACGACGAACGGTTCTCAAGAAATACGCCGATATATACTGTATGCAAATGTCTACAGACGTCAACGTAAAATTAATATATAGGTAGATTTTCAATGCCTGAATTAATAATTTGAGATTATAAAATTTTCAATTAAAATATTTTCCTTTACATGCATATTCTCTGGATTTACAATCAAAGCTCTCAAAACTAACTGAAATTTCATTCCCATTAATCTCTTTATCCGATTTTGATAACTTGAATACAGAATAGAATTTTTATTGGCTCCGAATTTTTTTCTGCCTTGAATGAACAATAATAAACCCATGCAATATTTTCAGAACTAATTCAAGCATATTCTACATTTATCTGCAACCTTCTTTAAATTAAGCAAAATCCAGAGTTATTTAACCACACCAAACCCTCTTGGTAAAATTTTAAACATAGTACACTGTAAATCCTGATCCAAAAAATCTTTTTTAACGACTGCATCTATTAAGATTAAATTTGATTACCTTTCTGCATCCAATTTGCGGAATGATATTCATGATAGAAACATGATAAATCTGCAAAGGTGAACAAATACAGTGGTTTCAAAAGTCAATCTTATGAAAACTTTGGCATTTAATAAGTTTTCTAAGGTTTTTAAATTCAATATATTTTTATAAATGGTCTTCTGTAATTCATAAGTAACGTGTCACTAAATTAGATTCTTTATTAACAGAAATCAAATTTTTAACAAAAATTTAAAATTTATTTGTGCTAATAAAAATTTACAAACAAAATGATTATTTATAAAATTTAATTAAACAAAGTTTTTCAAGTTCAAACTGAAAACTAATACCTTATATTCTCATAAATATACAGGCGACCCCCGAGATTTGACCGTTCGAGATTCGACAAACTCGAGAATTCGACCGGTCGAATTGACCTGGCCGAACGATTGGTCGAATTAGAAACTAGTTTACGCGAAATAATTTTCAGTCTGCCAGAACACTAGAGGTTTAATTTGAGTCTAGACATAGTTATTTCTGCTCTAATTGTTTGAATTTGTGCTGATTCGACATTTGACGGTTCGAGATTCGACCACGTTTTCGGGAACGCATCCCTGTCGAATCTCGGGAGTCGCCTGTATAAGCAGAAATAAATATATATTTTGTAAAAGTTATCAGAAAGTTTTTCAAGTCCAAACAGAAAATTGACACCTTATATTCTCAGAAATAAAATATTCTTACAGACGATACCATTTAAACATTTTTTCGCTGGTAGTACTATATTTTTCATTTATTTACTGTAAGTCTAAATTGATTAAAAATATTTTAAAGTGCAATCAAATTTTTGATGTTCAGTTTAATCCAATCGTAAATTTTGGCTTATTCTGAATAATAGGACAAAATCAGTCCCTTAACAGTGGAATTCCTATAATATCGTATTTTTTACTATCAGTTGTGACCAAAAGTCTATAATCTTGCCAAATTTCAAACTCTCTAAGTCATCTTTAAGTGCCTTATAATTTTTATCTTCCTATGGGGCAACAATGAGGCAAAAATAACCCCAAAAAATGGTAATTTCAACAGATTTGGAATTTTTCCATCGGCTGTGACCAAAAACCTATAATCGTATCAAATTTCAAGTCTATAGTGCATCTGGAAGTGCCTTATAATTTATATTCTCCTCCTACATCCTATGTAAGACAGCTATATCTATAATATATTTTGATGCGTGTGTTTGTTCATGGAACTCCTCCTAAGCGATAAAAGCTAGAATAACCAAATTTGGTACGATTCTTCCTTACATCCTAACTTATTGTTAGTGAACTGTCAAGGTTTGGTCAACCGGGATTAATCAGTGTTGCCAATATAGGAGATTAACATTTTTCCATAAGATAACACGTATGAATCCATTTCTTGACTTGCAAGGTATTCTTTCTTCAAGCATAAAAATGTATTTTTTGTTTTTACTTTATTTGATGAATAAAACTCTATACTATCTTATTTCTGCGAAGTTTACATGTTACACGGTCGAAGTTTTCAGAAATATGTTATTTGTTTCGAAATTTTGCGGATTTTTCGTACTCTTTCCTGGCGTTGCCAAGGCAGCCGTCATTGTTACCTCCGATTCAATTAGCTTCAATGAAGCTTACAAATAGACGAAAGTTTAGCGTTATTCGATTCGCACTTTTGTTTAAGCAACGAAATGATCGATGTATAAGGATAGCAACATAAGTAGATACTGTTTATTATTCAGAAAGCGTTCATTGATGAAAGTAATTGAACCTTCTTTCATCTATTGAATACTGGAATCTTACTTTTCTTGTAAGTAAAATCATTATATTCTACATTATAATGTTTATTAACGTAAATAAGCTCACGTATCTGGTGTACATTTACCAGTCATTGTTCAGTCATGGACAACTGTACGTTGCTTATTCACGGGTTTCTTGCTTACAAGACAAAAGTAAATATTTCAGCGAGGCATAATTACACAAGAAATGAAGCTGGATTTGGTGAAAGTAATATGATAGGAAAAAATTATCGTTATATTTGAATGCAATACGTTCGGAAACAGATTGTTACAAGCAAATATGATTAACTGTTAAGAAAAGCTAATTGTAAGTTAAAAAGTATCTATGTACTATATATTTTAAAGAGTTTGTATGTTGTGCTGTAGTAGCTTCACTAAATCTGTTGAAATTCAACGGGAAATTCTGCTAGTATTATATATTTATTGTCTGATATAGTGAATAAACCAGAATTAGCAACACATAAGTTTAAAAAAACAGGTTAAAAAACCTCTCATCCCGTATATATCGCCTCCAGCTTGTAATCCTCTTTAGTCTTGCATCCAGTTGCATCAATTCTCGTCACAGCAAAGCAGTACTCTTCGATCCATGGTCCTCCTATGGCTCAAACCAGTGACTTTTGACTCAGCATCAACTGCAAGTGCCTAAAATAAAGAGGAAAAATGGTTGTTGTGAATTCAATAAAGAAATATAATCTAAACAATGTAAATCGAAAAGATTAATTTGCTTACACAATCTGAAAGAGCACATTTTATTTATTGAGGCCTATTTAGAAATATAAAATTTTAAATTCTTTAAGTTTATTCAAATAATTATATAAACACATAAAAACCAGTCAATATGATGGGCTATCTTTAGTTAACTTAAAATAGTTGCCTCCCTCTCTCCTCTCACCAGCATGTCCTTCCTCTTAATTTTTTTGTTACATCCAGTTCGGAATATTACCCCTAAAATTAACATACTGCAATTTTTTGTTTACATCTAATTCAGAATGTTACCACTAAAAATGGCTTCTTCGGCAGTCACAATATGCAATTGTGGATGTTGCTTGGACTCTGTGTTTGTGTTAAATAAAATGTTTCACACACCCTTTTTAAATGCCTCCTAAAATTCCAATATGCACTAAAAATGATAAAAGGAAATAAGTTGTGTTAACCTTAACCCAGAAACTTGACATAATAAAACGTTTAGAGAAAAGTTAGAACCGCAATGTTTTAATGGAAGAGTTCAATGTTGGTTCTTCACTATATGATATTACAGCACAGATATCACAGTTAATGAAATTCGTTACATCTTCTGAGACACCTAGAAGGGTCAGCGCACTTGAGCAACTGGATACTGCTATTTATAAATGGTTTTCTATAAAGCATTCTGAGGGAGCCCGTATTTCTGGACCAACGTTGATTGAAAAGGCCCAAGATTTTTTATGAACAAATGGAAATTAGTGAGTCGTGTGCATTTTTAGATGGATAGCTGTTTTAAGATTACGCATGGGATCAGAAGTCTAGATGTTTCAGGTGATAAAAAATCGGCTGACCAAGAAGCTTCCGATAAGGAATACCATATTTTCTGTCGTATAAGACACCGACGCATTAGATGCACCGTTATTTCAGAAGGGATATTTTTGGAAAAAAATTATTTTTGTCCATATTCTCAATGTATTTTCTATTTATTGTTATCACAATTATTGAATGAAAAAACAATTTCTCGTTCACCTTGCATATATGCCTTCTTATGTTTTCATCACCCACAATTGGCATAGAACATTTAACAATATTATAAATTTTCTTTCAAGGTTTCAGATATATTTTTTGGCTACTGTCTGATATTACGTATGATAATGCTATCCTACAGTCTTTTGCAGTGATGCCAACATTAGAATTTCGACTTATTGGCTAATTTAATGCATTGCTTTGTGCATTATTATATGTGTAGTCGATATATAAAAGTTATTCGAATCATCAGTTTTTATACAATCGACACATTTTCAGGTTTACAAAGTTACCATTTAAGGGAATCTGTAAATGGAAAGACATGCAAGACCACATATTAAGAGTGGTGTCAAAATTTCCTGGATCCCTGTGTAACTGTATTCACTGTGCTCCCTTATCTTTAGTTATTATTTTATTTGTCTTGTAATAATTTATATTTGTTCTTAGTAACAATGAACTATAATAATATCTTTTAGGGTTCTACTGGGGGTTGAATCAGATCATAGATCTATCTAAACGTAGGAAAGGATCGCATTTTCCTTAGTAATATTTTTTACTTTTGCGGTATTAGAAGCAGGGTGAATTTTGGACAATTTTTATTTCTCATCGATTTCAAAAAAGTACCAAATGACGAAGTGTTAATGGAAAAATATAACAATTTGGAAAATGAATTGACCGATATATCAGACTCGGATATCAATGGAGAACAGCTCTTTTATGAAATAAAAAAATCTCATTCCCCTAAATGAAAAATTAACTTTAGAGTCCTTTACATGTTCTCAATTTTATTATAGATCACCATCTACAATGTACTTTAACAAATGTATGGAATGCACTCAGAATATTTTTAACCGTATCTGTTACTGGTGGCAAAAGATCGTTTCCTAAACTTAAATTGATCAAAACATTTTAAGGTCTACAATGCTTCAGCAACGGATGAACTCATTGGCATTGATTTCAATAGAACAGGGATTCCTTGATAACAAAATAAGAAAACAGGCACTATATAAATTCATTGATAAAAAATCTCGAAAAAAAATTTATTAATTGTAATATGCTTGACAACTATAAGATATTTTGAAAGTTTGGATTTCATAAATAAACAAGTTATATTTTGTATTATCTTTTTCTTTTCTTGATGCTCAAGTGCTAATCTTATTGAAGGTCTCACCTTAACCCATTAACGCCGGCCGTCCTCATTTGAGGACGCCTTGTTTAACTACTATTTTGACAAAATGTGTTACAAAGTCTTCCCGTTTTGATTTTATCTCGAATGTGGTGAGTCTCGCGGACTTTGTAGGCGCACACTTCGTCGCGAAATACGTTTAGTCTGTGATTGACTGCCATCGAAAAAGTACGTAAAAAATTTCTCCTACAACTCCAATGAAAGTTGTTCCTCATTAAAATTAGTGGACGTGTTTATAAATTATATACAACGTATTTGATTAAGAATACATTGTTTTACCGGAAATAAAACATTTAATAATTATATTTATAGTGTATGTTTTTTTATTTCAAGTTATTTCAGGCCGTCCTCATATGAGGACGTTAGGCACATATGTATGTAAATGTTGGTGCATTGTAGGTACAATATTCGGACTTATTACAGATACCGTGCCATGGAGAGAAGGTATTTTTCTCGAGAAAAAAACTTTTATGGACTGGATGGGGCCATCCTTGCTATAATGAATGAAGAATCTAGTGATGACGAAAATTCCAGGGAGTTTCAAATAAATATTATTCCACCAACTTTAGATGAACTGACTGACTGTGAGGAATATGCACAACAAAAAAACCATCATGCCTTCAACGTTAGTGTGAATGAGATGAAAACATTTTTTGCTGTTTTATTGCTGACAGGTTACAATAGTTTACCAAAAGAGCGAATGTATTGGTCTCTCGATGAGGACTTGGGAGTTCCTCTTGTTTACGATAGCATATCTCGAGATCGATATTTAGAAATCAAACGATTTTTGCATTTGGCTAATAATAGCGAAATAGGGAATTCTGAAGGCCGGATGTTCAAAATTAGACCATTTATGAATATGCTTATAAAAAGTTTTTGCCAATGGGGTTTCTTCCACAAAGATTTTTCAATAGATGAATCCATGGTAAAGTATTTTGGACACAATCCAGCAAAACAATTTATAAAAGGAAAACCTGTAAGGTTTGGTTATACAAATTGGATGCTTAGCAGTTCTTCGGGGTATTGTTATGTCTTTGATGTGTACTGTGGAAAAAATCATAATCAACCGAAAAATTCCAAATTACCTGTAGGCGCGCGAGTCGTGATGGATTAGTTGAACCATGTACCTAATCCCTCAAATCACGTGGTTTTCTTCGATAATTATTTCACCACTTACGCGTTATCGGTATACCTCAAAAGGAATAAAATCAGAGCAATGGGAACTGTTAGAGATAATCGAGTACATAATTCCTATTATGCCTTCCAAGGATATGAACAAAAAGAACAGAGGTACCTACGACTACCGTTTTGACGAGAATAACGATATATTGTGTGTAAGGTGCAAAGATAACAATGTCTGCTTTATTCTTACAAATTATCATTTCGTAGAACCCCTGAATTATGTATTATGTACGAAGTTACCTAAGAGATGCCAGGGCAAATAAATGCATTAAAAGACGCAGAAGTAGTAGTAATCCTGAGTTGAGCAACGACAATCACTTTCCAGAGAAACTAGAAAAACAATTAAGATGTTGTGCGTGTAACATGAAGGCTAGATGGTCCTGTAAGAAGTGTAAAAAAATATTGTGCTTGGAAAAAGGTTGTTACGAAAAATACCATGTATCTGCCTAGCGTCCTCATTTGAGGACGGCATTTTTTCTAAAATAAATAAAATAAATTCCACTGATTTTAAAATCTATATTGCTTTATTTTGCATTTTTCTAACCAATGAAGGAATTAGAACAATTTTCGCCCGGCCATTTTCTCGCAGGCGTTAATGGGTTAACGCAACGTATCTGCAGCTAAGTGCGCTGAGCCTATTAGAAAACTTATCACGTGCCTATTGTTGTTTCAGGCTTCAACTGCAGTTATGAGGTTCGCCCAAGCTTTCAATCTCTATTCATCTTTTAAATAAATACAAAGATATCTCTTTTATCATGGTGATCGAAAATGTTTGACAAATATTTTCCTTAAGCTCTTATTTTAGGAGAGGGTTGCTTTGACATACTACATTTTACATCATAAAAAATAAACCGTCATTCAATGAAAGACCCATGAAATAACATTTAGCGGATGACCTGTTTCATAGCTGGCACAGCGCCCTCATCTGCCAAGACGTCACACTCAAAGTAAGAGTGGTAAAACGACCATTTTGTTGTTAACATAACATGTTTGCATATGAAGAAATCAGTGCCATAAATGGAAATTTGGTGCCTGAGTAATGATCATGAAGCGGTGCTCCCTACCCTAACATTAAAAATCTACTTAAAATATATATTTTCCATGTTTGGTACCCCTTGGGTTTCGTTGGCAGTAGTGGCCGGTGAATAAAATGGTACCCCGAGACGAGTGGCACCCTGTGCTGGAGCACCGGTCGCACTACCCTTCCGCCGGCCCTGTGTAATCATGCCATGATTGCATGTCACTATGCACTTCTCTTTTGTTTAATATCAATTTGCCTCAAAAATTTCTGCTAATACATTGTGTTTGGTGTGGATAATTTCTCTCCCTTTCTCGGACAAGGAAACAATATTTTTGGTCAGAAAATTCTAAAGGTTGGAATAAGTTAGCCCTTACATCCAGTTGTTATTAGAACAGAAGAAGCTAATAGCGACAGGCATGTGAGAAGCTCCGTAGGATGTAACGTAGTTAGTAAATATTAAAATATTGCAGTTCAACATGTTGAATACTTGTACATTTGAGTTTCATTACTGTCTTGAATGTCAAGGAATTATTGAAGAACAATTGTGAGTACAAAACTCAGTCTACAGGATAGCAGTTGCAAGGTGAACGTATAATTCTGCATCTGTTCCTTATTTTGATAACCAAATGCTTTATTGAAGACTATGCAACTCAAGCAACCAGAATACTCACTTAACTGGAAAACAAAATTCCCAGGGCATTCCGGATAACTGGGAGTTTACTGTAATTGGTAAGTAAAGCAACATCCCTTTAAAATGGCAAGATTTCCCCAAAATGTGAATTAAACGTTTAACATGAGCAATTTAGAACTGTAGGCAGAAAAAGATGACAGAATAAGAACCTTTGTAATATTTTTAAAAAATTGAAGTTGAGTTTTTTAATTATGTAGTAGATGTTTGCATCAATTATATCAAGGAAAGACTTTCCCCAACTAGAAACACAAGCAATTATTTGAATTTTTGTACGACATTACATTGTTTATCCATAGAGATTCAGATGTTATTTTTTTTAATTTCAAGATTTACGTATAGCATTGACAGATGATATAGAACCTTTAAATTTGTACAATGAACTTTTAATTATTAAAGTGTTTTAAATAGTGAGATGACATCATTAAGTGTTTTAAATTAGATAAAAATAATTTAGTAGAAAATTTTCCAAATATCTTTATATCACTCAGAATTCTGCTAACTCTGCCTGTGATCGTTGCCAGCGGAGAACGATCTTTTTCGAAATTGAAATTAATTAAAAACTATTTATGTTCTACAATGGCACAGGAAAGGTTGACAGAAATAGCAATATTGTCCATCGAACATGACATTTCAACCAATTTAAATTTCGAAGATGTTACAGATGATTTCGCTAAAGATAAAGTGCACTAAGTACAGTTAATTTTTTTTTTTAATTATTGTTATTTTAAAAAAAAGTTTAATTTAATTTTGTTTGTATAATAAAACTTAAATCTAACATTTTATTTATGTCATTTCATTGCTGTATATCCACAATGTTTCCTTGCTCCGCCTGTACCTCGTTACTGTACCAAAGGGTGGCATAAAATGTGCTCGCCCCAGGCGGTAATTTCTTATGCGCCGGTCCTGATTACGAATATAAATGAACACGAATAGTTCTGATCCAATGTACGCAATCTACTTTCATCTATAACGAAAAAACGTACATCGCTGAGTAATTAGGAATCTTTCGATATCTACTGCATCAACTAACTCGCGTTGTTAATAACATTAGATGTAATACTTTATGGAGAATTTTAGAAACCAAAATTTTAGCTGCGGTGTGCAATACTACTTTCCTAAAATGAAAAGCGGCCCTGCTTTAAAAAAATCAATTTAAAAATATATTTTTTCGCTATATTTGTGTAAGTAGCCCCTGTGAGATGAGCAACCAGTACTAATGGATGAACATTTTGCCCCTCCCTGAAAAAATTTCTACAGGCACCTCTGAACAGCATAATAGATCACATACACTGCAAATTTCAGCCTTCTGTCTATTACTGTTTATTTGCTATTTTAATTTGATTGATCGAACATTTAAAAATAAAATGTACAAATGGTATTGGATAAATACATTGTGTACAATTTTGGTATGCTCAACTGATGATTACCCAAACGCATGTGGAAATACAGAAAAAAATGAACTGTCACAAATTTTCATTAGCATAACATAAATTTTCATATATCCAATAATTCGACTAACTTTCACTAATAAAAAATCTCAGGAAACCACTTTCCTCAAAGTATTTCCACAATTGCTTCAGCAATTTTAATATAGATTACCTGCTCCAAGCAAAATATTTAAAATCATTTTTGGATGTCTCACAATGTTCCCATAATTTCAACAGTAAATCGGTTAAACATAATTCACCAATGAGCAAATTCAATAAACCCTTCATGTTAAACTGTCACCTCAAAACTAATATTTTTGTTTCTATAAAATCCATCCTATTTATACAGCATATTTAATCGATTTATGTTGCATTGAAAGTCAGCAGGCATAAAAATTCCCAGACACAAAGTATTTCATATGTATAAAATATGCCAAAAATTGAAGCATTGACACTTATGTTAATGATACTTATCAAATCTTTGCTAAATTATAAAAGTATTTTTACTTTCTCGTCGAAATATCCAGTTAAAGAAGTTGAGATTTGTCACTTTCCAACATAAGCTTAAATTATTACACTTTCATTAATAGTTGGAAAAGCGAGCACAATAAAAGAATGAGAAGGATAAATTAGTAAAAGTTCCACTTTTATTAACAGAAAAAGAGACCGGTTTCGACTAATATCTAGTAATCATCACCTGATGACTAGATATTAGTTGAAACCGGTCGCTTTTTCTGTTAATAAAAGTGGAACTTTTACTAAGTTATCTTTCTCATTCTTTTATGATGGAGTTCCACCTAGTAAAGGCTTCCTCCATTGATTTTAGCACAATAAGTAGTACTGAATAGTCCCTTGGGACAGGTTCATTATCCACAATTTGTTGGCTCCCACCTAGAGTTAGGCCGCTTGTGTTCTACAAAAAGTCTGCTCCACTTTCTTTGATTTTTCCACCTTCTCTACCATTGTTTGGACTTTGATAACACATTCTAATAGAAAAGGGGGCTTGAACTCACTACAGATTAAGCAAGAGTATTTGCTGTTTAAATTTTGTAGTTTAATTTATTTTCAACGGTTGATATCTTCAGTTAATGTTTGAACAAACACACTTGCTAGGCCTGGGAATACCAACAAACCTTTTCTTATCGCAAATTTATGTTTTACTATAATGTATGTAGATGACAAGGGACTACTGTACATAGATGCCATTTAAAAAACTAATGCATGGATACGCGACTAAAATATTTCTAGTTACTCATTAAAATGACTCGATAATTCTCACTGGAAACTTCTTAGATAACAGCCAACAAAACTATCAATTAAAATTCAATGCCTATGCAAACTACTTAAAAGAAACGCACTGTTAATACTCACCATTAGTATTTCTGATACCATACAGCATAAGAGAACACGACCAGTTCTGTGACGTCTTGTGTGTGGCCAACTGCGAACATGACTCTGAAACAACAAGAGAATCAAATCTGAAAATTTGTAGTGTAATGTCATGCTGAATAATTTTCCTGATAACTTGAGTACATTATGTCTCTCATACTAAATCACTCTGCTAATATTCAAAACTAACTGTAACTCAAAATAATCTTTCATTCAAAGATTTGCAAAATATAAAAGTTATAGCCCTTAAGTTACATCACTGCTTTGAATGAATTTTTCGATAAAGGGTTCCCAACATTAAAATGGGCAAGACACGGAGATTGACTGAAAACGGGAGACTTTGGAGTAAATCTTACTATATTTTCATTTATTCATTAAAATACTATTTATTCAGTTAAGTGTACGCTTTAACGAGATTAAAATATACGAAAAATTCGATGGTCTCGGAATCTTAAGTCAACTTAGCACTGTTCGCAACTCCGATCATACGCTATCTTTTATAAAATGCTGTAATAAGAAAAATGTCAAGAGGCAATTTTACCAATTGAACAATGCGATAGAATACCAACTTTTACCTTCAAGCCCCACGCTTACACATCCATTCGACTACATAATTAATAACCATTTTCATGTCTAAACTTCACTCAGTCCACACAAAATACACGTGGTTAACTTCTAACAAATTTCAACACTGAAAGAACTGCACAGGTTTCTCATAATTAATGCAAATCTAAGATTGATACGCAATTAAATTACTCAAGAGAACTACCTACTTTGCTTAATTAAGACTTCTGATTTCACAAAAAGTTACGAAACATGAACCGGAAGAAATAATAGAACTTGACAGAAAGTAGTACGAAATTCCAAGATTTTCACACATCGACATTAATGCGATATTACAAATCAAATGCAGCGTGCCGTTTACTAAATAGAAACAAATTTAAGTTTCCGTTAATTCTAACTTTAAGAAAATGAAAACCGAACACAAAAATATGAATGAATCAACTCTCCAGTAACACGAGGTTTATGTTAATCTCTTACAAGTAGGAAGAGTTACCTGTTCGTTCATTTCCTCCTCATTAGTATAATCAACGTGAACGACACAAACGAACTGAAACTCATCTTGCAGATGCGCAATCTTGTATTTCTTTTGTTTTTTGGCTGTTCCTTTTAGCATTCTTGGCTGTTCCGATTTCTTTTCAGTTCTATTAAAGCCTTAAAAATAAACTTGAGGAGTATCTTTATTTAGTTAAATTAAAAAGTATTAATTAATTATTAATCGGCCCTATTATTAATAATACGTTATAAATTAAGATTTTTAATACCACCAATTATTTATACTAAATTTAAGATTCATTCACATCCTTAACTAGATTATTCTGTTCTTTTCACTAATTTCTCACATTAATGTTAATTCAGAACTCTTTCACAATATCATTCCACATTTTTAATTTACATTTCAACATATAACCATGGAAGAATGATTATTCTTCCATGATATAACTTTCGCTGTCATCGTTACAACTAATTAGCCAAAAAGAATTTTTGTGTGTTATGTAGACATAAATTTTAATTCCATTAAACAATACTTATGTGTTGATGATGAAAACTTGCCACTGGAATAAAGAGACAAAATGTACACTGTAACAACGGTGTGAGATTCTTTCTTTCTTGTTTTCTTGTCTACACAATTTTGCAGCCACTCTCTATACTCGATTTAAGATAATTTCCGAGTAGGTACGAGTTTGAAATTTGGCAGGAATGCATGAGTCACGCATTAAAAGGCAATGACAAAAAATATCGAAAAAACCCGGGTTCGACTCCAAGAGATCATTTCTGTTTCCCGTAAGATAACACGTAAAATGAGATCTTTCGATGTGCAGGCTTTCCCTCTTTTGCTAATAAAAATTAGAAAAAATTGACCTGCAAATCTGCAATCACCGTACGGCGTACGTGGATTGTTTTAAAGAAGAATGTATATTGTTTCTTATTCTTATCGCTGATTTTCGCCATCCGTTCGAATTTACTCATATTTAACGAATATGTACCAAATTTTAACCAAATGTCGCGCTTTTATCGGTAAGTTTCCTAGACAACGAATATCATTGTTGAGACTCGAGATTCCTACCATTGCCTCAATATTTATACGATTTACGATAGAAATACGAAGCATTTACGTAGGAGTGAGATGGAGGAGAGGAAGAGAGGGGGAAAGACGGAGGAAGATACGGCAATATAATTCTCATTCCCGTCCTAGGCAATTATCGGACCAAGGCAAACTTATTTTTGACGGTCCTATTTATCATTATTAATTGCACGATAATGTGAGAAACAGCCGCAAACTGATACAAACAAAAAAGGTAATAGCTAGATGAAAATTTTTATTTAAAAAAAATCTTTATAAGGTACAATAATCAAGCGATGATGCTAATGAATTTTCTATTGAAATAATAACAAGATCAACCGGCCTTTCTTGTGTCATCGCTGAACGCAAGTGTTTTAATTAGTTTTAGCTTTGAGAAACTACGTTCACCACTAACTACAGTGACCGGTATAGTCAATAAAATTCTAAGTGCAATATAATAATTTGGCATTTCACTAAAACAGTTGTTACAAATATATCGCAAGGTATCCAGTGCCGTTTAACAATGGTCCGGCATAATTCAGGGCAAAGTTTTGAGTTCAGTAAACTGGCTTAATCCATCAATGTCACTTTCAAATTCACCCCGTTGCTCAGAAAGCACCATCACCATCAGACATGTTTTTCAGTGTCGAAATACCGTACAAAACGCCGAAGGTTTCATTAAAATGTTTTATTTGCTGAAATTGTTCTCTTAGTGAGAGAATTGCTTGGTCAAACAAATTATTAAAAAGGTCAACTCATAATTTTTCCTCAGGATCATTTATTGATTCGTCTTCGGCTTCATATGAAAATTGGGATCTATTCTGCTGTAGCACCACCACTCAGAAATCTTAGGTTATAGCACCACAACTCACGCAATATTTATTGTTGAGGCGCTAATGGGATCGCTATGTAAATATTTATTTTGCGAGATTATGTATATTTGGAATTTTTAATTACAAGTAACCGAGGATATTGGCGAGCCTTCGGCTCGCTTTCTTTTTAGAATATAATGCTTTTTTATATCGGGTGTAGCCGTCTCCGGGCGCTGTCGCGCCCTTCGCCCCTCTTTTTGAACGAAACTATTCCTCCCCATTGTTCGGTGATCGGGTGGGTAAATGTCGCCACAGGCAGATGTCATGGGTTTGCAAGCTTTCGTTTTGCGTGAAAGGGTTATCTAAAAAATTACCTGATCTGCCTGTGGCGACATTTACCCACCAGATCACCGGCCAATGGGGAGGGATCAGGGCCGTTTTAAGACCATCGTAGGCCCTAGGCACTTTTGCATTCGAAGGCTCAACTTTACGTCATATCAAATATATTAAAATGCACCCACGTTAAATCTAATTTTTTGCAATTAAAGATATTCGAAAGCATTTTTATAATTTTGCTTTTGAAATTATTTCAACAATACTTCAACACTTATTCAAGCATCAAACATTTTCGTAGGCCCTTGAAAGGCTCGTAGGCCCTAGGCACTGTGCCTAATGGATAAAACGGTCCTGGGAGGGATACTTTCGTTCAAAAAGAGAGGCGAAGGGCGCTATTGCGCCCGCAGACGGCTACACCCGATATAAAAAGCATTACAATCTAAAAAGAAAGCGAGCCGAAGGCTCTGCCCCCAAACCCCCGTATGCTTCGGCTCGCTTTGTTTTCATTGTTATTGTTAGATTAATAGGTTTCAAGAAAGTGGTGGTGCTATAACAGAAAAGATCCGAAAATTATTACTTTGTTTTTCTTCGTCGAACAGACGATTCCACCCGAATTAATGGCTTCTTCTGAATCCACTTCGAGCTCTTTTGTTAGCTCTTTTGCTGCGGTTTTCGAAATTTCAAAGCCTTTTCTGTGAATTTAATTAAGAAACTTTCTTACTTTGCAAAAGTGATAATACCTTATCTAACTGCATGTTTTCGCTTTGCTTCATCTTGTTAACATTTATTTTCGCGAGAATATCATAAAAAATTTCTAAAATTACCAAACATTTTAAGCTTTTCTGTTCTTTAGCTCATGAAAGTTCTTCTGTTCGGCGCTGTAGGTCTTTTTCAGTTTCAGAAACCTCAACTAACGCGTGATAAACGTCGCCCAACTGAAATCGAATCGCTCTAACACAATTAATTTTACATTCCCACCAAGTTTCCGTTAATGGTACTTTTATCTTTTCCAACGTGTGGCTGCTGATCAAATGTATAAATTCATTCTGTAAGTGCTTTCCTAAGTAATGGTTGTAAACTTTATAGCTTTTTATTCGACGGGTCAAATTTGGTTAGAAGTTCTACCAATGCCTAAAAGTTACCGTTGTGAGGATCATTAAGTATTCTACACTATCGCGGAACGGAAAATTTTTCTGAGCTAAAAACTGGGTGCTAAGAGACGCTCAAGAACGTTGCGCTAGTGAATCTTTTCGTTGTCAATCAATTGCTCAAGTTCTTTATCAATCGTTCTACTTTTAATCAATAGATTTTTCATTGTTGCTGACCGCTAATGTAATTTGGATTGCTCTCATGCTCGCGTAAATATGTTGAGATATGTTTCCAGTTGTTGCAACCATCGTTCGAAAATGTTTTTTTTTGTCGCTTCCAAAACGTTTACAACAAAAGCATGTTTACCCTTGCCTCCACCTCACTTAGGCACATTTTGTTTGAGATAGGAGCTTACTCCTTAGCCCACCAATACATTTCACGCCGACTCCTCTTTCGTAATTTTCCTTCCCTTTTTTTCGAAAAACTATGTGCATTTTGTCTCTCCCCTCGCTACACCCTTCCTCCCATCACTCTTTTTATCTGCCACCAGGAGACGTTTAACTATTACTAAACGATATAATTTGTATTTCTACTTAATCTTCTAATCGCGACCTGGAGAAATATAAAAATATGTCCAAATATTTTGCGAAACAGTGTATAATGTAGGTACATTTCGGCGGCCCCTAAAAGTGGCGGCTCCGGGAGATCGCAAGGCTCGCCCGCCCCTAAGACCGACTCTGTTGACGGGGATTTAATTAAGTATTGTAGATATGAAATTTAAAAAATATTCAATAAACTTTCAAGCTTCTCTCTGTTTATCATTAAAAATGCTGGCAACATTTCAAATTTGAAATTCCGGCTTCTCTAGTTATTTAGGAAACTGTGGAAAGTACCGTTTATATACTCGTGTATAACGCGCAGTTTGAAGACCAAATTTCAGGTCATAAAGTAGGGGTGCGCGTTATACACGGGTAACACTTTTGGGCACTAAAAATCGTAAATTAAAGTGAACCTACCTCGCACCAGTTTCTAGCTGTTGGGGTGAATTAAGGGGAAAACCACAATAATATCGATAATCCAGGTTATAAATATATTAATTATACATATAGAACACCTAATTACTTCTATATAGTTACAATTCCATCCTCTCCAAATATATATTCGGCATTTCACTAACTAATCAGCTGATTGCTGTAATTTTTGCAAAATCGCCAGATAGTCTTCCCGCAAAACGCGTCGAAAACAAAAAACATAGAATAAGTAAATTGAATTAATTTTATGTAGTTAATGATTCTAGTATGTATAGGCATCCCTCGATATTCGTCCTTAATTGGATGAGTGGAAACTGGACGATAAGCGAAAAGACGAATATCGAGGACTATTTTCCGTTAGACGCAATGTTATAAATGTATAATTCATTCCTGAAAACCCAAAAAGCAGACCAAAATGTTGATATTACCTTATTTTATGGAGTTATTGGTACTATAAACACAATCTATAGGAACTTACGGACCGCGGGAGCATTTTATGCGGCCCGCGAAGGCGCGATGTAAACACAACTACAAATGCGGCCGCCACGTAATTGATTGATTTAATCACAAACACTGAGCTCAAATTCGCACTCAACAATATAAAATTACGCCGAAAGGCAAACTAAGGAAGAAAGAACAACAACATGGAGCGAGGCCGAGTAGCTGAGACCAGTGGAGTCAGTGGTTGAACGAATACTAAAACAGATCACCAAAAACTCCTAAACTAAACGTGATAATGAAATCAGGGGAGGACCCGGACGTGGTGTCATGGATTTTGCTGAAACTCCGTAGGTGCGTAAGGCTAGACTCCAGGGCCACAGCCAAACCCCCTTTTGGGCGTATATAAGTAGTAGTTTTTCTGTAAATTGCGTTTAAAGTTCGCAATTCTACTACGCGCCGGATAATACCCGAACGACCGCAGAGTTAAGCAACAAGAGCATGGGTGCCGTGGCGTAGTGGCGAGGGCGTTGTCCTGCATACCCAGTGCGAACCGGGTACGAATACTGCGAAATTAGGGTTTTTTCAGAGGTTTAGCGGCCCCTATTTGCGTGTTTAGAGGAGATCACGCGAATCAGCGCTCCGTCCTTCGGAAGGGACGTAAAACCGTTCGTCCCCTTGGTGTATCTCGTTAAGAGTAGGCTAATGCCGGCACCGGGTTTGCCCCTTTGCTTTTAACTTAAATATAATGAATAAGGCAATATGTGACATTGATATAACTTGCATACAACTTTTGTGCTTGTCAAATATTTTGGACCCCCCTTCCCCTTGAGAGAATCCTGGGTGTGCTACTGTGTATTCCTACATTATTAACTAATTAACATCTGTAACAAGTGAGAGGTTGAAAATTGACAGTTACCTCCTAACTTGGGATTATATTACAAACTACAAATTCCTAAGAATTGGGCTATAAAAATGAAAGATATGAGAATTAGTCAACTATTTTAGGCAATTAAAAAGGGGTTTGGAGACTATAGAGAAATGGACATTTAAAAAAGAAACTCCTTAACCGTAAAAATTGGAATATTTAGGGACAAGACGACAAGGAAAATAAAAGGAAAACAATTGAAGAAAGAAAAAAGAAACGTTAAACTTACAGGTTTACCGGAAGGCACCTCACAGGAGACTTGATGTCAAGGCCGCAACCTCTGCCACTCACCTAAATGGTCAAATGCAGGGCACTAGTAGGTAACCAATCACTCATACACAAAACACAAGACTGTCAGACAAACAATCACTCACACATGCACTCAAGAAACAAACAGGAAACACTAAACTCACTCAATCATACACTCACTCTTCAGTTGTTTTCCTTTTATTTTCCTTGTCATCTTGTCCCTAAATATTCAAATTTTTATGGTTAAGGAGTTTCTTTTTTAAACATACTTTAGGCAATACAATACAGTTATTATTAAAACTGGGTACAAGACCAGATTTTTTCCAATGCTCTGATAAAATTGATACATGGGCTGAAATCTGATGAAGTTATAAATTATATACAGGCTTCCCTCACTATAGTGTGCTTCACTTAATGCGTTTTCACTATAGTGCTCTTTTTATATGTTGTTCAATTGCCACATTTTTTTGTTATACAAAAGAAGTGCATAACTTATTCTACATTTAGTATGTCTAATTAGCACTTATAGGTAAATTACAATTACATTAAATATCATTAAACAATCCAATTTGAAAAAAAATGTTCTCCCCTATAGTTTTTTTAGGTGGTATTTTGATTGCAGCTTATCTGAAATAATAGGATGTTGACGCTATCAGGTCTTACTTATCAGATGTCACTGCAGCATGAACCCTTCATTTGTTTTCTTTCTTATATACACTACTTGTAGTACTTTAACTATTTTAGTTAGTTACAACTTCTCTGACAGAGATGTCCATGCACTTTCAAAATGACTTTTGTTTAGGGTCATTCTAAGGTGAGTTGACTTTGAAGAATGCATTATGTAGATGCACACATAAGCACGTTGAGTTGATTCATGATTTGTTTACTGAATATTTTTGTTCAGCAATTGAGGGTTTTGTGCAGCTAATCATCTGTCCAACAAGGCACTTCTCATTTTGGACAATGCACCAGGACATCCAACCACCCTAGATGATCTCAGTGACAATGTTAAAGTTGTTTTCCTGCCTCCAAATACCGCCTCTATCTTGCAACCAATGGATCAAGGTGTGATAGCTGCTTTTAAGATCTCTTACATTAGGAAAACATTTGCCCAAGCTGTGAAGATCACCAATGCTGAAGGAGCTTCAACCCTCAGAGAATTTTGGAGGTCTTATAACATAAAGAGGCAACTGATAACATATTTAGTGCTTGGCATGAGGTGAAACCTAAGAAAATGAATGGGGTATGGAAAAATCTTTGGGAATACTATGTTCAGGACTTTAAAGGCTTTGGTGAACCAGTTGAGACAATTCAGGAAAACATTGTTGAGCTTGGCAAACAAATTGACTTTGACGAATGTTGTGTTTGGGGTTATAAATAATACCACACTCAACTATTAACAATATTCATGGATATAACCAGAGAGGCAAGTGGTCGCTCTTGGAAACCTAGGATGCAACTGGCGATGCCAGAGCCTTCTGCGTCGCTTTATAGAAATTAACAATTGAAGAACGCATAGCACAACAACGTACAATACAAAATACATTAATACACCACAATTCCTCCCCCTTTACTGGAGGAGTTCTAGGATTTTCTAATTTAATTATAATTACTAAATGACCTTGTTATAAAAAAACAACATTACTATCTTACATAGGCACTAATAAATTAAGTATCATAACACAATTGAGTCCATGTAAATTTTAACATAAAAATATTACTTGAAAAGCCTTCTTTGGAACACTTCACTTCTGAGTAGCGTGGCATTCATAGTCTCTCAGATATCCTGGAAACTTCCTAGTTCTCTCTGAAGCCCTCATCATATCCTGCAAAGCTGGAAGGGGACCATCACCTTGGGTTGATGTGGTTGCAATGCCTGATGGTTGACCATGTTCTGGAGCCTGCACCTTCCCAGCATCATTCCTATTAACAGCCTCAGCAGAATCTGGACAGGAACTCACTGGAAGGACTTCCCCCTGTGATGGGGCCTTGGTATTCAAAGGAGTGGCACCAATGCCACTGTCCTCAAAGGCATATAGAAGGTAGTCCCAACTAGGAGATGGGAGAACACCTCCAGTTTCCTTATCAGGTGGAGATGAGGCCAACACTGCATCATTCCTATGGATCAGCTGGGCCACATGACACCTTTCAGTCCTCCCATCCAACTTCAAAATTGCATGAACCCTTGACAGCCTTGATTTGTCCTGGGAGTCAGAGCTTTCCACCAGTGTAATTCTTGTAGTACACAGGATCTCCTTCTGAAAATATCTAGACTTTCTTACAGGCATATTTACAAAATTATTTACAACTTTCTCCTCCCTCTCTGAAGATGTCGGCCATGCTGCTGGATGCAGTTTATCTAGCATCGTTCGGATACGAGGGCTCATCAACATTTCTGAAGGGTTCCTACCCGTAGTAGTGCTAGGAGTGGTACGCAGAGTTGGTAAAATGTTAGCAAACTCCAACTTCCATTCTGCTGGTGGTAGCTTTTTTAAGCAGTTTTAGGAGTGGCCCACTCCAAAAAGTCCTCCTTCTAAAAAGCCCTTCCCAACCATTCGCTCTCTCTCATCACTGACCTACTCCATCATTGCAAGGGGAACCGGCATAGCCTGCCGAAAAATAGGTTTTGCATCCTCTCTTAGGTGCACATGTGCAGGAGGACCAATATATTAATCTAAGCCTGTCTCGAAGACATCCCTAAACTCAGAAATTTGGGGTGGCAATTTGGCCTGGTCTATGGTGTGAACTCCTTGGATTTGGACATCCAATGGCTCAAACCAATTACGGCCCATCAGGCTAGGGCCATCCTCTGCCATCACCACCACAGGGAGTTTCACTCGATGCAGGGACAGAAAAACATCGACTAACATTTCTCCTTCACGCAATTGCTCTTTGAACCATGTATTGAGGATGACAGTTGGTTTGGAGAGAGGAATGTGCACAAACAGGGATTTATAAGTTTTTGACTCAATTATTGAAAATGTTGCACCCGAATCTACCTTCATTGATATGGATCTTACATCCACTCACAGTTTCAAGTTCACAGGTGGCAGCGCAGGAGTAAATGGTAGGTGAAAAGGCAATGAATGCACCCTTTCACCATCCCCATCATCGGTATTCGGCTAAGCTTTTGCTAGGCCTAGATTATGTGTGGCTACCTGACATTGCCTACAAAAATGATTTCCCTGATTCTGAGGCTGCTGAGGCTTCGAATTTTGGTGTGAGCCGCCACTTCTGGGTTGCCCACTCACATTCATTGTGCCTTGCATTGCCTGCCTTTTTTTCTTAAAGCATGCCCTGTCAATATGCCTTAACTTTCTACAGTACCTGCAAATGGTTTTATATGGGCACATGGGGCAGCATTATGTGGCCCCTCGCATCAATAGCATAGTCCTTCTGATGGCTGGGATGGTGGTGCTCTGTACCTTCCTCCTCCTTGAAGAAATTCGGATGAAACCCTGTACAATCAGGGGCGGTCGCAGGGGGGGTCATGACCCTCCCCAAAAGGCCTTCCTCGCTAAGAAAAATATTCACGTTGGTGCTCGATAGCAAAGCAAAAGAAAGGTTTTTTAAGCGAATTCAAAAACACAGTGAGCCCAGCGGAGCTTACGCTCAGGCCGACACAGACACGTCACAACCCGCTCGCCCGCGCGCCGCCACCCTGGCAGGCGCCTAACCTAGACCAGCACTCACCCCTCCACTGCCTTGCTTCCCCACTCGCTGTCTGCGGAGCTGTTGGCTTGCGCCGCTCGAAGGCCCGCTATTGTTGCAGATTGTTTACATGCACCACGCACAGACAGTAGATTTTGGTGGCTGAGATTGTCGATCATATGGAATTTTCAGCTCTGTTGTCGACCAATGGTGAGTTGCAAGCTAGTTGCTATCGAATATCTGTATGTCTGTAATATGTGATGATATGAATGTTGTTTTTTGCTTTTGGCCTTGGTACGGGAACTTTGTCACCCTATTCTTACTGTAACTTTAATTTCTGTCTGTGGTGCAGGATACTAATTCAGGGTTTGAGTCTGAGTCGGATCGTGGAGTTGAAGGAACAGATGGAAGACGCGATTCTAAGAGAAAATCGATCAGAACAATTGACAGCTTTTTCATGAAGAAATCAAAACAAAATAAGGCTTCAGTGGACCTTGTAGGATCCACTTCAGATAACAGTGAAACATCATCCTCGAAGTCAGAATGTGAACAGGCACAAGGCAGTTCACGTCAAATGCAGAAGAATGTGAAGGAATAAGCACCAATTACCGCACCACTGAGCGAATCTGCCTTTGCGTCAGACATAGGATTTTATTTAGGCAGGGTTTCAGAAATCGATGATCTAACAAAGTGCACGCTTCTTGAGCATTCATGGACCCCGCCCCCCCCAGCTACATCTTCCCCCACTGTGTTGTGACAAAGAAGGGTAAAGAAACAAAAAAGTACGCGCAACGCTCTCATCTTGAGAAATTTCACTGGCTCATCCTTTTCTCACAAGGATCAGGGCTTGTACTGCAAATATTGTTTCTCTTCACTTCTGACAGTGGGGGCAGGTGGCATAAAGTAAGTCCACTTCGGAAATTGGTGAGGGAGCCCCTCTTGAAATTTGATGATATGTTGGGCGAGAATGGCATGCATGTCGCACATGGAAGAAATCAGTATCACCAAGGTGCAGTTGAGGCCGGCAAAAACTTTTTGAAGACTTTTCACAATCCTGAATTGGACGTCATTAATCAAGTCTGTATGCAACGTCAAGCTCAGGTCAAAGAGAACAGAGATCGACTCTGACCCATCAATGAGACCATTATTTTTTGTGGAAGGCAAAATGCACCACTTCGTGGCCATAGAGACCACAGCTCTCTCTTCAGTGGTGATTCCAGAGATATTGAAATGGGCCCAATTCATAATGATGGGCTGTTTCGAGCTCTACTTAGATTTCGTGTGTCAGCTGGGGATAAACTATTGGAATATCATCTTAAAAATTCTCAAGCAAATGCCACATACATAAGCAAGCGTGTGCAGAATGAGCTTATTGAATGTTGCAAGGAGGAAATTCAAGTTGAAATTTTCAATAGAGTTAAGAGCACTTATGTGTACTCAATTGATGAGACACCTGATATCTCTCATGTAGAACAACTGACCCTCACCTTTCGTTATGTTCATGATGGCACTCTCAGGGAGGACTTTGTTACCTTTGCTGATGCCTACGAAATGATTAGACCTGAAGATGTAAAGGACGATGAAACTCGACTTACAGGCACACGTGGTTGAGGATTTAGTGAAAAAAATTTCAGTTGATATCTCGAAATGTGTTGGAATAGGAACGGACAGTTGCTCTGTGATGGCTTCTCAAGTGAAAGGTGCGATGCAAGAAATTTTGAAGAGGGCCGTTAATGCCAAAAGGTGTCCATGCACAAATCATATGCTCAACAATTCACTGTCAAAATCTTCTCAAGTTGTTCCATGCCACAACACTACCAATACAATGAAGAAAGCAATTGCATTTGCCAACTCTTCCCCCAAGAGGCATACCGTATTTCTCAAGGAGATTGGCGTGGCCCTCAAAGGGCTCTGTGAGACTCGCTGGGGAGAAAAGCACGACGGACATCTTCAGTTCCATTTTTTGCTCCCTAAGATCTGCAGGGCACTCGAAAAAATTTCTGAATGGCAGGAGAGCAAGACCTCATCAGAAGCCTACTGTCTGCTGCAGGCTCTGCACTCTTCAGAATTCATCGTATCAACAATTTGCCTATGTGATGTACTAGGTAAGTTTTAAATTGGCATTGTTCCATCTACAAGGAAATTTTTTAGCACATTTGCTCATGCTTAATTAATTTTTAATATTTATTTAACTCTGATACGGTTCAACCGGTTTCATTGCAGGGACTACTGTGTCGTTGAGTCGGCTTTTGCAGTCGCCATCACTCGACTTACAGAGAGCATCTGAAGCCATTCACGACACTGTTTCTGTCCTGGAGTGGAAGCGTCAAGATACCGACTCGCACTTCTCGAAGTTGTTCTCGGAGATCCACCATCTGGCACTGGATATGGGAGTGGAGATTTCCAGACCAAGGACTACAGAAAGGCAGAAACACCATGAAAATCAGCTGGCCACATCCACCGAGGAGTTTTATAGGAGAGCTATCTTCATTCACCTTTTGGACAACATTCTAAGAGATTTGAAGGAAAGGTTTCCGAAAGAGGTGTTAGAGACATACAATTTGCGAATCCTAATATCCAAAGAAACATATTCTCAAGATTCAGAAACCAAGGATACTGAAAATCTGAGAGTGGTTGCCAGGAGCTACGGACAATTCCTCCAAATTCCTGAGGACTCTGTTGTACGAGAATATGAACTTTGGATAGCTAAATGGAAGAGAGTACAAGAGGATGGAGGTCGTGTCCCTAATGGTGTCCTTGAAGCGATAGATGAGTGTGATAGGGACATGTACCCATCAATCCGTACACTTCTGCATATCTTAGCCACACTTCCGGTGAGCGTAGCCACTGCCGAGAGGACTTTCTCGACACTGAGAAGACTGAAAACTTGGCTCAGAAATCGTATGGGGGAAGAAAGGCTAACGGGGTTGGCCTTGCTGCATACGCACCGTGAAGTGGAAGTGAACATTGACAATGTAATAGATCGATTCGCGAAGTCAAATAAACGACGGTTGGAATTTGTCATCTGAACGCAGAATGCACACTCCACTGCTGTTTGGTTATTGAATTTTTGATTGATAACTGATAACTCTTTTTAGTGGGAAACATATATTGATACATCATACATATATAAAGATAATAAAAAGCTTATGTCCAGCAGCAGATTTAAACTTTGACAAATTTTCTCTCCTTTCTCGCCCTCCCCACCCCCTCCCCCCCCGCTTTTTGCTCTGTGACCCCCCTCATAATCGAAGGCTGCGACCGCCCCTGTGTACAATGGACTGCAGAGGGAGCTGATGGACCCTGAAGTTGGCTCACATGGTCTCTCACTGCTTCCACGGCAAGGACTCTGTCAATTACCTTACCGAGGTCCAGAAAGTCAGTAGAAAAGAGAGCTTCCTTTAAGTGCAAATCATGCTGGCCTAATATGACCTGCCCTTACAGTGATTCCTCTAGAATGAAGAATTTGCAATTCTCTGCCATAAGCCGCAAGTCCGCCTTGAAATCTTTGAATGATTCTCTCAGTTGCTGCACCCACTTGTGAAACTCCTCGCGTTTCACCCACTTGCACAGCATCGGATTTATGTGGGAATCGAGAAGCTGTGTTGCTTTGATAAATGTTAACACACCCATACTTTTTGGCTTGCAAAGCTTGATTGTGTGTTTTAAAATGAAGTCGCCTGGGGCCATGAATAAGATTGCTTTTTTTAATTATCTTCCATGATATTATTCGCAATAAAATAATAATCTAGGTGCTCTTGAATATCGCCCATTCTTCTGCGTTGCCAGATGAAAAACTGGGCAATGTACTTCTTGTGCCAATGTACCTAACTGGATTTGAAACATGAGGCTCAGAGTCTGCCATGATGCCTACAAAACCGGAAACACGTTGTTGCGCAAAGAAGGAAAAACGAATTAAAATTACGTGGATTCTCGTTGTCCTCGTTGCCAATTGTCGTGTTGGGGTTATAAATAATACCACACAACTATTAACAAGATGCAATTAACTATTAACAATATTCACGGATACAACCAGAGAGGCATGTGGTCACTCTCAGAAAGCTAGGATGCAACTGGCAATGCCAGAGCCTTCTGCGTCACTTTATGGAAATTAACAATTGAAGAACGCGTAGCACAACAAAATACAATACAAAATACATTAATACACCACAATGAACTTGAGTCTCATGACATTCCGGAGCTTATGGACAGCCAAAGGGAGGAACTGACAAATGAGGAGCTTATGGAAATGGAACAGAGAGAGCTGTTGAGGAGAGGGAAGATAAATGTGTCTATGAGAATGAAGAATCTGCCAGGTTCTTAACAACCAAAGGCTTTCTAACATCTTGAAAGTTTCCTTTCCTACTTTCATGATAATGACCCAAACATGGAAAGAAGCTCACAGGTTGTAAGAACTGTGAAGAATGTAGCCAATTCCTACAGGCTTCTTTATAAATGAGAAGAAGAAAGAAAAAGTACAAATTACTCACATACAAATTGCTTTGATATGATCTCCATGAACAACGTATTCCTTAAAGAATCCAACAAGAACAATATTTATTGCTATCCAGTGTCAGTGTAAGAAAATCCATTTACTTGCACTGATGTGAAAAATTTTAAAATCTTTTCAATCTTATCTCATGACTGCTTGAATTAATCTATTATAAATTATAATTCAGATGATTTAAAGGATAGAAATTCTCAACCTACTAAAAATTGGTAGTTCACATAATTTATTGGTAATATATGTATTTTAATTTACAAATCGGTTTTACAATACATGTATAAAACTGTAGGTAAACCCATCTCAGCATTACATCATTACTTCCATCTCAATTGTTCTTCTACAACTGTGAATTTTAATTTAAAACATTTACCTTTCCAATACTTTATTATCAGATTATTCTGCTCCTTTAAGTGAAACTAGAGACTACATAGATAAATACAGATTTGTGGAAAAAGTAATAGCAAAGCATAATAAAGTGATAACATGATTACCACAAAAGTCAAAAAAGAGCAAGAAATATGCCTACTCACCAGTCACAATTACTCAGTATTTAACTATTGAAGATATAATTGAAAGAATTGTAATAGGCTAAAATGGAAAGTAGTTACATTTACATTGAATGAATCTTGTCATACGAGATTTTTTTTTCAGGATAAGGAAGACAAGATCGAAGAGGATTCTGTTTCATCAATGGAATCTTTGAACATAAACAATGGAAATGGTCCAAGTTATGGCAACATAAATTATTGCAAAAAGATGAAATTGTCCACAAAGTCAACTCTTAAGATAATAGGACAAGTAACGGAATGCTTTTACTTGATGGTATACAAAAAACAAGAATGCTGACTGGGACTTCAGATCTAAAAAGATTTGTATACTGAGTCAATAGATGAGCAATCCACATGTAAATTTCAACTAAGGTGAATATTTTTAATTGCAAATTTAAATGGTCTCAACTTATGCAAAGTTGTAATTATCCTATTGTATTTTCCTTTGTAAAATTAACCTCATAGCATAAAATATTACAAGATTATTTTAGAAAACATTATTTACTTTGATTTCAGGGGGCTTCAACTGAAAGCATGCAGTTTTCCAAATCACCATAATTGTTTCCTTTCCTGTTTCAGTGATCAAGAATTTGTATTTAACAAAGATGATCCAGAGAGCATACATTAGACCTTCTGGTTGAAAATTAGGAGAGGTATAATTACAGAAAACCAGAAGGCTTTGAGCAATGCAAAGGTCTTTGGGAAGGACTAGTAGTGATTGAAGGTTTGAAGCAAAAAGGATGGACAATTACTGCCAAGCAATTCAAGTCAGACTGGATTAAAAGACAAATTTAGCATGTGATCATTACAGTAACATTTCAAAAATAGTAGCCAAGATAAAATCATTTTGAACATTTAACAAAAATTCAGAGTACTTTTGAGTTTTGCTTTTGAAGGAAAAAATCTAAATTGATATAAATAATGAAGTTTTGTAGATAATAAGTGAACCACACCTTTCAGAAAGTTGAAGTGCCAATTTAAAAGTCTTTGCAAGAGTTTTTTTCAAGTGTTGGTCAAATTAACCTTTTAACAAACTATTTCATTTTAGCTGGCCATAGTGAATCAAAATTTGAAGTTTTAAACTCTCAGGCTAATGTATTTTACTCCTTTATTCACAAATAGCAATTATTGAAAAAATAATCAATCATAGCACCAAGGAGCTCATAATCAAGACTTTTGATTGACAACAGTAAGGAGCAACTTGGTGATTTTTTAAAATTACTTTACATAGCTGGGCAACTCCAAATGCTGTGAATATAAATTAGTTTACTTAGCATAGTTTCAAAATCTATGTGTAATGAAATCTTTCTTCATACTGCTTGTTCAAATAATTTTTTATGGTCATTGCATTTAACAATGTTAAATTCAGTGCACCTAGATTTAAATATATCATTGTTTTTGCCACTACAGAAATTATTAACAACTGAAATATTACTTAAATAATAAAATATTAAACTCATTACAACAGATAAAAATGTTATCATTTTTGTATGATTGAATCCTCCATTTATTGATTAGCAATAAGAATAACTGAGGTATTTTAAATGTCATTATTGTAAACAAATTAATTCATCTCAAAGCATGACTGACTTAAACACTAATTTTATTGGCACATTAATCATCATAATTAAATAAAAATAGCAACTTGTAATGGCCACACCATTTTAATCGCCATGAAAATTTATTTAATAAGCATGTTGAAATAATTATAAATTTTGTGCACATATTTTTAATATCAGAGGAAATACATTTTTGCCATGTGCTGTATGTGCAAAATGTTAAGAACCTTAAACTTTGTATTAACCAAATATGTAGGTACTCAGGAGCCCCTGCTCCTGCCTGTAACTGAGAGGACCAAACGTTTGGTAGAATATTTTTGTTAGAACTGACCCCCCCTCCAGAGAAAACCCTGGGTGCATGCCTGCTCTTACTAGACTTGAACAAATAAAATATAAGATTTGTTTCTTGAATCTTCATGTATAACTGCTTGACTTACATGTGAATCTAATGGACAACTATGGTCTAAAAATACAATTCTATTTTTAAATTTAAGTTAGCGACGTTGGAAATGGTAAAGAAGGGCATATTGTTGGAGGGTCAGTCCTTTTAATGGGTACCTTTGAGGTAAATGGTGAGCCATCAGACACATGTATTGACTTGCAGATGTGGGGGAAAGAAGTGGTTTTTATCAATGGGTTCAACATAGGAAGGTAGGTACCTCTATCTTGGGCCACCAACATCCCTATACAATCCTGCTCCTCTTCTTTTCTCAGGGTCAAATGAGGTAAAAATTATAGTAATTACATATAAAAAACAATCAGTAAAATATACAAGAAAAGGAATACAACTTTTTATACTTTTAACCTTTTAATAATTATCAATAAAAATCAAAACAAATACTTAAATAACTTAAAAATTAGATCTTCTCTTGGAATATAAAGGAACAAAATTTCCACTTCCATCAAAATAATACTAGAGATGATAAAGTAATACCATTTACAGAGTAATCATTCCCACTTTTGAGTAATAGAAAATAGACCAGAGGTGTTCATTTTTCAGTACAATCATTTTATTGTATTTTTATTATTAATAACTTTTACTTTTAAGTGGTTATTTTTGAGCATCACAATCCGTCTACAGAAATAAGATTCTTAGGCAGACCACATTACCACAGTCTTGAATAAAACTAGTAAGAGATGAACATAAATATTTATTGTTTAAGTTATAGTCATTGTAATAGGCAAAGAAGAGCAGTTTGTCATAGAAAAATGCTGTTGGAAATGTTATTATTACTTTTGCAGATGGTGCAAAAGAGATATAAGAAATATGGATAGAAGACAAGACAAAAATACAATTTAAAATATCATCATTTAACCCCATAAGTCTTCTGATCGTCCAAATTTATATACCAAGGATCCAATGAAAATAAAGGTATTTTGCAGAAAAAGACCAACTCCAGGCCAACTTTTTTTACCTGTTGACAGAGGAAAATTGTATTAAATATAGAATATACTTTATTATTACATAATCTAAATAAAATACTTCTCAGTAAACTAACAACAATAATATCATATGTAAAATGCAGAATTTTAAATTAGTTACTGATATTTTAAGCAAAGACTATGTTAAAAATGAAAAATATGATAATTTTCAACAGAATATGACAGAAATGCAATGATTTAAACTGACTGTACCTTTTGTTAAGTTCTAAGTTATTAAAAAAGAAAAACAAACAAAAATAATAATTTAAAAAAAGTGTAAATACCATCATCATAAATACTACTTTTAAAACCAAATACAGTAAAACCCCACTAATTCAAACTAATATGAGCAAGGGGTAGTCCAAATTAGTGAAAAGTTCGAATTACAGAACATAATTATGTATTTTTAAGTCGTAGTTTACAAAAGCAAGCAAATTTATTTTCAAATCAGCAACATATGTCAATAATCATATTCTCACATACTAAGGTTATTCACCTATCATATTTAATTCTTATCAAAAGCTACTGATATATCATCTTGCTGTTTGTAAGCGAGAATGCAAAGAATATTAACCGAATAGAACACAATTTATACACAATCCAGCAATGTATGTTATTAATTACATTTTCTCATACTAAGGGTATTACATATACATATTATATTTCTTATCATAAAGTGCTGTTACGTCATCTTACTATTTCTGATAGAAAAAGCGTTACTTTATTTAAAAAACAAAATCAGCAACAAAATCCAGCAATGTATGTTAATGATCGCATATTCTCATACCAAGGTACATATATAATAGTTAATTTCTTATCAAAAGCACTGTTACATCATCTTACTATTGTAATCGAAAATGCAGTACATAGTTTATTGCGGAAGCAAATATGAATACAAAGAATTAAAATTGAATAGAACTCAAAGAATATCTAATTTAAACAATAAACTTTAATTAATGAGTTAAATTTGAATAACTAAATATTTAATCAGTTGTAGAAGGGCCCTCCTCAATCAAATTGTCTGTTTTAAAGAAATCGGAAATTTTCTGCTGAGTATAGATCCTATTGTACTGCCATTTCATAACATCGTTCTTCATCTCTCTGAGAGCATAAAAATATTTTTCGAAATCCTCATCAGAATTAGCAACTTTAATAAGGGTATTGAGACAGCTTCTGACTTTGAGTAATTTAACTTTCTCTTCATTCCTTTCTTCTTCTTCTTTTCACTTCCCGCTTCACCTGCATATTCTCCCCCTTGAACTGCTGTTATTTAATAGAAAACTCACAATAGCACATCGATTCTTTTTAATGCCATAAAACATGGATTTACTAATTCCATAATCCCTTTGCACAGACCATCCCGAATCTATTTTCTCTAAAATCTTCATATTGTCCTCCAAAGTTAATGATTTATAACTTCCCCGTTTCATTTTAAGGAATCGTTCAATAATTGATTATTAAAATGATTAAAAAGAAAATTATGGTAGACGAGGAATTAATGTTCAAAACTTGCAAGACGATGTCATCACGGGAAGTCAAATTGGAAATTGAAGGGTAACTGCGGCAACTGTAAAGGAAATGAACATTAGGCACGTGATTTCGGGGAATGGGAAGAAACGTCACTCTCTGGCGTAAGACTACAAACTATGTATCAGTTAGTCGGCTTGCTAAGAGGCTGCTTGTTAGTGTTGGTGCGGCGGACTAACTTCAAATGTAATACATAATATCTTTATTCATTTCTTTTGGAATTGTTCTTTTTAAAAGCGGAAAATTGTTTTTACTAATTCAATACATATTATTCCTCAACACATATCTAAGGCGACAGGAAGTAGTAAGCTATGCCATCCAATTCTCATTTAGGGAAAATTACTATTCTTCGTAAATGGCAGTCCGAATTATGGAGGGTCCGAATTAGTGAGGTTTTACTGTATTAATCAATCACAAAAACATGTCTTTGTAGTAATAAGTAGTGTTGTTCATGAGCATGGATAATATTAACACTTTTTTATTTTTCATGTGGTTATCCCGTCACATATTCGGTCTGGGGATTCAGATTTTTGATCTTTTCCATTTCCTGGGACTCGAGACATACTTTCTGAAAAATCATGGGAATTCCGGGGGCTCGAGATATTTAACGAGTTTTCAAGTTAAATCAAACAGAAAATATATTTTAACAGTTTTATTTCTTAAAATTGTAGTCAAAAGGACTGCTACATAAACACATTTAGTCTTATTTTGCAAAGAAGCTTCCCAAAAATACAAAAGCGTTGACTCGTGCATCGGCCTGTTTCAAACTTTAGTAACAATATTTCCTGCTATAGAAAAAACTAAAAACTAATTGGTGTTAATATAAGAACAATTTAATAAAATTCCAGACATTTAACTTGGGCCATCACCAGTTACTGGATGATTCAAATGATATTAGGTAAAGGCTATAGGACAATCTTGAAACATGGGGATAATAGAGCTGTACATAAGGTGGAGCAATGCTGGCATATTTTAGTCATTAAAACCACTGTATTAAATGTTAAAATTTATAAATGTAACATTTAAATATAACTTAATCATAAATAATATACATAAACAATAATGCACCAATAAAACTTGCCCAAAACTGATAATAGGAAATAATAACTAAGGAAACCATGTCATTGGTCACCTATTCATAAGTTCATTGATCTGCATTTTTTATTTTGAAACAAATTTATATTTCCTATTGCAAATTAAAATTATTATTGAAAGAAATATGGTAAATAATTTAAAGTAAACATTATCATTAAATGAAAATAATCAAGAATCACTATGACTCTTATTCATTACCATGTACAAAAAAGGAAACAAACTATGTATACTAACCAGAAGCTACAAAGTCAGCAAACAATATCCAGCAAGCAGCAATCACTGCAGCAAACCCAAGGACAAATCCAATAAATAGCCAAGCTCTAGCACCACGAGGTCCAAAACAACCATTGGAATAGGCATCTCCTCTGACCTGAGCATTTGAAACTGCGTTTATCCTGCAAGTTTTTAGAATATGATTAAGATCAACCAAGAAAAAGAAAAAATTAAAATTATTAAAACTATAGAAACAGCCTTTTCAAAAAAGCTGAAAAATTATAATGTTAAAAGGCAAAACTCATGATTTAAAATTTCAGCAGTTAATTTCTTATCTATGTGTCGCAATGACCACAAACTTCCCCAAAAGTTACCAAATAAATGCATGCAAAGATGGCCATTGATTCCTTTGCGCTATTCATCCATTCAACAAATACATGAAAGTAATTTTTAAGCATTAGCATGTTCATTAGTGATCTGAAATTAGCCAAGACTGGTAATTAATGAAAACTTTAACTGCTATTCTCAGTGTTTTATCACATCATTGCCAAGTTACAATTTACTGTCTATCAAGGAAACAGAATAAGGCAAAATGAACATCTCACTTTTGTATAGCACAATGGAAAAACAATATGAATTTACTCTTAATTCATAATGCCTTTTTAATACAACATAAATAAAGAATCAAAATTAAACACCTGCTAACATGCCATTAAATCTAAAAAATATACCCTTTGGAATAAGTACATTATTTCGCTGTAATATGCCTATGTAGTGCTGAGTAAATAAAGTCTAGATTATATTTTTATTGCATCTTTATTCCATTAATTGTAAAAACACCTGCTAAATAATAAATAAGTGCTCATACTTCAACAATGATAAATGATCTTATATATTAGCATCTTACTATAAGTATATTACTTATAATAAATTAAAATGTAGGGGAGGTATTCAAATTGATGTTTGTTAAACTGAGAATAAATTACAACACATACTTTAAAAGTAGATATTATAAAGACATAACAAGTTTAGTATATTTATTTTAGGTTATTTCGTTCCATAGTCTATGGTACAGTTCAGAAAACTATAAATACTAGTCTTATAAAATTTCAGGCAAGATGTTATATCAATAGGATTGAAAATGTTTTATAAAAGTGAATTCATAGAGCAGATTTAACATCCATCTCTGAGTTTCCAACGAAATCGTGACAACATAACTTGACTCTGTAGGTTACTGTGAAACCTCAAAGATTTGGAAATATTTTCACTAAAATATGAATAAATTTAATATAAGAACATGATTTTGTTGCACTGCAACAATCTGAATACGGTTCTATTCTTATTTTAATAAAATTGTGTACAGATAAATTCGTGTCGTTACCAAAATGAACTAAATGCACGAAGTTGAGCCTTGTGTAGTTATTTTCACGATACATCTCATTTAACACAAGACAATAAAACTATATGTGAATCATATGAAACCAGATAATTGAAAGAATGCAATCAATTATAGGTTACTTTTGCTGCAAATTCACAGTATTATCGTTAATTCGTATTTTTTGTAAGGTATGGACTATAGTATATTGGTGATTTCCGAATTAATAAAGTTCCACTGTGTAACTATTAAAATAATGAGTCTTGCACATCGACTGCTTTGATATAGCATACTTAAATTTTAGAAATATGAAGTAGTCTCACATGAATAGTGAAATTGTGCCGATAACGCCACAAACATGGTATGCATGGTTGAATTCAATCATACTAGGGTAATTAGAAGCAACATCTATGATGATCCACCAACCCACGAAAAACTGCAAATAATATTAAAGATGATATTTAAAAGAGGGCACAGTAATTTAAACAATAATTTCATTTGACAAGATTCCTATGAATCACTTGATATCTTTAATAAGTAAAACTTCACAAAAGGTAGACAAATTTAAGCCTTTATTAATTCAAATACAAACCATTACACCAGCAATAATAGATGCCACCGCATTTCTTTTGTCTCCACCTTCGAACCACTCACAAGCAGGTATTTGAATGTTTTCAAAGCAACTGGCCATATTTAAACACTATTATTCAAGAGATTCACAAACACTGAGTGACTAAAATGTCAGTCAAAATATCAAGCTATCATAATTTCCGCATTCAATTGTTCGAATAAACAGCAACCTGTTAAAGGCGCTGCAATCGCCAGAGCAGCGCGAGATGCAAATTTTTTGGTATCTTTTGAATTTGAAAATAACGAGATATTGCTCTTGAATAATAGTGAAAATAAACAATTAGGCCATCATTTGATTAGATGAAGCTTTTTAAAGCCATAACTAAGGAATACAATGGAAGAACACAGTAAAAATATCTGCATTTTAAATATATCCAATTATAAATTTATTTTTTCATGGGTCTTTTAACATGCAATATTTATTAATTTTCTATAAAAATATAAGAAACAAGAGAGTGTTAGAATAAGAATATAATTTAGGTGGGAGGATGTTTTGAAAACGTACCTTAATTATTCCATTTGCAAGGATTAATCATGATGCAATATTTTCACCTTTTTACAAATTCATATTTCCTATCCTGCAAAATGTAAAAATCTTCCTTACCTCTCAAGTCTTACGTAACTCTTTAACCAACAGATATTGTAATTTCTTGTCTTCAGCAACAAAAAAACGTCAGAGCAGAGGGCATTTTATGCCACCAAATTATAGTAATCAATTCTACATAGTCTAATGCAGGGGTGCCCATTACATTGCCCACAGCGAGCCATAGTTTCCCCACCTCTGGCCTAACCCTTATAAAATAATATAACTTGAATAATTAATTGTATCACTACTAATTTCTGTTAAAATAAGAAAAAACTGGTGGGGCTCCTCTTGGTACTTAATGTATTTTGTAATGGTCCTCTAAAGCAGCGTTTCTCAACTGGTGCTCCGCAGAGCACTGATGCTCTGTAACCATTAGGCAGGTGCTCTGCAAGCTTTTAATCCTTCATCATTTTTATGGATTTATTTTTTAAATTAAATAACCAATATATAACTTGTGTGAGATCATCTTTAATTTCATATCGATTCATTCATTCAGTTTTTCCTAGATCGTTTTTGTATTGATAAGTGTACTATGATGGACATTCCAGCTGGTAGGTAACAAATGTTTTCCTGAAAAGTTTGTTCTAGTGCTCCTCCTAAGTTAATGAATACCTCTATAGTGCTTTTCAAATGACTTGGCGAGTAAGATTTCAGCCGTACTCAGGACCGCTCGCATGTCTCCGCTGCTAAGAGGTGGGGTAGTGCCTCCGAGCAGAAAGCTCAAGCTAGACGTTGCCAACTCTACACGGGAACACACGTAGTGTTTGGCGGGCATTTAAAGGGAATTCATGAATGGAAATATTGTTTATCGTATCACACGTACCACATGCACTTAATCAAACAAGTCAATTTTGCCACTATATCCTTGCTAAAGCATTTTATTATTTAGAGTATTGTTACATACACATTTATTATAATGGGCATGCCAAGGGTTGCGAATCGTCCTCGTCTTCATCGTCATTGTCCTCGGTGGTTTCTGTTGTTTAAGAGGAGATTTAAACAACAGTGAACCAATCTCCTCTATGGAAGCTCTCCCTGTAACAACGTCAGATATGATTATAATAATTCCAGGCAGAATCTAAGAGGGACATCCTAATCATTATCATATTAACTAAATTCTCGACTTTCAATTAGCATAATTACTAAGAAACATGAAATACATCATTAAAATAAAACAATTATCCAGTAATTTTACTTATTTCCTTGAAATATTATTAAATAAATATGATTACCTGCTCGAGCAATTCTTTGAATTCTTCTTTTGCTTATGCCACAGTCTTCAGCCACTCTCTTATGCACTTTCTCCAGAGAGGTAATTGGACGCCCAAGTTCCTTCTCCTTCTGAAAGTACTGCAACACGTTGTGCACTATTTTCTTGGCTTGACTTCCAAGAATTGTAAATTTTGTATTCTCCATTGCTTATGCAGTTTACGCAATGCAAATAACAAAAATATTCATTAACAAAATAACTGAATAACATACAACGAATGAAACAACAAACGAAATAACAAAACAAATAACGAAGTGACCGAATAACTTATAACGAACGATGTAAAAAATAGAATGAATAACAAGAAAACTGAATTAACAAAGATAAAAAACAACAGAAGATGTAACTAAAAAGCTTAACAAATGTAAAATACTATAACTGAGATAAAAACAACTGTAACTGCACAATTTCAGCGGTGTAAGCAAGTGGCAACACAGCAACTCACAATCAGACATCATGTTAGCAGTATGGAGACCTGATGGAAAGTGAGCTCTCAAATGCTTAGGCTCCCCCTCCTTCTTTGGTACGCTCAGTGTCTCACCCCCATCCACTTTCCCTTCTACCTCTTCCTGACTCGCCAAGTCATTTGAAAAGCACTATAGGTGCTCCCCAGTCTACTCAAGGTTGAGAAACTGCTCTAAAGTTTAAATCCAACACTGAATAGATGTAATAATGAATGATGAAATTTAATTCCTGTTGTACACGAATTAATAATTAAGTTTTTTGTAAATTGGAAATCATCTCATTCTTCACTATTACTATCAATCCACTCAAATGTATGAGAATTATACGGCTTAGTAGGAAATAAGTTATACGTAAAGCCATACTTTCTTTTAATAGCAGTAAATGAAAAATTCTATTCACAGATATAATCTTAATTGTCTTTTCAAAGAACCCTACAGAATACTTTCTCAGAGATCTTGATATCGATTAAGAATTTAAAGCTTAACTCTTCCATTAATTAAAATTGAAAGGATTATGCATTATGCAGCATTTCTCACTTGGGTTTGATTTCTTTAAAATATTTTGAGAAATAATATTGATAGGAATCAAATTAATACTAATGAAAGCAAATAAAAAGTGTAGTTTGGCATAATAACAAGAGAAACCAAACTCCATAAAAATTATTTAATTTTGTAAGTAGTGTCTTCATAAGAAAATCACCATTAAAAGCATTTTATTAATGTTAAAATTAACATAACTTGTCTTCATCATCACCTTGAACTTTAAATTACATGCTGTGACCATCTTTTAATCAGGGAATGTACAAGACCTTTGTTTAAACAAATTTATATTTACAAGAAGAAAAATTCAGCAGACAGCACAATGATCCTCCCTCGTTACTGTTTCTAAAATGGATGCACTTCACATAATGAACATGATTGCACAGCTCAGCAACGCAACCCACTCCATATTCCTCAATTTAGGCAAGCAAAACGTTCATTTATTTATGCTCTTATAAAAGGGATCCTGTTTATTCAACCAAGAAAGTAAACAATTTGCAAATCTATTATCACAATTTGTCTGAAAGACAAGGGTTGGAAAAATAGGCCTAATAACCTCCACATTGGTAGGCAGGCAGGAGGACAATATCTCTAATTTTGGTAGCTGTACAATAGTGTTAAACCACCTTGGAATGTAAACTAGAAGAATTAGTAAATCATACATAGTACTTTATTATGCCTTTTTCTTGTGGAAGGAGTAAGGAAGAAGAAAGCTAAACTTAAATAAATAGACTAGCATAAGTTGATTGGTGCTCCACCTCAGAACTCCACAGATGCATTCGTCAAGGGACAAGTTGTGCTGCCTGCTTTGGAGTCAGAAAAGCATGATTTAAATATATTAACGTACATATGTATAAGTAACAAACACAACACCTGTTTCTTTAGAATTGCTTTCTCTCTCCTTTGTACAAAGGCTTATGATAACATGATAGTAAATTGGCTGCCCAAACAACCAGTAGAGGCAGCACAACCAATCAACACCTGGAATGTGACTGCTTCAAAGTCAGAATACCAATGATAGAGTTGATAATTCTGCAAAACTGACCATCTGATCAATAAGCAACACATTCTATGTGCCTTAACTGTTCTGTTTCATTATCACCAAGTCTGACTCATCATAAACAGAGTGGGAGGAAGGGCAAGTGCTCCAGGCACTTTGATTGAGCAAAACATGAAGAAATTATATTCATGAGTTATTTTTGAGTGAGGCAATAAAACAAACATCTAGCACCAAAGGCACAGTCTTTTCAGATTTGAAAAAATTTGAATTCACTGTGCTTGGGTTTAAATTAAATTTGTCTTTCATTGGCTAATACAATTGGGTGAACTTGGGGAAATAAAAAAAGTACAGTTAAGCAACTGCATAATACATGGAATTAATTTGGAATGTTAATGTTTTGCCACCACTGGAAGCTATGCCATATTTTTATATTAATATCTTACTTTGCTTGCTTTTTATAACACCATGATATGGCAAAGACAATAATAAGTTTAGATAATAGCAATTTTCCTGTCTTAGAGCAGAAAACATTCTGTGGTAAAATTTACATGCCTGCAAAAAATTGATAGACAGTAGCAGTCCAGTAAATCTTCTCCAATATCAACTCCAAGTTCAAATGGAAATTCCACCAAAGTATGGGGAATGTTTCATACAGGCACTAAACAGTCACATATACACTGCAGCATTACAAGTTACCATAAGTCCACCTACAAAATCACCAACCACTGTTCATAAGTATTGCACATTACACCATGCATATATTAGGTCATTTGATTTTATTATCGTTTTACTTTCTGGGTTCATGAGTGACTTGTTGGTGTGCAATGCTTTATCCCTGGGAGTGATGTAGAGTTGAATTCTCACCTTGTTCCAAAGTAGAACTTTGACCCAATGAGGTCTGCAAACCCCAGTTTACACTTTTTTAAACAATTTATTTTGAAAGGCTTTGAGATAATATCCCAAATATTTTTCTCTTACAAGTATTTTCAGGCACTATGTAACAGTAGCAGGTATTTTGAGACACTTTTTGCTAAAGCTGTGACGTAGGAAAGGTAATAATGTGGAATGGGGAATGGAAACCAGTTAGAAGCTTCGATGGAACATAAGTAAGAACAGGAGAATGGAAGTCAGCACTTCACCAAGACCCCTGAGTCAATCTAACTGCCGACGCCAAACCAGGGTGTCGGCAGCACATCTCCTTTGCTATGACAGGAATTCCCTCTCCAGTTCACTGATGGAAGGTTTCCTCCCATGCCGAGGCTGTTCCTGCGGTAAAGGCAAAGGGTGTAAGAGGTAAGGGGCAGGATGAGGTTGCTGCACCTGCTGTTGTAGGAGATGGTGATGGTGATGATGGATATGGTGAGACAGGGATCCTGGGGAAGGTATACCCCGTCCCACACCACCAGGAACCACACCACTACTGGTTGCACCCATGGGCCTGGCGGCCTGAAGGGGCACAGTGTTGTCCTGTGTCTGTCCGTGTGTAGGCATGTCAAGTAGAGTCTCCACACCACCCGACGGAGTGGAAGACGGAGATGGTGAGAAGCGCACCCGGTTAACAGATGATGAACTGTTTTCTTTTGCTGATACATAGCTGCTATCTTCGCTAGTTACACTTTCAGGTGGAGTTGGATTGGTCGGTGTTCCCCCACCAGATCCTCCACCACTACTACCCCACCCTCCTGGCTTGGGAGAGCATCTTCCAGCACCACCACTTCCTGCACCTCCAGCACTGCTGCTGGCATAATTGTTATAACGACGTAGACTCGAGCGTAGAATTCGGGGCATCTCGAGGGAAGATGGTCTCCCCTCTGCTTCGAGAGAATTCTGCCTTGAATAGTATGGTGCAAGAGACCCAGGATACTCATACTCATAGCCTACTCCGACGACAGCACCTCTGATGGCAGGACTACCACTACTTCCACGATGTGTAGGCGTATTGTATTGCGAGTCGCCTTCATCCTCTAACCTAAAGCTGGGATTGACGTTGGAGCTCGAAGAAGCAGTGGAGACGTTGGAAGGAGTCCGGCGGTGTCCTCCTACGAATGGTAGACGAGAGGATGGGGAGGGAGCTGGAGGGAGGATCCCAGATGCTGCAGGAGGTCCTTGAGAAGAGGGCACCGGAGCCCATGCTGCAGCCACGTGATGCAGCTGCTGAAGGAGGTGTTGGTGGTGGATAGACAGGGGAGCATGCGGGACCGGTGAGTAAGCATGGAGATGTGCAGCATGGGTTGGGTGGAGATGTTGCGTAGGAGCTTGATCTCCACTGCTGGGATTGTCGTAGGCATGGTATCCACGAGTACCACCCCCACTATCCGGAGCAGGGGGAGGAGGTGGTGGGTGTGGGGGTGGAGGGGGACCCCCTCCATAGTCGGTATAGTATTCTCCAGTTGGTCCTGCATAGATGGTGTATGGAGAGGATGTCTGATCAGAACTGGGATAGGATGGGAATGAGGGTGCAGGATCCGTCCTATACTGCTCAGGATGACCACAGTACTGACTCACTACGTAATGCCCTTGCCCACCTTCACTTTGCACGTAGTCCACTGGCACATAAACTCCACCAGCACCACGCTCCATTACCATTGTGGAGCCCCCCATGGGATATGTTACCTGAATAATAAACATAAATTTGAGCATAAAAGATTACTAAATACATACAAAAAGACTTATTTTCAATAAATTTGTCAACACTTTCATGATAGTACCACAGGTATTGAATAAGTTATAATATTGTAATAATAAATGGTTATTTTAGGAAAAAATGAAAAATATAGTTTTTAAGGTTTGATATGTAGAATATATCATTCAAATAAAAGAATTAAAATGTTATTTTTGTGCTATAACATCATATGCATTAACTATTAGTAGTTATGTCTGTATATATGTATTTATATATAGTTGTAAGGATTATAACAATACAATAGACTTTTAATAAACATTTTTCTAAAATAATCGATTGACTCAGCCGTTAATTTGTAGAAGTCCATTATTCGATAAAATAACTTAGTAAATTCCTATTAGACTTTTCTAAATCCCTAAAAAACAATTTCTTTGGGTAAAAAAATTATTTCTTTCATTGAAAAGGAGTTTACCTCACTCCCATCATTACTCGTGCTGGATGATTTTCGGCGAGGAGAGGGCGCAGGAGAGGCAACCACCATTGCCGTTGATGAAGGAGGTGGGGGTGGCCCCCCTCCCCCCTCACGTCCAACTGCTGCATAGTGTTGAGGTGAATCTGTGAAGCGAAGAGGTTTTGGCTCGGTGCCCACGAGGCCAAAGAGTGGATGCCTATGATGTCGTGTGGGGCCGTGGTATGTGTTGTGAGCATAACCCGAGGCACTGGAAAACTCATAATCTGGGCCTAGGTATGGAGAAGGGAGACCTCTGCCAACTTCTCCAAACCACCACCGCCTCTTTTCCCCCTCTTCCTCTGACCTGCCCCAGTAAAACCAAATATACGTTATAACTGGACAATAAACAAACTAAAGCACAACAAAAAAGAATGCAATAGAAAATGTACACATTTAATTTACGAAATTATTATATTGAAGAAAGTAATTCATTCTAGCCATATCAAATAAATTGCCAACATAAAATTTCCAGTTTTATTAGCCCAAAATGATTTTTCTTAGGAAAACCTAAAAGAAAAAAAGAAAATCCACCTATCCCATTTAAAACATTAATTGAAATTAATATTTATGTTGTTAATTATTGCTGTATTTATAACCTAGTACCATTATCTAGAGCATGTATAAAGAATTGTTTATATTATTATTCATTATGTTGTGAATTTAAAAAATACGTAAAACATGAAAAAATATCTTCCACAATTGATAAATGTTTCATAGCAGACAGATCCACCTGTGGGTCTCTTTATGCTAACTTTTTAGATCCGCATTAGAAGCAATCAACCTAAACACGTCTTTATTGCTGTAAATGCCTTCTACACTACTCTCAAAACTAGAAATTTCTTTTTTACTTGATAAATAAGACCTTCCTCCTCTAGGTGTAAAACGTTTTGCATGAATAGCTGAAATATCCTTAAACCCCAACATCCAGTGATATTTGTGGATTTCTTAGAACTAAGAGGAACGATTGAGCACCAATTTCTCTCTTTTTGCTACATCTATTAGAATTCTACCAGCTGAAATACAACATCATAGCATATGACAATTCCATCCATCCCTTTCATCGCATCATTGTCTCTCAAGCCCATAATCCTAATCTGGGGAGATGTTTGACTGTTTGAACATTGTATTTGTACTAAAGCATTTATCTATTTTTAGTTACTTGGCAAGATTTGTATTTTTTTTGAAGCAGAGACCAACTTTTAATAATCATGATAATGCCTCTGCCAAAAGCAAAGACAACTCTTAGCTGCAGCATGTTTCTAGTACTTGATGACAATAAATAAGTTTTGAAACCCATTGCAAACAATTTCTTATAGAAATGCATTGTCAAAAGCTAAGTAGAATATATATTAAAAAGTTACCAAATATGGGATACATAACAAAATCATCTACCCTTGATGGTTTTTTGTATGTAGATGATCAGAAAAACCTTAAGAGTTCATATATGACAGAAATGGCCTGCCCAATAGGATGACTTTACAAAATAGATAAAGTTGACAGCCAGACTAAGTATTAATTTTCCTAACTAGAACTACAGGTTTTTAATGTATATTTACTTTCAAGATTAAGTCCAAAATATCTAGCGATATTAAAATGAGTATTTCTCAAAAGTATACTTATGTCTTGAGACTGCAAAAAATACCACACAGCCAGTAAGTGGACAAAGATGAGGGAAATGAAACTTTTTTGAGATTCTGAAAAAAAGAGTACAGTCAGCCCACCTATAACACAGTGTCCTATAGCATGGTTTCAAGTAAACATAATTTATAGTATGAACATAGTATACTAGAAAGAGGTCTGGGTTCATGTTTATGCAATTTTCAAAGACAAATTTACCAATTTTTAACTAAGAATTTCAGATGTGGAACAATTTTGGTATGCTTCGCTCCAATGTGAATAGGATTACCAACTGTCCTGATTTACATGGGACAATGCCAATTTGAAAAATAAAAGGGGACATCCCTTGCATTATATGAGAGATAACTGTATTCTAGGAAGTTAATCTAAGACCAGATATAATTTTACATTTTCACTTTAACAACACAACAAATTTAAATAAAATTAATTTCAAGACTGAAAGGCATCATTAGTCCAAAAATGTTTAATTTTTCAGAACAATCAACAATGAAACTCATACTGAAAACAAAAAGGAATGTTATCTGTAGGTAGAAGGGATGCAAATTTAATCAATTGAATGAAAAAATAAGGCTAAGTTTTGAAGCATTAGATAACTTTTGTAATGCTCATTTACTATATAAAGAAAATTATTATTAGGTGGCAAATGTATGATTTATTTGTAACGTAATTACATACTGACTAGTTCAAAAATTCCAATGCCAATCATATCTTAATTGTAAAAAAGCCTCTATTTAACAGTCTACAGTAAAATAAATATTCTAAACAAGTTAGAAATAGCTGTGCAATACCAATATATTTTTTATCATTTATTTAGATAGATGTCCATTTTTTAGGTGGATACAATCAACAAAAACAGCACGAATAAGATTTCAGGAATGTTTGATTTCTCTATGATATTTAAATAGGTATGACTGTAGGATATATATTTTTTTCCTCCCAAATAATCAGAATCCTGTTACAACATTGAAAGTTCAGTATGTGCTCAAAAGAGCAATGTTTAATTTTCATTAACGTAGAATCTGAATTCATTATGAAATACATGTTACTTAGCCACACTTAGCATAGAATAGAGATGATGGCCAACTGTGTTATACATTCTAACGATTATAACTAATTTTAAAAAAAATAAGAGAAATATCATGACTCTTACCTATCTGGGTGCAGTCTAGGGTGCACGGGGGAAACATTGGAGACTCGCACATCGTATCCGGCAGCCACTCCAGCTAGCATTGCAGCCATGTTGTAGAGTACAAGTTCGACGAGGGTGAGCTTCGGGCCTGCGTGGCCCCGTTTCGAGAGGGTATCACCAGTGCCATTGTAGAGCGTCGGAATGGGGATGACAGCGTTGGGGGGGAGCGGGAGGGGGCCATCGAGAGGCAGCAGCGGAGGTGGGGGCCACTCCCCTCCATCACCACAATCTGCCCCGACGTAGTCTGCAAACGGGGCCGGGGTGGGGGTGGAGGACGAAGTGTGGATGGTTTGGCCACGGGGAAATGAACACTTCCCCCTGGCTTGCACTATTGCAAGCAAGTGCAAGAAAACCATTCCCTTTTCCCAATAAATAATCAAGGAGGAAGCTATCCCTCTATCTACTGTCATGGGGTCTGGTAAATCCCATTGACAGCATGGGGTTTTGCCTGACACCGCCACCACCAACACCATTATCATACACAAACCACCACCAAATCCACAATGCTTCATGACAAGGCATCTCTTTAGGTCAAAATTGGGAGAATGGCCCACTGGCTAATCTGGGTTTAACATCATAGTAAAGGTTTGAGTGCTATGTCATCAGGCAGCTGCAACTTAGGTAAGGATTATAGTGCAGTTGGGATAAAAAATTTGAGCCAATTTATCAGCCATATGGGATATGGAAGGGTTTCAGGCAATATCCTATAGGTAGTTGACTAAAGCAGACTATAGTGATGCAGGATCATTAAAAAACAATGAAACATTTGTTTCAAAATTTAATTTGTGTTTATTAAGGCAGTTAATGCTCATGTTAATACACAGTAGTCTAGTAATGCATTCCTTAACCTTGCTAGTGCTACATTACATCAGTCATAAATGCAACAAAATATTATGAAGCGGCAACTGATAATAAAACAAATTTTCACAAGCCCTACCAAAAAACAATGAAAATTGATAGAAAACCAATGTTTTGTTGAAATAATCAGTATGATAAAAACACAAATGAAAAACATAAACAATAATAGTTACAATACATTACAAATGTATGAGTTTGTCAAATTTTAAGCAAGAAAGTCAGTCATTTGAAACACCTACAATTTCACTGCATACCATTGAAAAAGTCATAAATTAAATATTTAGCCATCACCTTATATCTTATAGATAATAATTAAAAATCAAATTTAATGCATGAGAATGACATTACTTAAAATGCAAACCTTTGAAATAACAAAAAATAAACCAAACAAATAATAACTGCCATGAGCTTAATAAACATAAACAAACAAAATTAAGGTGAATTTAAATCATGCAATGAATAGTGCAATAAAGTACAAACAACACACAGACTATAACATGGCTTTGGGCTACGAAAACTTACACGAAGAGTGAAGGTACTCCTCAGAATAGCCTGGACAAGAAGGGAGATTTATATCAATGATTTTAAAGGGTGACACTCCTTCAAAGTTTTCACATGTTTATCAGGGAAGTGAGGGTGAAATATATTTTCATTTCTTTCCAATAAAAAAATATATAAAAAAATCACAATCAACCATTTGAAAAACTGACAAAAATTGAGAAAAATCAGCCAAATCTCTGGCAGCAACAATTTGGGTTGGACAATTTTTTTTATTAATTTGTAGCAATGAACAACAAAAGGACAAAGAGATCCCACTCATGACAGAAACAAAAAGCTTAATTCCTTCTAAACAACAGCAGAGTGGCATCGGAGTAATCTGAGTCCGCGCCCATGGAGTAAGGTTCAGGGAGAGGAGAAAGGGATCGGGGTGGAGGGGACTGAGGGGTTGGCATGAGGAATGGGAAAGTGCTGGAGATGTGAGAGGCATGAGACGGGGTGAGAACAGATGGCGAAGGGGTGAAGGGGGACATGGTGAAAGGGGATGGGGTGAACGGGGATGGAGGAGTCACGGGGGTGGAGCGCATACCTATTTCCTGCAGGGTTCCAATGTTAGCCACTCCACAGTGAAGGATCCCACCGCTGCTGCCACTGCCACCACTCAGGGGCACATTGCGTACGTTGGGGGCGCTTTTGCTCCACCTCTTCTGCCCTCCGTCTACCACGTGAGTAATGATTTGCCCCCTCTCTCGCTGGTGTAATGTGCTCGGACCCCAAGTCTTGCCCTTGACCCCGTCAGCTGGGACTGCAGGGTCGCACCAGGGCCACGTGTGTTAAGGGTGAACAGGGAAAGGAGGTGGTGAAAGGAATGGGTGATGGGCAGGAAAATGGGAAAGGTTAATGTATGTTAAATATTAACCGAGTGTAAGGAAGGTTATAAGAGGAGTAAGGTTGGTTGGGTTTTTAAGGATTGTTAATGTTTTGGATATGATTGGGCACAGGCGTGGAAATGACAAAAAAAAATAATGAAAACAAAAATAAAACTCAAGAAATCAAAGCTTATGGGGGTAAGGAGGGATTACATTTTAAGCAAGAGGTTATGTGGCTTAATATTTTACCACCCTCTCTAAAATGAAATAAAATTCATCCTGAGTCCTTGGAGAAAATTGAATTTGAACTTCTTTCACAAAAATTTCATGTATTTTCATGGGCAAATGTCTTTTTTACGCATGTCATGCCCGTGTAAATCAAAAACTGAAACACATGATTATGAAGACATGAAATTGAAAGAAGTAATATAAATAAAGTAGCACAATAACTTGGAGCTAAAACAATTTAAATAAAATAAATATAAAGCATTCAATAGGCTTTCATAGCAATATACCAAAATAATAAAACATAAGATGATATTCTACATTTATTTCTCCATGCCAAAATATTAAGAGTACATAAAATGTATCACAACCATGCCTTACACTATGATAAAAGTGCTACTACAAAAAAAGTGGAAATCAACAGTTTTAACTAAAAGTGCCTGGACTAATTAAAAAACAAATTATGACTGAAGGCACTGTAATGTTTGCTAGCTTTTAATGTTGAAAAAGCAAATAAGAGTAAACAACAATTTTAACATATTTTTCTAATTGTTTTTTTTAACATCATGAAACCTTCAAAAGGGAAATATTCCATTAAGTTCAATAAACTTATTCTTGAAATGAAGTAGTGACCAAGATAGCTTTAACTTAGTGCTTGAGAATCTACAAAGGCCACATAAAGATTCACATAACATTTGTTGTTTAGTGTTTCATACAAATAACTTGAGAAACAAAAATAACTACTTTCTCTTCCGTTATGAATTGATGACTCATACCCATTTACTAATATGAGATATAAACGACAAATGCATCCCTAAGCTTTAAAACACCACCAATGACATCCCAATATATGACAAAACTAGATACATTTTGGCCTGCATAGGAGAAAATACTCATTTCATAAAAAATCTCTAGGATAAAAAAACTACTTTTAATTTTCTTACGATAAAAACTGCCTTAAACTTTCCATTCCACTTATAATTCCAATTCATTATTGAGAATTCATACCTGCTGAAACTCTTAAAAAGACCACTTACTTTTCACATTCTGAAGCAAATTAAATAAAGAAACCTATTTAAAGGTTGTTAAAATTTGATAAGGTAAATACTGACAAATTTGAAATGCTAATATCAAATTTTGGAAATCTTGATAGACATGGAAGAAAACCTTCATTTGAAATTGCTGAGTATATATTCTTTTGACCAAATAACATAAACAAAAAGGTAAGGAAACAGAATACTCAAAGGGCTCTCTCACACTATGATTTTTTAGCACAAAAATAAAATCAAGCTGTAATTAACACAAGAATGTAAATTCATTTGATAAATCAAAGAATGATGACAAAGTTAATTTCTACAAAGAATATATAAAATTTATAAATAGTAATCTCTTTTTAAACCTCAGAAATAACATTCATGAGCCAAACATTGTTTGGTTTTGAGGAACATTTGTAACCTTTTTTATACAACTATGCTATCAGTCTGAAATCTAAAACCATTTCATATTAAATGACAATTTAGGTCTCAATTGTTAATGAAATATGGGTTGCAGTCTTTAGAAACAAGATAATAACATGAATCCATAAAACCTTTAAGACCTCATACAATATGAACACCCCATTCATATACTTGGAATACATAAAAAAAAGCAAACAGACACCAGACAACTGAAAATATGTGAGCTCATTGATCAAGTGACTGTAAAGGAGGATGACATTTGCTTCAATCCTCTGCCATCAGAGGAATGGGGTGGGTGAAGAGGTTGCAATTGGGATGAACTTGGGCAACTCCACTCACGTGCAATGGCTCTCAGCCTGGGTATACTGGGACTCCCTGGGGGACTGTTGGGGCTCGAAGGATTTCTTGACTTTCTCTCCATTGCTCCAGTGTGTTGAACGGTGATTGTATGGCGGAAGTCTATCAATGAGATGAAAACACAAAGTTACAGAAAACAAGGTTAAGTAATTTTAAAGGCAATCATAATACATGACCTGTGTAATTCTTGTTGGCATTCAGCAACTGAGCAAGCCAGGCATACATTTAAGAAGAGCCTTTAGAATGAACAACTGGTGCATACCGCTAAGAGTAGTAGCTTAGCAGCTTAATTATTCATCTGGTTTACTCAGCAGCTCAATGGCTACAGGATTTATTATCTATTAGATTCTAGGCATTAAGTGACCTCAGTAATTTATCTTAGAACTAGTGTATTATAGCCTGTCAAAAATGACGGGAGTAAAGATTCAATCGTTTATGGAGATCATATTGACATAAATTGTCTCGAAAGTCTTTTCCCTCTCTTTCCCTCCCTCCTTACCTCTCTCTCCCTCCCTCTCGCTCCTGCCTCTACCTCCCTCTCCTCCCCTCACTCTCCTATTAAAAGTACGTTTATACCCATAAGGATTGAAATAACAATATGACATCGAGGTCCAATAATGTAATTGGTAGGCAAGGCAACATCCTGTTAAAATGGCAAGATTTCCCCAAAATATGTTAATTAAACATTTAACATGAGTGATTTCAAACTGTAGGCGGAAAAAGACGAACGGAATAAGAAACTTTGTAATGTTTTCTTCAAAATGGTGTAAGTCCGAAGTTCGTAGGTTAATTCTTTCTAATTTTAATTTAAAAAAGAATGAAAACCTGCACGCCAAAAAGTCGATTTTTACGTGATACCTTATGGGAAATGGAAATGACTTCCTTGGAGTCGAACCCGGGACTTTTTTCGAGATTTTTTTTGCCACTGCCTTAAAATATATGAATCGAGCAGTCCTGTCAAATTGAGAGTTTCTGCATCATTCATTTATCGAATTATTCATATTTTTATATGATCACCAACAAACCAACACTTGAGGAAATAACCTGACCGTCTTCTGAAAGCTCCTAGCAGTTATAATAACTGCCACAAGGTGGTAGCACCAATTGATGAGTTGAAATCTTATTTGCAAAGACAGACAAAAAGACAGAAACTGAAAATTATTATTATTATTTGATTTTCATTCATAACCATGCAGTAATGAGTTAATGGCAAATCAAAACAACCCCAACAACAATCACTGACTTTCTAATTGAGAGGACGCTATTAAGGATAAATTCCATTCATCTTTATGAAAGTAAAATTGTATGTTTGTCTGTCTGTTAACTCCTCTCACACTATTTGGCCAAACTTCACCAAACTTGGCATGGTGACTCCTAGTCCTCAGAAGTAACATGAAAGGGGTCAAAATTCACACCAGCTTTACCAAAAAATGCCATTTGAAGTTTTCATCACTATTTGTACAAAAGAGTCTTATGCAACATCTGCTGATGAAATTAACATCACTTAGTTCCCCTATACTTTTTCATGGTCACAGCAGCCACCAAATGCTTCAAATTTGTTTGGTTATTTCTTTTGAGTTAAAGTGTAATGAGGTATTACTTTTTCTTCAAAATTTCAGGGTTCGAGTCCAGAGAGAATTTTTTCCTCATTTACGGGATATGCGTGTGAAGAAGTTTTGGGATATTCTCGAATTTTCATACCTGCATAAATTCTTAAATTGCTACCTCACGAATCATATAAGGGAGAGGTAAATGTTCTTTTTCACTGTGCTCACCAAAAACATATGGTGTAGAAAAATACATAATGGCATGTTTGGCACTTTCTTGTATTTCTATCTCTGAACCATAAATTGTAATTATAGGTTGTCGCTGAATTTTTTGGGGCATACGTTCTCCTGTCTCTGAATAAATTTTCTAATGTGATTCACACATCATGTAAGAGTTTGTCATACACGAAGTTTATTTGATTTACCCCAACAATGCTTGGTACTAATATTTTATCATTACCCCAATTATGTTTTCTTAAACATTAAAAATAAATACAGGGGAAAAAACTGGTCACTTCTGATGAAACTTTTTCAGTACAGTAATACCCCGCTATACATCGGAGATGCATTCCTGAAAAATGCGACTTACAACGAAACAATGTATAGTGAAACAAAGATTACCATAAGGACAATGATAAAAGTTAGGGGTTACGTTCCTGGCGGATTTTTTGTGACACATCTGTTTCCCAAACAATACATATCAATACAGTACATTGGACATACTATGTTACCACTCTGTGTTTACAACTCATTGCTACTAGGGTTTAATACACATTTTATCGTAACAACGAGTAACCGATTGCAATAATAAACTCAGAAATCACTGAAAATAATTATCTATAGTGTGATGGAGCACATAAATTGTTTCTTTACTTACACGTACACTGATACGCACTTTAGAGTACTTTTCAAGCAGATTTCGAAATCCAAAGTATATCCAATATCTCATGAGATATCAACGCAAATGTAAACTCACAAAATGCTAGACACAACTGTTCACAAAACTCAGAAATAGGTTTTTATACATCGTCATTAAAATTGGGACAGTCCCTTTTATCAGCTGTGTATTTTGTGAACCATCTAACCCATCGTGATCTCTCAAACACATGGCCAGCAAATGTTTATTCTGAGTAGGATTTTCCACGAATTGATAAACATTAAATTAAATTAATTCACATAAATAATAATAAACATGAAATTAAAAGCCGAATAGAGGGTTTTTATTGTTATAGTTATCATTTATGCATCGCAATTGGAATTTCTGAAATTTTGCTTTTAGTATTTCACAAACGACGTATATGCAAAACAACGTATAGCGGAGCAACGTATAGTGGGGTTTTAATGTATAAGGTGGTCATAAAACTCGTACCTGAGGGAAAGCTTATGTTTTGGCCAGGTTCTTTTTTGAGCATTTTGAGGCGGGATCGCTTGAATTTTCCTTTCCTTTTCTTGGGTGTTGGTGTAGAAGCCTGCTGGATGATCATTATGTGCAACTCGCGCTCCAAAAGGTCTATCTCCCTTGCTGCCAACTCTTGTTCCCTCTGCCTCAAGTGTTCTTCCACCATTTTCTGCTGCAGCTGTGCCTTGGTGAGTTCTTCTTCCCTGCATCGCAGTTCCTGATGGTTTCCAATGATCCAGAATTATTACAAGCTAACAAAATCATAACTCCAAAATGATCTAATAGGAACACTTCACTCTAAATTAAGCCAAAAATAAAAGCACACCATATAAGTTAATTTGCTCTTTTATGCAAAAAAGGAACACACATATGAGCAACCAAATACTCAAACTAGTGTGATACTGAGGATTCTCTTTAGACTGTACAAAACAAGTAGCACTTAAGTCCTGCGATGTAATAAAAAATAGGTGATAACTGAAAATTTCTTATCCTAACACAATATGTGGAACTTGATGCATTACATGTATGTTTTTATTTCCAAAAAATTAGTATCTGCATAATGATTAGCACAATGAAGCAACAGAAAAATGACAATGAATCTGCTTAGTGCTGAAAAATTATATTTTTGGGTATACAATACAGAAAAAGATATATTCCTAAGTACACAGTGCTTAGAAAAAATTGGCATCGTTGATTACATAACAATCCTAACATAGGTATTCCTATAAACACACATTCAGATTGATAGAAATCCTTTTACTAATAAACACTGATCCTAGATTCTTTCAGAGTGCATAATAACATGCAATCTCTAGTAGGTTGTCTTTCAATGAACATGTGAATTCAGGGCCTTAACGACTGCACAAACTAACAGGATTAAAACATTTCATGCATCAAAAACACCTCTAGCATGCCACACAACAACCAAGCACCTAACTCACCTCTTCGAGCGATTTACAAGCCTGGGGCAGTTTAGAACAAGAAAAAGGGCATTGTTGAAACATATTAACAAACAAATACATATTTTAATAATTAAAACAATTTACATAATAGGTCAATTAAAAAGCTTTTAAAATAACTACCATGGGCAACATTATATTTTGGCTTTGTATTCAACAATAAAAATTTATTGAAACAATAAAAGTTAAAAATTTCCTATATTGTTTGTATACAAAATCTAGACAATGAAACTAATTTGGGGTTAAATAGTTTTCTATTCTAAAACTGCAGCACTCAAAAACAAATTATGTTAATGAAATAACAAGTGAATGAATTTTTTTCTCATGAAGAATGATGAATAATGATTCTATGTGGTATATTAACTAATCAAGGTTCAGATAATGAAAGGTTACTCCTAATAAGATGAATTTTAAGCCATAAGCCATTACATAATTTTAAAAATGAAGTACCATATTTACTCGTGTACCCCGCTCACATTTTTCCCGAAATGCCAAAGAAAAAAGGGGGTGTCCGTGGTTTCTGAACAGATTATATAAATTGTATTGATAGTAAATTCTATGCAGTATGCTTGCGTCTACGTTTATATTCATAAAAGACGTTGAATTCTACGAAGTATACGCGTATTTATGTGACCAAGCAAACGTGTAAGTTACACCCGCGCTGCAGGCAAAAACTCGAAAAAGTAGGCAGAAAGAATACGCCGACTAGCACAATTGTAGTTCAATGACTACTGAGGGTTTGCTGGCTTGAGAATAGGTAGGTTCAAGCTTGTCCCTTTCCCTCATCCATTTCAAGGAATTCGGAGTGGTGAAATTTTGTTGTGAATGAAAGATTACATCGTTCGAAATCCACATCTCAAGTGTTTGGACTTGTTTGTTCCTAACCTTCCAATATTTACTCTCGAGCTGATACACGAAAAAACTCCCCATCCGCGTAGGGAAGTTCCCGTTCATAGATGAACAGGCAGTACGTGGAGCTCCGCATCGGTGCATAATATTATGTCAAAAACAGAGAAGTGGGGACGAAGTTGCATAATATTACAAAAACAGTTAAGGGGGCACACCAGGGTGAACCTTCGAAAAAATCGATTTTTCTTTATTTTTAATTTAATTTTTAAACTATAGACTTTCACGAATATTTTCCGACCTGTTACATGCCAAAATTCCTGAAATTGACGAAGTTATGGAATTTTTTGGAGAGACGTGCACGGGGCGTTGAGCGCGTCGCTCGCAGTTCAGCCGGTGCGTAGGGTTTCCTCAAGTGTTTACGCCCTCCGGAGCCCATCGGCGTTGTGTCCTTGTGGCGCAGAGATTAACGTGGATATTAAACAAAATATCGGGTATGGAATTTTGAATTTCGTTACTGTTTTTGATGCGATCAGCCAGTATGTGAAGTGACATAAATTTTACAGAAAGAAGTAGACGGGGACTAGGGTTCAAAGTTGTGGTGAACTGTGCATCATGCGAATCAAAAACAATGGACTCGTGCCCGCTTATCAATAATGCATACGAAATAAACCGACAATTTGTTTTTGCTATGCGATTATTGGGGGTATTATTAAATTAAATGCCGCGCCCTATTTTTCAATCTTTATATCAAATTATCGTACAAAGTATGAAAACTACCTCGGATGCTGTCCAACAATGTTCGACGAAAAAAACTAGTGAAGAAGAAAAAACATTGATGATGCAAGCTACTGGACGTGAAGAAACTGTGGAACTTACCGTGTCAGGAGACGGGACATGGCAAAAACGAGGATTTAATTCCTTATACGGTGTTCAATCACTTATTGGTTATTATACGAGGAAAATTCTTGATATTTTTGTTACATCAGCGTATTGCAAGGCTTGCGAATACTGGGAGGAAAAAAAGGATACAGAAGAATTGAAAGAATGGGAAGAAAACCATGTCAACGAATGTAATGCTAATCACGAGGGTTCGGCGGGAAAAATGGAAGTGGACGGCATTCGCGCTATGTTTCGCAGATCCGAAGAAATACACGACGCAAAATACGTAAACTACATAGGAGACAGCGACACCAAAACTTACAAGGGAGTTGTTGATTCTAAGCCGTATGGGGATTCAGTAACAATAAAAAAAAAGGAATGCGTTAATCATGTTGAAAAGCGAATGGGCTCAAGACTCCGCAATGTCAAGAAAGGAAAAAAAGGTCTCAGTGGTAGGGGCAAACTTACCAGAAAATTAATTGACGAATTAACTAGTTATTATGGCAAGGCCATTCGTGCAAATCCGGATTCTGTGCAAAAAATGTCTAACGGCATTTGGACCGCTTACTATCACACAACCTGCACCGATGAACAAGCGCAACATCACTTTTGTCCGCAAGGAGAAAACTCCTGGTGCTCATGGCAACGGGCAAATGCGACAGGAAAATTACATGAATATGTGTACAAACCTCCACTGCATAAAGATGTTGCAGATGCTATTAAGCTAATTTATAAAGAGCTTACCAACAAATATCTCTTTGAACGATGCTTAGGCGCATTCAACCAAAACAGCAACGAAAGTTTTAACGCACTCATACGGAAAATAGCACCGAAAACTATGTTCACTGGAGTTTCAGTCGTGGAAACCGCTGCCAATTTAGCAACAATCTTGTTTAATGATGGCCATATGGGTTTATTACAAGTTTTAAGTGCAATGTAAGTCAATATCGGCGAGCATTTGTATGAATATTGCCAAACCATGGACGCGCGCCGCATCGACCAAGCTGAGCACCGAGCGCAGGAGGAGAAGCGCGAGGCAAGATTGCTTCGTAAACAAAAAAGATTGCAAGGGAGGAGGCTGTTCTTTCTGCAGAAGATTTGCTGTATGGCCCAGGAATCGCCTAGTAGGGGTAAATTAAAGAAATTCCGAATTATGTACTAAAGAATTGAAAGTAAAACTTTAGTCGCGTTTTTCTGAAAACCACTTTTTTTTAACCTGGTTGACAGTATTTCTAAATAACCATTTGACCGATTGCCTTCAAATTTGGAAAAAATATAACTAATATGATTCTTTTCGACATGACGATCTCGGTTTTTTAAAGTTACGTTTATTTTTTTTAATTATAAAAAACAAGCGAGTTTTATTCTGAAATTTTGAACGTATTTTTTTCAAACACGGGCCATTTTTTTTTCGAGTAAACTTTGACTTTTGAGATCGTCATGTCGAAGTTTTAACATTCTATTCTAAGAATATGCCTGATGTTTTGGTTTCAGATCGGCGGTTTCCTTGGAATTCTGTCAACCGAAGGAAAACTTTTTTGAAACACGCAATAGTTGCAGCGGCTATATATATTAAAATTATTATTATTATCAAACTTTTGTTATTTGAAAATGTTTTCAAAATGATGTACTTTCAGTTAACCACTTTTTTTTAACCTGGTTGACAGTATTTCTAAATAACCATTTGACCGATTGCCTTCAAATTTGGAAAAAATATAACTAATATGATTCTTTTCGACATGACGATCTCGGTTTTTTAAAGTTACGTTTATTTTTTTTAATTATAAAAAACAAGCGAGTTTTATTCTGAAATTTTGAACGTATTTTTTTCAAACGCGGGCCATTTTTTTTTCGAGTAAACTTTGACTTTTGAGATCGTCATGTCGAAGTTTTAACATTCTATTCTAAGAATATGCCTGATGTTTTGGTTTCAGATCGGCGGTTTCCTTGGAATTCTGTCAACCGAAGGAAAACTTTTTTGAAACACGCAATAGTTGCAGCGGCTATATATATTAAAATTATTATTATTATCAAACTTTTGTTATTTGAAAATGTTTTCAAAATGATGTACTTTCAGTTTTTTAAAAATATAAATTCATTTAAATGCATACTTTTTAAATAAAAAATTCCCAAAAATAGCCCTACGTTTCAGGCCGTCACCCTGGTGTGCCCCCTTAAGGGGTTAACAAAAGAGGATTATCAGTGAGAAGATTTCTGCTAGTATCGTCATAAAGAGATCATCCAATAAATTGCTTCACGTAGAAGGAAGAAGATGCTTAACATGAGCATAACTTGTTTCAGGGAGTGGGAATCGGTGACTTAAAAAAAAACTTTTTCTGGCTCAAATTAATTTTTCCCTCTGAACCAGCCCAAAAATAGCAGTGCGCAGGGTACACAAGTGCGCGGATTACATGAGTAAATATGGTATTTTCTATGAGAGTACCACTAAATAAAAAAATCCACTGTGAAGATACTTGAAACATTTAGAAAATATATTCGTTATCATAAATTTTCATTTAACAGCTCAACCTTATTCATATTTTGATCAAGCTTAAACACAGAATTTTTTGCTAATTTTGAGCAAATAATGTCAATGAGAGACATAACTCAGAACACACCTTTTCCTTCATCCGCAAACCATGAAGAACTTCTTCAATTTCCAGCTTCCAGTCTTCTTGCATTGTGTGGAATGATTCATGTGGAGTTTGCGTAAAAGCTGAGTGAACTATTTCATCTAGCGCTAACAGTATGTCTTCAAAAGAAGGCCGCAGATGAGGGTCGGAATTCCAGCAAGCTGTAACATGCAAACAGATGATGAATTCATTGTAAAATAGAAATAAAGATAACCCACTACAAATAGGTTTTTGATTGTTACAAAAAGATGAATAGTTTGTCTAGAAAAAAGATGCTTTTGCTTCTTAAGTTCCATTTTCCATAACAATTTAGTTAAATGCACCCCTTTCACTTCAATATCCTTATAAACATAACGCATTTGTAAGTTTTTAAATCTTTTGTCTCTATTACTTTCTGATTCTTTAGCATTATAAAAGTTCTGGGAACGTTATTTTGAACCAATAATTTCTTGTCATGGCTGAACTTCTCATATAATTAAATGAGACACTGTAAGAAAGTAAAAAAATTAATCCATGAGACAAAGCAAACTATAATTGCACAAAAAGGAGTGAGGAACAAGAAATGAATAATTAAGACATTTTTTGAGAGGAAAATATAACACAAAATTTATAGAGAGATGGATTATCAACTCCTCTAAGCCAGGGAGTGGGTCCTAGATAGATGTACGGACAGATTCCACAGAAGAGGAATTGAGGACTTGCAAATAAAATGGACTGAGGTAATATATTTGCCAAAAGACGTTTTCACTTTAAATTGATATAACACGTCTACATAACTGCTTCTTCCATCCATCAATGGTAGATCATCATTTACTCCAAATTCTTAAGTGTACCTTCCATAAGATCTCTCCATGGCCGTGGGCAGGTAGATGGTATAGGCAGTGTGAGTTTGTTTACAGCGACTCCGTATGCCACAGCTAGTGCATCAATACCCTTGTAAGGTGTCTCTCCAGTCAGCAGTTCCCATAATAAGACACCATAACTGCAGTAACCGTAGAAGATAAAAAAGACGAAAATGAATGCTCAACTCCAAATAATTCTATTAACTGCAGCAGAAAGATTCAAAAGTGCATCTTTTGGACAAAACTTACAAATAATTGATTTCAATAAAGTATTACTTTCTAATTGTTACTTTCAATGTGATACTAATGACTAAAAAAAGCTCCTTTGCTATTTACATGGAATTTTAAATAAATGAACTTTTTTAAAACACCAAAATACTTGTTAATTGGTTGAAGCTTTCGCGGGTGCTTGTCATGCTGAAATTAGGTTTTTTCGGGTTATTCCCTGAAGAAGTCTCCGGCAAAGGAGAGGAAATGTTGGCAGTTAACGCAAAAAATTTATGCGGGATAACCCCAAAAAACCTAATTTCAGCACCAAAATACTTATACAAACAAAAAGCTATTCATGAATTAAATATAAGATTTGGCGTATTAACATTTAACTGACCTCCACACATCAGATGCTTTAGAAAATGTAGAAGTTTTGATGACTTCTGGAGCCATCCAGGCATATGTTCCAGCTGCTGACATCCGAGTTGTCTTGTAAACTTCCCTCGCCAATCCAAAATCTGTTATTTTTAGAGTTTTGAATTGAAGGTCGTCATTTTCGATCGGTTCACTGAGGAGTACTGTAAAAAAAAAGAGAAAATCCATTAATACAAATAAAAAATATTCACTTACTTAGTGGAAAAATAAATGATTTTGCAAATTTTGAAAATCTTTACACGATTACAAGAAAAAAATCGGCACAATATACATTGTACAAACTTTCTCATATACTAATGCGTCGTTTATTTATCTTTTGAAAAATATGAACTATATAGAATCATTATAAACATCAACACATAACTATGCGAAATTTTATAAAAATCGTATGAGCCGTGTGTTAGAAAAGTCGTTTGTTATTAAAGTTGCACAAGAATAAACTATCCTTATATTAATTTTTGAAAAATATGAACTATGTAGTATTATTGCAGACGTAAACTCAAGTAACTGTCCGAAATTTGATGAAAATCATTGGAGCCGTTTTTGTTTGTTTGTTAAAGTTGCTTAGAATAACCTGCCCTTAATTATTGTACAATGTCAACAATTTCTTCATAGTTTACATTCTGTATGATAAAATGCTTAAGTACGAGATTTCATTCATTTTCGCTCTACCGTTTAGGCTCTAGCGCCACGAACAGACAGACAGACGGCATTGCAAAAACCACTTTTTCGGACACAGGTACACCTAAAACGTATATTTCCATCAAAATCTCGAGATCGAATATTTTCGCGATTAGAATACTTTGTCAGTA